>JACYFF010010365.1:16628166-16658714 GCA_017589665.1 Selenicereus undatus
AAAGTAGGTAAAATGAAGGAGAAAATTGTATATAAAATATGAATTATTAGTGGTCGCTCGCATGCATGCACTTTTACTCGAGGAATGCTAACGACTTTCAAACAACACATGAGCATAACTACTCAGTCCCGCCCATTTATTCAGTTGTTCGCACATTCACAATTCACAATGATCTTTAACAGAATATGGCCCAACCGATCCATTCTGATCCAGAAACATTTCATTATCATTTTCGTGATAAATATTCAATATAAATTCATGCAATAACCAGTTGAACAATCGCTTCAAAAATCATGGTAAGACCTCATCACGAATTGATCCAGGAAAGATCCCCCAAACATTAATTCAAAACACATTTAAACACCTTTCAAGCATACTCACAGGGCATGTTTTCTAAGGGATATTCGGGGGAGGTAGGGCATGATTGTTACCTGCTAGAATACGTCGCCTAAGCTTGAGCTCGGAACACTAGTTGACCTAATACAACTACCCGCAATAGTGTTATGTTAGTTCCAACTCTTAGACTAACCTTGAACTAGTCCACACTACCGAAATAGTCTTTCTAAGTGTCCTCTTACACCCAACAACCCGTTCCAACCATCAAATCAATTTTTAGGAAGCTATAAATATTAAAAACTCCACATATGCTACTATTGTGAACTTCCTAGTTTATTCCTAAATTATACCCCCAAATTCCTAAGACCATAACTTTCACTCCCAATGTAGAAATTTTAAGATTAAGCCTATTTTGGGAAGGCGGAGCTATGAACTACAACTTTTCTTTTATGACCATTAACAAAATCTGAGTCCAACTGGTCCGAATATTCACAATATCATAAATTGTCCCAGTTACAGTTAGTTTTTGTGCGGTCCTGATATTTTGGCCATAACTTGCCTATTTTAACTTCGATTCGTGAAATTAAAAATTTTCCAATCAGACGACATGTACATATACCTTCACTAAGTTTTTCATAATTTTTGGAGAGCCCAAAAGTTATTGGTAAATTCGTAATTGCAACCTCAGTTCTGGGCGAAAGAACAGTGTTTGCACTGTAATTTTTAGACTTGTTTTCAACCAATTCTAGCTTGAATCCCTTTGCTGATATGCATACGGTGCCATCACCCAAAACTCCACTATTCCTACTCGTCAAACAATCGAAGCCATAGAAAAGGATGAGTCTTTTACCTTGAAATGATTTGTAAAGAGAAGGAGAGGACTTTAGGTTGTGTTATCCCTCCAACTACGTCCTCCACTCTAAAATTTCTAGAATAACAAGTAGAAATCATATTCAAAGCCCGAAATATGGAGGTGTTATGAAGAATCTTAATTAAAACACTAACATCATTTGCTAGGGTTTGGAAGGAGTTTCGTGACTTACCAATTCAAAGTGAGAGAGTGGAAGGGAGGCGGCCAAAGAGGCAGCGGTAGGCAGCACATCGATTGCTCACAAGAGAGAGAGAGAGAGAATCGTGAGTGACAGAGGGAGGGGAGAGAGAGAGACAGCGTGAGAGGGAGAGGGAGGGGAGAGAGAGAGATGGCCCGAGAGGGAGAGAAGGGAGAGAATGAGCCGTGGGGGTGAAAGTGAGAGGAGAGGAAGAGAGAGAAAAATAAGAGTTTAAATTCTTAGGATTTCTCCTCATTAGGGCTTCCTTCCCCCCCCCCCTCTTTTGCCCTATTTGCATTGCTATTTCCCCCCTTTTTGTTCGAGAATAGAAATTCGAAGGACTAACATTCCCTTGGCTTGGACCGTTCAACTAACCTTTTGGCTTTTCTGCTAAATTTTCAAAAAAAAAAAAAACACCACGAGCTCAAGCATGCTAGCCCGACCAGTATCATAATAATAACAAATAATAGAGAAAAAATGCATATATAATCCGAAATAGTAAATTAAATAATCTTTTTTCTAGGGTTTCACATTCTACCCCCCTTAAAGAAAGCCTCGTCCTCGAAACTTTGCATGCACCTGGTCATTCAAATAAGTGATGGTATTTGGATTGCATCTCTTGCCCTAGTTCCCATGTGGCCTCTGATATTTCATGATTTGCCCACAAAACTTTTATTAGGAGCACTGCCTCCCTATGAAGCTGATTTTCCCTCCGGTCTAGAATGCAAACCAGTTGTTTCTCGTAAGATAAATCTTCCTTCAGTTGTATGGGATCTGACGTGATACTATGGGATGGGTCAGGGACATACTTGTGCAGCTATGACACATGGCAAACGTTGTGCTAGCTGGGTAGCTGAGTCCAAATGATAACCTACCTCCCCGACTCATTGAATGATGGGGTACGACGCGATATATATAGGGCTAAGCTCACCCATCACGCCAAATCTCGTGATGCCCTCGGTTGGAGACACTCAAAGGAAAACTTGGTCTCCTACTTCAAACTCCAAAGGTCCGCGTCTTCGGTTCGAATAGCTCTTCCTTCGACTCGAGGCCGCTTTCATTCATTCTTAGATTATTCTGACCTTCTGGGTAGTTGTCTGTATTAGAATTGGTCCATGGTCAGTGCGCGTCAATCTCCTGCCAAAACAGCGTGGTTCTATACTGCTGACCATACAGTGCTTCGTACAGGGTTATCCCAAAGCTGGCATGGTAGCTACTGTTGTAGGAGAACTCAATCAGCGCTAACTACTTTTCCCAAGCTTGTTTAAAGTCCAATACACATGCTCGCAGTATATCCTCTTGGGTTTGAATCGTTCTCTCCGTCTGCCCATCCGTAGCTGGGTGAAAGGCTGTACTGAAATGCAACAGTGTCCCGAACGCCTCTTGCAGCTTCTACCAGAATTCCAATTGGAATCTAGTGTCCCGATCTGACACTATAGAGCTCGGCACAGCATGCAATCAGACTATCTCCTCTAGATAGGCTCAGGCCAATTGATCTAAGGTCCATGTGTTTCTCATGGCTATGAAGTGAGCCATCTTCGTGAGTCGATCCACGATGACTTATATCATGTTGTTCTTCCTCCAGGTGGGTAGTAAGCTTACTACAAAGTCCATGGAGATCGAGTCCCATTTCCATTCACAGATTTCCAAGGGTTGTAAGATTCCTACGAGCCTTTGGTGTTCCGCTTTTACTCGTTGACATGTCAAACATTTGACTACATAATTCTTGTTTTATATTGCTCCACTAGAAAGTTCGTTTTAGGTCCTTATATAGCTTCTTACCACCTGGGTGAACAAAATGTGGGGTGTTGTGTCCCTCATCTAGGATTTTCCTCTTGAGTTCTTCTATGACGGGAATGCATACCCGATTTTGGAACCTTAGCGTCCCATCCTCGCGAATCATGAAACCAGGTGTCTTTCCTGCCGACACCTCCGTTTTAATCCTATCCAACTGCGGGTCCGTGCTATGAGCGACTCGAATTTCCTCAATGAGGATAGGTTTTACCACCATGGTATATAATATAGATTTGATATCCCTTGTCACCACGTTGAGCTCCAGCTTATTAAAATCCTTGCACAAATCCCTAGGTGGTGCCGATAAGTTATTGAGAGTTGGGTACGACCTGCGACTTAATGCATTAGCTACTACATTTGCATTTTCGGGGTGGTATTGGAAGTTTATATCATAGTGCTTAAGGAATTCCAACCACCTCGTTTGTCTCAAGTTCAGGTCCTTTTGCGAGAACAAATATTTCAGACTCTGGTGATTAGTAAAAATCTCGCCTTGCACCCCGTACAAGTAGTGTCTCCAAATTTTCAGCACGAACACTACAACTGCTAGCTCTAAGTCCTGAGTCAAATAGTTCCACTCATGAGTCTTTAGTTGTCGTGAGGCATAGGCTATGACATGATCATCCTGCATCAAGACACATCCTAATCCATTTTTTGATGTGTCACTATGCACCACGAAGTTCTTGTCGTTGGTAGATAGGGCCAATATAGGCGCACTAGTTAACCTCTTCTTTAAGTTCTGGGAAAGCTTCCTCGCACCGATCTGTCCACTCATACTTAGTAACCTTTTGTCTTAGATTAGTGAGGGGAGTGGCGATCTTCGAGAAGTTTTGAACGAACCTACGATAGTACCCTGCCAAACCCAAGAAGCTTCTCACCTCCGTCACATTCTTAGGTCTTTGCCACTTCATTATGGCCTATATCGTCTAGGGATCCATAAATACTCCCTCATTAGACACTACATGCCCCAAAAATGCCACCCGACCCAACCAAAACTCGCACTTTTCCAGCTTTGCATACAACTCGTCCTCTCTCAGTACTTCTAGGATGATCCTCAAATGATGGGTATGCTATTCTAAGGTTCTCGAATAAATCAATATATCATCTATGATCACTACTACAAATTGATCCAAGTAAGGTTTCAAAATCCTATTCATGAGATCCATAAATGCCGCTGGGGCATTTGTAAGCCCAAAAGGCATCACTACAAATTCATAATGACCATATCGGGTGTGGAATGTAGTCTTGGGCATGTCCTCTTTCTTGATCAGGAGTTGTTGATACCCTGAATGAAGGTCTATCTCGGAGAAGGTTCGTGCTCCTCTAAGATGGTCAAAAATGTCATTTATCCTGGGCAAGGGGTAGCGATTCTTGACCGTTATTTTGTTTAACTCTCTGTAATCTATAAACAATCTCAGGGTTCCATCATTCTTTTTCACGAACAACACCATTGGGCCGGATATAACCCTTTTCTAACAACTCATAAAGTTGTGTCTTTAACTCCTTAAGTTCTGCTGGTGCTATCTGATAAGGTGCTTTAGAGATAAGGGTTGCCCCTGGTACTAAATCAATGCAAAATTTCACGTGTCTAAGGGGTGGCATGCCGAGGATCTCCTTCGAAAAAAAATTCGAAAAATCTCGAACTAATGGAATGTCCTGGAGGGATGGCTCAGTGGCCACGACTTCCACTGCATTACATAGGAACCCTTCGCATCCTCATCCTAGCAGCTTGTGGGCTTTCATCGCAGTGATGAGTTTCACTCCACTCTTCAAGACCTTTCCTTTGTGAACTATTTTCTCTCCGTTAGGCCTCCTTAGTGTGATTCTTTGTTTTGGATAATTTATTTGGGGCTGATACGTCACTAACTAGTCCATCCCCAAAATGAAACCGAAATTGGTCAACTCAAACTTATATAGGTCCGCCAGAAACTCGTGCTCATACATCTGAATGGGGGCAGTCCTCATACAATTCATCACATTTTATGGTCATCCCATCCGGGAGAGTCACAGACAATAGAGGAGGTCTATGGGTTAGAACTAACCCTAGTGTCTCAACCAACTTGACAGAAATAAAGGAATGCGTAGCACCAAAATCAAACAAGACATCTATCAGTTGAGCTTGGATACCGAATGTACCAGTCACCACGTTTGGGGCATCCTCTGCTTCCTCCCTGCGCATGATGTAAGTTCTACCCCCGGTGTTTCACGGTGGTTGATTGGGGGGTCTAGCCTGGTTCTACTAAGGTGCTCGGTCTTGATAGTCCAGGTTGGTCGTGTGCCCACCTTTATTCTGGTACTGCTGTTGGGGCTGCTATCCCCTATAACCATGACTGATAGGAGGTGGGGGATGTGAACAATCCCGCACCTGGTGTTGAGGACTCCTACAACGGTAGCATCTCTTAACGGAGCGACATTTCCGAGCATAATGTCCTGGCTTGCCACAGGCATTGCAGGTCATCCTAGGCCGATTGTTGGTTTGCTCGCCTCCATGTGTGTTGTTGTTCTGATAGTGGTTCCCGAGAGACCTCTTGTACAGGCCTTGAGAGTGGAGGTTTTCTTACTGATCCCCCTTCCCATTTTTCCCACGCCGCTCATTGTAATAGCCATTCTTCTCCATCATAGCCTTTTCCACGTTCATCGCGGTGTTATATAGGTCCTTATAGAAGATGTACTTGTTAGGGAAAAATAGAGTTTTAATATTTATAAACCCCAAGTGCAAGGGGTATCGTTGAGTACTTGGAGTGTCGTCCGTAAGGAATTGGGTTTCCAACTACCAAGGCTAACTAAAGCGTCTCAGGCTATCCAAGATCGAAGGGGAAAAAGGAAAAACTAAACTAGGCTAACAAACATAGAAGAAGCGACTTGGAGTTGTGGTTTCACCAATTGACAAGCCAACTAATCGAGACAGGTTCTAACCTACCCAAACTACATCACGAACTAGAGATGGTTGGTTGCACCATCGAAGACCACCCCAACCCTCTCTCAAGGGTCATGAGCTAGTCTAATTAGCCTAACCACCTATTTTCATGGGGTTAGCCCAATTAGACCACAAAATTAGCAACCCTCGGACCTAACCTGCTTCGGATACTATTTTCATGTCTCGAACTCGGCTATCCCCTCTCCCACACTAGCTGATTGACCTCACCTCTCAGCATAAGTCAATCGCCTAAAAATATGTATGAAAGCTCTTTCAAGCATTTCATCGAACACTTGGCGGGTGTGAGAGAAAACTCTAAGTTCTAGGCATAGATTGGGTATGGTTAGGCCAAATACATGACTAATTAGCCATCAAGAGGCTAATCACTATCCAAACCCACAAAATCTAACAACTGATCATCAGCAAAACACAAAAACTCAAACCTAAACTAACGAAGAACACAAGTATGAACTAAAGAGAAGAGGCATGAAACTAAACTAATTCTAACAAGCAATCGAACATGAATTAAACATAAAAACTAAACGATTGAATCAAATCAAAACCAAACATTTGAACTAAATTAACAAAATCTAAAACAGAAACGAAACAAGAAATAGACCGAAAGAGAATAAGAAGACTTATGAATTGAAGCGAAGAACTCGAAATCCAAGTGCTTGAATCCAAACTTAATTCAACACAATCCTAATCTAATCTCCTCAATGGAGTTTTTATTGGCTAAAACCTAAACTAAACTACCCTAAAAATCGCTTAGAAGAGCCCCCAAGCGACCCCCTTGCAAAAACACCCGAAGAGGGCTTAAATAGAAAATCGCGGAACTGGACGACAGGCCCCGGGGGACGACCGTGCCACATGGCGCGGCCCCACCATGCCATTCCTCTGGCACGATGGTTCGGCCCTCGGTTCGTCCCTTTTGTCAGTCTTTGCTGTTTTTCTTCGCTTTGTCCCGTCTTCGCTTGATTTGGAGTTATTTCCTACAAAATATAAATAAAACAAGTAAAAATCCTAAAAATTAAGTTACTATACAAGCTAAAAGTATGTGAAAGAGGCACGTAAAATAGGACAATTTATCGCCTAATAAATACCCTCACACCTATCTTTTGCTCGTCCTCGAGCAAAACAAAATAAAAACTAACCTAAGAACCTAACTCACTTTCGTAGGAATCACGGTTGCCTTTAGCATATGCAACAAACCCTTTAAACCCCTTGGTTCCCCCAAGTGGACGAGTAAGGTCTAGTGAGGGTTTGCAGAAGATATACCCACAAAATCTTTGGAAAAGAAAAATAAAAGGGAAAAGGAAGGGAGAAACACAAACTGAAACACAAAATGGATTTACAAACAAAAGCACAAATATATACAAGGGAAAAGCTTGCACACATTCGAACTAACCAAATCGCCATGCAACAAAGATATCAACCTGCATATAAACAGAAGGTACACATCAAGAGTCTCTATCCCCATGACAACATCAAAGCACCAACTGTTCACCCCACTATACATCAAAACTGTGAATCCATCCTTGTGCTTAGTGTGCTAGTGTATCATCATCTTAGGACTCGGACTTATTAGAGCCAAACTCAATCCCACACGACTGACACGAACTACATTATTGACTTATTAGCATGGAAGGAAGGCTTCCCATGTAGCAGTATTACCTCAAAGGGTAGGACCCAGTAGCGCATGTCTCAAAGGGTGTCTGTCAAGTGTTCCCAGTGACAATATTACCTCAAAGGGTAGCACCCAGTAGCACATGCCTTAAAGGGACACTTGTCCTTCCAAACTAAAGGCGGTTTCCACTTTTTCTCTCTTTTTTTTTGGTTTTTTTTTTGTGCGAACCGAAAGTGAAAACCAACCAAGAATAAGAGTAGTAGTGTATAAAGACAAGTGGGAGACCTGATCGTGGAAGACTAAGACCCTAAGATAATGATGATGGTATAAATAAGGACTGGATTGCACATGTATAATGAACTATTGGGGCTTAGAATGACTCACTTAGGACAAAGATCTATCATGCACAACATAGTTATATACAAGCCGATAGTTAAGGTACAAGGGGTCAAAGCCGATCAAAATAGTACAGAACTCCCCCAAAACAAGGTGGCATAGAGACTACTCATCCCCCACACCTAAATCTCACAATGTCCTCATTGGGAGCTGAGAGTGATCACCAACCACAAAACACACAAAAATAAAGAAAACAAAATCACACAAGACACACAAAACAAAACAAAACAAAACAGAGCAAACACACACAAGAACACTAAACCTGCACACATATACAAGCTAGCACACTCTTCCAAAAACACGCACCAAATCTAAAATAAGAAACTAACCACCAAAAACAAAGATATACCAATCCATCAACACCACCAATCACAAAACACAAATGTGCACAAAAATACAAAAATGGTGATCATAGCCATCATTGGTGCAACAACATCCCAAATTTCACCTCAAGATGATCACCAACAAAAACACAATCCTAATATCCACTACTAAACAAAAACAAAAAGAGGGAAGATAAATAAAAGAAAAATAAAAAGAAAGGGGAAGAGTGAGAATGATTATACCAGCTCGGGTAATAATTGTACCCGAAGTTTGCCTCCCTAGGGTGGTGTTGTGGAGGCTTGAGGAGCGTCGGCCACTCCTCATCATCGCTCACGCGGCGTCAACTCGGATGCTGTCAAAGCTCTTAAGAGCTTGTTGTGTGCCTTTGCATGCATCTCAAAGTGATGTAAGTAAGAGAACACTAGTAAACATGTAGCAAATAGAGTTAGTGCCCTCGTAAACTTATCAAATGCCATAGAAAAATCAAAATAATAATCAATGAAATGGGGCCACTCAATTTTTCTAGGCATGTCCTCTAGGTAAGCACAATAAAGGTCCAAGGAGGGATTATACCATCGAATGTCACCTAGGGACTCATGGAATGCATGCAAGTGGGAGGGCGTGGTGGAGAGTAAGGGGGATGAAGTGGGGGTCAAGTCAAGTGGCTCGGTGTAAATTGGGCCGATATGGTCAATACTAGGTGCGGCACCAACCACTAAATTGTCATCACAGAACTCCTCGAAAGGAGCCTCCTCAAGATAGGGCTCAACCAATGTAATTTCTCCTGACCAAGAAAGTAAAACATCCTCTACAGAACTAGCATCACCCCAAGAAGTCTCGCCCATCTCTAACTCCGTGCACTGAGCTAAAGGAAAGGAAGAAGCAAGTAGGATTGAGTCACTAACACTAGTGCCCATAGGTGTACTAGAAAAGGATGGAGCAACAAACATCAATGGGATAAAGGGATGGTAAAAAACATCTCCTAGGTCGGTCAAAGGTGCATCATTAACAACATTAGACTCTAGGGGAAGGGAAGACTCACAATCATCATAGAGACAAGCCTCGAGTTTAGGGCAAGGTAGACTAGGGTCGGTCTCATGCAATAAACTACACTCCCTTATCGTGCTAACAAAACGCTCATGTTGCTCATTCATTGTCCCTATCATGGCATCAAGTCTAGCATAACATTCATCGGAAATATCATAATAAGGACAAGAATTCACATCATGGTCAAAAGATTGGCAAAAAGAGCACAACATATGAGGGTAAGAAGAATGGTGATGATATGAGTCTCTAGCATCATTAGATTGCCATTGATGCCAAGCTAGAGACTCAAAAAAATCACACATGTCATCATCAGTTAAAGAACACAAACCACCATAACACATGAAATGCACATATTGAGCACGATAATAATTCAACCTAGACAAGTATTGCCAAAAAGGTTCATGCTCAAACTGAGGTAAATGGAAAATAGCCATCTTAAAGTTTTTGAAATTTTTGATTTTTTTATTTTTTTTGGATTTTCTAAAGGGCCTAGTCTCGAATGCTCAAATAAAACCCGATATTAAAAAACGCCAACTCCCCGACAACGGCACCAAAACCTTGTTAGGGAAAAGCAGAGTTTTAATATTTATAAACCCTAAGGGCAAGGTATATCGTTCAGTACTTAGGGTTTCGTCCGCAAGGAATTGGGTTTCCAACTACCAAGGCTAACAAAAGCGTCTCGAGCTAGGCAAGATCGAAGGGCAAAAAAGAAAAACTAAACTACGCTAACAAACATAGAAGAAGCGACTTGGAGCTGTGGTTTCACCAATGGACGAGCCAACTAATCGAGACAGGTTCTAACCTACCCAAACTACATCACAAATTAGAGATGGTCAGTTGCACCATCGAAGACCTCCCCAACCCTCTCTCAAGGGTCATGAGCTAGTCTAATTAGCCTAGCCACCTATTTTAGTGGGGCTAGCCTAATTAGACCACAAAATTAGCAACCCCCGGACCTAACTCGCTTCTGATACTATTTTCATGTCCCGAACTCGGCTATCACCTCTCCCACACTAGCTAATTGACCTCACTTCTAAGCATAAGTCAATCGCCCAAAAATATGGATGAAAGCTCTTTTAAGCATTTCATCGAACACTTGGCGGGCGTGAGAGAAAACTCTAAGTTCCAGGCATAGATTGGGTATGGTTAGGCCAAATAGAAGACTAATTAGCCATCAAGAGGCTAATCACAATCCAAGCCCACAAAATCTAACAACTGATCATCAACAAAACACAAAACTCAAACCTAAACTAACGAAGAACACAAGCATGAACTAGAGAGAAGAGGCATGAAACTAGACTAATTCTAACAAGCAATCGAACATGAATTAAACATAAAAACTAAACGATTGAATCAAATCAAAACCAAACATATGAACTAAATTAAGAAAATCTAAAACAAGAACGAAACAAGAAATAGAGAGAAAGAGAAGGGGAAGACTTATGAACTGAAGCGAAGAACTCGAAATCCAAGTGCTTGAATCCAAACTTAATTCAATACAATCCTAATCTAATCTCCTCAATGGAGTTTTTATTGGGTAAAACCTAAACTAAACTACCCAAAAAATCGCCTGGAAGAACCCCTAAGCGACCCCCTTCCAAAAACGCCCGAAGAAGGCTTAAATAGAAAATCGCGAAACCTGACGACAGGCCCCGAGGGCACGACCGTGCCAGGGTGGCACGGCCCCACCGTGCCATTCCTCTGGCACGTTGGTTCAGCCCCCGGTTTGTCCCTTTTGCCAGCTTTTGCTGTTTTTCTTCGCTTTGTCCCGTCTTCGTTCCTTTCTGTGACGTTTGCTTGATTTGGAGTTATTTCCTACAAAATATAAATAAAACAAGTAAAAATCCTAAAGATTAAGTTATTATACGAGCTAAAAGTAGGTGAAAGAGGCACATAAAATAGAACAATTTATTACCTAACAGTACTGACTCACGGACTTCCTCTCCTTAATATTTGGATTGAGCCCGACCTCAAAACAATTCATTTTCAGCTTCTCATCAGCTACAAAGACCGGGACGAAATGGGAGAGTTTTATGAATTTGGAGGCATACTCCAACACGCTCATCCCCTCTTGTTACAGTTATATGAATTCATTCTCATTTGCCTTCTGGAGGGACACAGGGTAGAAGTGGTCCTTGATCGGCTCCTTGAACCTCTTCTAGTTGAACCCAGGCTCATACTATATCTCTCGCACGATCGCCCACCATAGGTCGGCTTTGTCTTTAAGGTAGAACACCATAAATCCTACCCTTCACTCCTTGAGGCATTTGAGGGCATCGAACAGCTTCTCCATGCCTAGAATCCAATCCTCGAAGGCCTTGGGGTTGGGAGCGCCATCATAGACCAGTGGGTTGTGACCAACGAGTCTCTTGAACATATGCAAGTTGTCCTTCTCAATCTTTTTCTCTTTGGCCTCCATCATTTTCTGCAGGTGTTCATTCTGCCACTGTAACAATTCCCCTTATTTCTGCAGCAGCTCCAATTGCAGGAGATTGGTAAGGCATGCTCCCATAGGCAGGTTGATTTCGTCCACTTGGTTGTGGGACCTATTCCCATTCTAGGGGCGGAGGGCTTCTAGTTGTCCCCTTATACTGCCATGGGAATGTCCAGGTTCACATGGGGTATTGGAGTGGGGTGGGGCCTGGTATGAGATTCACCATTGTTCCCTAACATCCTGCTTGGGAAACAAGCCGAGTTTAGTCACTTCCATAATAGTTTACGACACACGTGCTACTATAGTTTAGTAAGGCATCTCATGCTACATTATTGTGCACAACAAACATATTGTTTTGTTCACAGTCGCATTCACTTGCCACGCTCACATGTCCCATACACATCTCATTATCAATAACAACATTCACATATAAGCACATATATAACGTAAGTTCATAGTTCTCAGCCAATCATAGCAAACAATTGTATCCATGTAACTCAATAAAGTTTCTAATGCATAGATTTGAAATAGTAACTATTCCACACACCAATAGTATCATTACATAAGCACTTTAACAAAACTTCCTAGTTCATACTTGCTAGCAAAAGGAAAGATAAATGAACAGTACACTCTTAAAAAAAACCAAAAGATCCTAACTTCTAGCCATTTCTAGCATCTATTGCTCAGGGGTGTCAATCGGGCAGGTCCCTCGACACATCCTACCACATCTTCCCCACTTCCAGCGGGTAACTTCAGGCCTAGGTTCTTCCTCAACTGAGTTCTCTTCCGAGTCTTCCTCTATTAGATGCTCTTCCTCGGGATCCTCTTTTTCTAAGGGTTCTTCCTCGGGGTCCTCTTTTGGATCTTCCTATAAGATTTTCCTGGGGCTCATCTCATCTGAGGATCCTTCCTCAGGATCTTCTTCTGGGTCTTCATCTTCTATAGGGTCTTCCTCAGGATCCTCCTCATCTAGGGGGTTCCTCTCTAGGGTCTCCCTCCTTAACAGGTTCCTCTCCCAATTCCTCATCTCCATCCATAAGCTCGTTTCCCCCTACAGACCACTCCTCTTCAGTATCTTTCCCAATTGGGGGTGGTGAGGTTGCATCCTCTATATCAGGGGCAGGAGGTTGATCATAGGGGCCCACATCTAGTAGGTGGTCCACTAGCCCTACTAGGTTCATTCACATAGGTTCCCAGTAACACATGCAACACCTGTTATAGAAACTAAGCAATCTAGCCTTAGGGTGAAACTCATTAATCCTATAATGCCATACTGGTTCACCCAAGAGGGTCAGGAGAAAGAAAAGCGTCTGATTGCTCCCAAACCTCAAGCTGTCATTTGGTATCTCCTCTAGTCTCCCACGTATAAATGCCTTAATCCGTTCTAAGAGGCTAGTTAGACTAACCCTGGGTCTCTTTTCCATCCTCCGATAGTGGTAACGACGACCCATGCAACAACAATGATGGGTCCTATTCATCCTATACATTAACAAGTCCAAATCAGCATAGGTTCACAAGTAAGTAAGCACATACAGACATGCCCCTCTTCCCGTCGTACACTCACTCTCCGTGCAGTCCTTAGGTCTACTGGTTTAATTTTATTCATGATTATAGTATTTTAAGCGAGCCTTTAGATCAGTCAACATGTGCTCTGATACTACTTTGTAACACCCCGATTTTCTAATTGCTTTTTATTTACTAATATTAACCTAAGTAGCAGTGGAAAACCTAAGCGAGAGTTACCGCCATATTTTCTTTTTGGAAATACTAGGCTGACTATCAACCAAAAACATTAATTCACTGCTTAATCTCAAATTAAGGCATAACTTCGAGTATTGACGACAAATACAACAATGTCCAAACTGAATAACAATCTTTAAAATGTAATCCAAAACTTATTCATTTCAACTAAATATTAGGTAACGAGGCCTTGCTCTAATTTGGGTTCCCATCCCCACGCGCATGCACTTCACCTGAAAATAAAAATTGGGAAAACTGAGATAAACTCAATAACAACAACCCCTAACAGTCAAAACACGTACATAAATTCATTTCAAACCATTTTGGGGGTAGGGGATAAATACAAGCAGCTCAATGTACTTACGCATTCTCAACATGAACATGTAACAATCCAATTCCCACTTGTTCAGTTTTAGGATAAAAGGGACGAGCGACCTCACGGGGTCTCATGGCCTATGTTTGGGTTTAACGTAGCCGTTTAACCATAACCTCGTCTACCGTCAATTTGGACGGTTACCGATAACTTGGCCCACGTCCATCCACAAAGTGCCATGTAATAGCCTGCATATATGCACTTTTACCCGGGGAAGGCTAATGACCTTCAAACAACACATGACCTTAATTACTCAGTCCCGTGCATCTATTCAGTTACTCGCACATTCATAATTCACAACCTTTAACAAAATATAGCCCAACCTGACCCTTTCTGATCCAGAAACATTTCATTATCATTTTCGTGACAAATATTCAATATAAACTCATGCAATAATTAGTTGAACAATCAGTTTAGGAAAAATCACAGTAAAACGTCATCACGCATTCACGGGGGAAATATCCCCCAAACATAAATTCAAAGCACATTTAAACACCTTTCAAGCATACTCACAAGGCATGTTTTCCAAGGGATATTCGGGGGAGTTAGGACATGATTGTTACCTGCTGGAATACATCGCCTAAGCTTGAGCTCGGAACGCTAGTTAACCTAATACAATTACCCACAGTAGTGTTTTGTTAGTTTCAACTCTTAACCCGACTCTCAACGTGTCCACTCTGCCCAAACAGTCTTTCTAAGGGTCCTTTTACATGAAAAAATCCATTCTAACCATCAAATCAATTTTCAGGATGCTATAAATATTAAAAACTCCACACATGCTTCTACTGTGAACTTCCCAGTTTATTCCCAGAGTCTACCTCTAATTTCCTGAGACTATAGCTTTCACTTCCGATGTCAAAATTTAAAGATTAAGCCCATTATGAGAAGGCCAAGCCGTGAACTACAACTTTTCTTTATGACCATTAACAGAATCTGAGTTCAACTGGTTTGAACATCAACAATATCCTAAACTATCCCAGTTATACTCAATTTTGCGCGGTCCCGGTATTTTGGCCATGACTTGCTCGTTTTAACTCTGATTCATGAAATTCAAATTTTTTCAATCAGAGGACACGTACATATACCTTCTTAATGTTTTCATAATTTTTGGAAAGCCTAAAAACTACCGGTAAATTTGTAAACTCAGCCTCTATTCTGAGTGTAAGGAAAAATGTTTGCACTATAATTTTTAGACTTGTTTTCAACCAATTCCAGCTCGAATCCCTTTGCTGACATGCATATGGCACCTTCACCCAAAACTCTACTATTCTTATTCGTCAAAAAATCTAAGCCATAGAAAAGGATGAGTCTTTTACCTCAAAATGATTCATAAAGAGAATGAGAGGACTTTAGGTTGTGTTATCCCTCCAACTACGTGCTTCACTCTGAGATTTCTAGAATAGTGAGTAGAAATCAGATTCAAAGACCAAAATATTGAGGTTTTATGAAGAATCTCAATTAGAACACTAACATCCTTTGCTAGGGTTTGCAAGAAGTTTTGTGACTTATTAATCCAAAGTGGGAGAGTGGAAGGGAGGCGGCCAAGGAGACGCCAGGAGACAGCAGTAGGCGACACATTGGTTGCTTATGGGGAAGAGAGATAGAGAGAGAGAGAGAGAGAGAGAGAGAGAGAGAGAGACGGCGTCAGAGGGGGAGAGGGGAGAGAGGGAAACGTGGGGGTGAGAGTGAGCGTACAGGAATAGAGGGGAAACTAAGAGTTTAAATTCTTAGGGTTTCTTCTCATTAGGGTTTTCCTTCCCCACCCCCCTTTTGCCCTCTTTGCATGGCTATTTCCCCCCTGTTTTTTCAAGAATAGAGATTCAAATGACTAGAATTCCCCTGGCTTCGACCATTTGACTAACATTTGGACTATTCCGCTAAATTTCCAAAAAAATAAAACACTACGAGCTCAAGTATGCTAGGTCAGCCAGTATTATAATAATCATACATAATAGAGAAAAAATGTATATATAATCCGAAATAATAAATAAATAATCTTTTTTTCCGTAGTTTCACATATGGCTTCATGGAATCTAAAGTACCAAAATTTAGAAGATTGCTTAAGACCATATATGGACCTTTTAAGGTAACACACCTTGTCCTCTTGTTCATTTGATTAAAAACCAATGGGTTGTTCCTCAAGATTACAATTGAGGAAATCAATAATTATGTCCATTTGAAACAACTCTAGGTCCAAATAGGCAACCATGGCTAGGTAGAGTAAGCGAATAGAGGCAAATCTCACCATATGAGAAAATGTCTCTTTGTAGTTAATACCCTTAATTTGGGTAAAGCCTTTTGCCACTAGACAGGCCTTGAACTTTATCGATCGAACCATCTACCCAATGTTTTATCTTGTTTACGATAAAGTTACATTGGGGTGGAAGATCAACGAGTTCTCTAATGTTGTTTCTTGTCATTGAGTCCATCTCATCCCTCATGGCATCCATCCCTTTTCTGTGATTGGTGAATTGATTGCCTCTTAACAAGAGGTAGGTTCCTCAATTTCTAAGGAAGTGTATAGGAATACTTCCCATGCGATCTAGAAATATCGCTGAGGAATTATTTCATGTTCACTCCTTTGGCTCCTGGGACCTTTATTATTTGCTTGTATAAATGAGGAATCCCTCCCTCTTTCTCTAAGAGATATGAGACCTTGACATATCAAGGATTACTCCCACTATCCAGTAGAGGCGTGGGATCCTGAACGTGTAGAATAATTGTATGTTTAGCAATAGGAGATTGAGGATAAACCTCAGTCTCATGTTGACTCTCCTTAACATTTAGAGATTGAGGACGAATCTCATTCTCCTTAACGGACAAACTTTAACCATCCCTGTTAAATAAGGAAGATGTATCATCCTCGATGACTTAGTGAAAATTCAAATTCTCTTTCTCACCCGAGATATGGTTGAAGGTCTTATTGTAAATTATACAATTTGAGGTCTTTTTTAAAAAAAAATTCACCAAATGCTTGGGAACTCATCCTCAAGAAAATCGACATTACGAGAATTTATTGCATCAAAGGATATTCACAATTTTAATTGGTTCGAAGAGTTCTAGCATTTCGTTCCAATTAAGTCTCTACTACCGCTATAAAGTGTGTGAACACATTAAGTACTTAATAGAGGTGAGAAAATAGGTACATACACCTATATATAGCTCTATAACGTGCTTTCACATTCATGGGTCTACACATGTCTGGAGTGAATGGACTCTAAAGGGCGCGATGGCCTCATAGCCTTACCAAAAGACTTCGTGGTTGTTTTACTAGCTAGACATAACTCACATCTAGCAACATACCATCTTTAGTTAGGTTGTTAACCCTATCTTGGCACTCATGGTCAAGTCGAGCATGCTAAGCAACTAATTTGAAAATGAGGCAACGATGGTCGATGTTGTGTTTCATCCAAAACATTAAAAACACCTTTCAATGACTAAATGAATTTCCATTGTATACGATATCTAAGACATCTAGATGAAAATCAAAGAGAAAACTAATATTAGAAGTAAAATACACAAGGGAAAATCACACTGTAGGTGGACAGAGAGCATTGTGAAGGAAACATAGTCCCTTTATGGAATTTTAGATGATATGTCCTTATTTCAAGGACATCTTCACCATCGTTACCTTAATGATAGTTTGTGAAGACACCGGGTAGCAATGAACGTTCAGAAAATCAGCTTGGTCATGAACTATGTGCCTGGTTACTCATGTGTCTACAATCCACTAGAGATCATAATTGGAAACTGATGTTTGGGAGCATACATATTATTCAGGATTAACTATGAAAGAATGTACCTTGATCGGCTCAGGACAACCCCGAGCACAGGATCTCTTGTTTCCACAGTTATAGCACTTCACCCATTTTGTATTCATCTCTCTATTTCCCTTAGCCATTTTCCTTTTGGCAATACCACCCGTAGGACCGGAACTTTAAGGGGACATAAGTCTGGTTGAACCTTATGCTAATCTAATCCCATATGTATTCAACAGTGGGATAACTTTCAATTCCCCCATTAGATCATCATTGATGCAATACAACATAGTATAGCATGTTGATCAATCCGTTCTCAAACCACATTTGGTATGCCCTTAGGTTCTCTCGATACTGCTCACTAGCAATACTATCTTTGTCATTCTAGGAGACTTAGAAGTCGTCAAATGCTCTAAAATTTCACACTCGTTCAGAAGAAACTAAATCTTTTGACACTATTCGCCATAGTTAGTGCTATATCTCTTCACCGGTAAAAAAATCACCAATCATATTTTATTTGCCATATCTAGAAGTATATATTTTAAAAATGGACATTAGGCATACTTTCAAATAATTAAATTATCAAAAACTCGATCATTCATGTCGTATGATTCAAAATTTCGCCAAACTCATAATCATCACATACAACCACAAATTAAAAGTTTCTATAATTTGATTATCACATTTTTTTCATAAAAAAAAATTATGGAGAACATTATTGTTAAACTCATTAACACTTTAAAAATATCACAAAGATATTCAATTTAATCATGTAAAACAAATTTTACATGAAGTTATATCATTACATAAAAAGAATTTATAGAACTACAAATATGTCATTTAAAATTCTATCAATGACATATCAACCATAAAATTCACATTATGATATAAAATTTATTTATTTAATAAAATGAATCTATATTGTGAAACATATTCGAAAAATAACATGTTACGAAAGAAATTCATTAAAGCCCAAAGAACATTACATAAAACACATTTATATAATTACAAATAACATGAAACTTATTCAAATATCACCTGCAACTTATAAAAAACATTCATAATTTTACAAATTTAAATTTCATGAAACGAAATCATAAAAATACTGCTAAATTATATAATTAGCAGGAAATATGAAACGCATTCATATTCATTAATTTGAGCGAGAGAAAAATGCTAAAATTTTTTAGCAAATTCATTACCTACTCGTGTAATGTGTAGCCATAACACTATTAATTGAAGATTGACATGAAACATATTCACGCAATCAATAAAACATATTTATTCAATGTAATTTGTAACATGACACATATCTAAATATTAGTTGCAAACAATTACATTGAACAGATCCATATAATATTAAAATTTGAATAAAACGAAACGAATTCAAAGTAAAACTCGCAAATTATATAAAAAGTATTCATACAATATTGCAAATTTAAATTCCATGAAACAAATTCATAAAATGACCAAATACCCTATATATCCAAATAATCGTATGAAACATATTCATATGAGACCTCAGTATAACATGAAATGAACTCATTATATATATTTAAAAAACATATAATATATGAATTTTTAAATTGCATGAAACAAATTCATCAATAAAACAAAATATAACATAATACGGAACTTATTCATAGTATAAAGTAAAATCACAATAATAATTGGAACACATCCAAACTACGAAGCATACCGAAATGATGAAATAATGGCATAACATAAAAACAATACATATAACTTATAAGAAAATTGAGGGCCTCAGCCCAAAAACAAAATGAACTTCCATTCTAACTCTGCCCCCTCTTCTCCCTCTCTGGACTATCATTCATGCCCAGAAAAATAGAGTTCATTGCTCCTTGTCCTTCCCTCACCGCCATAAACGACCACCCGTCGGCATCATCTTAGCTTTCCACGACAGCTATCTATGGCCATTGAACTACCCCAAAATACCCAGATGATGCAAGAAAGAATGCCACCCTCCAACCCCACAACCTTCGATCTAGCTTTTCTAGTTGAAAACGACACTGCCAAACCCTAGATCAGCCAAAGCCAATTCCATCGATGCTACCCATGGTGCCACCTAGGGGGCGGCACGTTGGTTCGTGTGGGCCCAGAGATGCAGTTTTCATTGTTTTCTAGCTGGATTTGCAAACATCGGTGGGTTTGGAGGTCAGAGACAAGGAAAACAGCTTGAAAACACCTTTATTGACGACGTGTGACATACAAACGCAGCTCTCCGAGGCGGTTTTAATGGTTATGTTATATTCTCTTCTCACTTGCATCCCCCATTTTATTATTTTTTTGGGAAAAGGTGGATTCTTTGAGGGTCATGGAGACCCCACCAGATACACCACCACAGTAAGCACAAAGGCATGGCTAGTAGCTTGATGGGCTGAGTTGGGTCTTGCATGATGAAGGCAATAGATCTTGCCTGTTCAAGGTGAGTTCTTGTAGTAGATTTGGGTAGAGATACACTCAGTGTTAGGGTTAGGGTTTATGCCTGGTTGTAACATATTCTATTTCTTGAAGCATAAAACTTGAATGAGCACGAAGGCAAAGCTTTGCAAATAATTGCATGATCGTATATTTACATGATTGCAAACATGTTTTCTACACAGTATAGTTGCATGAGCTAATCATGAAATCTAGGCTCAAGCAATTGCATAAAATAGAATAGAACTGGCATAATCACACTCAGTGGTATAAAAGATTATGTCTTTCAGAGTTTATACAACACAGAAGCATGTTTCGAATGACTTGATTTCGCATAATTGAAAATATACAACAAACTAATCATACATAGAATCATAATCAATTCATTCATTCAGGGTCAAAACTGAGCAACAATGGCTCTAATACTGATGTTGGAAAATAAGAACATACCATAGTAATGTGTAAGCGTAGATCTTATTGCTCGGGGATCGCTCATGAATCATTGAATTAGGATTGACAGTGCTACTAGAGTAACCGTAGTTGTCACACCCCAAACCCGTACCCAAACGATGATGAGGTTAGCGTGAGAGGAGGGAAGAGAGAATTAGGGATGCTGGGTTTTTTTTATTTTTTTAGGTATCTGTCACCACCCCAAATTATCTCCTAAACCCCTTATTTTATAGCACTTAGCTGAAACTGCAAATAAGGATTTAATGGGCATGATTAATACTCAATTAATCATTTTGTAGCTGTCGAATTAATAGGACACTTAATGTGACCGTTACTTCAGTCAACAGCTATAACACACCATCCCCAAATGCTTTTGTGGATATTAGGGTTTATGTTGGAATTTTAAGGTGAGAATTTAATTTTTCTGGAAGTGAAAATATAGTACAATTTAAGATACACTCTTTTGAAGTAGGTCGGTCAAATTTTTGAAATTTAGATGTGTATTTGATCTTACCATGAGTTGAGTGTTCTGTTCTTTAGTTGGATTTGACTTGGGTATCGGTAATTACCATCAGCATGCTTTAGAATTATTGTGCACAAATAGACAGCTTTGTTGGGCTAAAAACACTGAAGTAGGTTGGCTAAAAATGTTGAAATTGGTTCCTAATATGTTGCAAACAAATTCGTAAATTGTTTTCTTTCAACATGATTATAGTCACGGCTGGAGCATGCATCTACAGACATTTGCACTTTTGGTATGAGACTACCTTTTGAATGTAGTTCATCGACTAACTTAACTTTCCTACATTTCTAACTTTTGCACATTACTATAAGATCCACCTTTGCTCAACTGTGAATCGTTTATTACGATACCTAGAATTGAAGAACAGTGGAAATCCCACCTCAAGCTAGGTTTGCCCATTGGCCAAACATATACTAGAAGATATGGCTCAGATTCTAATTCAGGCTTTAACTTATTTTTCTGATGTCACTGTTAGGTGGTGTCCCAAATTCTGAGTTTAACCGACTTGGCAAGGCTTCTCGATTGCTTTATCTTTTCGATTGCTTTGTCGATTTTTAGGGTTGATGAGCTCTTTCTTATGAGATGTTATTGGGCAAAATTTATGATGATTTATGGGGTATTATGTGAGAATAATTATTTTCATTACTCACCTTATTCATGGATCATTATTTGGGTGAATAATGATTCAACTCTTGGTTCATCTTCCTTGGTGCAAGAGTTACATTTATGGAGTCTATAAATTGGGCATCTCTCGTAGGCATTTTTTGTGAGCAATTTGCCAGCATTTAGGTGGCATTTTGGAGTGCCTCTTGGCACCACCCCTCGTGGGCTATCTCCATTGCTATATTTCACATTTTATTGAGAATAAGTTTTGAGAGATTTTCGGTTTAATTGATCTCTTCCTTGGGTGTTTGTTTTGAGATCTTTATCTTTTTTGTTTGATCTCATTGGTCTTGTATGCTGTTTGAGATTTATCTTGTACTCTCATCTATATATTGGATCTTTGTGCCGTTGTTGCAACTATAGTTTTTTCGATTTGGGTTTCCACGTAAAAAATCATGTGTCTACTATTATTTTTCTTGACCTTGCCTTATATATTCTTAAATATCTACATCCATTCATGCTTCCATATATAATATGCTCGAATTTTAATAATTATCTTTCCTAACAGTCTCTAATATATATATATATATATATATATATATATATCTTAATTAAATCATAAATTTGAGGCTTTAATATAAAGCAAAATGCATCACATTTGGGAACCCATGGAGATGATGATGCCTTGTTTCTTGAAGTTGCCGCGGGGGGGGGGGGAGATCAACAAGAAGGGTATTGTTTGTGGCTTGGGAACGAATTAGATGCAAGTGCGAGATACCCACTTCAACTCATCAATCTTCAAGGACCACATCATATGCCTCTTCCGTTCATTCCCAAATGGAAGAACAGTTGAAGAAGTCGGAGGATGAGCTTCATGTTGTAAGGATGAACTTGTAATAGTGTACAGAGGACAAATATGTAATCCTTGTACTCCCTAAATTAATATATATAGTGTCAGACTCCCTAATTGGGTCAGAGCCTTGACTTACATTCACAGGGTAACAGATCTACAAATTCTACCATAATTTTTTGCTTTCTTCCTTCTAAAGCAAGTGCAATTCTTCGAGCTCCTCATTCTTTCCCAAACCATAGACGCGTTTTTGTTTCTTCCACCTGTGCCACCGGCACTGTCGATCTCGAACAGCTATGACCACTTATGTTAATTCACCGACCACACCACCTTCTTTCTCTGGTGTCCCAGCGTCCTTGGCTTCGGCGCTCGGTGCTCCCACGATGAACGCAACACCCACAGTTTCTCTGCCTCTTGCTGCCACCTCCATTTTTCTCCCATCGCCGCCCCTGCCACAACCCTCCCTCAATTCTTTTCCACCATCTCACAGGTTTTGTTCCCCCACGATGCCTGATTTCGCATCCCTTTACAGCATAAGTGCTCCCGTCTATCAGTGGTCTCACTACTCTCCCATGTCTCGCCGTTTGGCACTCTTTCTTTCGAGACTTCACTACTAGGGTCAAGACTCACAGTGGCCTCTCGGCGTCTTCGCTGCCCATGCCTATTGCCGGTCTTTCTGGCTCTTCATTGTCCTTCCCAGTGGATACACCTTCTTGGTTGTTCCTTGGTTCTTACTTGCCTCCGATTCATCCAAGTATCTTCTCTCTTAACATTAAGAATTTTTTTACGATAGTGCTTACTGCCGTTGAAGATTTTCTCTCTTGGAACACTCAATTTGTCGCTTTTCTCGTTATCCAACAATTAAGCGGGTTCTTTGACGGTATGATTGAGACTCCAACCACTTCTATTCTTGACTATAATGGTTTGCAACATCCCCATCTGTCTTATTCGATTTGGTTGCGTTTGGATCAGCTCATTCGATCTTGGTTATTTGTAACTATTTCTCCTGAATAATTAACTAATGTTCATGAATTGATTCATTCTAAGAAAATCTGGGAAGGTCTCTCTCAACGGTTTAATAATGCTAGCCTTGCTCGGGCTATGGATCTTAGGGGCACTATGTCTACTTTGTCTAAAGATCCCAAACAAGCCATGGAGGATTATCTACGAAGCATTAAACATATTGTAGATTCTCTTCCTTTTATTCAGACTCCTGTTTCTAACATTAATTTAGTTCAGCTAATGCTAAATGGTTTGGATGAAGACTATCATACTTTGGTGACTACTCTCTCTTATGGCACCAACTTACTTACATTTGACGATTTTCATTCCAAACTCATTCACTACGAGCAGCAACTGAAGTTTTTCAAAACCAAAGAATCTTTTGGTGTTTAGCATCAAGCTTTGGCTACTTCCGTCACCTCCTCTGAGTCAAGCAAAGGGTCATCATCTAATAGCTTCAATCATGGCAATGGTTCTGGTAGAGGTAAAGGCAAAGATAGAAACAATAATTGCAAATGGCAACAGGAATCAAGGGAGCTGCAATCACCACTCTACTATGACTTAGCATTAATCTGCCGGCAAAACTAACACTACAGGAGCTGCCTTTGGCAATACTATCTCTTCATGGTCTAATGTTCAGTGATTATCGCCATCTCTACCTAATGTTTTTTTTTTTGTAGGTAATCATTCATCTGAAAGGATCTTAGGTTCTCACCCTAATGTTGTTTGTCAGATTTGTTTTACTCCTGGGCATACTGCTCTAGGTTGTCCACAACGTTATAATCCCTCTATGAATTCTCTGTTCCCACCTTTGCTACTTTCAATGCCTTTGATGCCAACAAATTAGTTTGGTATCCTGGTTCAATGGCCGCTTCTCACATGACTCCCAACGAAGGTAATCTACACTCTAAAACCGTTTACAATGGTAATGATCGAGTCCAGTTGGAAATGGATTGCTTCTCACGATAAAACACAATGGGTCTTTAAGTGTTCCTACAGCTGCTAAGCCTCTTATTATGAAAAATGTTTTGCATGTTTTCTCTTTAAAATACAATTTATTATCTGTCAAACAACTTTGTCAAGATAATAATTGCATTGTTGTATTTAGCGATTCTTCTGTTTGTGTCAAGGAGAATGCATGCATCCTCCACTGAAAATGTTTACCCCTTAGCTATTCTCGGTTCTTCCTCCTCAGCTCTTGCTGCACTCATAGACCCTGCAACTTCCTAGCATCGTCGTCTCGGACATTATGGAGTTAGAATTTTGTCTCTTCTTGGAAATTGGAATTTAGTATCATGTCCCAATAAATTTCATGATTTTTGTAACTCATGCCAACTTGTAAAATCTCACATGTTACCTTTTCAATTAGTTGAACATTGTGAACAGAAATGTTTGGAATCAATTCATTCTGATTTGTGGGAATCTCCAATTCATTTAATATGGGCAATCAGTACGTATTATGTTTGCTTTGTGGATGATTTTTATCATTGTACATGGGTTTATCCACTTAAGTGAAAATCATATGTTCTCCCTACTTTCTGTGCCTTTCAGACGTTGGATGAAAATCTCTTGAATACCAAAATCAAAATGTTTGAAAGTGATGGTGGCGTGAGTTTGATAATATCTCTCTTGGTGCTTATTTTTTAAACCATGAAATTTATTTTTGAAAATGTTGTCCTGATATTCAGGCACAAAACGGTGTTGCTGAACGCAAGCATCGTCACCTCAATAAAATGGATCGTGCCTTTCTTATTGAGGCTCAAATGCCTGCTACGTACCCTTTTGGTTGACGCTATTCACATTGCGGTGTTTGTTGCCAATCAGCTTCCAAACCCCATTCTTCAAGGCCAATCACCTTTAGAAAAATTGTTTTGAAAGTCCCCTGATGATAGCTTTCTCAAAACCATTGGTTGTGCCTGTTGTCTAAATTTCTCAGCCACCTCTGCTGCCAAGCTAGCCATACGTTCTACTTGATGCATTTTCCTTGATTACGCTCCCCATTACAAAGGTTACAAATGTTTTAACCCCAATACGGGTCGCATCTACATTAGTCGCCATGTCGTTTTTCATGAACATGAATTTCCTTTCTTGGAATTTTTCCACAATCCTACCTCTACATTATTCCGCATTGCATGCCCCGTCCCTTGAGTGTCTCGTTGAGTTGTCTCGACCTACTCCTACGAGTGTCGCATATTCTCTTTTATTGGGCTCCCTAGTATCTATTAATAGCCCACTTGTACCTTCTCCCAGCACTTCTTTCACCTTGTCACCCACCCAGCCCTTATCCGCTAACCAGGCCCAGCCGAATCTCTCCCTCAGCCTATCTTCTTCCTCTATGTCTGGCCTGGTCTAGTCCCATACTCCTTCTCTCTTGGCCTATGCTGTTGGGTCACCTTCTCCCGCGCCTAGCCCAATTGCTGAGGGTAGTACCCAGTTGCAGCCCATCTTACCCATCCTCAGCCTAGCACTTGTGTCAAGAAGCTAACCCATTAGCTCCCTTCCGAGCAACAGTTCCTCACCTTTATCTATAGCACACACAGCAACTCCCTCTCTCTCAGCCGGTTTCCCATTCTTCCAATCACAACCTATGATGCTCGAGCTAAGAGCGGTATTAGGAAACCCAAGTACTTCTTATCTCTTAACACAAACATTGTTGGTCTTGAATCAACGTCTTTTAAATAACCTTCCAAGATCCTACATGGTAAAAGGTTATGACTGAGGAATACAATGCTTTGTTGGCAAATGATACCTGGGAGTTCGTCCCATTCCATTTCGGACAAAATCTTATGGATTATAAATGGGTTTTTAGAGTTAAATTTAATTCTAATGGGTCTGTGGAATGGTACAAGGCACGGTTGGTTGCTCTTGGCAATCACCAACAAGTTGACATTGATTACCATGATACATTTACTCCAGTTGTCAAACCTCCTCCTATTCGTCTTGTTCTATCCTTGGCTCTCACCTTTGACTGGCCTATACGGCAACTGGACGTTAAGAATGTCTTTCTTCATAGCATTCTTATTGAGAAAGTTTATATGCGTCAACCCGCTGGTCTTGTTCGTCCTTACCTTTCTCATCATGTTTGTAAACTTAAGAAAGCGATTTATGGCCTCCTAGAGCCTAGTTCCATAAATTCAGCAGTTTTCTACTGTCTTATGGTTTCACTTATTTTCCATCTGACACCTCTATGCTCTTCTATCATCATGGTTCTACCACTTTTATCTTACTTCTCTATGTAGATGGCATCATACGTACTTACTAGTAGTTCCACTTCTGTCCTTCATAACTTTTTTGTTGTTCTTTCTCATCAGTTTGCTATGAAGGACCTAGGTGATCTTCATTATTTTTTGGGTGTTTAGGTGGTATGAACTCCTCAGAGCATATTTTTGACCCAACATAAATATGTCTGTGACCTCATCTGTAAGTTTCACATGCATACTGCTAAACTTATTCGTACCCCATCTCTTTCTAGAACCTAGCTTCTTTGACCCTTACAGATGGAGAGTTAGTTGCAGTTTGTACAAAGTATAGGAGTATGGTAGGTGCATTACAATATTTGACTATGATGAGACATGATATTGGCTGCATTATTCATGTTGTTTCTCAGTATATGCATGCTCCCCATACCACTCACCTCCATGCTGTCAAGCATATCTTTGGACACTTGCAGAGACTTTAAGTTTTGGGTTGTAGCTTCGTCCTACTTCTACTCCTTCTGTGATTGTTGCCTATTCCGATGCTAACTGGGCGGGTTACAAGGATTCTTGTCGTTCAATGAAAGGTTATGTAGTGTTTTTTGGCCCAAATCTTATTTTTCGGCGCTCCAAGAAGCAACCTACCATTTCTAAGTCTTCAACTGAAGCTGGGTACCATGATATTGCTTACACAGTTGCTAAAACCATTTGGATTTGCAAGCTTCTTTCTTATCTTGGCATTCATCTTTCTTCACCTACTAAGATGTACTGTGATAATATCGGTGCCTCTTACGTAGCTGTGAATCCGGTGCATTATGATCATAGCAAACATATAGCGGTTGACTATGACTTCATTTGTGAACGTGTTGCTCATGGGGATTTTGTAGTCCGTTACATTCCCACTAAGCTTCAGTTAGCAGATATTTTCACCAAAGGATTGTCTTCTCAGTTGTTTAATTTTTTAAGGGATAATCTGTCAATACGTTCATTCCTAACAGACTGAGGGGGCCTAATAGTGTACAAATGACAAATATATAATTTTTGTACTCCCTAAATTAATATATATACAGTGTCAGACTCCCTAATTGGGTCAGAGGCTTGA
This sequence comes from Selenicereus undatus, assembly GCA_017589665.1. Lineage (NCBI taxonomy): Eukaryota > Viridiplantae > Streptophyta > Magnoliopsida > Caryophyllales > Cactaceae > Selenicereus > Selenicereus undatus. The sequence continues at coordinate 16,656,122 of JACYFF010010365.1, forward strand.
CTTACATTCACACTTGAAAAAGTAGAAGGAAGAGCTTCACTCTACGAGCGAAGAGCTCAAAAACGCCAAGGAAGAACTAAGTGCAAGATTGCAAGTGTAGTGGCTTTGATCAAGGTCTCCTCTTCACATCTTAAACCCAATTCCTTGTTCTTAGACTCCATGTTGAGATGATTATGTTGAAATGATTAGGATGAGGGCTTAGTAATCGGGTTTGATGACTTGATAGTTGGAATATATATTTTGGCATGTTGAGACTTCTTATGGTTCTCTTTCAGGGGTGGCGGTATGATTTAAATTTTGGGTTTATGTAATTTGGTGAAATTACAAAGCAAATTAGGAACTTGGCAAGGCAATAGAAAATCAAGGTAGTTAGCTTGTATAAAAAAAATAAAAATGAGGTTAATGTCTATGGCTAGAATGGAGGTTTGCCGTGAAATATGGTTGTGATTATTGATCGAGCAAGGTCCCAAAGGCATGCATGTACAGCCATTGGCAAATGAGATTATCAATTTGCTGCTAAACGAATATGACAAAATCAAAATAATTTCATCTCCGAATACAACAGCATTAAAACAGTTTCATCGCCTTGCTTGGGGGGGAAAAAAAACCATTCTATTTCCATTCAACCAGAGGCAAAAAAAATCTTAGATAGCTCAACATTGACTTGTCTTACATATATATACTAATTTATTTTCTCCAAAAACAAAAGATGACATAAATCTCCCATAAGTGCACTACCATAGCAGCAGGGGCGAAGCCAGAAAAATCGAAGAGGGGTGTCGTAATTAATAGTACACAATATAAAATTTAACAATAGTCATAAATTGAAATTAAATAACGATTACATTACATCTAATCTAATTGTCCTCGACGAGACCTCATATTTTGAAAGCGATGCAAAATATCATCAGTAGATATACTTTCGAACAAATCATCCTCAAAATAAGTAATAACAGTGTCATTCAAAAACTCATCTGAGATTCGGTTGCGCAAGTTAGTCTTGATATACTTCATCGAAGAGAAGACTCTTTCAACTGTTGCTGTAGAAACTGGTAGAATCAATGCCAACTTCAACAATAAGTACACGTGAGGAAAGCTCAAATGCTTCTTTTTTTTAATCATCCTTGTAGAGAGCTCACCAAGTCCATTCAAGTCAGAGAATCTCTCATCATCACGCATGTTATCGATGTAAGTGTCCAACTCAAAACCAAGGGCCTCAATGCCTAAATCATCAAAATCATCTGGATACAGTCGAGCCATCCTAAGTATCTTGTCCTTGTCAAAGCTAGCAAATGAGTCGGTAGGGCTCAAACAAGACAAGCCAATTAGCAAATCAGTGCTTGCCTCAGTAAAGCGACTATTAAGCTCTTGCATTTGCATATCAAGAATCGAATAGAACACATCAACACGATAGTAATGCTCATTTGTCACCGAAGAAAGTCTACGTTTAGACTTTCCCCGAGCACGAAGTGGAGCAAAATCCTCCATATTAGGAATCTCGATGTCATGTTTCAGACAAAATGACTTAACATCATCAATCAAAGCATCCCATCCACGATCCCTTGTGCGTTGTAATTGCTTCTTAGCTGTACCAAGTAGTGACAAAGCATTTACAATGTCCTGATCCCTTCTTTGCAATGACTGACTCAATGCATTTGTAATGCCTAACACCAATTTCATAAGATGTAATAAAAAAGCAAAGTCATATGTCTGAATACCATCCAAAATAGCTTGACCTCTAGCATTATCATCAGAATCGGTATCCGTTGCAAGAGCATCAAGGACATCAACAATTGGAGCAAACATGACAATAAGATTCACAAATGTTTTAAAATGAGATCCCCAACGAGTGTTACTAGGTCTCTGCAGTCCTAGTTCTTGATTCAAACCCTTCCCAGTTACAAGCTCACCCATTCGCAATGCTTCTTCAACTTTCTCCGATTGTCTTGTTCGATATTCATCTCGACGTTTATAAGAACCTCCAATCACCTTCAAAGTCAGATTGACCAACTCAAGAAACCCTTTAATATGAGGATGTCCATTTGCAACCCCAACAAGAGTCAATTGAAGTTGATGAGCAAAACAATGAACATAATGTGCCGATGGATTTTCTTGCAAAATCAAAGTTCTAAGTCCATTGATGTGCCCCCTCATATTACTAGCCCCATCATACCCTTGTCCTCGTATTCAGGATGGGCTCAAGGATAACTTAGCTAGCAAGCACATAATAAATTTCTTCTTTCAATGACAATGCGGTAGTGCTAATGACATGAACAAGGCTAACCAAACGCTCCATAACGAACCCCATTTTGTCAACGTATCTCAAAACAATAGCCATTTGTTGTTTACAAGAGACATCACGGGATTCATCTGCTAATACAGCAAAATATCCATCCCCAATTTCTTCAAGAATAGCATTAATAGTTTCTCTTGAACATGCATTTGCAATATCTTTTTGGATGTCAGGGGAATACATTATACAATTACCAGGAGCATTTTTCAAAATAACACTTCCTACATTATCATTCTTTTCTCCAAGAAACTTTAGAATGGAACGAAAAACTCCTTTCCTTTTTGAATGTTCACTTTCATC
>JACYFF010010365.1:16671670-16783019 GCA_017589665.1 Selenicereus undatus
TATTATTATTATTATTATTATTATTATTATTATTATTATTATTATTATTATTGACAATAACTTTGCAGTTCTTCAATGAAGTTGGTAAGGTGATATATTGATATTATTATACTTCCAAAAATTCTTCAATTTGTCACCCACCTTTCTCGAGCTAAGTATATCACTAAATTTCTCTTAACTCAACAGATATCCCATTGTAATCTATTGTAATAGGTTTTCTAGGTTATTTATTTATTTTTGTAACACAAAAACATAAAAAATACATTTTTAATAATAATAACAACAACAACAACTTGACCTCCCTTTCTCGCTTCTTTCTCTCTAGGACCTTCCCACCACATAAGCGAAGCATGAGTAGGCCAATGGTAGCCACAACCCCCCCCCTTTTCATGCGCAACTTATTTTTCGGTTATACGATGTTACAAATTGGATAAAATAATTCAGATAACTATCAATAGCGTAGTCCCCCAGATTGTTCAATTTAATTCATGGTCCTCCTTTTTATACAGCCATTAATTAGCTTCGCCCCTGCCCTGCTACCACCATCCCTACCACTCCCATCCTCCACCAACACCTCCCCATTGCGTTCAAAACCTCTTGCCCTTATCCCGAATCCACCCTAACCCCCTTTCCCCACTAGGGATGGGCATTGGAAGGGTATCGTTAGGGTATGTCCGTATCCACATTTTATCCAAAAATATTGTTACCAAATCCATACCCAACCTATAGTTCTTGCTATTCATATATATGGGTATACACATGAGTACTATCCATATGCGTTATTATCCTTGGGCATCCACGGGGTTGTATATTTATAACTCAATACTCATAATCACAAGTGAGGAACCAATACAGGTTGGTTCAAGTGGTTTGACACTTATTCCCCTTAAGTAAGGTCTCAGGTTCTAGTCTTGTAAATGGAGAAAATTTGTAATGGAGGAGCTCTACCCCTTATTGGGCCAACAGTAGCTCGACTTCACTGAAAAGAATGATGCAAGATCAAAAAATAATCACAATTAAGGAATAGACAATGTGGTCCATTGAAAGTTAGGAGGAAAATTCAACTTCAACGGTTCAAATCAAGATTTGATATCCAATAGAAAATATTAAAAGAAGATCAAATCTAAATTTTGAGTTCCAAATTCTCTTATTTCAGTAACATTTATCTCCACTATGACAATTTAGTTAACATTTTTCTCTACTAAAATAATTCAGTTGACATTTTTAGCAATTAAAACAATTTTAACGATTTGGATTAAAACTGGATCATCTAGTAAGAAAGATCAAAAGAAACTCAAATATGAATTTTGAGCTCCAAATTCTTTCATTTGATTAACATTTGTCCCCAATACGATATTTGTCGTAAGTGCCAATTAAATTGTTGTGGCTGAGAAAAATGTTGATCAAACTAACACTACTAGAAAAGGCAAAAATAACGACGGAATGCAGCGACGAGATTTTTCAACGTCAGACCTAGCGACGGAAGAACAGAATCAAGAAAAAAGTCAGATTATGCGACACACTTGTGACAGAAACACAATTCCGTCATCAAAATTCGAAAATTTTCAACGTCAAACCTAGTGACGGAAGAACAGAATCAAGAAAAAAGTCAGATTATGCGACACACTTGTGACAGAAACACAATTCTGTCGTCAAAATTTATACTTGGCGACGGAAATTCCGTCGCAAATTTTTTTTTGGACTGGCGACGGAAAATCCGTCGCCAGATACTTAAAGTGAACCAAAACCGAATCAGGTTTCACTTACAGCTCGACGTCGAAGGCAACTCGAACAGAGAGAGAGAAGGCGATTGCAAGCCACCGACCATCGCCGATGCCACCAGCTGCCCCCTCTGCCACCGTCGCTGGCCTCCCCCCACCGCCGGTAGCCGCTGACCACTGTCTCCGGCCGCCCCTTTTGTTGGTTTTTTTCAACACATTTGAGGTGAGTTATTCTACTAAATTAGTTGTAATTTCTTCCAATTTTTGTATCAGATTGTTAGAATTTTATAGTAAGTTCATATTTATGTTCAAATGTGGCATTTGTATGAGGTTATTGCTTTAATTTGGTTCAAGATTGGCGTAAATGCGATTTAGGGTTTAGGTTTGGCAATTTGAAGTTAAAGTTTGATATGTTGGTGAAATGAAATGGTTTAATTGATAATGTTGTTGAAATGTGCTATTTGTGTGAGGTTATTGTTCTAATTCGTTACAAGAATTGGTAAATGCGATTTAGGGTTGAGGTTTGGTAGTTTGAAGTTGAAATTTCATATGTTGGTGGAATGAAATATTTTAATTGATAATGTTGTTGAAATGTGGTATTTGTATGAGGTTATTGATCTAATTTGATTGGAAATTTTGCTCAATGCAATTTAGGGTTTACGTTTGGTGATGTGAACTTGAAAGTTGATATGTTGGTGGATTGAGATGCTTTAGTTTATAATTTTGTTCAAATGTGATGTTCGTATGAAGTTGTAGCTCTTATTTGTTTAAAGATTTCGCCCAATGCAATGTACACTTAGATTTAGTAATTTTAAGTTAAAATTTGATATGTTAGCGGAATAAAGTGGTCAACAATGTATGAATTATTAGTTTTGTGAAATTCATCAGAATATAAGTATATTTGTCGAAATTTATAAGGTTTTTTTTTGTGCATGTGAAAATTTTAAAGTAAACATATATAATATATAATTGCGTAATTTATGTAATTATTATAATTTTGATTAAAATTAATTCTTATCAAATACCTTATGTGGTTATCGTTATTTGAGCGGAATATGTGGTTATCGTAGGTGGATGTATAATAGATTACTGTCTGATTGTATTGGTTATATGCAAGCATTTCTAGATGGAGTAAATCAATTCGATCAATTTGCACGTAGACAGACAGAGTTGCTGAATGGGGGAAAGTATAGATGTCCTTGTACAAAATGCAGAAATAGGGTGTACTTGACACTCGATGAGGTCAAGATGCACCTTATGTATAAGGGTTTTGTGCAAGGGTATTAGTTTTGGATAAGTCATGGGGAAATAGAACCTCGCCAATATGATTCTGGGTATTCAAATAGTGAAATTTCCGAAGTTGGATGTTCAAGTCATATTAATAATGACTACTCTGCATCCTACGTAGATCGGATGGAGGACATGGTTGATGATGTTATAATAGCAAATCAAAATGTAAGGGAAGAGGGGTCAAGCACTTGTCGAGAACCATTTTATAATATGGTTCAAGCTACTCAACAACCATTACATGATGGTTGCTCCACCTACAGTGAACTCTCTGCGGCGGTGAGACTGTTGAGTATTAAATCTGATTATAATATACCTCAAAATTATTTCAATGAAATTGTTCAATTAATGAAAGAGATGTGCCCTCTTAACAACCGCATGCCAAACAATTATGGGAAAATGAAGAAGGTCGTTAAAGATCTCGACAACGATGTGGTCCAAATTAATTATTGCCAGAAAGGTTGCGTGCTATTTTATGAAGAGGACGCAAACCTGGATGCGTGCAAGTTTTGTGGGCATTCAAGATGGAAGAGTCAAAGGTCACAACAAAGGAATCAGAATCCATTACCATACTTGAGGATGCATTACTTGCAGTTAAAACCTCGACTGCAGAGGTTGTACGCATCAAGAAGTACTGAAGAGCACATGAGGTGGCATTATGAACATCGACGTGAGAATAGTATTTTATGTCATCCATCATATGGGGTAGCATGGAAACACTTCGATACCAAGTACCCTGAATTTGTTGCAGAGCCTCGGAATGTGAGGCTTGGCTTATGTGCTGATGGATTTAATCCTACACGTTGTCTTCAAGATCATACTCCATTTGGCTGGTGGTAGTTACACCTTATAACCCCCCTGAAATGTGTATGACCACACCATTTATGTTCTTGACTTGTGTAATCCCTGGCCCTAAAAATTCCAAGAACAAGATAGATGTATATTTACAACCTCTTGCTGATGAGTTGAAAGAGTTGTGGGATGTTGGAGTTGAGACTTATGACATTTCTACGGGGCATACATTTCAGATGAAGGTTGCACTTATGTGGACCATCAATGATTTCCCTGCATATGGAATGTTATCTGAGTGGAGTACTAATGGTCAGTTGGCATGTCCTGTATGTATGAAACAGCAAAAGGCTTTGAGATTGAGAAATGGAGGTAAATTCTCTTGGTTCGATTGTCATCGGTGTTTTCTGTCAAGGAATCATGCGCTTAGAAGAAAGAGAACAACATTTAGGAAAGACAGAATTGTTACAGGGGGTCCTCCTCGCCGGCTATTTGGGGAAGAACTTTATGCCGAGGTGGAAGATTTCCCAATGGTAACTACAAATGGTGACTTTGTCATACCAGGATTTAAGAAAAATCAACACAACTAGACGAAGAAGAGCATATTCTGGGAGTTGCCTTATTGGCAACACCAACTGCTCCACCATAATTTGGATGTGATGCACATTAAAAAGAACTTCTTCAAGAACATTATTAACACTGTTATGGATGTCCATGGAAAAATAAAGGACAATGCCAAATCAAGAATGGATATTGCCGAAATATATGATAGACCAGAATTACATTTACATTTAGGCCTAAGTGATAAGCCAGTTAAACCAAAAGCGAAGTTCGTACTTCCTGTGGATAAACGAAGAGAGTTGTGTGAATGGGTGAAAGAGCTTTAAATGACTGATGGATATAGCTCTAATTTGAGGAATATCGTGGACCCTAATGAGGCTAAGTTCAACAACATAAAAAGTCATTATTGTCATGTGTTCATGGAGACTCTTTTACCAATTGCATTTGGTGCGCTCCCAGATGATGTGTTGAAACCTTTTATTGAGATAAGCCAGTTCTTTAAGAACTTATGCACAACAACATTGCAAGAGGATATGCTTCAGAAAATGCATCGCAACATTGTCATCACTTTGTGTAAGTTGGAGACCATTTTCCCTCATAGCTTTTTCAATGCAATGGAACCCCTGCCAGTGCATTTGGCAGAAGAGGCTCAACTAGGTGGTCCACTACAATACTGATGGATGTATCCATTTGAGAGGTAAAGTACACTATAATCGATGAAACCTTATCTCAATTCTTATATGTGGAATCACTTAGAAGTGAATGCAATTATGAATTTGGTAGGTTCTTTGGCCTATTGAAGAAAAAGATAAAGCAACGAGCGTGTCTTGAAGGTTCAATCACAGAAGCATACCTAGAAGCTGATAGGACATTCTTTGCCTCCTATTACTTTGGCTCTAATGTGCCCTCCATGCGCACTAGGTGCAGGAGAAATGAGGATGGCGATGAACATATTAATCATTTTTCAACTCTCTCCGTGTTTGAACTGCAAGGGACCGCTATTAGTAGGGAACGATCAAGGTATCTCACAGATGCCAAATATGTTGCTACCCATCTTCACTTGCTGTTAAATTCTGATGAAGTTAAACCTTATATAGGGTGAGTGGTATCTTCACTTCCAATTGAGTTTATCATTCGGAGCGCAAGTATATTAATAGGCTTTATAAAATGTGATAGAATTTTCACAGAACAAGTCAAAACTGCACGTTCCAATGTCAGCGATGCTGATATCAACACCATCGTTGAAACTCATTTTGCATATTGGTTTAGTCAGAATGTAAGTATTAGAACTCATTTATTCATAATTTTAACATAATAGTTAATTAGGTGCATTATATTAACTAAAACCACGTGTTGTGTCCCCTTAGGTGCATTATATTCAACTATTCGAGACCAACAAACATTGCTACTTGATACAATTGGCTGCGAAGCCAAATCGTTATGTGTGGACGTCGACGACATATGGAGTAAGTGGATTCAAATTCCACACAAAAGCTCGCAGCGTTGGGAAAAGAACATATAATTGTGGTGTTGGTGTTTGTGGCACTGGGGAGGACGATATTGAAAATGATTATTATGGTGTACTGAATGATATTGTCCAAATTGAGTACGTAGGCGAACTACTTAAATGATGTGTGCTATTCAGTTGTGAGTGGTTCGATCCCACATTGAATCGTGGGACACGGTCTCATAAACTAAGCAAACTTATTAAGGTCCACCGTACAAGAAGGTACCGAAAGTATGACCCATTTATCTTCCTAAACACCGCATCACAAGTATACTTCATGTCACATGCAAATTGCTCAAGGGATAGGGTCAATTGGCTTGTTGTCATACCAACCAAACCAAGGGCGAGAGTGGATAAGCAGTACACTCTACTTACTGCATACCAACAAACGGACATGACGACTATCGTCGAACCTGTGAATGACGGCATCCTTGCATCATTAGTGGATGAAAGTGCACCACTAGAAGAGGTTAATGATGAAATGGGGTTTTCATTCATTCAGGGTAATGACAAGATAAATGAGGTAGAGAATGATGAGGGTGATGAAGAGGGGGAGTGGGATGACGGTAATGAAACAGATGAAGCAGAAGAAAATTTGCGTTTGTATGATGAAGACGAAGATGACAATGACGATGACATTGATAATGATAATGATGCAGATGATTGAGTGCTTATGAATTCTTATGTATTTGAGCACTTTGCATGTCAAACAATTGGTTGTGACTTTACTTATATTATATGAATGAGTTTTGCAAAATATGTGTTACCTACGTATCTATTATGATTATATATTTGTACTTGCATTTATTGTCACCTATTTCAGGTATGGATTCCAGTTCTCGTCGAGGTAAGTCCACCCCTCGAGGTAGAGGACAAGGGCGTAGGAGCTCTGTCATAGGTCTGATCGCAATGGATGTTGATCCATCTTCCCCCCAGGTACCTCATATACCAGTTCAGCCAAGAGCCACAATGGCTGCTTACATACCAGGTATTTCAGAACTAATACCTTCCCCATTTGGGGCTTTCCATCATCAGACCTAATACATTCCCAACCAAAGCACCATGTACGGCCAATTTGCCTACAACATTCCTCCAAACCCCCATTTTGTGAACACTGTGCAGCCTACTCCCCAACTCGTTGACCATAACACAAACCAGTCCCAAGACAACATTGCAACTGCTGAAAGTGAAGCATAATCCAGTCGTGGGAGCACTCAAGCTAAGAGTTAGATTGAGCCAGATGGTAATGGGTAAGTCTTCAATTGTTATATCTTATGAACTACTACATAAATTTTGCATCACAAGTAATCAATTTGATGTGTTATGTTCAATTAGGTTTCTTCCCAATGATGGTGCTGTTTGTAGGATTTCGCTCATATTTTAAAGTAAATATGACGGAGCTTGACCTAGTTGGAGTAAAGTGCCCAAACCAGTACAAGATTTGTGGTTTGGAGAGTTCAAGGTAACTATAGTGACTACGTATTAACAGTTTCTGTGAACGTGATAAATTACTATTGTATTATTTGATGTGTTTGTTGTTTTCATAATTGTAGAAGTGGTTTACTTGGGATCTAGTCCATGAGGACCGTATAAGAAGGAATTTTGAAAACCGAGCCAATGCATGCTTGAGAGACTTCTTTTGCAAAGCAAGGAAGCATAACAAGAAGTCTGTTTGGCTCGGTAATGCTCAATGGGAGGGACTCCAACAGCACTGGGCGAATGAACATTACAAAAAATTGCGTGAAACGGCCCAGAAGAACCAATTGGGAACTCCAGAAAGTGGTGGCCCATCTCTCCATACCTGTGGCTCGATCCCTATGCATGAGCACAGGCGACGTCTGGTAAATGAATTAAATTTGCTACGTATTTCTTTAAGTTTAATACTGTATTCTGTCTTGTACTTGACATCATTCTTTCTGGCACATACATAGAGGGAAAAACTTGGGACAGAGCCCACCATTGTTGAATTATTCAGCCGCACTCACAAACTCTATGGCGAAGAAGATACCCATTAGGTTGACAAGAAATCACGACAACCATATGTAAGCAATTAGCTATTCTCAATCTTCATTGGTAGTTCAACATGAACTTGTATACTTTACTTTCATTAATTGTAATATACATGATTTCGTGCGCATGTTGCAGTATTGTAGAAATCCTTTGAACGTGGTTTTCAAATCTTATCAACTCTCAAGGGACCAGGGATGGCGCTTCTTAAGATCCAAACCAGCCACTTCCAAACCCAAATGACTTGTGGGTGAAGACGTTCAAGAACAAGAAAGGTCGTATTTATGGTATTGGTGATTAGGCTATCAACATGAGAGAATCTGGTTAGTTCAGTCCTACTCAGATAATCGGTACAGTTTTCATATTAAAGTTTCAATGAACATGGTTATATGATGAATTTACTTAATTGCAATGCTAATGCATACTGCACTTAAATGCCTGTCAGTAGGTATCGGTTATACACCATCGCAACAAGAGCTCAATGACTTAAGGGGTGTAGTAACCAACTTGGGGGGTGAGCTAACTTCACAAGCTGAAAGCTACCAGTTACTTACGGAGAAATGTAAGCAACTGGAGGAATCCAACAAATTTCTCACCTAAAGCAACCAACAACTGAGCCAACAAATGATGAGCATCGATTAGCGCCTCCAAGCTTTCTTTCAAATGCAACAAGTTTCTGGCTCGGGATCTCAACCATCATTTACTCATCACTCGCAACATAATGAGGAAAAGGGTAAGGAAGAGGAAGAGGAAGGGGATGATCCTCACCTTGGTGATTGAGTTGGTTGCAATTTTCCTCCAGCTGGTGGCTCTCCTGCTTGGTTCTTTATGAAGTACATCTCTTGCTATTTGCTTCCCCTTCCCTTGGTGCTTATTTCACTCCCCTTCCGTTGGTGCTTATTTCATTTTCCTCACATTTGGCGCTTGCTTCTCCCTTTTCTGCAAACATATAACTTTACTTTCAATTACTAGCAACTTCTGGTTTGTTTGGATTTGTGATTTGTGATATGTAGAGACTTTGTTTGGAACTTGTGGTTTGTGAATTGAAAACTCTTGGTTAGAAGTGTTGCATTGGATGTGATATTCCACCTTTGTGTGGCTTGAAATTATTGAGAATGCTTCGAATGAAATCATATTCGAAGCCATTGGATGTTGACTGGGTGCAAACATCTTGTAAATTTCTTGCAGGAATTGAAATGTATGTACTAAGGGACACGATAAAAAATAAGCGTTTTTATTTTTAAAAAATTAGAAACTTAGCGACGGAAAGGAAAAAAAAAATTGGGCAAAAGGTGGCGACAGAAAGTATAATCCGTCGCTATTTCCGTCGTTGATGGCGACGAATTTTGCATTCCGTCGCCACCCTGCCTCGCTAATTTTCCCCGCCAAAAAAAAGTATGTCGCAATTTATGTTGTTGAATCCATCATCAGTTACTCAACGACGAACGAAAATTCGACAGCCGTCTTCTGTCGCCAATTCCGTTGCTGATATGAAAATTTCGTCGCTGATAAACCTTTTCCAGCGCTGATTCTGTCTTTATTTGGTCTTTTTTTTGTAGTGTAAGAAATGTTGAGTTCAAAATCTGGATTTGAACTCGTTTTTATTTTTCACATCCAATAATCAAATTTTGATCTAAAGTATTGAAATTGTTTTATTGGGAAAAAATGTCAACTAAATTGTTTAAGTTGGAAAAAATGTTGATTGAGTTGTCGTGGCAGAGATCAATGTTGACCAAACGAAATAATGTTGAACTCAAACTTTGGATTTGACTCCCCTTTAATCTTTCAAATCAGATAGTGAAGTTTCGATTCAAACCATTGAAGTTGAATTGTGCTCCTAAATTTCAAGCAGCATTATCATCCATGAAGAGATTAAAAAAGTGGTTTATTATAATTTTAATTATTATATAAGGATATTATTATCTTTTTAGTCATCATTATTGGCTATATGGATAGGAGCCATCAAATACCCACCTCAACTATGGATGATTATCCATCCCCTATTCATTATCCATTTTTAGGTCATGCTCGGCAAAATCAACTGTGTAGGTATCAGATAGCAGTTCAAGTAGCGGATAACTGTTTAGGCAGCTGATAGCATTTTTAATTTAGCTGTTAGTGGATAGCTATTTAGATGAGCGATTGAAACAAATATGTTCGGTAAATTTAGCTATTAGATTAGCGGATTAAGGTAAATTGACATAAAAGAATATAGATAATTTTCAAATGTAAAATTTTCAAAGGATATTTTTTGACCAAAAAATACAAAACACTACTTCCGAACGCAAAAAGTTAATATTGTTAGCTTTCTAAAAACGATGCTTAAAATACTAAATGCTAATTGAAATGCTAGTTAAAATAATAGGTTACCAAACACTAAAAATTGACTTATTAGTGTATTGACTTGGTCAAAACACTGTACACTACTCAAAATACTGTTGCTGAACACAACCTTAATGGGTATTACCCACCTAATTTGGATGGGTAAAGGTAGGTACCCATTTGATTAATGGGCACACCATTCCTTTCTTTCTTACCCATGTCAAACCCTGGGCCCAACACCTCCTTACTCGACCCACAAGATTAGATTTATTGGAATTGGAACAATAGGACCATGTGAATTCTGAATGAAATTAAGGGAGCCTTTGGGGTTTCGAGATGGAGGAGCCACAAAAGGTATGATTAAGTACGATGGTAAAATTGGTAAGGGGAAGAAGTGCTATGCTGGTGGGGATGGGGTGGTGGCAGCAATACTGTGGTGTAACTGGTGGTGGCCTCGGTTAGGGTAAGTGATGGTGTAGAGTAGAGAGAGACAATAGATGTGGGTTCACTTTTTATGGATATTATTACCTCTACTACTATTATTTGGTGGCATAAAAAAAGTAAATAAGTAACCTGAAAACCTACTATAGTGAGTTCTTAATTTTTAGATACCCCACATTTGTGGCATTATTTTATTATTTTATTTTTTTGACCCATACTTTTTAGACAAACTTTTAGGTATCTAACATCTAAAAAAGCAATAAAAAAAATGACAATTCTAGGGAGATGATGATCGGAGAAATAAACTAACAAAAATGCCCTTACTTAATGTGGACTTTAAGAAGAAAAGGATATACCTTTTTAATGTTAGGATTTTTCTACCAATAAGATACTATAGTTTTTAGATAGGGAAATTGAATGAAGTAAATGGGGGTATAAAGGTGAGAGGTAGATAGAGACAGACAGCGTCCCCACACCCCCCCTCCCCAAGAAAAAGAAATCCAATCCACATGGCCTTCTAGAGAGAACAAATGTCATAACCAAAAAGCTTGTTTGTTGTGACATTGAAACGAAATGAAAATAACCTAAGGAGAAAGAGATTGTGTATCAATTCACTATGAAGAATTGAAAAGGGAAACATTCGAGTCTGGAAAGGTATGAATTTTCTGCTCTGATTTTTTTATTATGCGAAAGAATGAAAATGGTAAAATGAATTTGTTTACAAAAGTGCGACTTTGTGAAATATGTGAGTTAAACTTGAAGGTTCGAGTTAAGAAGATATGAATTTTATTTGACTTATTTAAAATTCGTTGACGATGTGAAAATAGAGCAAACTTCTTGTTAAAATGCTAATTAAGTTTGGTTATGAAATGTGCAACATGAACTTTAATACGTATAGGTTTACATTTGGAGGTCATATATATTTATCTACCATATTCTAAGCAATTGATTGATACTTAATTCGTTTTTGCATATGTAGAATCCTGAAAAATGGGGATGAAGAAGCTTGACAAGAATTATATGACTAAGGATCAGTTGGACATTAGGTTGTTTGATCCAGATGACATGTTAGGTTTGGACTTATACCTCAAGGTCAGGCACCATATATCTTTATTTTACAAATGCTAGAATAGGTGGATGCCTAAAAATGCTTTCCTCCCTCAATCCAAGCTTCTCATTAATCCGAGTTTTACAACCGTTGATCAAAATCTTAGACAATCTAGCCCCTGGATTTATCTTGATAACCGCCAATCTCTCCCTTTTTACTGGCTACATTAGGTCTCAGGTTTGATTCCCCCCTCCCTCATTGTATTGTATGGATCGGAGTATTGGCCTTCAAAAAAGACGCAGGTCCAAAGGTTGATGGTAGCTGAGATGGGAACGGTCAGGTGGATGCGTGGTTTTACAAGATTGGATAAAATTAGGAATGGAGTGGTCAGGGACTTAGCAGAAGTGGCCCCCATAGAGGAGAAGATGAGGGAATCCAGACTCAGATGGTTCGGCCACGTGAAGAGGAGAAGTGTGGCCGCCCCTGTGCGAAGGTGTGAGAAGATCAACCCCCCTGGTGGAAAGAGAGGGAGGGGTAGACCGAAGAAGAGCCTTGAAGAAGTAGTTAGAGAGGACCTGAGAGTTGTTGGTCTGACGGAGGATATGGCTCAGGATAGGAGGCTGTGGCGGGACAGGATTAAGGTCTCTGATTGTAGGGGACCGGCTCCGTAGGAGACAGTAGCTTAGGCGGGGTGGGGCGGGTCGGGTTTTTGGTTTGCTTGCCTGCAGGTCATGCTTCTTCTGGGATATGACGGCACAAAGCGCCCCTGGTGTGTTGAGGTATGTCTCCGCTCCCTACTTTTTTTGTGTTATCCGGACCCTTTTCTCTTCCTGTCTCTCCCTCACTCGGGTATTGGGTTTTGCAACCGTTTTCTATATAAACCGTTTTCTCAAAACTGTTTTGTGGGTCTTATGGAATCAACCTCTCTATGGGTAGAAATACCGGTAGAGGTAAGGTTGCCTACAGCTGGATCTCCCCAGACCCCGCGAAAGCGGGACCCACACTGGGAGTTTGTTGTTGTTGTTGTTGTTGTAAGTTCTATTCACCCCTCCCTCATTATATTGTATTGCCCTTTGTGGCTCCTACGGACCAAAACGTTTTTGATTTCCATCATTATTATTAATATTTTGTATTTTTCAATACAAATATAAATTTGAGCATGTATTATTAGAGATAATAGAATAATAAATGCAATTTTCATGATTATTTTTATTATTACTGTGTTTGTTGTTGTCGTCATTGTCGATATCGGCAATGTTATCTTCCTCTTTGAATTTGATAACATAGTCGATATTAATTATGATCATCTAATTATCAAAGAGAGATTAGGAGATTATAATGGATATAAATTTTTTTTATTTCATTATTATAGAATAAGTTCATATTTTAGAAGTTTTAACTTAAGGAAACTGAATTATAATTACTGAACAAGCCGTAAAACCTTATGTGACACCTTATTATTAACACATAATATAATATATACATTTATATAGAAATAATAAATATTTTTTATTTCCATGATTATTATTATTATTTTGTCTTTTTTTGATACAAATATACATAGAGCATGTATTACTAGAGATAATAGAAATATAAATATGATTTCCATAATTATTTCCATTATCACTATTGTTGTTGTTGTCGTCATTGACATTATTGTCGTTGTTACCTTTCTCTTTGAATTTGATAACATAGTCAATATTAATTATGATCATATATATGTAAGGATTGTGCTAAAAAACTACATATTTGTAAGCATAATATAGCATATTGCAAGGGTTGAATGTGAAATATAAAAAAAATTAAAAATAAAACACGAACATCATATTAGGCCCGTCAAGCTGAATTTCTTTCACATTTAATATAATCTATTTAACAGAAGAAAATAAACGAAACATTTTTCTTTTTCTTTCAAAGAATACATATCTTATAATTATATTTAATTCATATAAATCTTAAAAGTATAATTAATGTTTTAACGTTTCAAACAAATTGACCAAAATCTAATCTATTTAACGCATAAGAAAAAATGAAATAATTTTTATTTTCTTTTAAACCATACAAATCCAATAATCAAATTCTCTTCATAAAACACCTAAAATTATATTTAATCTTTTACCGTTTAAAATAAAATGCCCCAAATCGTCATAATATTTCAAATTAAGAAATATCTCAACTCACAAATTTGAACTCAACCCATATCTTACAAGACAATATAAGGGCATTGGAAGTTTATATCAAAACCTATGAAACTATTACGTTGACCTAAAAACCAAATGTACAAACTATGAATACATTAGCACCCCCTCATGAACCACTTTAAATAGCCAAAAAAGTTATATAATAGTATAAATATAATGTTCAAATTATTTTCTTTGAAAGACAAATTTTATTTGTGTTACATGCGAAACTAAAACTAAACCGACTTTAAAATAGTTTCTACCTAACTTCACTAGAGAATTAATGACTTCATAAATTTTTACTCACCAATAAGAAGAGGATGTGAACTTTTTGTCATTGACGTCATAAATTGACTTATCATCATCCTATTTAGCATGCTTTGTAACAAATTCACTATCTATTGTCTCCATCATATTTATATAGACTTTTTTCACAATTATATAGTTTTCAAATATTAATCTCATTAATTATGCACGAAGTGTTTGTATACTTAACTTTTTCATTGAGTTTTTCATTATCTCCTCTAAATTATAATATAAATCATGTCTACCATAACTATTTGTTTATTATTTCGATAATATATCTACAAAATATTTATTTGAACATACTTCGTGCAAAGCACGGGTCCAGACTAGTATATGAAAAGTATGGATGATCCCACCTAGTTAATTATGCTATCATTTTATTTTTGAGAACCTGGTAAAGTAAGGAGAAAGTTCAAAATTAAAAAAGATGATGACCTGGTAAATTATTCTGAAATGTGGGAGAATGAAAATATTATAATTTTATACATGGTTAAGGATAGATAATTCACCTTCGAAACCTTGTAAACTCGCTTTGCATTTAGAGGCGCAACAGATCAATCTATGACAAACATGTGCCTCCTTCCATACACAGTATGGTTGCGTTACTGGCTCAGTGCATAACTAACTGCTTCAGTTAGTTTGTTACATTCCCCACATGACTAGCAATATGTTAGAAGTTAGTTAAGGTTCCTTTCATCTTCTTTCCTCTTCTTGGAAAGCTTAGCTCATCGTATATATAAGGATCAATCCTGGATTGATCATTTAATCATCAATTCAATACAACATTACATTCTTCTATCTGTTTTTGCTTCTCTAATTTCAAGGTATTAGAGAATAGGCTCATTTAGCTTTTGTTATCTCTATAGATTCGAACAATGCGAATCAAAATGTCATCATGCCAAAAAATGCAAACACAAATGTTTTTAATCCTTCTCATGATCTATTTCTTCATCCCTCAAACAATTCCAATAATATTCTCATCAATGATTTGCTAAATGGCAAAAACTATGGTACATGGAAGAAATCCATGAAAATTGCTCTAATCGCCAAGAACAAATTGGGTTTTGTTCTTGGTACTTGTTCCAAACCAGACGCACCTTCTCCCTTGCTGAATCAATGGAACTGATATGACAAGATGGTAATCTCTTGGTTACTTCATACTGTGGAGAAGATAATTTCATATAGTATTCTGTTCTCAAGTTCCTCAAGGCAAGTCTGGGTGGATCTTGAGCAGCGCTTTGGTCAATTTGATGGCACAAAGTTCTTTCAAGTAAAGAAAGATCTATACTCAATTTCTCAAGGTAATTAAGATATTGCTGCTTATTTCACTGAAATCAAAAAATTGTGGGATGAACATGATTCAATGCTGTCAGTTCCTTCCTGTTCTTATCGGATTAATTGTGCCACTTACAAATATTATCAACAAATGAAGGAAAAGAAGCAATTGATTTAGTTGCTCATTGGTTTGAATGATGTTTACAAAGGGGTAAGAGGCAATATTCTTATGTCCAAACCTTTGCCTAATGTTAGTGAAGCTTACTACATGCTTCTTCAAGAAGAACATAAGAGAGAGATGTCTTCCAAGTTTCATATTATGCCTTAAGCTGCTACTCTAAACTCAAATCTTGATTACAACAATGGACAAGAATCCCTGGGTCTGATGGGCAAGAGTATGGGATATAACAACTATGGTGGTAAGAATGTTGGCTATAATGGCAGTCATAGTAGTAGCAATAATGGGAACAATAGCTATGCTACCAACAAAAACATTGCTTCCAAATGGCAACAACTCTACTGTGATCACTGTAAGATGCTAGGCCTTTCAACTCAAAAATGTTACAAAATACATGGTTATCCACTGGGGCACAGGTTATACAAAGGGAAAAAAGTTGCAGCACCTATAACTCAAGAACAAGAAGGAGTTTCTTATATTGAAGACATCCATAGGACAGAAAATCACAACACTCTTGCCATCTATCTGCCTACACTAAATGCAGAACAGTATCAACAGCTACTAACTTTTCTCAGTAAGCAAGTAACTGAAGGATTTGGTTCAAATTCAGTTGGGACAGGTTTCTTGGAAGGTAAACCCTTTTGGTTTCTCACCTCTTTTGAAAGTAGTGATCACATCACACCACATCTTAGCTTACTAACTTCAGTACAACCATCAAAAAGGCCTGGGTTCATCACTATGCCTAATGGAAAATAGTCTAAGATTGCTTATATTGGATCAGTATAACTCACTCCCACTCTGATATTGTCCAATGTTCTACATGTTCCAGACTTCCGATTTAATCTCTTGTCAGTTAGCAAATTATGCAAACAAATAGCTAGAATAGTGACATTTACATCAACTGATTGCATTCTACAGGGCCTCATGTCACAGGCAGTGGTCCTTGGTAAGTCCAGATAGGGATTATATCATGTCCAACATTCAACTACACATAGTACAGTAGTAAGCGAAGATTCATTGGCACTGCAGAGTAGAATCCAGCAAGTACTCCATCAGCCACTACTAAACAAGAGACTCCTTTCTCAGATATAGATTTCTAACATTTTAGACTAGGGCCCTTATCTTTTGAAAGAATGCATCATATTAGCTTGCCTTGTAATAAAAGGATAGCTACTATTGTATGTTGAGTTTGTCCAAAAGCAAAACTTCATGGATAGTCTTTTCTATTAAGCAGTACAAAGGCATCAAGTATTTTTGAACTCATTCATGTAGACATATGGGGGTCTTATAGATGTCCCACATATGATGGGTATACATACTTTCTTACAATTGTTGATGATTACTCACGAGCTATACATCTAATGTCTTCTAAGAGCAATGCATTTCCTTTGCTACGAAGCTTTATTGCTTTGTTGAGAAACAATTTGGTGCTTCAGTTAAGGCCATTAGATCTGACAATGGGTTAGAGTTCCAACATAGCTCATCTCTTCAATTTTATGAAAAAAAGGGCATCATACATCAAAAGTCAAGTGCGGATACACCATAACAAAATGACATTGTAGAAAGAAAACACAAACATCTATTGGAAGTAGCTCGAGCATTGATGATACAAGCTAACCTTCCTCAAAAATTCTGGGGAGAAAACACTTTAATTGTTGTTTATTTAATAAACAGATTCCCTACACCTATTCTACATAACGAGACATCCATTGAACTTCTTTATAAAGAAAAACCCACATATTCAAACTTGAGAATGTTTGGATGCTTGTGTTATGCCTCCACTTCCAAAAGGAATAGAAGCAAGTCTCAACCAAGGGAAACCACTTGCATCTTCCTAGGCTATCCCGATGGTCAGAAAGCGTACAAAGTCTATGACTTGGAAACGAGGAAAATGTTTATCTGTAGAGATGTAATCTTCCATGAAAGTTGTTTTCCTTTATTAGGGAAGTAACATGGATCCCATTTACCTCTCCCACTACCTATTCTTCAACACCAAGATTATATTGTTCAACCTCATGTAATGTCATATCAAAGGACAATTCATCCAGAACCAAAGGGAACAGAACAATCACCAACATCTCAGCATCAACATATGACCGAGGAGCCTATAAATTCACAAATGTTAATATCAAACCAGCAGGTTCCAACTTCAGTCCAAAATCAGCATATCTCCATCTCTAAAGGATCTCTAGTATAACCTAGAAGATCCACCAGAAGTCACAAACCTCCATCTGATTTTCAGGATTATGAGTGTTCTAATACATAAACCAGCTAGTGCAACTTAGTGGCTTTACCCTCTAATTACATAGCCTATTTATCTACCACAGAAGAATTTCTAGAACGTACTACATATGAACAAACTGCCAAACATCCAGGTTGGGTGGAAGCTATGAACAATGAGATAAATGCTTTGCAAATCAACAACACATGGGTAGTTGTTAGTCTTCCCCCCAATAAAAAAGGCAATCAATTGCAAATGGGTTTACAAAACAAAACTCAAATCAGACGGGTCCCTGCAAAGGCTAAAGGCCACATTGCTCATTAGAGGATTTGCTCAAACATATGCTATTGACTACCAAGAAGTCTTTCCACCTGTAGTCAAGATGTCTACTATAAGAACAATCATAGCATTAGCAGCAACAATGAACTAGAATATATATCAATTAGATGTAAACACTGCATTTTTACATGGAGAATTGGATGAAGAAGTCTACATGCAAATGTCAATAGGAATTCCAAACCCAGAAAACAAAGTTTGAAGACTAAAGAAATCACTTTATGGCCTTAACCAGGCAAGCAGAAAGTGGTTCAGCAAACTTAAAGATACCCTCCTTTCATTGGGACACATTCCATCCAAGAATGATTATTCTTTATTCCTCAACAAATCATCTACCAAACTCACTGTTATAGCAGACTATGTAGATAACATTCTCATCACAAGTTTAGACCATGAGGAAATACAACATGTGAAGCATTATTTAGATACAAAGTTTGCCATCAAAGATCTTGGACAACTACACTACTTCCTTGGATTGGAAGTGAATCAAACTCGGCAAGGTGTATTATTGTCTCAACAAAAATTCACTAAGGAATTGCTAAGGGATTGAGGCTTCACTATCAACAAACAAGCTAGCACACCTCTGCCTTTCAACTGTAAATTGCTCCCTGATGAAGGGGCACCCCTGGATGACCCCACAATCTATAGAGCCTTGGTTGGTAAGCTAAAATTTCTTGCACACACCAGGCCATACCTAAAGTTTGTCATTCAAACCTTTAGCCAGTTCTTACAAAACCCAAGAATTATCCACTTGCAAGCTCTTATACATACTTTAAGCTATATTCAAGGAGCAACAACAACAGGCATCTTGCTCAAGGGTGGAGATCGGTTGAAATTACAAGCTTTTTTTTATTATGACTGGGCAGCAAGCCCAAGCTCTAGAAGATCGGTAACTGGACACCTAATACGACTTGGATCCTCACCCATCAGTTGGAAATCCAAGAAACAAGGCACTATTTCCAAAAGCTCCTCAGAAGCTGAATATAGAGCAATGGATCACGCTGCCTCTGAAGTCACTTGGTTGGTCAGATTGCTTAAAGAACTTGGTGTCACCAATCTTGCTCCTGTCACACTCAACTGTGACAATCAATCTGCATTATACATTGCTCACAACCCTATCTTCCATGAGAGGACCAAGCATATAGAAATAGATTGTCAGTTTACAAGAGATAAAGTTCTTAAAGGCTTATTACAACTCAACTACACACCCACTACATCTCAACTAGTTGATGTACTCACTAAAGTTTTACTTATACCACATTTTCAGGATCTATTATCCAAGCTTGGTATGGTCAATATGTCAGACCATTCCAACTTGAGAGGGGTTAACAAACATACCCCTTCTTCTATACACAATATGGTTGCATTACTGGCTCAGGGTATAATTAACTGCTTAAGTTAGTTTGCTACATTCCCCGCATGAGTTGGCAATCTATTACGATTTGGTTAAGGCTCCTTTTATCTTCTTTCCTCTTCTTGGAAATCTTAGCTCATTGTATACATAAGGATAGATCTTGTACAGATCATGTAATCATCAATTCAATACAGCAATACACTCTTCTATATGTTTTTGCTTCTCTAATTTCAGTCCACAACCAATACCCCTCCCCATTTCCCAGCCCCTTTTACAGATCAATACACAACCCACACCCTTCCCCTTTTTCCAACCTGATCCATAGCCCACACCCCAACTTACTTCACTACACAATAAGAGAGAATCGACAACTTCTTCGACATGCCATTTGTTTGTGCTTTGAGACCAAGGAGTTGTGTTCCAATTGTTATGCAAGAGAAAGAGGGAGATGGATGGACTCCTAGAGGTTGGACTCATCCTGACTCATAGGATGAAAATTACAAGGAGGTGCGTGTGAGTGTAATACCCCGAGTGTGACTTAAAAGAATCAAAGCGACTACTTATATCAAGAAAGGTGCGCCTTTCTTTCTCGGGGGCCCACTCTTAAGAACTCGATAGTTAAGCGTGCTTGCTATGAAGAAATCTTATGATGGGTAACCTCCTGGGAAGTGTCTCAGGCAGCGTGTGGGCGAGGACGAAGTATGCTGGAAAGACTTGTGGTGATTTGTGGGGTCAGTCAATGATCCTTGAAGTCATCCTTGGTAATTGTCTGCGACTCAGGAAGGGGCCAGGGCGTTACAAATGGTATCAAAGTCGACCCGCGACCGTTAGCTGCGTCTACAGACAGGAGACCCCTGGGCAATGGCTTGTGGTGATTTGTGGGGCTAGTCAACGATCCTTTAAGTCATTCCTGGTAACTATTCGCAACCCAAGAGGGGGTCGGGGCATTATAGTGAGAGTGATATAGATGAGTCATTAGAAGAAGACAAGGGTATCATCGGCGTAATTGAGGACTACTGTGCAAGTGGTAGAAAATAAAGTTGCAGAGAATTCTATTATGAAAATGTACCAGGAAAAACTAGGGTAGCTAGTGGATAAGGGCCAAATTAGAATAGTAAGGTGGGATATGTCAACTAACAAAGAGCAATGGCTAAATGTGATCAGAGATTATATGTTCAAGAAGGGAAGAATCTTATAAAATTGGAGAATCCTAGGTTTAGATACACTACTATTTGTGCCCACGTAAGTTGCTCTTGAAGAGTACATGCATCTCTCTTTCCTTTTTTTTTGGGTGCTGATGCATCTCTTTTTCCAGAAGTAAAGAGTCTAAAAGGTGTTCATGTTGGACGTTGTGCAACACTAGGACAATCCTATGACCAATTCAAGATGGATTATAGAGGAAATACTTGATTATTTAAAATCAACTCTTACCAAAGTGGGGATTGGAGAATATGAATGGACTGTTGTTGAGGAGATGTGGGTTGACATTGAAACCCCATGTGGTCAGGGAAGGTAGGATATCTATTATGAAAAAAATTTAAGGCAAGCATGACTTGTCTTACCAAAAGCTTGCTTGCTACATAGAGATGACAGGAACACTAATCCTGGAAGTCATGTTATGCCAATTGGGACAATTCACCCCTTGATATTCATACAAGATGCTATTCATGAATTATAAAGGTCATCTTGATATTTAATTTTACAAGCCTGTAGGCATGTAACACGTAGATGGATGACACTTAAAAGTACCTTATGGGGAGTCTTGCTCTTTGTTGGTCTAGATGGGACAACCACTATTTTCCCCTAGTAGTTAGCATTGTTGAATATGAAAAACCATGGCAGTTAGAAACATTTGTCCAATGCTTTGATCAATGTTGTTGGTGCTTACTAACGTGGAAATTTGGTATTATATTAGACATATGCAAGCTACAACACCCCCAACTTTATTTAAATTCTAAGAATTTCATTTATTTCAACTAATACTAATTATTTTTTCCATTATATTCCAAGGGAGTTACTCATGGGTTAAAAGAGTGCATCATTTATGCTACTGGGGGAGTTTAAGTTATGTATATAGAAAGGAGCATACAGAGGATGTTCCCTGGACCTGAGCTAAAATCGCTTCTATGGAATACAACCAATGCTTGTATAAAATGAAAAATGAAAAATGAAAGTGCAGTGGATGAGCTTGAGTTGGCAAGCCTACCTACTTACCAATGGCTAATGAGGGAACCTAAGGAGTAGTAGTGCGAATACCTCTTCAAGCACGAAAGTTGCTCCCCTAATAACACCTCTAACTTTATCGTGACTTTCAATAATGTTATTAGGCAGTTACGGACAAACCAATTCTGATGAAAAGCATATTGCCTAAAAAATAAGGTGAGGGTGAGACCTTTCATGTCCAATTTGTGCCCACTGTGAAGGCTACTTTGGAGAAGACTACCAGACAAGAATGACATTACAACATTGTTGCCAATGGTCATATGGAATTTGATTGCATGGACGAGGCTGTCAATTCATCTATTAATGTGAAGCAAAGGTTTTGTAATTGTGGTGTTTGGGAGCTAAGTGGAATCCCACACAAACATGCTACCAGTTGCTTTAGTTGTTTGGGTCAAGCTTGTAAACTACACTAGCCCATACTACTCAGTGGACATGTTCAAAAAGGCTTGCAATTGTATTATTCATTCCCTCAAAGACGAGAAAATCTTGCCCAAATTTTAGTGGCAACTTTTAGATCCTCATTTATGATGCTTAAAGGGAGTAATAAAGTAAGAAGCCTACTAGGAGTAGGACTATCAGGTGTCCCAAATGAGGGCTTCATCATAACCCAACAACATGCACAGGTATAGAGGGACAAACCATCTGATGAAGATCAAGATCTCATATCACCTTCCCAAATTGATTAGGTCGATAATTTATTTGTTAGTGGTGGACTATGTGAAATAAAATTTTTAGCATAAGTTGTCCAACAAGTTTAATTTCGTAGGTTAACTTTAAACTGCTTTTTGGATGACCAAATAAGCTCCAAAATTAATGTTCTACTTGTGGTTGGATATCCCGTGATATCTATATTTCGAATTATAATGCCCAGATCGAGTGAGGGTCATTGCAAGTTTGGATGCACGACTTTGACAATGAGCTTAATTGGGCCATAAAATGGGTGACTAAGGGGTTAAGGTTTTATGGGAAGTTAGTGGACACATAAAAAATTCCCTTTGAATATCTCCCCAAAATTCCTGTATTTAGGATAGTGGATCATGCCACCAAGCAAGTACAAGTGCAACCTAATTCTAACCTTGCATTTGGACAACTCATCACTAGCCTAGAAGCTTCTAATTTTAATTTGCATGTGCTTGAATTGTTGTTTAAATGTTGTTGGCTAGAGTGGATGTTTGAATCCCATTGGTCCACAGTAACCCCATATATGCTTCATTTCTATTGGCTTATTTATATAGCTTGGGGGAAGGAGGCGCCAATTTTTACGACTATGAATTAACCTCCTGGTATTCACTTGGAGATAGACTTGATTTAGAAATTGATGACTGAAAGCTATAGTGGTTTTCTCTCCTAAAAACAAAACCTCTCTCTTTATTTGAAATACTTGAGTACTTGGATGGTGATTGAGTCATTCCTTTAGATTAAGGGTGTTCATTGGTCCAAACCCAGACTGGACCAGGCCAGGTTGGACCGAAGATCGATTATGAAGTAGGATAAGGATCGAGGATCGGACCGAATAAAACTCAGGTTAGAACAAATCGGACTGAAAAAACTCATATTGAGTCGAGACTGACCAAATTTGGACCATATAAACAACGGGGTCTGAGCAAGAGTGAATGTAAATGAAGTACAAAAAAAAGATTGATAAAAGAGGCAAGAAAAATCGATAAAAAAGTTTTAAAAAATCAAATCAATCCACCACTTCAAACAAAAGTCCAGATGCCATTATTAACTTATAAATTGCTCGACCACAACATTTTTTCCTAGATCTAAAAATCTTAACAAATCAAACTTAAACATAATTAAAAATATCCTTATTAGAATGGCAATTTCAATTCACATGTTGATTGATTCCAAAACCATAGGAAAATTGCCAAATTTGATTCTTACCACAACCAACAACAAATGAAAGAGGATGTGCCACAGTGAAGAGTTAAACTTATGACCAACGCCTACCGTCTCTTCATGGTGGGCTCCTGACCACGAATTGGGCCAGGGTTGACTCAAATTGAATGGCAAATAGAGAATGCCAATTCAGAAGAGAATAGAGATAAAGACATTAATTGAGTGCCCATCGATAAGAAATGGTATGAATTGCCTACATTGGAGGAATAGCCAACAAAGGCAGATGGATTTGAGAGTAGGAGATTAAGAAAGAGGCAAGACCAATAAATGCAAAACCTAATTAAGGCACTGGAACTCATTTTTTTTTATACATGTATATATAAGAAACTTCAATCCTCTATCTGGACCGATAGACCAGTGGACCGAACCGAATCGGATCAAGGACCGAGTAAGACCAAAAGAGTGGATCGAGGACCAGACTAAATTAACTCGATGTGGTCCAGTTCAGTCTGATCCACACAGGTCTTCGGTTTGGTCAAGTTTTGGACCGAATAATTAACAACCCTACTTTAGATTAATTTTTGGTACTTTGCTTTAGAGAATTAGTTGGTAGATTGTTACGTTAAGTGATGGATTGAGCCTTTATCTTAGTCATACTTATTTCATTACCTTTGCTTTCACATTCAAAAAAATCCACAAAACTTTCATCCACTTTTCTTCTATTACTCACATATTAGCTTAGTTCAAGGTTTTATTACATGGGTGTTAATTGATGGTTGTAGATGGTTGATCGCCCCTGTGATTAAGGGCCCTCATATGCATCAAATTGGTATCACAACCGACATGTCCTACTTTTGGTTGAAATCTTCATAAACACCTTCTCCTTTTGCACCCAAAAATCCATACTTTGATCCTCCCAAAAATCTTCACTTTCTTCTCTTGCTTATCCTTTTGGTCCACAAAGAACCCCAAAAATAACCCAAACACAATCCTGAACCCAAACACGATCCTAAAATCCATCAGAAAATCCTTCATAAAAAAGACAAGATCGAATCGGGCGGTGGGAGTCAAGATCTGTCCGTGGAGCTAGCCACGGTTTGTGACAAGCCCATTTTCGTTCCCCAACCGTTTGTTACCTTTCGTTTTCGCATGCCATGGAAGATATAGCCATACTTACTCTTCAATATCAAGTAAGGAGCCTCTCAAATCAAATAACACAAGTGAAGGAGGTTAGGGGAGAACCACCTTGTTTTGAAGGTAGTTTTGACCCAGACCACTACTTGAAATGGGTTCAAGTGCTTAAGGGTTACCCTAGAGCAAGAGATTATTTGGATGAAGAGAGCTTTTTGATAGCCAGCCAATTACTAGTTTAGATGTCTTAGAAGGGAAAGAGCTCTTACGAGTATGCTTAGAATCGAGACTTTGAGATTGTTCAACCCAAAATTATGTTATTTTTATGTCTTTTATTATCTAATATTTGCTGGACAAAATTTTATTAAGAAGGATTTTAATGTAAGTTTTTTTTACCTTGTATGGATTGTTGAAAGTTGTAAAAGAATAAGTAATTTGCCAAAATGGAATGGAACAGCAATGTAAAAGAAAAGTGATTGAATCAAATTGGAAACAATGAAAAAGAAAAGGCTTGCAACCCATTTTCCACACCATCTCCCTCACGGCTCACAGACCTGTCTTTCCCTTGTCCGACCGTATTCGCTCTTAGCCTATACCTCCTCTCTTTCATCCACGTTACCAGCTACATCCCCTTGTGCGTGACTCACGTGATTGTTCCCTCATGTGTTTTCTCTCGCTTTTTCACTCCATAAAACGCCAACCTCTATCTTCTTCTCTTCTCTCCTCCTTCATTCACTTCATCAATTCATCACCATCATCAGCCCTCAGCCATTACCACCATGCCCATCATTATTATCTCATTTTCTTTCATCAATGGGTAGTAAACTTAGGTGCTTCATCTCCTTAGTGATTTAAGATCTTTAATTCGTGATTAACTGAACAATTAAGAGGTGGGCATGGTTTGAGTTATAATTAGAGCAAATGAGGATGAAGGAAAATAGAGGAGAGTTTTATTTCTAGTTTTTTATTTTCGTCTTTTTTTTTCAATTTCAGATCTAGTTTCTAGTTTCTTAAGTTGATATAATCATAACTGAGTTTGTTGATTTGATTAGAAATTACTATTTGGCTTTCACAATTGTCCAACTTTTGGTTCGAATTCAAGCTCTGCCTTATTTCTGTTTTGTTTTCGGTTGCTCTGTCTGCCTCTATTTCATTCGAATATCATGTTCTCATGTGGCTCCCCTGTTCTGATGCATTAATTTTGGGTTGAATATCGGCTTATGGGCTTTGCAATCTTATCGGTACAGAATTCGATTCTTGTGTTTTGATTGTTTTGGGTTTGAGATTTCGTTGTTGCTAACTTCATCGTCAATAATGAAGGTCGAGCTCATGTTATCGTTATTGGGTTGTCTTCTTTGCCCTTCCACTACTTCGTTTCTTCCACTTCTGCTTCTTCTCTTGTTGATGGGCTATTATGAGATACATAATTTCTTTTAGTACCTTTTGTTGGGTTGTTGGGTTTCATGCCCCAAAATCCAAGGTGGAGATTGTAGAGAGAATATTTGGGTGGTACAAAGGTAGGAATTAAATGTATAAAGAAAGTTTCCTAAAACCATAATATTTTTCCAAATATTCTGATGACACAATGAATATTCTCCTGGCGGCCAGGGTTTGTCTCTAAGGATAAAACCCTGGTTTTCTAGACCCTACAAAAGGGGACCATACCTAGGATCTAAAATCATCCCTGAACTCCAGAATCATCCCTGAATCCCTAAACACATTGAGAGGTAGAGAATTGTGAGAGAGATTACAAGAGATGTTGTAATTCTGCTGTTGGATTAAATCACTTGTTGTGATTGTTATCGTTTTGTATTTTCCCTCCTCATATAGTGGATTGATTGTGCTCGTCGCCGTCCATGGTTTTTTTCTGCATTGGGTTTCCACGTAAATCTTGTGTGTCGTTGTTTTGTTCTTGTTATCGTTCCTTTAATTTCTAAATATCTGTTTTCATCCTATTGCTTCGCCTATTACTTTGCTCTATTTCCTAACAAGTGGTATCAGAGCTTTGGTTTAGGATGTCTTCAATTATGAAGGTTGGTATTCCGAATTTTGATGGGGAGATTAGTTTTAATCTCTGGAAGGTGCAAATGAGAGCAGTTCTCATCTAGCATGGGTTATGGAAGGTTCTGAAAGGACCTCACGTGAAACCCAAGAAGATGACTGATGAACAATGGGCAGCAGACCAAAAGACGAGGTGTGGATCGTTGACAGACGAGGAATAGGAGGAACTGGAGTTGAAGGCAGTTTTAGTCATACAGTTGTGCTTAGCACCACATGTCTTGCGAGGGGTGCTTGATAAGACAACTGCGGTAGATCTTTGGGTTCGGCTGGAGGAACTCTACATGACGAACAGTCTAGCCAACAAGATCCATTTGAAGGAAAGATTGTAAACCTTTCGTATGGCTGATGGTACCCCTGTTCAAAAACACTTGAATGAGTTTAACTCTATTCTTTTTAATTTGGAGAGTCTGGATGTAAAAATTGAGGATGAGGATAAGACTATTTTGCTTATTGTATCGTTACCCCCTTCTTATAAACACTTTAAGGAGATTATGTTATATAGTAATTCTAATATTATACCATTTGAGGATGTTAAGTCAAACCTGTTGTCTAAGGAAAAGTTTGATCTTGACATTCATGTTGATTCTGCTAAGGGATTAGTAGTAAGGGGTAAAATTAAAAAGGGGAACGGTAAGAACCGTTCTAAGTCTAAAAATCCTCACGCTGGTAAGACCTGCAATTACTGTGGTAAATTGGATCATATTGTTGCTAACTGTTGGCAACTACAAAAGAAAAGGGAGAAAGAAGAAGAGAATTCTCGTGAGCCTGCTGAAGCTTCGTTTGCTGAACCTGATTCTGATCGTGACGTTCTGTTTGCTACCTCTACTGAAAGGGGGAGCGATTCTGATTGGATTCTTGACTCTGGGTGTACCTATCATATGTGTCCTCACAAGGATTGGTTCTCAACATATGATCCAGTTGACTCAACTATTGTTCACATGGGCAACAATACCCAATGTAATTTAA
Source organism: Selenicereus undatus (assembly GCA_017589665.1). Lineage (NCBI taxonomy): Eukaryota > Viridiplantae > Streptophyta > Magnoliopsida > Caryophyllales > Cactaceae > Selenicereus > Selenicereus undatus. Next base: position 16,699,427 of record JACYFF010010365.1, read on the forward strand.
CTGGAATCGATACTATTAAAATCAAGACCTATGATGGTGTTGTCAGGACTTTATCAAATGTTCATCACATTCCTGACTTGAAGTGTAACCTCATCTCTTTGGGCACCCTTGATTCCAAGGGGTGCAAATATTCAGCTGAAGGTGGAGTTCTGAAGGTCTCAAAGGGCAGTCAAATTCTACTGAAGGGTTTGAAGCAATGAGGTCTCTATGTCTTGCAGGCATCTACTACGACATGTTATATGAAGAAAGGTTCATATAAGTCATCTCCCAGAGCTAAGTTCAAGCATTGCTTGGACTTAGTTGGCATTCACAGTATTTGAGCGCCCTTCGGGGCATTGCCCCTCGGGTGGGGGGCATCACCCTTCGGGGTGCTATGACGATGTTATAGAGTTGGTGATTGGAGATTTCGATCCAAGGTGGAGATTGTTGGGTTGTTGGGTTTCGTGGCCCAAAATCGAAGGTGGAGATTGTAGGGAGAATATTTGGGTGGTACAAAGGTAGGAATTAAATGTATAAGGAAAGTTTCCTAAAACTATAATATTTTTCCAAATATTCTGATCACACAATGAATATTCTCCTGGCGGCAGGGTTTGTCTCTAAGGGTAAAACCTTGGTTTTCTAGACCCTATAAAAGGGAGTCATACCTAGGATCTAAAATCATCCCTGAACTCCAGAATCATCCCTGAATCCCTAAACATATTGAGAGGTAGAGAATTGTGATAGAGATTCCAAGAGAGGCTGTAATTCTGCTGTTGGATCAAATTACTTGTTGTGATTGTGATCGTTTTGTATTCTCTCTACTCATATAGTGGATTGATTGTGCTCGTCGCCGTCCGTGGTTTTTTCCTGCATTGGGTTTCTACGTAAATCTTGTGTGTCGTTGTTTTGTTCTTGTTATCGCTCCTTTAATTTCTGAATATCTGTTTTCATCCTATTGCTTCCGCTATTACTTTGCTCTATTTCCTTACACCTTTTACTTTAGATATTAGCTTTTGGTGAATTTTTGTATTGCAGCTGTTGTGATTTTTAATAAGATTAAAGTTTTAAACTATAAGTGTACGGTTTATTGCTATAGTGCTTGGGTTATGAAATTGGGTTACTGTTACTACTCTGAATAGCTAGAAGTAAGAAATAAATATAAACTGGAAGTAATTACAAGATTTATTATATCAACAAGCACTACACTTTTGTTTATTTTGGTGCTTGAGCAAATGAAACGCATGTCTTGTGTCCATCTTAATTCAACCCATTGAAGCACTTGCTATGACTAAATAATGGAATTACAATATAAGCGCACTCCTATCAAACATTGACCATCAATGATTTATGAAAACATCACAAAAAAGTGAGCATCCAAAATTGAAATCACATCTCAAACAAGAAAGCAAACAACAACCAGAAGCAATGAAGATACCAAGATCTGAAACACAGGCAAAAACTAAACCAAACACTGCAACAATTTGATGTTGAATTCCAATTGTGAGCACCCTGATACAGGTAGAATTATGAGAGACAAGGAAAAAGGTGGGAAAATAGGTTACTCAACCTGAAAATTTAGAATTTTGTTAGTGAGCTGGCAGGGCACCTACTCAAGCAAGAATAGTAGCTATAAAACCATTGTAATAATGCCAAAAGGAAATATCATGAATGTAAACATCAGTTTATCTTTTCTCTCTAAAATTCCTTCTTCCCCAAACCCCTCTTTCCCGATTTCTCTTATCTGAATTCCCTATGTAGAATTCTCGAAGAGACCTTTCTCCATTTCTTTTGGCTCCCTTCTTGAATTCCTACATCAATGGTATCAGAGCTTCTCTGATCATGTTTCAATTTACCCACCCAAAAAAAAGAAGAAGTTAATTTCTATGGGGACCATCGAAGAGTTGAAGGGTTTTTTTAAGCAGTATCAATGCTCATTTCTTCAGCAGAGGAACAGCAATGGAGCATCAATTTGGCAATCAGAAGAGGAATGACAAGGTACTACAGATTCAGGCTAAAATCAAGCCAATAGCTACCCAATTAGAAGCTGCCGTAAAGAGTAAGAAAATTTGCTCCTATCGTTCAATTTCTTCAGATGAAATCTTTGAAAAATAGGATAAGGGCTTATGTGAATTATGTGATGAAACCTATTTTGCTGGACATAAATGTAAAAAGATGGGCTCAAATTACTTGATTGTTTTGGTGGATGAAGAAGAGAACACCACCGAATACAATAGCAAGGCTAATAACCTTTCATCAGTTAATGAGCTCCAAGTGTTTGATAAAAGTCCTACGAGAAATACATGTGTCAAGTTAGATGAGTGGCTTGGGGAAGGTAAACAGAATTTGCAAGAAGATTCTATAGTCATATCTTGTGAGCAATTGAGTAATTTGAATCCTCTCAATGGATTGCTAATGAAAACTACTTTAGTTGCCCATGATGAATTGGCCTCGAAAGCACAACACGAGCAACCACTTAATGTCCAACAATTGTTTGATGAAATTCCTAAGATAATTGAAGATGATGTTACTGGCCATGAACCTATTGTCCATGTTATTGGGGTTCTTGATCATAAACTTCAGAACAATCCATATTCTCAAATTACCCAGAAGGGGATGCTTACACAATCAAATTTGTTGACAAGTTTAGAATCAGCAGTTGAGCACGTGAAGGGCATGTGCAAGGAAAAGGCTAGTGAACAAGAAGTGTTGTTTGATTGTAAGGAGTTGTTTTCCTTGAACAGAAATAGAGTTGGGATGATAGAGAAATCCTTCAGAATGGACGAAGAAGAACAAAATATGAATTTACAACAAGTGTTTGATGAATTACCTAAGAAAAATTCAGTGACGAAGTTGTTTCACCTATAAGAAATTGATGAATATTGGGCCCAACTTGATCATATGATGACCTCTAAGGAGCTGGAAAAGTATGATCCCCTCGATGAGTTGCTTAAGAGAAATTGGTTCAACCTTAGCCACTTACTGTTTGATGAAATCAATTAGCCAAGAAAAGAACCTAGTTGCTTGCATTTTGTGTTGGATTGCAAATGGGATCCAAGCCCAAAATTAAAATTCGTTGAGGCTAATTGGTGTTTTCTATTTGCAGCCAATCATAAAGGGAAGTGGGACAAATCTTTTTGCTTTATTGCCTTTGACCCTGGTGGAATGCAATCTACAATCTTGAGGCTGTAAGTGTTATTTTCGATCAAGGGAAACTAGACTTGTTACAAGATGGAAGGGTTGGAGCAATTATGGTTGAGAAGACAGCTCTTGTAATGATATCGATGATAACGTGCAACACTAAAGAACGTACTACTTGAAGTCTTGAAGCTATAACCATCGTATTTGATCCTGGCGGAGGGGAAGAATTCAGCAAACAATTCAATATGATCCAGTAGTAAGGCTATAGTGCGAACCAAGCCACTAAGGAGTTTGTTGATACTTTTGAGCTGAAGTACCCATCCTTTGAGTCTTGAGGACAAGGCTGTCTTGAGGGGGAAGATATGATACAGGTAGAATTACGAGAGACAAGGAAAAAGGTGGGAAAATAGGTTACGGAACCCAAAAATTTAGGATTTTGCTAGTGAGCTGGCAGGGCACCTACTCAAGCAAGAATAGTAGCTATAAAACCATTGTAATATTTCCAAAAGGAAATATCATGAATGCAAATATCAGTTTATCTTTTCTCTCTAAAATTCCTTCTTCCCCAAACCCCTCTTTCCCGATTTCTCTTATCTGAATTCCCAGTGTAGAATTCTCGAAGAGGCCTTTCTCCATTTCTTTTGGCTCCCTTCCTGAATTCCTACATCACACCCAAATGGAACAACGATACCACAAAATCAGAAACTGGGTTCAAATAATAACCAAAACCAGGGAGGTAGATATGGAAACCAATTCGAATTGAACCGCTTACAATTTTAATTGATAAACTCATAATCGAACTAAAAATTGACAACCAAAATCCAACTTTCACAAATTTGTGCAACTAGAATATAAATCTGAGGAAAAAAAACAAGAAGAACTGAAAAAAGAAGCTCTAATCTACCACCATTTACTATTTGCTTCTTCTTTACTTTGCCTCAACATCTTATAACTTATTTCCAACCCCTTGCTCCTAATTGCTTTCTTAATTTTTAAATTGATTTCAAGCTTGTAACCGTTGAAATGCTAATCATGATGGGAATGGAGGATAGCGAGCTTGGGGCATTAATGTGATGATGAATGAAGGAGGAAAGAGGAAAAGAAAATGGAGGTTGCTATTATGGCTGACTAAATAAGGTGAAGTGTAGGGGAGGTGCCCTTAGGTTATTAGGCAAAGAAGAGAGAGAAAAATAAAAGAGGGTGGAGGGTTGGCTACCACTTGAGGAAGGTAAAGAGCTTAACTGAGGCATATGGACCTGGGTAGTGCTGGGCTCGGATGAAACTAGGAAGGCAAAGAGGAGGGAACTGAGCAGCTAAGCCACGTGAGGGGAGGATTGGAGAAAGGAATAGCTGAGAATGGGTGGGAGTCATGTCATGTATGGAACATGCGACACGACAAATGAGATGGGCCTAGGGCGCGGACTGACGCTGGGGCTGCCAAGGCTGAGCCCGTTCCTCTTTCTTCTTCTCTTGTTTATTTTTCCTTGGTCTAACACCTTTTGCTTCAACTTCTTTTCTTTTTTTTTTAAGAAATTTATTCATTCTTCAAATTTTCCAAATTCCTACAAAACAAACAAAACATATTAAAATTCTAATTTAACTATTTATTTTGAGCAAATATTAGATAATAAAAAGGTATAAAATGACATAATTTCAGGTTGAACAACACCACCACTCCTAAATTTTGCTCGTCCTTGAGTAAATAAAAGTAAAAATCCTAGAAAAAGAAAATAAAATCCTAATTACTTTTTTAGTAATTACGATTGCACTTAGCATCTACAACAAGCCCTTTAAACACATAGGTTACCTGTTGGTGGTTTTTTGAGGGTGTGGAAACATAAACTAAAGAAAACAAAACCTCCAGCACACGATTATCATTCGTAGTACTTTGAGGGTCGATCCATAAGGACGACATAGAAATTAAGGTCATTTAAAACAAAACGATTTAACTAATTCACTAACCTAAGTGATACTATTTAAAGCAATCTAACAACCTAAATATTCAACATTTAACTAAACCTATGATTAGAAAATTATGAAACTGACTTGAACTAATTAAGCCAACTGACATTAGAAAATTATCACCAGTTTCGAATTAACAAACAGAGAAAGAATACGAACAGGGCAGATTCAGGGGAGGGGATTTGGAACGAAAGCATAACACTACCACCATCCATTATTATCAACCAGCTACTAAAAATTAAAAACAACCTAAACTGCCTACAAGCAACCTAAAACAGTAACACAAACCAAACTAAGTTAGGGACAGGGAGAATCAAGCAATATGACATTAAACCGAGTAAACAAATTAAACCAATTCCAACATTCAATCAAGCAGCAGCAGGTTGTAGCTCAACTAAGTGTCAAACCGACCTCCATTAATGGAGGTCTCAAACGACTTAGAACAGCATAACCACATAAACAGGGGAGGGAAAATTCACAATCTAGTAACTAGTAAACTCAATTGTAAAGCAGAAGGGAACGAGAGCAAACCAGCATGTCCCAAATCGAAGCCAAACAGAGAACGCGAACAGGGGGAAGAGGAGATTGTGAACAGAACGAAAATCAGGGGAAAGGGAATTTGAAATTGAATGAAATTAACCCAAAGTTTGAATTAAAACCAAGGACTTCAAAATCAAAGATAAATTACTTGGAATTAAACGCTGAAAACAATTGCAAATTCGAAACCCTAAATCGAAAACTTAATTTGAAAACCGAATATGAAAATGAAAAGAAAAACAAAATTTAACTAAATCTAAACCTAAAAACAGAATTGAAATCCTAATCTAACCCTAAATTACTAACCTAAATTACCTGAAATTACCTAACCCTTCAATGGCGTCCTCCAAGCCCTCTTTATACTCGAACCCCAAGCAATCTCAACTGTCGATTGGGGACCTTGCGTGGATGGTGGATGAAGAAGCCAACAGAGGTGTAGACGTGGCCTGTTGTAGCGTGTTTCATGGTGGTGGGGAAGAGATGGGGATGTAATCTGTGGGTTGGGGTTGTTTCTGGGTTTGGGGATTTCTAGGGGCTGGAGTGGTTTTAGAGGAGAGAGAAGAGAGAAGAGATAAGGGAGAGAAAGAGAGATGACAGCGAGGATGGGCATGGTCGAGGATGGTGAGGGAGATGGATGAGGATGAGGGATTTCTGGGTTTGGGGGTTCGAGTCTTCTGGGCTCTACAGACGCAAGTCCGGGGAGAGAGAAGAAGACAGACGCGAAGAAAGGGGGAAGGAGGGGTTATATTAGTGAACCGAGTTTGCTAAACCAGTCGGTCCGGTTTTTTAATTGCTGGACCGGTTTGGTTTTTTTCTCCTTCGATTCTCCTTGGCCAGTTCTGTGGAATTTTGGACTGGCTCTTCAATTCCCGACATTTCCTCTATTTTTCTCGCATTTTTCGCCATTTTTAGCCCTTTTTTACATTTATTAAAAATTTGCAAAATAAGATAAAATCAATTAAAAACCTTAAAAATATTATTAAAAAAAACATAAAACAGGTGTAAAAGTACCTTAAAAATCGCTCATTTTTGGTACGAACATTACCCCTAGTGGACGAGTAAGATCTTGCAGGATTTGTGGAAGGTATGCCCATAAAATCTATGAAAAAGAAAATAGAAAATGTTTTTGGGTTTTATAAAAAAATAAAAACTCACATACAAATATATATATATATATATATATATATATATATATATATATATATATATATATATATATATATATATATATATATATATATATTCCAATCAACCACATACTCAAGTAACCTAGGCATTGGATTACATATAAACACAATGTACAAATCAAGAAATTCATCTACAATCTTTTACCCCACTGATGACATCTATAATCTTTTACCTCACTTACGAAATATGTACAAGTCTAACTACTAGAACCTTACCATAAGGTAAGTGGAACACTGCATCTCATGTGTTTATCATATTATAAAGTCACTCAACTCATCTTCCAATCATACAACCTGCTACAGACTTGCTAATGCTCTCAATTCTCCACCACTAAGATACAAAATGCAACATGATAATCAAGCAAACTTTACAGGGGTTGTAATGGAGTTAAGAATTAAGGATAAGAGAGGAAAAAATCAACTTGGGGAATAAGGAGCTAAAGGCCAAGCAACTAATGAACAACCAAATCCTTCCAACAACTACACTGCATACTCTCCCAAAACTTATGACAATGTAAGAATGCACCCTTCAAAAACAACTATTGGACAAGATTAAATGCAATGATCATGCATTCATGATCATGCATTCATGCCAAACACTCTTATTCACAAAATTTTTCTCCATTTTTGTGAGATTTTCCACAAAAAAAAGAAAAAAATATATGCTTTTTTCTCTTCTTTTCCCTTTTTCCCCTTTTTTGAAAGAAAAATGAATGAATGGCTTGTAGGAAAACTACTCATTTTCCAAATGATTACATAACAATACATTCCCTCACCATACCAAAAGATCCAAAATCAACCACCAACTACATAATCACCTAAAAGTTACCCATTAAATATTGAAGTGTTGCTTCACTAGACTTGCCTTAGGCATAGAAAATGTGTTAAGGTCAAGGGCTAAAATGAAGGTTCACCACAAATGAAAATGGTCAAGGCTCAAAGGGTTAGCAAAGGGTCAAACATTCAAATCAAGGTGGCCATTTGGCTAATGTGGTGCACAAAACAAATGAATGCCTCTATCAAATTACCATAATGCATATGCTAAATGTGAGTTTGAATAGAATCAAAGCAAGTTCTAGCGATGCAATCTTGGAAGAAACACACATAAAAGAAAAGTATCAGATAAAAATGATGAATTATGCAAGGCTCAAAATCTCACAGGTTCATCTACCAATTTCAAGACAATTGTAAAAAACCTTCGAGGTTAAGATTGGGGCATAAATATCGCGCTTTGGACTGAGTTTTTATTATGCACATCATATCGATATACAACTTAATATCCGTGGTACAAGAGAACATAGTCAATCAGAATGGAAGTCACATATAAAGCTGGGACGTGGGTGGGTTCAACCCAGGTTCACCTGTACCTGCCCCACATCAAACCTGGACTAGCCCGCATTGAACGAGTTACAAGGTGGGCTAACCCGCCCCGTTTTGTCTTGCGGTGTGGGGTGGATTTTGACTTAAACAAAATTCAATTATGTTACAATGTAATTATAACGGTTAACCCGTTAAACCCACAACCCATCCCGCCTCGTCTACTAACACGAATTGTACGGTTCAACGAGTTTCGACTTGTTGAGTCACAATTCAACAAGTTGGGATACTTCAGCTCGGCCCATGTCCCACCCATAGTCACATATTCCCTAAAAGAAAACAAAAAATCTTTTTAAATTTTTCTCATTTTTCATATTTTTTAAATTTTTTTTTGAAACAAGTAGTTTCCTAAGCCCTACACCTAAATCACACAATTTTCTCATTGGAAGAGAAAAGAAAGATAAAATAACTAAAAAGAAAACAAATATACAAAAAGAAAAATTAAACTCAAGACTAAAGAAAAAGACAAGAGATTTAAACCCAAATATACAAGCATATAAACAATAGAGAAGTAAATGAAAAAGCACCCAAATATACAAAAAGAAAATAAATGAAAAATAAGAAAAAGAGAAAGATGGGAAAGAAAGGTAAATCAAACCAAGTTGGGTGCTGGATACACCCAAACTAACTAGGTAGCACATCACTCATCAGAAACCGACTCGCAGAGCATCAGACACTCCACATCTTCCGTACTTGGCAGCTCCAAAAACTGCGTCAATCTCTAGCCATCTACCTTAAACTTGGCGCCACTCTCGGGATCCTATGTTTCGATTGCACCATGGGAAAAAATATGAGAAACAACATAAGGACCCATCCAGCGGGACCCCTAGAACAAGGCGGTGCAGCATAGAATCATATAAGAGCACTTTCATGCATAGGGTAAACTCTTTCCTAAGAATATGTCTATCATGAAACAACTTAGCTCTCTCCTTGTAAGATCTAGCACTCTCATATACCTCAGCTCGAATCTCTTATAGCTCACTCGGTTGTAGTCCCCTTTTCTCACCAACCTTAGTGAAGTCATAGTTAAGCATCTTGATAGCCCACCAAGCTTTATGCTCAATCTCAACAAGATGATGACAAGCTTACCATACACAACCCTATAAGGTGACATACCTAAGGGAGTCTTGAAAGTTCTCCTATAAGCTCACAGAGGATCTGCAAGCTTGTCGCCTCAATCTAGTTGGTTTCGATGCATAGTCTTTTCAAGAATTTGCTTAAACTGCATGTTGGACACTTGTACCTGACCACTAGTCTAGGGATAATATGGGTAGCAAGTCAATGGACTATATAATACCTCCTTAATAAAGCATTAAAAGACCTATTAGTAAAGTAGGTACCTTAATCACTAATAATAGCTCGAGGCATGCCAAATCTAGTAAAAATATTCTCCTTAAAGACCTTCATAAGCACTTTAGCATCATTGGTCCTAGTAAGGATGATCTCCACCCACTTAAAAACATAGTCTATAGCTAGCAAAATCTACTCATTCCCAAAAGCATACGAAAATAGTCCCATGAAATCCATATCTCATACATCAAAAATCTCCACTAAAATGATGGAATTAAGTGGCATCATGTCTTTTCTGCTAATCCTACCCAACTATTGGCACATAGGGAAACTCTTACAATAGTCAAAAGCATTCCTATACAAGGTAGGTCAATAGAAATCACATTGGAGAACTTTGGCAGTCGTCTTTCTCCCACTGAAATGCTTCCTACATGCTAGATCATGACAAAATGAAAAGACACTCCTAACCTCATGGTCAGGAACAGACCTTCTAAAGACTTGGTTAGAACAATATTTAAACTAGTAAGGGTCATCCCAAACAAAGAATTTCACAAGGTGGAAGAATTGATCTCTCTCATTCTCAGTCCAATCCTCGAGAATCCTACCAGACACTAAGTAGTTAACAACGTTAGTATAATAAGGGTCAGGGTGGACTGCAAACAATTGCTCATCAAGGAAACAATTAGAAATATGGGACTTAAGCTCTTTACCATATATAATCCTACACAACTGGTCAGCAACTAGGCTGTCAGAATCTTTCTTATATCTAATCTCACAATCAAATTCTTGCAAAAGTAAGATCCACAACACACGTCTAGGCTTAGCATCCTCCTTATAAAGAAAGTGCTTAAGAGCAGAGTGATCCGTATAAACAATGACATGAGACCTAACCAAGTAATGTCTAAATTTCTCAAAACCAAAGATCACAACCAAAATTCTTTCTCAGTGACAGTGTAGTTTAGTTGGGCATAATTCAAAGTATGACTAGCATAATAAATGACATGGGATTTCTTATCAATACATTGTTCTAAAACAACCCTGACAATACAATCATATGCATCACATATTAATTCAAATGTCTCTCCCCATATGGGAGGATGATGAACAGGAGTAAAGGTCATAGTAAATGTCATATACACTCCTCAGAGAACAGAAATAGCACATTCTTAGCTAAAAGGTTGGTCATATGTTTAGCTATCTTACTAAAGCCCTTAACGAAATGACAATAGAAGCCAACATGTCCAAGAAAATACCTCATCTTTTTCACACAAGTAGGAGGGAGAGGTTTAACAATCAAATCAACCTTAGCCTTTTCAATTTCAATTCCATCTCTAGAAATAACACAGTCTAAGTCCATCCCCTTTTTCACCATAAAGTGACATTTTTTTCAATTCAAAGTTAGACTTTTCTCTATACACCTTTTCTACACTTTACTTGGATTAAAGTAACAATTCGACCTATCAATTCGGGCAACCAAGTTAAATAAGGGTCAGGTGTATTCGGATTCAGGCACAATACAGTTCAAGTGTATTTCAGGTTCGGGTCAAATACGAGAGGGAGTATTTCGGTTTTAAGGGTTTCAGGTCGACCCAACTGCTTTAGAGCACCATTTTAGTAATTATTATTCTTTTTTCAAAATTAAAAATTGGACTTATTTATTGCAGAAAAGCACCATTATTGAAAAAATATTTTAGTTATAATTTTTTAAAAGAATTAAAAATATTCAAACTTTTCATATGATAGATGAATGTTATGTATGGTTGGGCAAAGAGTTGGGTCACCTTTAAGTTAGATAGGTCAGCTAGTATATTAAAGTAAGATCAATAATAGGTCGTGTTATTCATGGGCCACGCTCGTTTAGAGCAACTTAATGGGTTGGAGCAGCTTGGCTTGCTAATAACTTATTTAATAATTCGATATCTTTGTTAACGACCTACCATTACCCAATTAGGTATGTTTTATTAGGAGGTTGACCATAATACGAATATGGTCAGCCCCTTCCCTATTACTAGCATTGTAGTTAAAGATGTATTAGAATGAAAACCAAACAAAAGAGAATTAGAGAAATACAAGATATTGTATTTTAATTATAATATCAAAAATTTAGATTTTGACAAAGTAGTTTATCTAAAATAATATTAGACACATTCATCTCACTAAAAACATAATGGTATGACTTACAGATTTTTAGTATTTGGCTTATTTTGTTTGCTTTTCTTAAGAGTACATCGTTACTTCACTTTATTTCATATCCATTCTTTTAAGTTGTCAAAATTATAAGTTGTGTATGATGTGATTTTATGATAATGAAGTTGGAAAGGCAAGGTGTCTATTGTTTAATTTGTGAGGAGATGCGATAATATGTAGTGTTTCTCTAAACGATTTGATTTAATGAATAACCATTATTGGCAAGAGGATAAATGAAAGATAATTAAAAGACAAGGATAAAATGTTTAAGTCAAGCAGACAGGTTCAGGTTCGGGTCAGGTTTGACCCGCTAATTTACAAATTTTTAGATTTAGTTTATTTCGGTTTGGGTCGAGAAAATCTTGTTCAAAACACATAATTTTCAGGTGATTTTGGATTGGATTTTCAGGTCGGGTCAGTCTTTACCAGATCTACAAACAGCCATCAAAGGAAGACCAAAATATAGAGAAGTCATCTGAAAAATTTTGTGTACTATTCAACTAAATCTGGGAAAATATAAATCATGCACCTCTGAAAGTTGCCAGGGGCATTATAGAGTCCAAAAGCCATTCTCCTAAAAGCATATGCACCAAAAGGACATGTGAAAGTAATCTCCTCCTTATCCTCAGTAACCATAGAGATCTGGGTATAGTCAGAATATCTATCCAAAAAGCAATAGAATGAAGGTCCAGCCAACCTCTCTAACATCTGATCAAGAAAGGGAATGGAAAAATGGTCTTTTCTAATGGCAGCATTTAATTTTCTTTAAGTAATGCAAACCAGCCACCAGATTGGAGTTCAATGGGAACTAACTTGTTTTTGTCATTCCTAATCATGGTAATACCGGTTTTCTTAGAGATGACTTGAATAGGACTAACCCAGTCACTATTAAAAATACAATAAATAATCTCATGGTCTAACCACTTAAGCACTTCATTCTTGTAAGGTCAAGTTCGAATTCCTTTGGCGGTCACGCTAGGGCTTAGCATTATCCTCCAAATGGATTGTATACTGCACAATCGAGGGACTAATATCCTTGATATCCCCTAAAGTCCAACCTATTGCTTCCTTGTTCTCTCTAAGTAAGGCAAATAGTTCTTTCTCAGGGTACCAGTTTAAGTCAGAAGTAATAATCATAGGTAAAGATTCACCAGGTCCTAAAATGGCTACTTAAGAGAATCAGAAAGAGGTTTCAATTTAAGAAAAGCAGGAGGGGAATCAGATTTAGAAGCAAAAGCCATCAAACATTAAGCAATAGACCACAAGCCATCAAACTCAAACTAAATCATATTTAAGCTCATCATCAATCAGAAAAGACTCATACTCAGTAGCAAATAAGGCTGAGCAAAAAAACCGAATACCCAATTCTAGACCCCGCACTGGTTTGAACACGGTGGATATAGACCCGGACCTGGTTAGACCGGTTCCGAAAATGGTTCAAATTTTAGGACCCAATTATAACCAAGTTTGATACCAAGTCCTAAAATTTTGAACCATATCCGGATGCAATACTTGATACCCGGTTAAAATTTAAAGAATTTTGATAAAAAAATATAAAAAGTAAACCCTTATTCGTCAAGTGATGTACCTTTTGCACAAGACCTAACACCCAACTATTGCAATTTAACCCTTTGTCTTATTTGCATTCAATTTATTGCTAGCTTACTCTTTAGGTATCTCGACCACCATGGATTTCTTCCTTCAAGCTTTGGTTCTTCTCCTCATGAGCCTTGTTGCTTACTACGTTTTTGCTCTTAATATTATTTCGACAGTTTTCGTCTCTGTCTCTCTATATTTTAAGTGAATTAAAATAATTTTTAAGTTTCTTGCTCGTTTTATAATCTTGATTTATGGATTTCAGATTAACATTGTCTCTAATTCTCTGATCTTATTTTAGAGTACATAAATCCTCTTTAATGCTTATTGCACATTTAATTTAGCCTTATAAATTAGTGTTTAGGAAATTGGCTTCAAATATGAGTTCTTAACTTTCTTCAATCTCTCATTCTTCTTATTTTCTTAGGAAAAAATGAATAAAAAATAAAAAATATTAGTTAGGAACCGGGTGTCCGAAATCGAACCCGGTCCCGACCAGGTCCAAATTATGGGATTGATTCTAAATTTTAGGACCTGGTTTCAACCGAGTCTGGTTTCAGTTCCTAAAAATCCAACTGGGTACCCAGTCTAGCTCACCCCTAGTAGCAAACATGTCATCAAACTCATCATTAAACACAAAGTCCTCTACAGAATTAAGTGTCCAAGTCTCCATAATATCAAAACCTGAAGGTTGTTTTTCTATATTAATGATATTCAATTTTTAAGTCACAGTCTCATCATACCATTTTTGCAGTTAACCAAAGCATTCGCAATAGCTAAGAAAGGATGCCCCAGAATAACAGAGACCTGACTAGCAGTATTAGCTACCTTCTGAATCTCAAGCACAACAAAGCCCAATAGGTAAATGAATTCACCTACCTTAATCAGTTCATCCTCTACCACACCCCTAGGCAACCTGGTCGATCTATCAGCTAGCTGAATTACCATCTTGGTAGGTTTTAACTCATCTAACCCTAGCCTCTCATACTCAGTGAAGGGTAATACATTCGCATTAACCCCTAAGTCAAGCAATGCTCTATGAATAAGTCGATCCCCTATTACTATAGAAATAGTAAGGCAACTGAGGTCTATGTACCTCACTGGGATCTAATGAAAAATGATAGAACTAGCACCAAAAGCTAAGAATGCTTTCTTGGGAACACTAGTGGCTCTCTTGGTAGTGCACAAACCCTTCAAAGGTCTGGCATAAGGTGGCATCTACTAAATAGCATCAAACAAAGAAATATTGATTTTGACTCGAGAGAAGATCTCTCTTGTCTTATTAACATGGGCTTGATCTTTTTTTTCAGCCTATGAGGGAAAAGAGGCACAGGTTTATGAACTTGCTCAATGGCAGAAGGCGAAGGAGAAGTATAAGATGAGGGATCCACTGAATTAGCATAACGTTTCTCTTTAGAGTTCTCTTGATTAGAAGAGAAGTCAGAAGGAAGAGGGCCATTAGAAGAATCACTAGGACACCATCAGTATCCCCTGACTAACTAGATGAACCAGTTTTTGGAGAAAAGGAAGAGGAAAAAGATGAATTTGGGATGAAGGTGTGAGGGTATCTGTAGGTTTCTTTTGAATTTCCAACTTGATATAAATCTCTCGGTCCAATATAAGAGATATAACTGCATTAATTTTCCTCACAGTCTCACTAAGGTTGGCTCCAGTAGAAGAAGATGAGGCATGACCCTTAGGGTTTTCCTCTGGCTGACTAGGAAAAGTACCTAGCTCCCTAGCAGATGATGTTAATTGAGAAAATTGTTTAGTCATCATTCTCATCTTCTTTTCCATATTAGCATTAATCATCCTCTCCACATTACTAATAATTCTTCTCTCAATCTTATCAATATTAGTGTAATCAAGAGCAGGCTGAATCTGAGCAAAGGGAGGCGAAAGTCTTGGTACACTAGGCACACCTTGAAAAGCGGTATCTAGTATTAGTTAGAAGGATGGGAGGTGGGCTGAGAGTTGTTTCTAGGAAATGCTCCAGGTTAAAAGTTAGGGGCCATAGCATTTGGTTCACTACTCCAAGAAAAGTTAGGATGATTCCTCCACCGTAGATTATAGTAAGTGGAGAACGGATCAATCTTGGGTCTTTGGTAGGCCATATTCACTTGCTCCATGCCCAGTAGATAACTGGAGAGCAAAATAAGGACACGAACTCAGTGTATAATCTCAGGCCTACAAGTGAGAACTAGACACCATAGAAGTCTAATAAGTCTGGGGCTATTGAATAGATAACCGCTTCAACATATTTTCTAGAACCGCAATCTTAGACTCTAGGTGATCATATCATAGATAGAATGTATTCAACCCCTAGCAAACCTAGAACTTAGATTATCATCATTAGCGGTTTCCTACTGCATAGCCTTCTTAACTAAGTCCCCTAGAAATTCTCAAGTAGCAGTGGCGCTCTTAAAAAGAAATTCACCCTAACACATGGGCTCTAACATAGTTCGAGTTTGTTGGCCAAGCCCTTCATATAGTTTGATAAAGATACGCTTGGTCTAAACCATGATAGGGACACTGGGCCCAAAAATTCTTAAATCTATCTAAGTATTTCCAAAATAAGTCTATTTCTAGTTGAAAAAATCGATTGATTTCATTCCTTAGCTTTACAATCTTGGATCTAGGAAAATATTTTCTTAATAACGACTTAACAAAGTCATCCCAAGCAGAAACACAATTAGTAACCAAGCCACACATCCTTCTTTTAGCAGATCTTTTAAAGCAAAAGGAATTAATTTCATTGCCACCATATCAATAGATATGTTAGGAAAATGCATCATCGAAACATTTCTTCAAATTTCCTCAAAAATAAATATGCATCCTCTAAACCAGTGAATTTAAGAAGCATTTGAGTGTAGTGAGGTCTTAATTCAAAGGTCACATTAGATCTTAGGTTAGACAAGTTAAAGCATGATGGTAGAGTGGTCTTTAGAGGATAAAAAATATCACTTGAGGTTCTCTCTTGTGTCATTTCTTTCAAGTTGGGTTCAGGCTTGGTTTGTGTTCAGGTTCAATTCTGACAAGCCTTCTTCTCTTAGGGTCTCTAACCCAACCAATCATGCAATGCCCATACCCACAAAAGTATTTTTGGTCTTTTTCTTTTTCTTATTTTTTGGATTTTTTCCCACACAAACAGAAAATGTAAAACTTGAAAGAAAACAAAAGCAAAAAATAAAATTAAATAGAAACTCAAACTCCAAATTCAAAACAATTTACGCAGAAAATTAAGCACAATTGAGGAGAGCATGGAAATATTTTTTCCAATTTTGTCTGACCTACAATAGCGCAAAAAATTCAAAAAAGAAAATTATTTTCAGAAATTACAGAAAATTTCAGTTCCTAAAAATTCTACAAAAAAAATCACCTAAACTCCAAAAAATCCTACAAACCTATTTAAAATATCTAAAAAGAAAAATTAGCACTGAATTATTTCAGATAATTCAAAATAGAAACTAAAAACTACATAAACCTACACAAACCTGCACTGAAATTTTTTCAATTCCAATTCTGCCTGTTTTCCTACAATAGACTGTTGTGATAGTTCTGATTTTTTTTCTTCGACAGAAAATTAATCACCAACTAATGAAAGCAAAACTTAACCAAAACAAAATCAAATTTTAACATGCAACCTAATTTCACAAATTTCATCATCGGCAACAGCACCAAAAACTTGTTATGATTTTTAATAAGAATAAAGTTTAAACCGCAAGAGTACGATATATCATCGTCCACATGGATGAGGTTATGAAATTAGGTTATTTTTACTACTTTAAACTGCCAGAACTAAGAAACAAATATAAGTTGAAACTCTAGAAGTAACTATTTGATTTATTATACCAACAAGCAACACACTTTTGTTTATTCTGGTTCTTGAGCAAATGAAACATAGGTCTTAAATCCATCTTAACTCAACCAATTGAAGCACTTAGATGACTAAATAGTGGAATCGCAATATAAGCACACCTGTCAAACACTGAGCACCAATGATTCATGAAAACATCACTAAAATTGAGCATCCAGAATTGTTATCACATCTCAAACATGAAAGCAAACAACAACGAGAAGCAAAAGAAGCTACCAAGATCTGAAACAGGAGCTAAAATTGAACCAAACATAGCAACAATTTGATGTCGAATTCCAAATTTGAGTAACCCGAATGGAACAATGATCTGGAAACTAATTCGAATTGAACCGCTTACAATTTTAATTGACGAACTCATAATCAAATTGAAAATTGACAACCCAAGTCCAAATTCACAAATTTGTGCAACTTGTATATAAATATGAGGAAAAAAACGAGAAGAACCAAAAAAGAAGCCCTAGTCTACCCCTATCTACTCTCTGCTTCTCCTTTACTTTGCTTTAGCATCATATAAACAATTTCCAACTCCTTACTCTTGATTACTTCCTCAATTTTTGAATTAATCTCAAGCTTGTAACCGTCGTATTGATGATGGTGATGATGATGCGAATGGAGGGTAACGGTTGGGGGATTAATGTCATGATGAATGAAGGATGAAAGAGGAAGAAAATATGGAGGTTGTAATTATGGCGGAATGAAGAAGGTGAAGTGCATGGGAGATACTCTCTGGTTACTCGGCAGAGAAAAGACAGAAAAATAAAAGGGGGAAAAGGGTTGGCTATCACATGAGGCTCGCATGAGGGAGGTAAAGGGATTAAGCGAGGTGCATGGGCGTGGTTAGTGCTGGGCTCAGATGGGCTCAGAAGAAGCTAGGAAGGGAAGGAGGAAGAGATTGGGTCACTGGGTCGTATGAGGAGAGGACTGGAGAAAGAAAGAGCTGAGAATGGGTGGGAGTCGGGTCACATGTAGAGCACGTGACACGGCAAGTGAGAGGGGGGCTGAGGTGTTGATTGATGTTTGGGCCGCTAAGGCTGGGTCGGTTCCTTTTTCTTCTTATCTTATTTATTTTTCCTTAGTTGAAAACCTTTCTACTTAAACTTCTTTTTTTTTTCAAGAAATTTATTCATTCTCCAAATTTTCCAAATTCCTACAAAACAAATAAAAGATATTAAAATTATAATTTAATTATTTATTTTGATCAAATATTAGATAATCAAAAGGTACAAAATGACATATGGTTGAACAATAGCCCCTAATTTTATTTGTACTTGTCAATTAGATTAAGATATTAGTATCTTAATTTATTTTGATAATGATGATGAAGGAACATGTTTATTCTAATTTTTTCTATAGTTATTAATTTTATGGTAGTCAAGCAATGTTACCCTTAGTTAGAAACTTTAGTTTTTCCTTAAATTAATAACTTGGGCAAATCTTGTAAGTTGTGTCATAGAACTTGTCTCAGAGTTTAAGATCCTGCTAGTTTAGGATATTAGTGACTTAGTTTCATTACTCATCCCTGTCCATAGTGCACCCTCCCTCGAGTGATACAACAAAAGCCATACACTTGTGGTTAAACTTTATCCTTACTAAAAATCCCAATAGAGATGGCTTAACTCATATATACATGAGATTCTACAAAGATTTACTCTTTAAAGGAGAACTCTTGGAAGAAAAATCCATTCGTTATGCAAGAGAAGATCAAGGTTCAAGAGGAAAATCCTATTTTGGTCCAAGAGGAGAATAAGCCTATTTTGGGTTTTGATGAAACAGGGGATGAGGAAAACTTGGTCATGGATGAGAGTGTTTCTAAAGCTCCTGATCTAAAGTCTAGCTCAATATATCCTCACATTGAAGAAACCATGGAGGTTCAAACTCAAGCTCAAATTGATGATGTCATGGAGATCCAAGTTCATGTCTGCAAAGTTGAGGCCATGGAGATTCTACCAATGGAAATAATAAGTTCACTCAACTCGTTGTGTATGCCTCTTGAAAGTGAATGAATAAATCTAAACTAGATCATGAATGGTGAGTACGTTTGTAATTTTAGCAAACTTATGAGCACTAGAATTGCTAGGCAAGAATGTCAACTTTTAACAGCCCCTAATTTCTTTAAAAACACTTATGTGTTCAAAAAAAGGTGGGATTCTTAACACTATGGTATTGTTGAGATCAAAATGGTGCATCTATCTTGCTTGGATAACGATCTTTGGGAATGATGCAAATGGCCACAAAGATTTGAGGAAAAATTCTTTTTAATGAAGGGGAGTTTGATGTGAATCAAGAGCCCAAATCACCTTTTCTAAGTTGATTGGATTCATAATTCACTTGTTAGTAGTGGACTATGTCAAATGAAACTTCTAGCACAAGCTGCTTAGAATTTCAATTTTTTAGGTTAAGTTGACCCACTTTTAGGTACAAATGAGCTTCAGAATTGGTGTTTTAACTATGGTTAGATAGCATAGAATGTCTATTTTCCAACAAGCTACGACACACCTCTAGAATCTAAGTATATCTCGAGTTATGATGCAATCGAGTGAGGCACAAATCGAGTAAGGGTCACAGCAAATCTTGATTTGTACCACTTTGATCATGAGTCCAATTGGGCATAAAACGGGTGACTAAGGGGTTAGGATTCATGGAAACTTAGTGGATACGACCAAAAAATTCTCCTTTAAATATCTCCCCAAAATTCCTCCATTTGGGATAGTGTATGATGCCACCAAGCAAGTTAAAGTGCAGTCTAATTCTAGCCTTGCAACTAGACAACTTATCATTAGGATAAAAGCTTCTAATTTCAATTTTCATGTGCTTAAATTATTGTTTGAATGTTATTGGCTCGGGTGTATGCTTGAATACCATTGTTCCACACTAACCCCATAGGTGCTTCATTTCTATTGGCTTATTTTTGTAGCTTGGTGAAGATGACCCTAAGTTTTGTGATGATAGATTAGCCTCCTTGTATTTACTTGGAGATATACTTAATTTGAGAAGTCATGAATGAAACGTACAATATTTTTCTCTCCCGAAAACAAAACCTCTCTCTTTATGTCAAATAGTTGAGTATTTAGATGGCGATTGAGTCGTCAATCCTTTAGATTAATTCTTGGTGCTTCGCTTTAGAATTTGTGGATTGTTTGGTTAATGGTGGCTTGAACCTTTATTTTAGTCATATCTGCTTTATCGATTTTTCTCTCACATTCAAAAAAATTCCACGAAAATTTCATTGATTTTCTTTTTGTTGCTCAAGAAATAGCTTGATTCAAGGGCTTGTTATTTGGGTGTTGGGTGATAGTTGTTGATAGTTTAGCACTCTTGCGATTAAGGGTCCTCATATGCATCGCCTACAAAGTAGACAAAGAAAAGACGAAGATCATCCAATGGTGGTGATGGCAAAAGGCATGTTAGAATAACAAGAAAGGTGCAAGCTACTCATGCAACCTCTTCTCAGCCATCATCTTCTCAGCCATTATGTTCTCGGTCATCAAGAGCTATCATCCCATCTATTTAGTCATCTACTTTAGGGACTGAAGTTTATGTATTTCATTTGTTATATTTTAAGTTTCGTCTTTTAATTTGTCTTTGTAGCAAACAAACTTTGACATATTGCCTCATTTTTTAGGTGCCTGGAGTGAATGTTCATAATCAGAATTTGAACCAAGATCTGAATATGAATGTTCAAGGCTAGCGTGTGACTGTTTTGCTATTAGTGGCTTTGTGAATGTTCATGTTAGCGCCACTGAGGATGGTTGTATGAACAACTTCTTTATTTGGGAATGAAATTAGGTTAAATTTTTCATGTTTTTTTTTGCAATAGGATAAGTTCATTGCTTGAGACCAAACGTATTACATGTACAATGTGTTACGAATCAGTGTGTAAGGACTAGATCTATGTATTTCCTGTATCTTTGGGAATGATTTGCTAAGTAAAGGACATGTTGCCTGGTGTGTTCCTTGATTATGTAGGCCATGGATTTCCATCCAGTAGGCTTCCCTTGGTATTTCAGCTCATTTCTTGCTCTCTAGACATGATAAATAGTCGTTGTAAATAGGCCTGACATGATCTCTTTATGGCCCCTTGGAAAATTCTGGCCTAGTATGTGTTCAGTCCATTCTTGAAAACTTCTTGCTTCACAGCTGACTTTGAGCCATGCTAAGATGTTGTTCCAGATGTTCTTCACATATGCACAAGTAAAGAACAGGTGATCAAGAGTTTCCTCCCCTTCAGTGCACATATCACATGCAATGTCAATTTCTGGGATGTATTTTTTCAGCCTTGTACAAATTGGCAGTTTCTGCTTGAGGAGCAGCCAGGCTGTGAAAGAGTGCCTGGCAATGGAGGTTTTCGACCATATGAGTTTTGCCTAGCGACATTTCCTTTCCTGAAGACCTAGGTACCATTTGTACCCCGAGCCTACAGTGTAACTGCCAAGGGAGTCTTCTTTCCAGTGCCATTTCCTTCCCTCGAGACTTCCCCATTTGAATTCTTCTTTGACTGAGCAAATTTTAGACCAGTACCAGCAAACGTCATGTACGGGTGAATAGTGCCACTAGTCCTTATTGATGAGATATTTCCCATGCACCCAGCGAATCCATAGTATGTCTTTCTTCACTGCAATCTCCCAAACAAGTTTAGATATCCAAGCTTTGTTCCAAACTTCCAGGTTTTTGAGTCCAATCCCTCCTGCAGTCTTTGGTAAACATACTTCAGCCCATGCAACATAGGAAGTTTTACTATATGAACAATCTGCACTCCATAAGTAATTCCTGCACAGCTTGGTTACTTGGTTGAGTACTTCTTGGGGAAACACAAAGACTTTCGCCCAGAATGTGTAAATTCCCATGAGTACTAAATGGATAACTGTTGCTCTTCCTGCATAAGATAAGTGCCTTGACAACCATGTCCTTATTCTAGTCATAATCTTGTCAACTAAGCATCTGCATTCTAGCTTAGAAGGTCAACTAGCCGTGATGGGGATGCCCAAGTATCTAAATGGGAGGGACCCCCTTTGGAATCTTGTGATTCGTTGGATGGCTTGCTCTGTTTTCTCCTTGCATCCTCTAAGCACTATTGCAGATTTGTCAAAGCTGGTTGTTAATCCTGTGCTAGTCGAGAAGGAGTGGAATGCATCCATTACGAGCGTCACAAATTTCACATCAGCTGCACAGAATAACATGAGGTCATCCACAAACATGAGATGGACGAGATTGTGTTTCTTACAGTTAGGGTGAAATTTGAATGAGGGGTTTGTGCATGCCATGTGAAGAGCTCGTGAGAGATATTCCATGGTTATGACAAATAGGAGGGGGGATAAAGGGTCCCACTGTCTAAGCCCTCGCCCCCCTTGGAAGTGCCCTGCTATCCCTCCATTTAGGTTGATAGTGAAGCTGACTGTTGTCAAGCATGCTGTTATCCACTTAATAAAGATGGGGGGGAACTTTAGCCGTTCTAGCAACTCCTTTATGAACCCCCAGTACACAGAGTCGAATGCCTTTTTAAGATCGATTTTCATAAGGCAGCGAGGGGGAGAGGTGATTTCTTCCATAACCTCGGGCTAGTTCTTGGCAAAGCAGAACATTATATAAGAGTTCACGGCCTTGGACGAATGCCCCCTGACTTTTGTTGATAAGGGCTGGGAGAACATGTTTGAGTCTAGCACAGAGCAGCTTAGCTATGACCTTGTAAATGACTGTGCAACATGAGATCGGCCTAAAATCAGTGGCATTCATTGGGTGGGGGACTTTTTGCATCACCACTAGATTAGTTGTGTTGCACGCCCTGAGTAGGTGTCCTATCTTGAAGAAATCTTGGATAGCCTCAATGACCAAGCTCCCAATTTCACCCCAGCATGATTTAAAGAATCCACTCGTGTATCCGTCAGTGCCTGGGGATTTTTCATTTGGGATAGAAAACATATTCTCTTTTATTTCTTGACTTGTGACTAGTTTACAAAGCATGAGTTGCTGCTCAATAGTGAGGGCTGGTCCCTGGTCTATTATGGCTTGTGATATAGGGGCTTGGTTTTCCGCTTGAACACCTAGGAGATCTTTGTAGAATTGAGTGAGAACATTAGCAACCTCATCAAATCCATTCACTGTGGTGCCCTGGGCATTGTTAATGGAATAGATGTAATTGGTTTGCTTACGGTGCTTCATTTTTGCAAAGAAGAGCTTGGAACATTGATCCCCGTTGTTAAGCCAATCAATTTTACTTTGTTGGTGCATGAGTTTGAGAGCTGAGTCCAGGATGTCCAAGTATTTATCTCGCTCCTCCCCTTCCTTCTTTTGCATGTCAGTGTCCAGGGGATTAAGATGGAGTTGATTCTGGATGGCCTCCAGATTGGACTTAGTTGTGGCAAGTTGCTGGTAAATATCCTTGAAGCGACTGTTGTTAAGGTTTTTCAATGGCCTTCGCATTCTTTTGAGCAGTGATATAAGCTGATACATCTTTGTACCCACTGGCTTGTTCGTAATGGCATCCGTTACAATGGCTTTAAGTCTGTCATCTTTGCTCCACATATCGCAAAATTTGAATGATGATGTAAAACGAGGGCAGTTGGGGAATGTAATTAGTAGTAGGGTATGGTCAAAGATCCCCTCAGCCAGGTAATCAACATGGGTAAAGTCAAATACTGTATACCAATCCAAATTTATGAGGACTCTGTCGATTCTCGACCATATTCTTTGTCCGTTGCGTCCTCGACTTGACCATGAATAATAGGCACCATTGCTTTTCATTTCCATTAGATCACAATCTGTGAGGCAGTCAGCAAAGTCTGTAATGTCTGCCTCTTGAATTTCATCCCCTCCAATTCGATCTTGAATGTGCAGAACTGCATTAAAGTCTCCTAGGACGCACCACGCACCCGGTGTCTGGTGACTGAGTGCTTGGAGGTTGTGCCATAAGGGTCTCCTGAGCTCGTGCTTATTGTAGCCATACACAAATGTCATATGGAACTGCTTTTGAGTGTTGAGATGACTGACTTCACAACGAATCATCTGAGTAGTAGCAGTAATGACTGTGACAGCAAATTTATTTGGCCTCCAAATGACCCATATCCTATCCTTCTCTGCAAGGTGGGTGTTGCTATACCATTGCCAGCCTTGGCAAAGATTGTTGGCGACCTTCTCAGCGTTTTTTGGTTTAACTTTAGTTTCCAGTAAGCCTGCCATTCCAATGGAATGTTTATAAAGGAAGATTTTTAGCTCTTCTTGCTTATTATGGCCATTTAGGCCTCGAATATTCATGTTAACTCCATAAGTCAATTATATTGCTATTTTCTTTTGCATCTATCCAACCTATTCTCCAAACTAAATTGCTTCTTATTTAGGAATGAAATTTACATCTAATTCATAATATAATGCTATTTAGAGTAGGTTAGTTGCTACACTTTGAACCAGAAAATTCAACCCCTTATAATTTCATTCATAATCCTTACAAATTCCATAATTGTTGCAAAATTCATTCATAATCTAATATTTCATTCATCCACTTACAATCTCCAAATATAAACATACCACAAAATTTATCACCGTCTTCTAATAAACCTTACAAATTTCATTCTGCTTCACTTAGAACCCATAACAAGAGCTATAATTCCTATAACTACATTGAACACAATCACACCATCTGAGCATCATTAGCCCTTGCCTCTACTAGCTTAATCGTAATATTTATCTCTTTCACTTTATTCAATAATTGTGTCATGATGATGGAACTTTCATCACCCTTCTTTGCATTACATTAACCATCATGGAAGTTCCTTCACTAATTGCTTCACCATCACCAACTCTGCACCTCGCCCCTGTTCACTTGAAAAATTCTCCACAATTTGGAAACTCATAATAAGGGAGGCCCAAGTTTTTGGCTGATTTGAAAATCTAATATTGCAAAATTGTGCTACAACATAAGCCTTGTGCACATTTCTTCCCAGTGTCAGATCCAAATATTCAAATCAGAGGTGTCCACCTATTAATATTAATCACTATGTGTATCATAATAAAGTTTAAACTATACATAAAATATTAGAATAGTTTATTGCGATAGTTATCCTTTTTGTTTTTTCATGTTTTGGAGACAATTCATGGCAAAATCATTAAAAATTGAGTCAATTACATCTTTCATTATGTAACAAACAAACCAATTATTTAGATCGCACATTCGATTGTGAATTCAACTCAACTACTGCTTACATTCTTTATTTATTTTGTTTGCCTTTTTTAGGTTGTTTCCTTTTAGGTATCATAAAATGGAATTGAATCAATCCATGAAACTGGAAAAAAACAAACAAAAACACAAACTCAGCTATGAATCAAGCAAGGATATGAATCTCTATGTGGCTGAGTGTAAGCAACAAACTAATTTTACCAAGAATAGAATTTTAGGCGAAAAGATATAAGAAAATTGCAAAGTTAATTACAAGCCTATGAATCTAGGCAATTGGACATTAGAACAAAAATTCAATTCAAGCTTATACATCAAATTTCAACAACATAACTACGTATAGATGTAATGCATCAATTATAAGACGAATTGCTGAAATGACTGAAATTACTATGCATAATAGCACATAACCAAGTAAATTTGCAAGAGCACATGACAATTGACCAAGGAATTTAAATTTTCAATCTTCATAAGCATAATAAAAAAAAATGCAAAGAGCACGCAAATGGAGCAATTAAGGATGGCAATTATATCTGAGTTCACGGCACATCCGATCCGATCTAAGGTAAAAAAAAATCTGATTCGAATCCAAGAACAAAATATTCAAGTCCGAGTCCAGCAAAAATAATCCGAGTTCGAGTCGAACTCGGATTGGATTTAGAATGAAGGTAACATCCGATCTAATATTCCAATCAACAACAACAACAACAACAATACCTCCCAGTGTGAGTCCCGCTTTCACGGGGTCTGGGAAGATCCAGCTGTAGACAATCTTACCCCTACTGGCATTCATACCCGTAGAGAGGTTGATTCCAAGAGACCCAAATAATTAAAACTCAAATCCAAAACTTTACAAATCCAAAGCCTACACCTCAAGTTCAACCTCTAAGCCCAACCCCTAATATTTTATTTTAAATTTTTTATTTTACAAATCTAAAGTCTATCCTCCAAACCTAATTATAAGACCATAACATCAACTCCCATTAGTTGCTTACCCCCCCCCCCCTGGCGGGCTCTCTCACACACACACACACTCACTCACTCACTCTCAGTCTGACTTCACCGTCAACAAGCCGGGAGCCGCTTGACTCCCTATCATTGCACATTGGCGTCATCTTCCTCATTGTTAGTTCCTCCTAACTTAATTAAGCGTTCCAATATTTGGTTGGCATGGTAGGAAGGTGTACGTTATCGTATCGTTAAGTAGATAGGCTAATAGCTAAAAACGTCCAGAATATAAGAGTGCGCGAATCCACGTTAGAACGACATCATACCAAAGTCGTCCTTCCGAATGTTGTCATTACACTCGTGAACTCAAGGAAAAGGGACCTTTGACCCTGAGGGTGTAGAGTTCCTTTCGTTCGTTGGAAAAACAATACAAAATTGTACTGGGGAAAAGAAATCAATTCGGATCAGATTAAATTAGACTCTGATCAAATCCAATCTGACTCGAATCGGGTTCGGAATTCCCTCTGATCTATCGAATCAGATTCGGATCGGATTTTTGGATCCGAAACGTAATCGGATTCAGATTCGGATGTTCTAACATCGTATCCGAATTCAGTCTATTATCATCCCTAGACGCAATTGAGAAACAATCAAGCAATTCAATCAAATAAAAAATCCAAAGATCAACCCCTAACCAACAAGTGGTGTGACAGTGTGTCCCAACTCTAACATCAATGATCGACATTTGGGGGCTCGGAGTGGCGGGTGATGTCGCCCAATGGCGGCGTTAGTGGTCATTGACGGAGATCTTGGGCGCCTGACGGTCTTAGGCCCCTGTGTTCCGTTCACCTAAGAGCTAGAGAGAGCGGGACTGAGGATAGGGCTAGGCATCGCGTAGGCCAAGGTCCAATGGCGGCATGGTTAGTCATCAGCGACGACTGGGCTGGTCGACTAGATTGAGAGGGTTGAGAAAGAGTTAGAGTGAAACGGGAAAATTCTTAGATACAAACGTATGTGCCTAGCATGGTACACACTCTGAAGTCGTGTAGCGAATGCGTGCTCGATATGTTGCAGTGTATTTTTTTTCCCGCAGTGTAACTTTTCATTCCTGCAGTGACCCTTTATTTTCTGCAATGTATCTTTTGTTACCTATAGTGTATCCTTTCTTATCTGCAATGTACATTTTGTTCTCTACAATGTATCTTTTTCTACTCAGTTGGGTTGGGAGGATTACGAAAATGCTTCTTCAGTTGGGGGAAATAACATAGGAAGCTTAACCCAATTATATGATGCTTCTTATATGGGTATGTACCTGAGTATGTGGTACATAGGTATGTACCTTAGAATTACTGAGTGAGAGAGACTTGAGTAACTCGAGTTGTACCTTCTTTTTTCGATTAGTTTTGCCAAAATCTTTTACACTTTTACATGCTATATTTGTATTTTAAAAAATTTAAAATGTTAGCAGTTGATTAGTTTGGGCCGTGTGAAAGCAATGTTGCAAGGGTGTCCATGATTTTTGTGGGTCTTTTTAAGAGGTGTCCACCTGTGTGACCTTGAACCCTTTCAAAATAATATATTAGAACTTTTTTTTGGGTCAGGGGTGTCTATACTAGAATCCACCCCTATTTCTTCCCGCTTCCAAGAGCTCCCTGACCCTTCCATTCTCTCTCACCTGGAAACACAAAAACAGCAGACCTCAGACCTTTCAATTTCTTCAGAACCCTAATGTTTACAACCCTGTTTTTGCGAATAAGGGATTTAGTTGGAAAGCCAAAAAGAAAAAATATTGAGCATTTACCTTTGATGCTTGAGCAATATAGGTAAGGAAAATTAATAAAGACGATGGATATAGATTGTTGGAGGTCAGAGATGAGAGTAAGATAGCTTTCGAAAAGAGGGGAGAGGGATAAAATCATAAAATAAGACTTTGGGTTTGATATATAAAAAGTCTTGAAATTTAAAAAGTTACAAAGTTGGTAAATTATAAAATTGTATAATAAAGGGGCATTTAGCAAAGACTACCTAATAATTTACTTAAAAAATTTCTTGTTTCATCATGTTCATCGAAAAATTGAACTTCCTTCACTTATTAATACCTTTAATTACCAATCAGGATACTTAAAAATCCATGCAAAAAAGTGAGGGTCAAAAAATTTATGTCATGAATGTCAGGTACCTAAAAATTAGTAACCCCTCCATAGTTAGTCATAGACTCAGTGGTGCATTTGATACCACAAAGGCGTTAATGGCACAACTGCCCCACCAAAAAAAAAAAAAAAAGGGTATGATAAACTGAAGAATTTTTCAAAGGTATGGTTGCATATGGTTGCAAGAATATCATTGTTATTATTAATCAAAACAACGTTCAAAAGGGTTCAAATCGGTTGGATCAATTAAAATTTAAACTTCGATGTGCCTCTTTCACGTTCCAAGTAAATAGGACTAGCTTTGATTTTTTTTTTTTAATTAAAACAAGTTGCAAATTCATCTTTTTGGAAGTGATTTATAGAGTGGTTAATTATATATATTAATTGTTTCTAACAGAAAAGTGTCTCGTGAATTGATTATTTATAGAAGGGATATAAAAAACTATACCAAATATTCAAGTTAATTATTTTCATCGGATCGCACAACTAATTTAGGTGACAAGGTACACTAGACAGTCAAAACCTCCATATCCACCATGAACTTTATTTTTCCTGATAACGGAAGCGAATCAAGCGATGACACTCTTCTTACTCATATCATCGTTAGACCTAATTCAGTACAGCATTTTCTCAAACCAAACTCTCTCTGTGCTCGCTAAATTCAATACCTGCCTGCATAACCGCTCGAGCATATACAATCTTGATTAGATCGCATCATCCAGAGAGACAAAGAAGCATTATGATTCATCATGTCTTGCGATTAACCCAATGAGAATATGAGGCCAGAGGTAATGTAAAACACTTTCAAAATGGTTAAAACATTAGAGCAACAATGAAGCATGCATAGTTTGACAAAATTATCGTGAGTTGTCATAAAAGGAGCAAAATCATAAAATATCCTGTGTCATGGGATATTGTACACTTGAACAATAACGACAGGTTCTCAATCATCAGCAGATGCAGAGGAATGAGTTGGGTATTTCCAGAGCATGTCTGCCCAGGTGCTCTGACCATCGGTGACCTCTTTCACGACGGATGCAACCTCGTCAATGTTAACACGAATCTGTTGTTTGCTGTCACGTTCCCTAACTGTAACGGATGTGGTCGAGTCAACAGTTATAGCAAAGGGCACTCCAAGTTCATCGGTCCTGGCGTACCGCTTCCCTATTGACGTGCCTGGAGAAGACAAATACAAAGTAGAATTGTTAGTAATCTATAGTAGAAGAATGCCAAGTCAATTATAACAGACAAGCAAGGAACCAAACAAATGTTGTGGGCAACTCAATCGGTCTTTCAAACTGCAAGAGGGTAAGGCTACCTTCATTCAGATCTCCTCACATCCTGCTATGGCAAGACCGATTTTTTTTTTGGCGGGGGGGGGGGGGGGGGTTCAAATTTACATAGGGATACCACTAGCTTCCGGCCTTTGGGCCTTACATCTAACAAGTGCCAAATTGTATACCTCTCCACAACAAAAGATGGTAATGAATGAGATCCAAATTGAAGCTGCCATATTGTACTCGCCAAATGGCAATGCATAAGTACACTTGCAAGACTACTTTCTGAATCTATCGACTGTAACCAATCCCATACTCAAAACACAAATACAGCAACAACAATCACTGTTCTGGGAAAACAAACCAGCGGCAGTTTATCCTTTCTACCCAAGTTCACAGAAAGTTCTATCAGAAACTGCTAGGCATATCAAGTAGCAAGCTAGAAAGTAGAAACCCTCACATCAAAAAGTATGATGTGATGTAGTAAAAAAGACAAATGAGAACTGTAAGCTAAGCTAAGATAGTTCCATTTTGTGCAAAAGTGAGGACAAACTTGACCCTTTTTTTTCATTTTGGGGTACAACTTGCAAGCCAGGAGAAAGTATCAGTAAGCACTCTCTATCGTGTTCATTAGGAGAGGTGGATATTCAAGAGAGCTCGAAAAACTTAAGCTATCAAGCCATAAAAGACCTAGGACAGACAGATATGGTGGTCCAATTTACCACTCTGAACAAAACCTAGCTGATCATTCTGGCTTCTGACATAGTATTAACCAACAAGGAGCAATTGACAACACATATACAAGGCCTCGGCACCATGCAGTACAAGTCAAGTGCGCAACGGTTGCACAATTCATGTTACTCACCACTATGGGTGGTTGTCGCTGCATAAGTTCAATACCATATTCCATCTTTGTGCTTCATCTAATCACCAAAGGAAACGGATTCTTGTTCCAAAAGTCAAGTGCACAATGGCTGCCCAATTCACGTTAATCACCACTATGGGTGGTTTTGGTGCAGAACTCCAATATTATATTCCATCTTTGAGCTTCATCTACTTGCCAAGGAAATTAATTCTTGTTTCAGAAAGACAACACCCAAGCTTTGAGGTACCTTAAGCTTAAACCAACAAAAGGGTGACCTAGTGGATTTGCTTTTCATCAAGGTGAGTGTCCAAATCCCGTTGGCGGCATGGGAGAGTTCCATTCTCCCTTACCTCCCTCCCTCCTATGTCTTCCACACTTGGGTATCTCCATAAGAGTCAGGCCAGTAGTCGGGCTAATTAGCAACCAAAAGAAAAACTATTGAGGTACCTTTGGCTTGAACTTTCAGAGGTGAGGTAAGACTCGAAACTACACCTCATCAGATAGAACTTCTAAGGAATTAATGACTTACAAGAAGTTTATTCTTTCGCAGATACTACAATACTACAACATCATGTACCCAAACAAGAAAATGAAGTGCAGACATTGACATGTAATGCATCTGCTAGGTACCCCTTACAAATATGTCATAGAAGTATAGAACTCAATTCATGGAGTAGAATTCATCCGATAGTTACCTGTAATATCAATTTTATATGAGATGCCAGCAGCAGTCAATGCTTTAGCTATCCGTTTGGCAACTTCCTCGTATTGCTGATTCTGAACCAGAGGGAACACGGTACATTTGATTGGTGCCACCAGTGGAGGGAAACGAAAGACATTCAATTGCTCATCCCCAGCTTTGCTTGGCCTAGTGTAGAAAGAATGTTCATACAGACAGTATATGATTCGTCCAATACCAAACGATGGCTCGATAACTGATGGTGTGAAAACCCTCTGATGTTCTTTCTTCTTCTCCTTCGTGATTGTCACCATCTTGTTGGTTATTGTTACGTTCTTCTCAAGAGTACAAATGTAGAACTCAACTTCACCCTTGGACTCCAAATTGGCCTTCATTTCCATAGCTTCTTTTTCATCCATGGCCTGCTTAACAAAAACACCCATAGCTCATAAAAACAATGCCATAAGCATCCAGCTTCCTCCTCACATTGCAATCCATTGGAGCACAACAGACACAAACCATTGACATCCTCAGAATTCCGAAAGCTCCCATTAAACCCATCATCCTCAATTAGGAGAACAGCTTGTCCAAGACATTATGAAAGAGCAATCACGGAAGTAAAAATAGTAATGTTTAATTACAGAGAACAGTGATATAAGGAAAATCTTTCCCCATTACCTCCAAAGCTTCAACTACCATCTTTTGGCTACCCTTGAAAGCAAGGCCGAGCTCCTTTTTCACAGGGGTAATAACAACTCTCTGGAAGAAAAATAACCACAAAGAACATTACAGCTGGTAACATGCATTGCAGATCCGTGCAATTAGCAGAAAACTGGAAGAGAAACAAAGTAGTAATACCTCTACTTCTTTTGGTTCAGCAAATTTTTCATGAGCCACAAGCGCTACACCACTTTTTTCCTATCCCAAGTAGAAAGAAAGGAACATAAGTGGTTATATTGTAGTAATCTACTGTATCCCTTGTTTGTACAAGCTAACAGTAAACACCATTCCATCCTGTCTCTAACAGAACAGCACATAGTAGCTGCAATATGCCAATATTAAACGACTCCCAACCAAATATTTTACCGTATGTGCACGTAGATCATATGCAGATCTATCAGCAATCCCAACGCATTCAATCCAACCATAAGAGCATTCAATCTCAGCATCCCAACAATCAGCAGCATAGTGAGCCATCTCATTTGCAAGATGCTGACGGAATCTTAGCCGATCTTTGTCAATACCTAGACTGGTGAGGAACAGATACACCCTTCCGATGAAATAACCCAGAGTCTCATTGTTGACAATGCCCTGGACAAGGGCAAGCAAAAGTTGTCAGTAACGAAAGAGAAAATTGATGGATTGTCTCCAGTGCAAATGAGATAAGCTACTTGGACAGAGAATAAGTAGTAAAAGTAAACCAACCTTGCCAACTGCTTCTCCAAGGGTCATCTTCTGTGCAGATTGCCCTGACACTTGTAGCTCCCTTGGAAACATCAAAAACTCCAATTGTGCAACATCTGTAAACTTAGGATGAGATTTATCTTGGAGATCAACAAAATGTTCTATTTCTGCGAGAGTAAACTCACGAACCCTGAGAAGACCTTGGCGTGGAGATATCTGAAAAATGTAAAAATTGTCCCATTACACAAGCAATCAGATTCAGCATAACTACATAAACAAGCATGAGGTAATTGTAGGAGCTCCTTTCTTTCCCATTTCTATTTTGTAAATCTGCTACACCTATTTGCCCAGAATTTTTCTCAATTACCAGATCAAAGGTGCTAAAGCAACACAACAACCATATGCAGTCTGATGTATTAGAACTAATAAGGGAGATCCATCATTCAGAGTTACACAGTTAGATTATAGAGAATTATGTCATAAAAGGCTCATAATCAACACTGTTTGAAGTCATACCGCATACTAACACCAAGACTGACCAAGTCACTTAGAATGTAAATGGCACCAAGAAAAAAATGGTCCAGTCTGAATGCCTGACAAGTCACATAATGGTGCATAGACAGAAACGAACATCTACAAACCTCATTTCTAAAAGCTTGACCAATTTGTGCGGCCGCAAAAGGAAGCTTGTTGCCATTATAGTAGTACAAGTCCTTAAAGTTCACAAAAATGCCTTGTGCTGTCTCTGGCCGCATATACCTATAACCAGTAGCATTAAAAGTAGCCCGTGATTACGGAAACCAAAAGTAAAATAAAATAAAATAAAAGTTATAGATCCAAATGAAGACAATAGTCAGATCATAGCCCATATATCTTTAACAAGATAACGAACCTACCCAGGGCTCAAACCAGATGGACCAATTGAGGTCTGGAACATCAAATTGAAAGGATAAGGATCAGAAAGAGGATTTTTCGTATCAGGTGCAGTTATGCCATATTCCTTTATCTTTGCTCCCAGCTCCTCAGCTGAGAGGTCATCCAACACTGCCAATATATGTTTGAGTTCAGCAGCTTTCTCAGCAGACAGACTCAGGTCTTTCTCAAGCTTATCTTTGCAGAAATCCTTGAGCAAGTGGTCAGCACGGTAGCATGTGCCTGTCTTTTCATCTTTGACCATGAGGTCAGTGAACTTCTCCACATGCCCTGAGGCCTTTAACACAATCTCCGGTGTCACACATGGACAATCCACTTCCAACATGTTCTCCTCCAGGACAAAATGCTGACATAGTTAAAATAATGGAAAGATAGAAAGAAAAAAAGACAGTTAGTTCGTTACAACAATTCTTACATGTCAAGAAATACAAACCAGAAAATCTCATCAGGCTATAACCATTAAGAGAACAGGCACTTAGTGTTACTTTCAAAAGCCAAAACCATATAAGGAAACAAGAAAGATCATTTACTCTTGCCAAAACGATCCATGGTGAACTATGCGTTTCTTTATCCTCGTTCTTTTCAAAACTATAATAATAAGCACCATGTACACAAGCATAGAATCTCCAAGCAGTCGTTTTATAGAAAAAAGACAATTTAGCTGTAAGATGTAATTGTTCTGTAAAACTGCCTCTCTAGAACTGCATTACAGAGAAATCATCCTTTGATATCCATGTTAGTGATAGAAACAAATATTTTGGCAAACAAAAGGTGCCACTTCTCTATAGGGCCATGTACTAGTAAAACCCAGCACGGTATTACTGACTTCACAGGATTACGGTCAAGTGTGCTTCAAAGATGATGAATCAAATGAGTTACTTCCAACTCAACCCAAGATCAGGAAATGATATCAATACATGCAATCACTGCTCCATGCTCTTAATAATAAAGTCCTGGTTAAGCTCTTCCTAGTATGAAGAAATATCTTCATCTCAAAATTGTCATCACAGTTCACACAATTCAAAGCTGCATGTTGCTTTTCAAACTGAAATAAGGATCCTAGTGCCATCTTTTGAACAAATGTTCATCAATAAATAGGAACAGAAAATTTGGTCCGACAGAATACTGAACACCCAACCCGCAAGTACTATTGGGTATGAATGTGCGCCAGTAGATCCAAGACAAGGAGCAAAGGGAGTAATATACTACAATTGCTTTTCTCTGGTTCTAAGCCCAGGCTTCTATTTCTGCCAGAAATGAGGTGACCAACGAACAAACTAATTATTAGGAAAGAGGATCTGAACATGGAGCAGATCTCATCTCAGAAACAACATGCCACTCATTTCCATGAGAATATGATTCATCACTTCAGAAAATGCACAAGTTGATACTATATTTAGATTTTAGCTTCAGATCATGACTGTTATTTTATTCTTCAGTATGTTTCCCCAGGCAACCTAATTTTCCTAAGGAAAAAAAAAAACTAAAGCTCTGTTCCAGAACAGCAAAGCTACATACTGTTTCAAATATGTATTTGGAATTTAGTTTAAGGAAGAAGATAAAATGTCAAACCCACATTTTGCAAAGGCACTTCATTTTATTTGCTGCAGGGGTTTGTTCAAGGATAAGACAGAAGACAAAGGAAACAAGGATTACCAAACACTAAGAAGGAAAAACAAAATGCATAGAGAAACAAACAGAAGGAAACACTAACTTGAAGAGAATACACTGGCCTCTTAGCTACAGACATCCCAAGGAAAATAACCAATGATTCGTTCAGCTCTACCATGGATAAAGAACTACGGTTGTACATGAGTCTGTGGCAAGAAAACATCAGAACACAAATCTATATGACTACTAGGTGATAATTATGATAGAATCATTTTTAAAAAAAAGTTTATTGGCACAAAGCACTTCCACAGTATGATTCATTTGAAAGGCAAACAATTTGAGGAAATGCTGAATTGGCCTTAAAGAGAAAACCTCAGGATCCCTCCACACTTCAAATTGGGTGCCATATTATACCACCAATCAATCCACTGTCAACAGCAAACGTAAATGGAAGTCTTAAGCATAATATTCAACATCGATCACTATTTACTAGTATAAATTCCTACAATCTTGAATCTGATTCACTGAATTTCTACTTTCCAGCATTCAGCTTTTCATCATACACTGCTACAACAAATGATACGCAACACATCCGTGCCACACTAATTAGTCCATCATCCTATGCGAATACTACCATCGATTAACCCCAAATTAAGCCCCAAACGCAGAAATTGAACACCAATTTCAGCTCACATTGAAATTATCGGATAAATGACAACACCTGGCGCCAAAAGGCGAGCACATTGGACTTAACAGCGCAGCCAGGAGGACCATAATCATACAACCCGGCAACACCGCGATAGATCTTGAACGAAGGAATGTAGAACAGCCTCCTCTCAAGCGTGTTAATCACGCTCTGTCGAAAAGCCTCCCTACTAGCGGCTGTATCATTGCCATTACTCTTAATCATCGCCTGAAGCTGCTCCGCGATCGACGCCTTCTCAAGCTTCACAGCCTTCAGGGCTTCAACGGCGGCGTCGACGGCGGCCTGATCGGCGGACTTAGCGGCCTTGAGCTCCCTCACGGCGGCGGACTGGGCGTCGACGGCGGCCTGCTTCTCTGCTAGGGCTTGCCGGAGAGCACTCTCTTTAGGGTCCACAGCCGCCATGGAAATGCTCAAGCTGAAGCTTGGGGCGAGGAGAGAGAAAGAGAAAGAGGGTTTTAGCGAGGGTTGGGGCTGCAAATGTAGGTGGGGAGCTGGTTTTGGTTTTTGTATGGTTAAATGTTAATAATGGGCGCAACACGGTGGAGCTCACTGTTATGCCACTGTAGATATTTTTTAGGATAATTCGATGCATCAATACTAGTGGAATGGAATTATGGATCTTTTCTTAGTTGTGTGACCTTGAATTTGTGCCCGGTGTGCCAAAAACACAAGTTGGAAGCTTTTGACCCTTTGCTTGTCAATTATCATTACGCTCATGAGTCATGAGTATCTTGTCCCGTGGCTCATGTGTATTAGTATTAAGTCAATATTAGAAAATAATATACGTGTTAGGTTATAAGTATAGTTATGTAGAGTAATCTTGGTTACTAACTATTAGCATTTATCTCCTTATTTTTAGAAAGCAGAAAACGTTACAGTATTCTCTTATCATCTGTCCTTGATTCTTTGCTAACTTTTTACCCGCAACTAGAATTATTATTCATTATTATTTGTTAAGTGTCATTATTAGAGTTAAGTGGTGGACCCTTTCAAAGGAGAGCGCGGGGTTAATAGTAGAGAGAATTACTGAAGAAGGAGCTTGGAGGAGGGCAGGAGATGCAGATTCAATGTGGGAGGTTATGGCAGATTGTATTCGTAGGTCAGCTAAAGAAATCCTGGGTTATTCCAGGAGAGGTGGCAACAAGATGGAGGGTGCCTGGTGGTGGGGCGAGAAGGTAAAGGAGAAAGTCAAGGAGAAAAAAGAGGCTTATGCGGAGGTCATGAATAGCGGTTCAGATGAAGAAAGGGAAACTAAGAGTATTTATTATAAGGCGGCTAAGAAGGCAGCCAAGAAAGTTGTGGCGGTAGCAAAGAGCCTGGCTTTTGACAGACTATACCATAGATTGGGGACCAAGGAGGGGGAGAAGGAAGTTTTTAAACTGGCAAGGGTTAGGGAAAGAAAAACTAGGGATTTAGGTGTTGTGAGGTGCATCAAGGACGAAGACGGTAAGGTGTTGTATGAGGATGCTGAAATCAAGGCGAGATGGCAAAGGTTCTTTGCTAAACTCCTCAATGGGGAGGAGATGGGTGAGGCCTGTAGTAGGGGCGGAGAAGGTAGTGATAGGCGTATGGATCCACGAGTGTGTGAGCTTATAACAAAGGATGAGATTAAGGAGGCCTTGAAGAAGATGGCGAATGGAAAGGCAGAGGGCCCGGACCAGATTCCGGTGGAAGTTTGGAAGTGTTTGGGGGACGCAGGTTTAGAGTGGCTATCAGAGCTTTTCAATGTCATTTTTAGGACCGCTAAGATGCCCAGGGAATGGAGGACTAGTACAGTCATCCCTTTGTACAAAAACAAAGGGGATATTCAAGACTGTAATAATTTTAGGGGTATCAAGCTGCTCAGCCACACTATGAAGCTCTGGGAGAGGGTGATTGAGAGAAGGTTGCGAAGAGATGTTGCAATATCAGAGAATCAATTTGGTTTCATGCCAGGCAGGTCGACCATAGAGGCGATTTACCTTCTTAGAAGGCTCATGGGTTTGTACAGGGATAGAAAGGTGGATCTTCATATGGTGTTCATTGACCTGGAAAAAGCATATGATAGAGTCCCGCGGAAAGTGTTATGGACTTGTCTAGAAAAGAAAGGGGTGTCGCCCTGGTATATTCGTGTGATTAAGGATATGTATGAGGGAGGGCGGACGAGTGTTAGGACGCCGGGAGGGGTCTCAAATGACTTCGCTGTTAGTTTGGGTCTCCATCAGGGCTCAGCCCTAAGCCCGTTCCTTTTCACCTTAATCTTAGATGAACTCACGAGAGGGGTTCAAGATGAGGTTCCTTGGTGTATGCTTTTTGCATATGACATTGTCCTTATCGATGAGACTAGGCAGGGGGTGAATGAAAAGTTGGAGAGCTGGCGGCTTACGCTAGAAGCGAGAGGTTTTAGATTAAGTAGATCGAAAACGGAATACCTGCATTGTTGTTTCAGCGGAAGGACAGAAGAGGGGGGAGAAGTCACCCTGGATGGGAGACCATTACCTAAGGTGGATAAGTTTAAGTACCTTGGCTCGATCATCCAGCAAAACGGAGACATTGATGAGGATATTAACCAACGCATAAGAGTGGGCTGGCAAAAATGGAAGGCTGCCTTAGGGGTGCTGTGTGATAAAAGGGTGCCCTTAGGTTTGAAAGGCAAAGTCTATAGGATGGTAGTCAGACCGGCTGTCCTATATGGATCGGAGTGTTGGCCTCTAAAAAAGACGCAGGTCCAGAGGTTGATGGTAGCTGAGATGAGGATGGTCAGGTGGATGTGTGGTTTCACGAGGATTGACAGAGTTAGGAATGGGGTAATCAGGAACTTAGCTAAAGTGGGCCCCATAGAAGAAAAGATAAGGGAATCACGACTCCGATGGTTCGGCCACGTCAAGAGGAGAAGTACGGTTGCACCAGTGAGGAGGTGTGAGTTTATCGCCCTTCCGGATGGTAAGAGAGGAAGGGGTAGACCGAAGAAGAGTTTAGACGAGGTGATTAGAGAGGACTTGATAGTAGTGGGTCTGTCGAAGGATCTGGCCCAGGATAGGAGGCTTTGGCGGGATAGGATTAGAATCTTAGATGGCTGAGTAGCGTCTCTGTAGTTGTTCGCAAGTGCTGGTAGGGTCTGTTGTGTTCGTATGCAGGTTGTGCCTTTTTTTGGAGTGACGGCAGATGCTTAACGGGGAATGTTGAGGTACGTTCTTTCAGCTTTCTTTCAGTTTCAGCTTATTCGACACTGTTTGGTCATCTTCGTATGCTTTGCAAGCGCTTGCCTCTATTAAACTTTTTCTCAAAACTTTTTCTCAAAACCTTTTCGTGGGTCTTCTGGAATCAACCTCTCTATGGGTAGAAATACCGGTAGAGGTAAGGTTGCCTACAGTTGGATCTCCCCAGACCCCGCGAAAGCGGGACCCACACTGGGAGGTGTTGTTGTTGTTGTTGTTGTTGTCATTTATCCCATCTTCTATAGCCAAATTTTCTTTTTCTTTTATTACTTATATCAATGTTGGCTTTTAGGGGTGTCCTATCTTGACTACCAAAACGGACCAAGGGAAATAGAAGAGGCCACAATGGTAGAGAATGTGTTGAGAGAGATCCCCAATGAAGTCTTTTGACCACTAACAATATGTATGGCATGAATATTGTAAGCAGACTACAACAAAGAAGGTAGGGAGAAAACATATAGTGAATCATGATTGAAAGAGGTCACCAATGTTGTATTCTTTTCCTTTCTTTTCTTTTTTTTGGGGTCAACAAGCCACAGAAAGCAAAGGCTTAATTACTCAACTTGGTTGGCCAAGCCACAAACTTCCCTATACTATAAATATATGGACAAATGTGATACTAAAATTATTATCAACCCACAAACGAATCTTCTCTTTGAGATTCCCTCACCAACCTCCCCTTCATGAATGGCTTACTTTCTCTTCTTCTCTGTGTATTCCTTTGGACAAGGCATGCACTAAGCAAGGAAACAGCAAGATGATACCTAAGTTGACGTCACTTCACCTTCTACCCTTCCTTTGCTCATAGCTTTTGACTATAGTTGAGAATATAGCAAGCACTTCTTTTCTTGTGCGGCCCTAGTTCATTCATTTGGGCAATTCAGATTTGAATAAGCACAAAAATAAAAAGGCCTTGGCCTTTGTGAGTTCTTTGAACTCACGTCTTCATTACTCGTCTCTAATGGCTTGATGCTTTCATTTGACTATGAATTGCAACTGTCTACCTCTACTTCTTCATGAGCTATAACATATGCTTCCTCGCCCGTGGTGTCCAAATACACAGGGCTTCCTTCCTCAGAGTTACTAATCTTTGAGTTTACCCCCTGAATCCACTTGATGTCTCTCCTTAAGATCATTAACACACAGGTACTTGCAATTCTTTGGTTACCCTTATCCTTGTTAGTGACATCTTCTTGATACATTCTAATGGTCAAAACTTACATCAAAGAAGATTTGATTAACATTAATGATTTTCTTGGAAGAAGTCTCTCAAAAGCAACATGGGCTTAAGAATGGATCCATCCTTCATTTCTCTTGCAAAAAGAAGATAGGATATTAATTCCTAATTATCCTTTATGGGAGCTCTAAGTCTCCTATTCCAAGCAAGCGATTACATTGGATCAAGTCCAATCTTATCCTCCACGCATGTCATAGTGGTCGAAATGATATAGGCTTATTGTATCTTGAGCCATAAAAGATCCCAGAACACGCTAATGATTGTGTAGGGCTAGATTTAATCATATCCTTCCCGCATGTCACGGTAATAAAGTAAGAGAATGAAACCTCAATGCATCAATCATCGTCCATTTCTTGATCATCATCGACTTGATCACAACGTATTCAAACACCTTGGTTAACGTGAGCAATCCTAAAGACTCCAAAGGTATGGTTTTTAGCATTAAACTTGCTAGATTCAATTTGGTACAAAACCATCATACACAAGGAACTCACTTTGTCCTTCAATATTAGCAGAATCCTTGACACTCTTGATCTTACTTAACTCATAAAGGACTTCTTTATTACTAGGATCAAACTTGCTAAACATAAATCACAAAGGGCTTCATCCACATGACTAAATTTCATATATGCGACAACCCTCCTAAAAAGTGCTTTGACATTTTATATATCAACGTCCAATACATATGAGCAGAAATTAATGATTTTCTCAAAATCGCAGTTTTATATTGTAAGCATCCAAGTTTAGATTCAAAAATACACTAATATCATGTTTCTTAGTGGTCTCTTTCATAGTACTAGGCATGACTATGTAGAGCAGTCTGGAATATTTCTCATACCTCTCAATAACATCATGATAAAAATCTTTCTTATAAAAGGCATTACGTCATTTTTCAACTCTCCTATCGTCATAAACATACAAATAGAATATGACAAAGTAACAACCCATTTGATAACCCTATGACCAACTCCCTTTTTCCAAATAGTCATGAATAAGGGATGTAAAGTCACCATTAAGAACTGGGGTGAATTGACACCATGGAGTAACCCACATGCCAACATCAAATACACTACCTAAAAAAACCTAAAAAATTATGAACTATATCAAAGTGGAAACGCACAACCTACACCCCAACCAAACTCTAAATCAAAAGTGAGGACCAAGCAAATAACATTAGATGAGAAGACCAATCTGATGTAGGAAAACAAGGGCACAAATTAAGGAGTAAACCTTAAACAAAATTGAGCAAAAAGAGGTTAAATAATCTTAAACAAATTAGTTGAGCAAAAATATAAGCTAAGTTCATATCTG
This sequence comes from Selenicereus undatus, assembly GCA_017589665.1. NCBI lineage: Eukaryota > Viridiplantae > Streptophyta > Magnoliopsida > Caryophyllales > Cactaceae > Selenicereus > Selenicereus undatus. The sequence goes on from JACYFF010010365.1 coordinate 16,741,039, forward strand.
TTTATTTTAGCAATTAAGAGTAGTTGCATCCCTACAACTAATTCATACCGCTCCTTACTACTCCTCACTACTTGATAGGTGTTTGCTACATCTCATAGTTATTTCCCACTTACCGCTTCTTGTCACTTTGCACCACTGGTTTTAACCTTTGAACCAAATAAGCCCTAATAGGATGAGTTTAATTAAGTAAAAATATGTTCAAAAATCACAATTCAATATAAACATAAATAAGATTAATAAGTTCGAAGAAGCTTAATTCAATTAAAGTAGGTTTAGCTCAACAAAATCAAGTTTAAATAAGTTCATTTAAATATACATCAACTTAGATAAGTACAATACATATAATTATAGAAAAAAATAAATTGAAAATAACATGGTCTAACAAATCATGATCTACATTTATAATAAGACTTTTCAAATAGACGGCCTAACCTCTTATGTTGCATTCATGGACTTTCAGGACTTCGTATCACACAAGCACTTTAACACCCAAATGGCCCAAATTTAGTGTGATTTGGTTGAGGAAGACTTGATGCATGCCTTAATTATTTGGGTATATGTGTCTGAAATCAAACTATGATTTGCACATTTATGGATGAAATCTTATGCATGATCTGGGAAAAAGCAAAAAGGGAGTCTCATACTGTAAAAAAACCTTCTGTTATGCATGCCAACTGAAAAACTTGACGTTTGAGGAAGAAAATTGGAATAATGGGAAGAACCCCTCGCTTTTGTATTATTCTGTCCTTTACCTCAAACGCATATACATTTGGCGCAAGCCTCAACTCCTAACCCTAGGTTGCATTATAAGATACAAATATATATCCAAATGTAAAATATATACAAATATCTTCATACACAAAAACAGTCCCAAATATCTCAACAACCCTTGCCCCCTGCAAGTCGTTGTATGTAAATCCACCATGCCGAATTTTCTCTTAGAGAACTAAAATTGTCTTCTAGCAAATGCCTTGGTCATAATGTCCACTGGTTGGAACTTGGAACTAATATAAAAGAGGGTAAGATCACTAGGGTTGTTCATTATTCGGTACAAAATGTTATCGGACTGGACCAAACTAGACTACATGAATCTAGTGCAGCCCTCCATCCTAAATCTCGCCTTGTTTCTTTCTAGTTTTGATCTAGACTAGGTGAACCAACGGATTGAACTGAGAGAAATGTTATTTTTAAAAAAAATTAGGGTTTCTAATTTTAATTGCAATTGCAAGCTACAAGCTTTCACCCTGATTCTTTCTCTATCTGCTTGGCTTCTCTCTCCCTCTCTGTCTCCATTGCTATTCTCACCCCCTATTCTCAATCCATTATGTTGTGACTTCTCTTGAGATAAGCTTCATGTCGGTGATCATGTTGTAGTTGATGAAAAAGGAGATGTGGTTAAGGTTTGGATTAGGGTTGAAAGGAGAGACAAAATGCATTTAGTTAGGCTACTCTTTTCACTTTACCATTCTCTCACTAGAAGGCCAGAGTGAAGTCAAACGAGAAGAAGAAGCTCTTCCAAACCTGCAAATTCGACTGGAAAAGTTTAAGGTCCAAATAGATTGTACGTTTGTAAGCTATTTTTTTCTTTTTATTTTTATTTATTTGGGGTGAGCAGGAGGTGATGTTTGGGGGGTTGAATTTGGAAGAGTTTACACCAAACTTAATTTTTGTCAGTTTGTGTGAGGAAATCGTATGATCATAATTAATAGAAAAACCAAACTCCTTGTTTCAATGATCTTTATTTTCTTTTTTTAATAATTTTTTAAAAGTTCACATATAGAGTTAAATTACCAAAAGTCGATAATAAAGGACTTAGGTATTTGCCTCAAATTATACCCAAAAAAAAGTTGAAAATGCAGAATAAAGCAGCAAACTCAGTAAAGCTGGAAGCATATTTGGGCTTTGATTTCTATTCGCTGCCCTAACTTCACAAACCTCGCGCACACATTCTAATAACTTATCCAACATTTGTCCAATCTGGGTTTTTTTTGGTTCGATCTCAATTTGGATCGATATTTTCCCGATCTAGTCCTAGATCCAGTCATTGATGCACTTACTCAATTTTTTATCTAGGCCAGTTTGGTCCAAGACCAATGAGCACCCCTAAAGATCACCTAATTGTAACCGTTCTCGAGCAAAGTGATAATCAATTTCAATATGATTATTCACTCATTGAATAACTAAGTTATTAGTAATATGTGTAGTTGATTGACTTTTATAAAAAATTTGCATAAACTACTTGTATAATATACCTAAAGAAGCAAGAAAAGTCTTCAACTAAATGAGTTCACTAGTCACTGCCACCATAGACCTGTATTCAACTTCAACTGATGATCTGGAAACTGTATCCTACTTTTTAGTTTTCCAGGAAACCAATGAACCTACAAGAGCCACAAAATAACCCATCAAAGACCTTATTGTTAGACAAACCCCAATCTGAATCACAGTATGCATATATTCGAAGGTTATTTTTCGCATTCAAGAAAATATTGTTGCCTACAGAACCTTTCAAATAATGCAACACCCATCTCGTAGCATATATATGTTCTTCCCTTGGTGCATGCATAAATTGGGATAAAACATAGACAACATAACACAAGTTAGGGAAAGTGATACTAAGGTAAATAAGTTGGCCAACAAGTATAGTGCCTACTAGCATCATCTAACAATTTTCCATTTGCCAAAGCAAGCTCATGGTTTTCTTCAATCGGAACTTGACTGGCTTTGCTCCTAAAAGACTACCCACATCAATTATCTCAAGAGCATATTTTCTTTGATTGAGGAACACGCCTCGTGGTCCAAAGCCATTTCAATTCCAAGAAAATACTTTAAAGGACCAAGATTTTGTATACTAATACAATCATTCAGATATACCTTAAATTTCTAGCAAGCATCAGATTAATGCCCATCAAGAATAATATCATCAACATAGATGAATAATGACATGAAAACTTCCCCTTTCCTATAAATAAATAAAGAATAATTTGCATGGGATTCGATAAATCCACCTTACATAGCTTATATGAGAGCTTGGCAAACCATTGCTTGAGCTTTATCGTATTCCATAGAATGACTTCTTCGGCTTGCAAACTTTATAGAGAGGAGGTATGGTCATATAAACTTCTTCTTCAAGATCTCCATGTAACAAGGCAATGTTGACATCCATATGATGTAATTCCCAAGCTTTTTGCAACTACATCACTGAGAAAATATTAAGCACTAGTTATCTTAGCCATTGATGCAAAAATTCCATTATAATAAAATCCTTCCACCTAGTTATCTCTATAAATGACTAAACGAGCCTTAAACCACTGAACGGACATCTAAATTGTACTTTCCTCTGTAAATCCATTTGCAACTTAAGGGTTTCTTTGTGGGTGGCAGCTCTGTTACGTGCTAAGTATTGTATAAATTTCTTCTTCCATGGCCTATCTACGTCAAGGGTCATTGACTGCTTCATGTTAATACTTTGGCTCAACAAGTTTAACAATTCGAGCGAAAAATTTTTGGTGAGCATTAGAAAACTTATTGTTAGTGATGTAATTAGCTAGGGGATACCATGTTACCTAAGGTTCCATTTTGAAAGTGGGCTTTCATTAAGGGAAGGGTCTACTGGGCTAGCATTGTTGCATAAATATTCTTCTAAGTGGGCCGGTGCTCTGCGTTCTCAATCTCTGTGTCTAGATTCCTAATTCATATTGTTGTTTGACTCAGTTACTTCTATAGGACCCATAGCAGGATCATCTAGTATGCGCTCAGGGCCTAATTCATTTTCAACCTCTGGCATTATGGGAGCTTCATGTCCCTCCTGTCTTCAAGTCGCTCGACACCAAATTCTTCATCAACAAAGATTTTGCCCTTTTTGCTCAATATGTATTCAGCACTCACCGGTAGTAACCCAAAATTTTCTTTTACAATTTCTTAATGCTTAAAAGAAAAGGTATTTTCATGGAAAATTACATCCCTACTCACAAATATCTATTCCGTTGCTAAACAACTTTCATTCTTTCTTTCCAAAAAGGATACCGAATAGAGATACACTTTCTACTTCATGATGCAAGCTTATCTTTTATCCTCAACCTATTTTTCACATATCATAGACTTCCACAGACTCATATACAATTGTAAGATGGTTCTTGGTGATAAAGTACTTCATAAGGGTTTTACCCTTCAACACTTTATTGGGGGCCTTATTAACTAGGGGAGCAGCAGTGATAATCCATTCACTCCAAAACTTAATGGACAAATTAGCCTAGAATTGAAGTGGCTTCCTAACACATTCAAGACATGACAATGCTTACGTTCTTTGAAACCATTGTGTTATGAAGTATCTGCATAATTAGTTGGATATAATATAACATTCCCAACATAAAATTTAAGCATAGGTCCAGACCTAAATTCAGTTCCCTTATCACTCCTAACTATCTGGATTCCTTTCCCAAATCGATTTGTAATCATAATGACCAAATGTTTAAGGAGGGTACTAGTTTCCTACCTTTCCTTCATCAAGTATACCCTAGCTGGCCTACTAGCTTCATCCATAATAGTTAGGAAATTGATAAACCTCTATTTTAACCGCTTTTTAGCTCTTATTTGATCCCTATTTCTCACTGTTTTTATGATAAATATGGATGAGAAAGGATCAAATTCACCTCCTTGGATTCAATTGTGCTTATAATGTGGTTTGTTTGTACTTTCACGAGGAACCTCTGGGTTTTGATAGAAGGGCAACTTTCAGGGTGAATACAAGGAAGAATAGAGTCAAACAAAGCCCCAGGAGCCAAAGGAAGACAAGCGGAAGATGGCACGACCGTGCAACAGGAAAGCACGGTCGTGCAGCCAAGGCAGAAACCTCACATGGTCAGCCAGCAGGGACGCACGACCATGCGTGTGACCTTGCACCTGTGCACAGCAGCCCATGCGTCTAAGCACAACCACGCGTCTAAGCACGATCGTGCGTCGGCCCACTGTCGTGCGACTTAAGTGATTTTTTCGGCAATTTTTGGGATACTTCAGTTTTTCTTTTGAGAGCACTCTTCTTAGCCGATTTCTAGGGTTTTATTAAGGGATTTTCTTGAATGCCTTTTGGATTGAATTCATTGCAATTGAAGATTGTTCTACTACCACACGACGATTAATTCAAGTTTGTCTCTTGATTCTCTCCCTCCCCTTTATTGTTAGTTTAGGGTTTTGGTTGAATCATGTTTAGTGAATTGGGATTTGTGATTGTTGCTTTTGAGATGATTTGTGGCTAATCTCCCAACTTGGGTCTGGATTGAAGCCGACTATGTTTAGTTGAATCAAAATGTAGTCCCAATCTCTTATTTTTCCATATTTGTATTCGTGATTTCTACTATGCACACCAAGTGTTCAATGAAATGCTCGAAAAAGCATTCCTCCATTTTTATTCGGGTTTAGGGTAGCGTTGAAAGACAGAACCTTTACCTAGCATAGCTTAGTAGACAATTAGGATTTTAATATGAAAATAATTAAGGTTCTAATTGAGATTCGAGATTGTAGATCTTGCAATCCTGCGACTTTAGTTCCATGAAAATAGGTCACTACAGTCCTATGATTAGTCTTTGACCCTTGAGAGATGGAGGAGATGGGCTTAACTGGCAATCTATCTACTCATGATGCATGCGTGGGATAGTTTGACGGGGTTAGTAATTGGTTCAGCTAGCATAATCGTGCTAGTAATCCCAACCTTGGTGATTCTCATTCTACTGTTTATTTCACTATTTATCCGTTAGAATTTTTCTTAGTTTAATTCTCAATCAACAATTGTGATTGTCTAGATTGAGTAATCTAATTAGTTCTAGTAATTAGAACCAAGTTCCCTGTGGAATACGACCTGTACTTGCTGTGTGCTAACTACAGCTACACCGTGCACTTATGGTACAAATTTAAGACAATGAGTTTTTGGCGCCGTTGTCAGGGAACTTCCGCCTTCCAATATTAGAGCCAATTCGAATACTCTAGACTAGGTTTTTATTTTGTTCTTTTTTGTTTGAGTTTATAGTTCTTCCTATTCTTGCTAGAAACTGTTTACGTTGTGGTAGTGTTTGCTTTTGTATGCCCAGGAGGAGTCAAAGGGATTAAGACCTTATCCCATTGGATCCTAAGATAGAAGCAACAACATGACGGCATAGCGGAGAAACGAGAAAGAGGAGGAAAGCAGAAGCAGTGATGGCAGGGCAAGACCAGAGGGTGTTGCGTGATTACGCCTTGCCACAAGCATCGGGTATCACATCATCTATTGTGAACCTGATGGTCGACACTAACAACTTTGAACTCAATCCTTGCCTCATCACCTTCGTGGAGCGGGACCAATTCACCGGACACCCTTCAGACAACCCCAACGTGCACCTTCGCAAGTTCCTTACAAAGTATGACACCATCAAGCTCAACGGGGTGAGCACTAACGCGATTCGACTGGGGCTCTTCTCATTCTCACTGAGGAATAGGGCCAGTGAGTGGCTGCAGAACAAGGAGCCCAACTTGTTCACCACCTGGGAGACTCTCTCAAAGGCCTTCCTCAACAAATATTTCCCACCAGGCAAAACTGCCAAACTAAGGACGGACATCACATCATTCACCCAGTAGGATGGGGAGTCCCTCTACGAGGCATGGGAGAGGTTCAAAGACCTCCAAGTGCCCCTAATACAAACCTTCTACAATGGGTTGGAGCGGTCAGAGGAAAATTCTATCGATGCCACAACAGGAGGTGCTCTCATGGGCAAGTCTATTAAAGCGGCGAAGGCATTGTTGAAATAGATGGTTTCCAACAATTATCACTGGTCGAGTGAGAGAGCCAACCCCAAGAGGGTCGATGGCAGACACGAGGTGGACGCTGTGACACTCCTGGCCAGCAGGGTTGATGCCCTAGCACAACGATTGGATAGAGTGGCTACCCCATCAGTCACTTCTGCAGGGTCATCAATGGGGGCCTATGCGTATTGTGAGGCATGTGGTGTACAGGGTAATACGTCCGTTGAGTGTTACAATGCTCCTTTTAGCATTGAACACGTCAACGCTTTCCATAGCCACAACCCTCCACCACAAAATAACCCCCACCCCACCACCTATAGCCAGGGTTGGAAGAGTCACCCAAATCCTCTTTACAAGAACCCCTACCCTTATCCCCAGAGTTATGTCCAACCACCTAGTTTCCACAATAGAGCTCCGTACACCCCACCCCCTCCACCTCCTCAACCCACATCACATCTCGAGAGCCTCATGGAGCGCTTTATAGCGACTCAGACCAAGACTAATGAAATTTTTGGTGAATCGATCAATTTACTGACCTCCAGGCTTGATGCCATAGCTGCCCATCAGAAGACAATGGATGCCCAGATTGCTCAGATCGCTCAATAGGTGAGCCGTCTATCTCGGCCTCAGGGGCATCTTCCAAGCCAGCCCGAGACTAACCCCTGAGGTCACGTCATTTCCATCTCTATGATGGGAGAGGGGTTAGAGGAGAGCCCGGTGATAGTTCTCCAAGAGGTAGTTCCAATTCCTGATTCTGCAGAGACAGAGGGGAAGAAGAAAGAAGGGAATATGAGTTCTTCTGGGGATCCTAATCCTCCACCTCCCGCTCATACTTACCAACTCCCAGTGCCTTTTCCTCAGAGACTAGCATGGTCCAAGCTATCTCAGCTTGAACCTATATTCGCGCGATTCCTGGATACCCTGCGCCGAATCTATGTCAGTAGCTCCTTCCTGAAAGCTCTCAAGGACGCACCTGCCCATTTGAAGTTTTTGAGAGAGCTCCTGTCCAGGAAAGGAGAACCTGGGGAAGCTTCAATGGCTCCCATTGGCGGGTCCTGCAGCGCATTCTTATAGAGGCGGTCGCCATCAAAACTACAGGACCCTAGCAGTTTCTTTATCCCATGCTGCATAGGTGATATGCAAATTGAGAAAGCCTTTTGCGATCTAAGCATCAGCGTGAGCCTCATGTCGCTCTTTCTCTACAAGAAGCTGCAACTACGGGACCTCACGCCCACCAGCATGACTATTCAGCTAGCAGAGTACTCCACCAGGCAGCCTATTGGTATTCTGGATGATGTCCCAGTCCAGGTGGGCAAGTTCCTCATCCCCTGTGATTTCGTCGTTCTTGACACGGATGAGTACTTCCCGGCCCCACTCATCTTAGGTTGGCCATTCCTTGCGACCGCAGGGGCGGTGATTGATGTGCAGACAGACATCAGGTCCTTCACTATATGTGGGGAGATGGTGGATTTCAGTTTCCCTTATCCCGCACCGCCTTCAGCGCCTGTCCTCCCTTCACCTTCTGAGGAGCCTATCCCTATCTCCCCCTTCGATGTTGTTTCTGGGGTTGAGATATTTGATGAAAATCGGGGATCCCACATATTGCTCGGAGGTTCTTCTACTCTTTTTTCAGCCATCCCGATTCGCTTCACAACTACTTCTGCTTGTACTGGGGAGGTAGAGAATCCTACTTCACATTTGTACACCTCCCCCAGGCCACCTCCTAAGTCATTACCATCTACTATTTGGAGGTAAGGGTCAAGCTAAGGACCTTAAACAAGCGCTTCTTGGAAGGCAACCTAAGCGTTTACCTACTTTTGAAAAAAAAAACAAAAACGTATGTTTTTCTTTCCCGCCCGCCCACCGTTTCTCCCCTAGGCGCTATTGGTTCCACCTTTCCCTTAGCTTTCTCTATGTCCTTTTTATTGAGGACAATGAAAGTCTCCAGCATGGGGGGTGCGCTTATAGCTCTTTGGGTAAAATTGTGGACTTGGGGCTCGGGATGAATGACAACACTCGTATTCGCATCATGTAGATAGGATGTCATGTAATTTTACTAGGTTGTTTTTGCATTCTTTCTTTAATAGAACATATAGTTTAGAGCATATAGGTTAGATTTTGCATCTTAAAAGGAGAAGTGATCGAGCTGGGTATCCTTAAGATTTGTAGGTACTACTTCTTACCTTTCTTCTCACTATCCTTTATATCTTTTACTGCTTTCCTAGTTATATTTATTGCTTTTGAGAAATTTTTGAATAAGAGTTGTGAAAACCCCTTTTATGAAGAGAACACAAGGGGTGATGATTGATTGATTAGGTTGAGTTATGTGTTGAGGTGTGGCTTATTATGGTGAGAATTTTTCTGAAATTGTGTTTGACATTGCCATCTGTAATTCCTCTACCCTAAGTTGTACGTCATATTGCCCTTGAGATTTATGTGGTTAGGTTTGACTGACCTTGATAAGTGGGGCATATCTTGGAGTAAGTTGTTTGATTGTGGTAGAATTACCTATGAGACTTTGAGCCTATTGACTATTCATCGCATATAGTCTCATACTTTCTTTCATATGCGATTCATCCATGATTGCATCTCTAGAACTTAGTACTGTTCTCTTCGAAACCACATTTAGCATGTGCATGTGTTGATATGATTAAGGCAATTTTTTTTCCGTTTAGCCACATGAGCCAAAAAGTCACCCATTGATGTGTACTATCCCCTTTGCTAGCCCTTTGTGCCTTAGCCATTGTCTTTGTTGTTGGACCCTGCACACTACACACTTGGCCTATACATATTCCTTATACCCTTGTCAAGGTCTAGTGGAGCAACACTTCTATTTGAGTTGGGTTTGTTTTGGAGGTTACTCCACCTTGGGTACTTTATTGGTGGCTTGCTTCAGAGGAATGGTGATTTGATTTTGTAATCTCCATGCCATTCACATGTCCTTTTTCTCCTTCAAAAGAAAAGAAGAAAAGAAAAACAGAAAAGAAAAGAAAGAAATGGAAAAGTTATGAATAAAGTGGTTGACATGAGGTCATGGAAATATGAATGTTTAATTCCTCCCTATAGGTTTTTGTGGGATTTGTTGCTTAAATTTCAAATGTGGTTTGAAGATGTTGATCTATTCACTAGTTGTGAAAGTGTTTTTTGCTCCCTAGTCTTTTAACTATTAGCTCTACTCTTTCAAAATTATTCCACTTCTTACCCTTAACCTTGGCCCGATTACATCCTCTTATAATCCCTTATTATTGGCATACTGTATTTTGCACAAAGTGGTAGAGAATCGAGAACTCTACCAAGCTTATAGTAGTTTGCTTGATTGGATAGAGTTTTGAGTGCACCCTTATTACATATTCTAGACACATTAAGAGGAGGGTTCCACTTTTTTTACCCTAAAGTAAGGTTCTACCGATCTTGCTTACTCACCACTTGTTGAGGAAAGTTTTATTTTGCTATGTGTTTCAATAATGGGGTATTTGATGTGATGCATTTGGGTAGGGGGATTCATAGATGGTAGTGTACATGCTTTTGAGAATACCGCACACTTTGACTTGGCCACCCTTATTGCATGAACTAGCTTGGTTTGTTGATTTGTTCATCCCGTGCCTAAGGAGGAGCATGGCTAGAGGTTTATCTCCTTCTTTGGTGTTTCATGAGTTAGTCTTACTTGGGGACAAGTAAGAGATAAACATGGGGGAGTGATAAACCTCTATTTTGACCTCTTTTTAGTTCTTATTTGTTCCCTATTTCTCACTGTTTCTATGATAAATCTGGATAAGAAATTATCAAATTCACCTCCTTGGATTCAATTGTGCTTATAATGTGGTTTGTTTGTACTTTCAGGAGGAACCTTCGGGTTTTGATAGAAGGGCAACTTTCAGGATGAATACAAGGAAGAATAGAAGTCAAACGAAGCCCCGGGAGCCAGAGGAAGACAAGCGGAGGATGGCACGACTGCGCAACAGGAAAGCACGGTCGTGCGGCCAAGGCAGAAACCCCGCACACTGTTGGCCTATAGGGACGCATGGCCGTGCGTGTGACCGTGCGCCTGTGTATGGCTGCCCGTGCGTCTAAGCACGACCGTGCATCGGCCCGCTATCGCACGACTTAAGTGATTTTTCCGGCAGTTTTTGGGATCCTTCAGTTTTTCTTTTGAGAGCACTCTTCTTAAGCGATTTCTAGGGCTTTATTAGGGGATTTTCTTGAATGCCTTTTGGATTGAATTCATTGCAATTGAAGATTGTTCTACTACCACACGACGATTAATTCAAGTTTGTCTCTTGATTCTCTCCCTCCCCTTCATTGTTATTTTAGGGTTTTGGTTGAATCATGTTTAGTGAATTGGGATTTGTGATTGCTGTTTTTGAGGTGATTTGTGACTAATCTCCCAACTTGGGTTGGGATTGAAACCGATTATGTTTAGTTGAATCAAAATCTAGCCCCAATCTCTTATTTTCCCATATTTGTATTCGTGATTTCTACTATGCACACCAGTTGTCCGATGAAATGCTCGAAAGAGCATTTCTCCATTTTTGTTCGGGTTTAGGGGAGCGTTGAAAGACGGAACCTTATCCTAGCGTAGCTCAGTAGACAATTAGGATTTTAATATGAAAATAATTAAGGTTCTAATTGAGATTCGAGATTGTAGATCTTGCAATCCTGCGATTTTAGTTCCATGAAAATAGGTAACTACAGTCCTAGGATTAGTCTTCGACCCTTGAGAGAGAGAAGAGATGGGCTTAACTGACAATCTATCCACTCATGATGCATGCTTGGGATTGTTTGACGGGGTTAGTAATTGGTTCAGCTAGCATAATCGTGCTAGTACTCCCAACATAGGTGATTCTCATTCTACTGTTAATTTATCTATTTAGCCGTTAGAATTTTCCTTAGTTTAATTCTCAATCAACAATTGTGATTGCCTAGATTGAGTAATCTAATTAGTTCTAGTAATTGGAACTAAGTTCTCTGTGGAATACGACCCGTACTTGTTGTGTGCTAGCTACAGCTACCCATGCACTTGTGGTACAAATTTAAGAGAAATAATGTGCACACCACAAAGCGAAGCTACTTTATAAGGACCCTAGATGTCATAATGAATAAGATCAAACTAACCATATGCTATTTTTCACTACTAGAAAATCGACAACAAGTCTATTTTGCACAGAAACAAAAATCACAAACATCCATTTAATTTCTTTTAAACTAACTCCTAAATTACAAGGAAGAAGATGCAACACTTTATTAAAGGGATGTCCTAAGCATGAATGCTAAAGACAATTAGAGTATGTTGTATTGGTTTGGATCTTTATTTTCTTCGCCCCTCGTAAGAGAAGACCCCTCCTTTTTCTTCACCCACTCCAATCAAATTTCTTGGAGTGCGGTCCTGTAATACACAATATTATCATAGAATGTCACATAACAATTAAAATATGTTGAAATTTGACCAAGTGAAATTGAATTGCAACATAAGTGGGGATGTATAACACATTATTCAATTTGACTTTTTTTCACTCAAATTCACCACGCCTTGTTAGTAACCACATTTTATATATGGAAGAATTTTAAGTTTTAAATTCGTAGCCTCATATGCAAGGTTTATCACATAGTACTTGGTGTCTCGTTCACAAGGAGTTAAGTTTCAAGTATCGAAATTAACTCAAGTATTTCAAGCTAGACTAAGTGAAAAGCGAATGAAAACAAGCTAGGTGAAGCTAATAAACACAAAAGAGGGGTTTGAGATTGTGATTTGACCAATCAATGAATCAAGTAGAGAAGACAAATCCTGACCTACCAAACCTGTACCGACAATTAGAGGCCATGACTTGCACCATCAAAGACCACCTAAGCCTTCTTTCAAGGGTCATGGGACGGTCTAATTAGCCTTTAAACCACCTATTTTTATGGGATTAGTCCAATTAGACAACGAGATTAGCAACCCTTGGGCCTAACTAGGATTCAAACCATTTTCATGCCCAAATCCTGACTATTCTCTTTCCCAGACTAACAGCTAATGGACCTCACCTTTCGGCATAAATCAACCACCCAAAAATATGGATGAATCAAGTATTTCATCGAACACATGGCATGCATGAGAGAAAAGCATAAATTAGTTGTGGTTGGGCCTGATTCAAGACTAGTTATCCATCAAATGGCTAATCATAATCCAAGCCAACAAAAACTAGTCAATCATCACAAGAACAACATAAAATTATACGGTAGCTAAACTAGTACACAAACATGAACTAGAAAGGAGAAAATGAACCTAACCTAATCTAACAAGCTAATTAAACATGGCTTAACAATAAAAACTAAACATTAAACTAGACAAAATCAAATACGGGAACTAAACTAACACAATCTAAATAACCATCAAAATATGTAATAGAAAGAGAAAGGGAAGAGAAAACTTACTCTTGAATGAACTTCAAAATCTACAAGTTTGAATTAAAATTAACCAAAATAAATCATAATCTACCTAATTTATTACCCTTTGATGGAGTTTTTAGTGCTAATCGTAAACTAAACCTAGCTCCAAAACCTCCTAAAAAGCTCCCCAGAATTTGTCCCTAAACTCCTCTTAAATAGCAACTGAACGAACAATGAGGCATGAGAGATGGAGTGGCAGCGGACGTTCGTGGCGGAGCAGGCTGAGAAAGGCAGTTGGGTGGCCATAGGCCATGGCCATCCCCTGACTCTTTTGTCCCTTACTTTCTTGATTTTTGCAGGGTTGGCCACGGGTAGCTATGGTAGCCCCCCTAATCTTATTACTTCAATTTATCCCTTATTCATCCTTTGCTCTACCATATCCAGACCTGTTTTTTGCATGGTCTCATCTCCAAAAGAGACTGTCATTATCTCGATTAGCATTATTTTGAACTCAGTTTCTGGCAACTTTTCGATTAACATTATTTCCTACAAAATAATTAAAAAAACAAATAAAAATCCTATATATAATTTTTTAGGGCAAAATTTGGATAAATGAGGATACCAAACACGACATTTCAGGACTGAACAATTCACCTTTTCATTGGGTATGCCAACATAAATCGGTATCATATCACAAGCCTTATTAACAAAATTTAAATCACAACTCATATGGCACGAAACTCCATTATCATCCAAAGACCCTTACCTACAGCTTTTCATAAGGTGATTTTGGTGTGTCAATTTAGCTCAATAGCTTTTGTACCTAGGTTGAAGACAATTCTACAATGGAGACCTAACTATCCTCACTACTGGTGCTAACACTCTTAGCGACAACAAACTTTTTGCCGGATCTATGCCCTTTGCTACCCTTAACTCTTCCGCTTCAGCCGTCTTGACTTTGTCCTCTGCTACATCATGGTTGTTTCAGCTATGTAAATAACCAATTATCTTGCAACAGTTAGCTTCCTCATGTCCATATTGGTCACAAAGCTTGCAAACCCTTTTCTCGTTCATATTATTTTTTTCTCTAACGACAATGGTTGGCATACTCCACACGTTGATTCCTTTCGATCATCAATTTTTCTCTTCGTATTGCACCATATTATAAATCTTATTGAGAGACGGTTAAGGTTCAAGAGCAAGAATATGACTTCTTATTCGAGTAAGTTTCGTCATTTAAACCCATCAAGAATTGATGAGTCTTCTCCCCTTATAGTATCTTAATAATTTTCTATCCTATTCTATGCTCACACTTATTCAAATTCTCTTATTGGAGTGACAAACGTTGGCCACAAAGCTTGCATATGCTTCTTCAAATTCTCCCACATGAGATTTGCCATTTCAACGTTGGCCATGCTTGTACAAAGATTTTGGTCAACCATTTGCCAAGCCTATATATTCGCAATGTCTTTTCCTTGTTACAGGTTCTCGTTTTTCTAGGATTCCATCTCTGAATCCTAGTTTGTTCTTGGCCTTGAGAGCAGTCCTCACTGCCTTATCCCATAGGTCATGATTTGTACCCTTAAACACCACATCGATTATTGATGCCTTGGGTCCTTCAGAAAGATGAAGACAACAACGTGAATGGTTTAATATCACAAATTTGTTTCGCCCATTGGCCATGGTTGAGTTTTTTTTTTTCTAGGTTTAAAATTTGAGGTGAGCCTAGGCTCTGATGCCATGAAAAACTTGATACTTTAGGGAAGAAAATTGGAATAATGGGAAGAACTCTTTGTTTGTATTATTTTGTCCCTTAACTCATCAAACGCACACACGAACATATATATATATATATATATATATATATATATATATATATATAGAGAGAGAGAGAGAGAGAGAGAGAGAGAGAGAGAGAGAGAGAGAAAGAGAGAAAGAGAGAGACCCCCCCCCACACATATCTAAATATGTATATGTATATCTCTGTGTGTGTGTGTGTACACACTCCATGCAAGCCTTATCTCCTAGCCCTGGTTTGTTATAGGAGACACAAATATATATCTACATATAAAAAAAGATACAAATATCTCCCTTTACAAAAAATATTTCCCAAATATCTTAACAATTGACATACTAGAATTGTAATAATAAGACATGATGAAGTCTTGGGCATTGACATATGTCAAGTCAAAGTGATGTGCTACTCTTGGAGGTTAAAAAAGTTAAGGGTTTACTGTCACATGGATTTATGTAGATCATATATGCATATAGCTCATCACAATTGGTTAATATCAGTTGATGGGAAGATAAAAATTTAATATAAACACAACACTCATCAGCGCATACACTGTGGTTAGGGATCACGAAGTTCAAGTATGAGGTACATTCACAAGAAGATTGAATAGGGATGGGCGTGTGGCGGGTTGAGTCGTACTTGCATCATACCCATTTTCGAAAATCATAGTCATACCATACTTATCGACTTTTGCAGGGCTATACCCATACCTATACCGGTTGGATTTTTCGGATTTATGGTTTTTATCCGGGTACATGAAGAATATGCAAAGTGTCACTCATATTTAACTTATATTTGCATACACGCTATGTTTGATTAGTAACTTCAAGCAATGCTAATAAAATTTATGTCCAATTGGACTCACAGAAATTAAAATTATACAAAAATTTCACTTCTACATGAATAAATACTATACAATTAGAGTTTTATGTCTAACATTTATTTTTGAGTTTTATCATACATATGTCGCATTTTACTAACAAATCGGGTATAGAGTTGGGTTCGAATTTTAGGAATCTATACCCATACCCATATCCATTTTCGAACATAATAACCACGCCCATACCCATAGCCACTTAAAACCCATTTTTATCACCCATTTGGGTGTTAAATGGGGCTAGTTTTAATCGAATTTTTTGGGTTCGGGCAATATTCTCATCCCTAAGATTGATGGCATAGTAGAGGCTTGTGCAGCAAAGGTTTTGCACTCAAAAGTCAAATCAAGACTTCATTGGATTTCAAGGATGCACTTTCGAAGTGGATTATCTTTAGCTATGTCAAATATGGGAGAGCGCAAGAACTTTACTATATTATTCGGCCTTTGGATTACTTGAGTCATTCTTTAACAAAAAGAGAAAAGAAGCGAATGGTTGTCGCTTTCAATTGATTTTTAATGCTATTTCATAAACTGATATGAATATCAGCTAGTCCATCCATTTTCCAACTAGAATGGCATATAACTATTGAAAATCAATATCAAACTCTTTTGCTATCCATAAGGATCCCGCATAATGAAACATTGGAGACCCTCTATGATAACTATAAATGCAAAGGAAATAAAAATGAAAAATAAAAATTAGATATCTTTCATCTTCATAAAAAGAATCAAATAGAAGGTGCAACTTTAATAGGAAAAAAGATTGCATTTACAAGATCTCAAATGAATTCGTTTTGGTTTCATTAGATATCCTACAACTAGAATCCCTTCTTCTACCAATCCAGTTCCTCTCGGGAGGATTGATGACTGTTTGATGCACTGCTAGTACATTCAAGAATTCTTAATTGGCTCCATTTTTTGTGTGCCCCCACGTCAATTCCTATGATTTTCGTTCTTGCGATTGTTCTTGATAACTTGTATTGTTCAAACTTTTTGGCTTTACCCATAAATTATCTAGTAATAAGTCTTTTCTCATAATATAGCCCCATCATGGCCACTAATAAAATAAGACTAGAAACTAAAAACTAGACAAAATACTAAGCATAAAGCAAATTGCCCAATGTTTCCAAAGCACAAGTATAACTTGTAATATCAAATTATATTAGAAAAGATTTGCAGCCATTGTGAAAATTCCATTTTACCATCTATCCTCATAAGGAGAAGCTTGGTTTCAAACCCTTGTTCGAATAGGAGGAGTACATCGTGTTAATGCACTTTTTCATAATTATACTAATTACGAACTAGCTAGATATCACCTTCGGGCTATTCAAATTTTACTAAGAAAAATCTTGAGGGGACATTGCAAAATCGGTAGATGCTACAAATGAAAATGAATAAAAATAAAAAGAATAATACCATTGAAGTTTCTATCTTGTTGTATTCTATTTTCATTTTGTTCTATGATATTTGAGAATCTCCATTGAACCCTATTCTGTTAGGTATTGAGCAAAATCAATTTTGGTTTCAAAAGGGACATCTCTTCTGATGCATAGATGAAAAAAGGATTGGAAATTCCTTAATGATTGATAGAACCTATAACTCATCGAGTTATTGCCCAATTAAAGGGGAGACAAAGGTTTGTTGTAGATAAAGAAATATTTCTTTCAGTGATTTCAAAAACCATGTCTTCATCCATAGGTTTCTAAGTGCCTTGACCATCGGAAGTTTGATTCTATTTGAAGAAACCAGTATGTAGCATCTACATCGAGAATTCAAGTCTAGTTGCCTAGTAGCATGATGCTTGTATTGCTCTCCCGCTAAGTCCGAAAGTTAAAAGGTACAGTTTCACTTAGTCGATCTAACAAAATAATTTTGTTTTATCCAGACTAATACCAATCCAACCCATTTCATGAATAAAATGTGCCCTTTTGGCTATCACCTAATTCTAGTCAATCTCAACAATTGATAAGGGTATTCTCGAGAATAGAGGAGTTGTAGTGGCCCCCTTGACCGGCAGATCCCACAAGTGAATCAAAATAAGGCTATATTCACAAGAATTTTATTTTATTTATTCTATTTGCTTTATCGAAGCTAAATTTCTCTAATTTACGCAGAAAATAGGAGCCCGAGAGTTATTTTTTTTTAAAGAAAACCCTCCTCTCCCCTGTCATTTCTGGTTAAGGATATGTCAAAGCGTGTTCGCAAAAAACTAAGTTTCAGAAAGCAAGAATAAAAAAAGGAAATGTTTGCTCAAAATGAATTGTTGTTTTAACCAAGGAGTCATGGATAACTTGAGAATTCCAATTCGAATAAACTAATTTAGGAGAGTTAGTAAGCCGCATAATTATATGAGACCATTTTGTGCCCATTTATGCATGGAAGATGCAAAATGAATATTTGACACTCTAGAAAAACATTTGCAAAAGAAATAGATATGAATGAAATGCATGAGATTCTTCTGTTGTTTTAGACAGACATAGAATAATCTGCAAAATAAGCTAATTTTCCAAATTTGGCGCTAAAATAAAAGGTGTTTCGTATCATCTATGGAATAGCAAACACAAGAACATAATTTGTTTGTAATGTGATCTAGTTTATGTTCATTTAAAAAGCCAACTCACAAAACTATTTCATGAAAACTCAAACTAGCTATTTGACCAACTTTGCTCCTTTTTTTTTTCCTGGAAAAAGCTATGTACCAAACATTTCCAAAATTTAATTACAAACCTCCTATAGGTGATTTAATTTTGTTTATCAAATATTGGTATTTTGGAAAGTTAAGATAGATGATCAAAGATACGTGTATATGTTGAGGTGCTTTTTTTTTAAATTACGTAATATTATTACAACCATTTAAGTGAATTTGACTTCTTGCTAATTTTTTAATAAGAGAACTAAATTAAATAGCTTGTCTAAATTCTATACTTCAAAAAGTTTGACAGGCCTTATATGAGCGTATTTCATGAATTTTATGTATGAAACTTTAGTACTTTGTGCATAAAATTAGGTCATGTGTAGTGTGATCATTTTTTTTTAAATAATAATTCATATCCGCTAGTAAAATATAATAAGAAAGAAACCACATGGGATTAAATTTATACAATATATTGCTAAAAATGTAGTGTCGAATTGTACCAAATGTCAGCAAAATCGAGCCCATGAAGATGTACTGTTCAAAATGTACATGATCCAGGTCCCCCCGCCCCACCAAAAGAAAAGGTGCATGATCTTTGTGATCATATTTGTGATAAATGCTTTCCAGGAAAGAAATACTCCCTTTCTTGTAAACTTTATTTGCCAGCTCAAGGTATGTGACTTTAAAATGTGGTAAAAATCTCAATGGCTTCTGTTTCCTGTTGGTTGAGGGAAGGGATAGTGTGCAATCTTCTTGGATTTTATAAGAATAATTATTTAATACATTATTTATTTTGTTTGGGTTTTTTAGGTGGTAGAAATCATTAATACTAATCATGTATGGTAAGCAGTTTATTTTACAAGAAAAATCATAACCATAGTTTATTAAAAAAATTAAACAATATTATGTTTATTGCGATCTATTAATTGTAGTTTCATTCAAGTTGTGAATACTACTATTTGTTTATTACTTTTAAAAGAATGTAAATGCAACAAATGAGAATTTTTTATTTTGATGAAAAATCATTGCAAGCGTAAGTCATGTCGTTATAATAGATTAGAATTCAAGTTATACCGTGTAGAAGTGAATAGGAAGTGTGTTAACCATGTTGTTTGTGTATTACTATTTAACCATCAAGTTTTCGAACGATGATAACATATAGTCATTGTTATGTGAACTAAAAGACATTAAAATATCATGCTTTAAGAGAAACGTGTCAAGATTTCTCAACGGTAGTAGAAAAGGAGAAAATTAATGAAAAAGACATCAACTCAAGGCAAACATTTTGACGTTTCTATTGTATGTTTGATCATCACACATGTGGTGCACTTCAATTGAGTGTCTTGATAAGATATCGGTATACATTCTCCTTAAAGCAAAACTATATTGCGACAAATTCTCCCATATGTGGAGGAAGTCGTTACAGCTAATATGTGCCTTTTTACTCTGTATCTAAAGCGTGTTGTAAAAGATGAAAATGAAAAAGAAAGTATATAAGGATACATGTTATGTTGTTGACACGCGGCATACTCTATTCGAGCATCCAAATAAGATATTGATACATTCGTTTAAAGTAGAACTATTAAAGAGAAATCCTCTTACGTTTGCATCTGAATAGCTTCGTTATAATCAATGCATTGGATTATGTCCTATTTACTTGATAAAAAAAGACAAATTCATTCCATCATTTAATTTTTATTTTTTAACAAGTCACCATCAACGTAATTGTTTTAGTTGTATCCACAAATATCACTCTTCATTCAGTTCCTGTTCATAAAAGCCAAGTTCAGCTTATCCTAACATATTAGTCTTACCTTTTTATTTTGAACCTTTCATTCTTCATTCAACTCGAACAGAGTAAAACTACTATTAATTAATAAAAAATAGCACTCTTATTATAAATGTTTACATTCACATAACTTGAATTCAAACCTTTATTAAAAAACATAATTCCAAATCACTAACTTGTATTAATATATACTTCTACTTGCCCATTACTAAGGGATTTTTTTATGCATCTATATCACAAAAGTCAAGAATTTTTTCTAATTAGTTAGCTTTCTAAAATGTTTTTAGGGGAAAAGGGGGTTGGAAGTTTAATGATTTGGTTTCATTCCCCTTTGCTAATTGCTACTCATACAATGACAGATGTTGATTTACCCACAAAACCCGTTCCTTTTATCCTTGCTAACCCTACATCATGCTCAAACCCATAATAATTATTAAACCGAAAAAGGTAATGCCTCGGGTTCCCCAACCGCCCCCCCCCCCAAAAAGACCTCCAGACCAAATCCGACGGCTATAAAAGCATCCACGTAGGACAACGGTTTAGTGTACCCGTCCAAATCAAGTCTAATCAAACTGACCACACTACTCTACCATGCACTCGAGCGCACGCAATACTCTCCGAAATTCAAACCACCCTCCTTCCCAATTTCAAAACCCCGCCGTCTGTCGCTCTCCTCCCTCCCTTCCTCTTCCCCATATATATACCCTCTCCCCCATTTTCCACCCCACTCACTTTCTCTCTCCTCCAGTCAGCCCCATTCTACAGAGAGAAGGCAGAGAGAGAGAGAGACATGGCGACACAGTTGCCCTGCGATGGCGACGGGAAGTGCATGAAGTGCGGGAAGAAGCCATTGGAGGAGGAGAAGATTCTGTGCAAGATGTGTGTGACGCCATGGCATGTTGAGTGCCTCCTGACTCGACCCGAATCCATGGAGTCCGTGCCCCAATGGGAGTGTCCGGACTGTTCCGACCTCGCCGGTGGAGAATCAGCGGCTCCGGTGGTTTCCGGCGCCGCCGGTGAGCTTATCGCTGCCATTAGGGCCATCGAGGCCGATTCGACGCTTTCCGAGCAGGAGAAGGCGCGGCGACGCCAGCAGCTGATGAGCGGCGGATCCCCCGTCAGTGGCGGCGGAGATGGAGCGGAGGAGAGAGAGGAGAAGGCGAAAGATGATAATGAGATACTGGCTATACTTGGGGAGAATATGAAATGTTCGTTCTGTATGCAGCTTCCGGACCGCCCTGTCACTGTAACTTCTTTCCCTCCTCTCTCCCTCTTCCTCTTAATTCGGTGCTTGTTTTTGTATGAGCTGTGCATTCACTGCATTGGCGTTTGATTTTTCTTTGTCAGCTTTTTGGTAGCTTTTTCTTTTTTGTTACTGCATTTGTGTTTTTAATTGTTATGGTTTTTCTGTTTGATATACTTGTTTTCTGTTTGATGGGGTTTTCTTTTGTGTTTTCTGAAATTTTCCCTGAATTTCTGATGCATGATTCGCTTTTTAATAGTCAAAGTTCTCTTTTCTTCGTTCATGTTTTTCTTTTTGTAAAGAATTAATGGTTTTGAGGTTTATTTCCCATTGATCTTATTTTTCATCTTTGATTATGAGTTTTTGTCTAAAAAGTCAATTTTTACTGTTGATTTTGGTTGAATCTGGGTTGAAAATTGATTTGGTTTGAAGACTTTCGCTGTGGAATCTTATGCACATGTAAATTTAGATTCTGTTTAGGTGCGAGTCGATTTTTTCCAAATGGAGTAAAGATAAATGTTCTTTTAATGGTGGGTGAACTGTGAACAAAGGTTTTTGTGATGCTGTAACTATCAACTTGCTGCTGAATATTTTCTCTTCTGGGTTATTTGCTCCATTTAATCTGTAATCCAAAGATTTGATTTTTTCCCCCCTCAGATTAATAAGCTGTTTTGACACTGTTGCCATTAGTAAGCTTTCACTAACAATGCCATGTCTAACCCTTGCCCTTTGCCTTAGATTTTTGGGAAAAATTCAGCACTTTGATATTGGTAATTCAGATGATTTATGTTAATTTATTGCATGATCTAAGGTTGATTGCTTTTGCTATCATCTGAGATTTTGTTGGGTCTTGGCTCAAACTTGTCTAATAATAATTCTTTTTTTTTGTTGTTTGGGGTTTGGGTCATGATTCTTTTGATTCCAATCTTTTTGTTTTGTAGCATCCTCTTGTCTTTCGTTAATGCTTTAAATGTTTAATTCTCTTTTCAGTGGAGGATTTGCAGTGTAGGTAGCGCATTGCTTCTGTAGGCAGGAACTTGCTTTATTTATGGTTAAACTCTTTTCAATTTATGTTCATGGGGACAAAATTGTTTTGCGATCAAATTTGTGAAAACATAATCATAAAGCGTGACTCCTAAAGATGTATGAATGGCTTTATGTTTAATGATTCATTCTCCTACTCTAAAAAGTTAGGAAATGCTCTTGAAATAAAGTGTCCTTTTAACAAGTTACACTGTTGCCATCCTGTAGTGGTGGCTAGTTATTTTGATTGAAGCAAGTATTGCCCTGCCTTGTGACAAAGGATGACCAGGGTTCTTTTTGACAGACACCTTGCGGGCATAACTTTTGCTTGAAGTGTTTTGAGAAATGGGTTGGACAAGGAAAGAAGACATGTGCCAAGTGCAGGGAACTCATTCCTGCCAAAATGGCTAGTCAGCCGAGAATTAATTCGTCTCTTGTATTTGCAATCAGGATGTCCAGGACATCAAAAACTACCTCAGTTGATGCTCCTAGGGTCATTCAGTATGTGCACAATGAGGACCTTCCTGATGCAGCATTCACCACAGAAAGGGCTGTGAGGGCTGGTAAAGCAAATGCCAAAAGTGGAAAAATATTTGTCACTATCCCGCATGATCATTTGGGACCCATAACTCCAGAGTACGATCCAGTGCGGAAAATGGGTGTGTTAGTTGGTGATTGTTGGGAAGATCGGTTGGCATGCAGACAGTGGGGTGCTCACTTCCCACATGTTAGTGGCATTGCTGGACAGTCAGATTATGGGGCACAGTCGGTCGTTCTTTCCGGAGGGTATGAAGACGATGAAGATCATGGGGAGTGGTTTCTGTACACTGGAAGGTTTGTCATATGCAATATTGCTGTAAATATCCACAACTATATCTTGTAACCATTGTCGCATTCCTTATGTGAGGGCTTGCATAGGAGCTAACTTGATGTTGGCGGTCTTCTTTATTCTGTGGATTACATGCTTAGGATGATATTGGTGATCCTTACATCTTGCATTACAGTGTTCATGCCCCCTTGCTCTCTACATGGGGAAGAGGTTGGTGTGGTATCTCACTTATTGACATGCTGTTGTGTCTCCTCATTGGATGGCAGTGGTGGTAGGGATTTAAGTGGGAATAAGCGTACAAACAAGCAGCAGTCATCTGACCAGAAGTTCACAAGTGCAAATCAGGCACTTCGACTCAGTTGCAAGAAGGGTTATCCTGTTCGTGTCATCAGGTAAGATTTTCCGAAGTTGCACGGTTCTCTGGTGTTTTAAATATGCATTTCAAATTTGGCATCAATGTCTCAAGCCTTGGCGTAGAATCTTGCTCTGCTGTTGTGGTTCTTTCCTTGGCTGTGCCCAAGAACATCTGTTTTAACATTAATTTTAGTATCCAGCCATTGTTTACCATATTCATGAGTATATCTTCTTGTTGGCTTGTGAACTTAATGACACCTTGAGTAAGTGGTGGCTATTTATTACGTTTCCTTTCTTAAGACGTAGCACTTCTAAAGAGCTTTGACTTTTTGGGTTTTTTTACTGCTTAACTAATATTCAATGGGGAGTGTCTTTCGTGTATAACGCACACTTATCACTTTAAGCCCCTAGGTTGTCCCATTAATTTAAGTTTCATTAGCATTTTGTTAATGTTCACATATGCCTCTTCTGTGTTATGTGATTGTCGAAGACAGTTTTTGTTTAGATATGTTGTCTGCAGGGTTGTTGCGGTTCTTTCTGTAGTATGTGTTACTGTTCCTGCTCCACTTGACCTACAATGTGACTGAACCTGAAGTAGTTGCTTAGATGCTGATTGATGCCTGCTTTTGTGCAGATCCCACAAGGAGAAGCGTTCTAATTACGCACCTGAAACAGGTGTGCGATATGATGGTGTTTACAGAATTGAGAAGTGTTGGAGAAAGAAGGGGATTCAGGTAATGGATGAAATCAACTGTTACTGCTGTTTTGTCCAACATGCATTGGGTTGCGAATGTTATGATTTGTTTACTTTTTGTTGCATTAGGGTTTTGTTGTCTGCAGATACCTGTTTGTTAGATGCGACAACAGTCCTGCACCTTGGACGAGGTTAGTATGCAATCATTTAGCAGATCTAATGGCTGCATCCGCAACTTATTGTGTTGCTATGTTTATAATCATGATTTATTTGTCACAGTGATGAGCGTGGTGACCGGCCAAGACCATTGCCTGATGTGCCGGAGCTAAAGAAAGCTATTGATTTAACAGAAAGGAAGGAAAGTCCACACTGGGACTTTGATGTGAGCTGTTTTCTATCTTATTTTGGCTTTTATGATAGCTGAAATTGACGAAGTGAATCCGAAGCAATGATGTGGTGTACCATGGATCTGTTATAGTAAGTTATTTTGCTTTATATTGTGCTATCGTGCTTACCAGACTTCCTGTCTGAATTGTCAGGAAAAAGAAGGCAGCTGGAGGTGGAAAAAGCCTCCACCTTTGAGCAGATCAGCCAAGGAAAAGGGTGCAGGGAAGGCTCGTTCTAGGAAGGACTCGAAAGCGAAAATTTTGAAAGGTCCTAATTGGGTCCTTTAAGTTCATTCTACTTAGTCTAGAATTTTGGATTCTATTGAATTATGCCATTTAATTTTTGTCATGATTGATATCTGCGAAGCTGAATTTCTTGCAAGGTTTATTTATGAGCTTGGGCAGCTGATCGGGTTCTGTATTTGTCTAGATTTTGTTTCCCTAATGAGGAGTTGCACTTTGCAGAATTTAGCTGTCTCCTTTGTCGTAAGGTGTTGACACTTCCAATTACAACTCCTTGTGCACACAACTTCTGCAAATCTTGCTTGGATGGAGCATTTGGAGGTCAAAAGTTTGTTAGAGAGAGAAATACAGGTGGACGTTCACTTAGAACCCAGAAAAATGTTATGAAGTGCCCTGCATGCACAATGGACATATCTGAGTTCCTGCAAAATGCCCAGGTGCGTATGCATTGCCTATCACATCATCAAGATTTACTAGCTATGACATAGGCAATCCTATTAGCCTCGCCTAGTTATTACAATCGTAATAAATATGTGCATTTCTTCTCTTGCAAACTTTCCATATTGAACAACTACAAATACATGTAACTTTGTCCATTCACACCTTTCCATGTCGTGACTAGTGATGAATTTGGCAAAAAAGACGATCACATGAATGCAAAACTTTGAAAACACCTAGGTGCATATCCACATCCACGTGGCTCGTAAGCACCAAATAGGGCAACGGATTGCGAAATACATATGTATATACCCATGTGTCCACGTGTGTTGTTGAGACTCCTGAGATATACTCTTGGGAGGATGATGACTTGTTAGTTTTTGAATGCCTAGTCCGAGTTATACGAGGGTTTTGTTCCATTTTCCATAGCATGTACCCTGTTCATGGGAATGCCAATTGTAAGCTCATCTTGAGCCTTAGAATGCTGATTCTTTCCAGGTCAACCGGGAGTTGATGGGTGCCATAGAGTCCCTGATGCGTAAGTTTGAAGAGGAAGAGAAAGCAATGGATGGTGATGAGGAAGAAAATTCTGGTGCCCCTGCTCCCAACGATGATGAGTATGCTGCTGCTGCATCAGAGGATGAAGAAAACACCATGTCGGATTCTGAAGAGACTGAAAGCAAATCAGTCAAGTCTGAGAATGAGACCGGTAATCCTGGGAAACCCAACACTGTGAATGGTGATGGTGGAGACAAGCTCGAACGCTCCAACACTGAGAATGGACATGGTGGAGACAAGACGGAGCTTTCTGCTGCCACCAAAAGGGGCCGTAAAAGGAAGAATACTGCTGCTAGTGGTGCCGGGGGAAAGAAAAGAGGCAGGAAAGCTCAAAGGGCGGCTGATGAAGGAGATATTTCACCATCGAGCCCTCTCAGTGTGCGCTCTGATAACGAACCTGAATGAGGTAATCTATACTTGATTGCACATCGCATTAGACAGAGCGTTGTTGGAAGTGTATTTTGCTCATGGCTACAATCACAGTTTCAATCCATGTCCCAGTATTTTGCAGCACAGATTTTGAGATCATAGAGTGTAATATAGTTTTGCAATTGGAACACAGTTTCGTCCAACTCTGTTGCATAGAGTTGTAGCTTGTCTATCTTATTTATATCGGGAAACAGGCTTAAAAACTCATGTCATTCTGTTTCTGTGGATAGTTTCAGCCATCAATAGGAGAATGCTTATTGCCTTATGTTTTCATGCATAGCCTTTTTAAAAGTATTCTTTGCGATCCTTTAGTCCTATGAACTGAAGTACGATGGTAGGAAATGCTAGACCTCAATCTATGCTATCCATCCTCTTGAACCAACAGAACAGAATAACTTATGGCAGCAAGTTACCTTTATTGGAACAAAACTTTCTCCACAATATTGCTCTCAATTTTAGAAGTTATCTATAATAAATTAACTCGATGCAAGTTCTCAACCATCTCTTTTTTTTTCCTCTGTTTTTAATTCGTCTCAAATCTCAATCGTCTTAATCCAAGCGTTATTGAATGCTACTGCTTGAAGCATCAGGAAATGTTATACATGAATGAACATTTTTTTTGTAGATGCCTAGTACAATACCAAAACTAACCAACGACATGACTTTTTCAGGCTTAATTATGATTAGTATATATACTTACAAAATATTGTGTAAGCAATCATCAAGAATGAGCAGCTGGATTAAAGCACCAAAAAGGCAAAAACCGGATGCCTGTCTAGAAAATTCAACCATAATGATTAATGCCCTTCACTGTGCGTTGACCCAAAGGACCATAGTCATTGACATAACTTTTTTATTCTTTAAGGCTCACTTTTATTTTCATTTCATGGTCCTCCCTATCAAAATTAGAATTGAAAAAGTCTGACCCGATACGATAACCCGATTCGAACCCAACTCGAAGTTGTTGAGAGAAACCCGAATCCAACACGAACCTAATCAGTTGACACCCCGAAGTCGACATGATTTGACCATTTAGTTTGAAAACATGTTTTTCAATATTGAGTGCATCTAAACTATTTGCAAGGCTAACACGAAATTGATCCATTTATTAAATGGGTCAACCTAAAACGACCCGTTACCTTTCTTTAATCAAAATTAGTATATCCTTCCCTCCAAAATACGCCAAGATGTCACTTGATTTATATACCTGACCGGGTTATAATATAAAAGCTAATATATAGATAAAAATTAATGGCGTCCTTTTCCTTCCCTCTCGTTCCATTTGTTGAATTGATCCTCAAAACCAACCTCTTTCGGATTTATAAACATGAGTTTACTTTATAATTGCTGACTTTCTAGTTGTTGAGCAAGTTCGAAAATTATTTTAGTTCACAGCATGAGATTGTGGAAAAAGGTACCCCTTAAAATTTTCAAATTATAGATTTGGTTGAATTGATCTTATCATTTAATGTGGGCTTACACACTAATATTTAATAACGTGTATATCATAAAATAAGATTACCATTTTCCCCTGCTTTTGACTTTGGACTGTGAAAATTGAATTGAGGTTCATGAATGGTTCTGAATTTCAATATGTTAGTGAAAGAGAGGGCTACTTTTACATATCAATAATTGAACAACTCCATTAATGTTCGTTAGTCGTTGGCTAAATATGAGCATATGAAAATTTGCAAGTTATAATATGGTCTATATTCATTAACTATATAAATTCATATTTAAATAATTAACGATGAAAGTTTAAGATACGTTTGTAATATATTTTAATTTTTTTTTTCATATAAATGGTCTTTACTTTTGAAATATATATTTTGCAAATGTCACTTTCTACTTTATATAACCATTCAATGTGAAAATTATTTGAGATTTGAACTTAAAATATCTTTACTCAGATCGACTCTAGTATCTTATAAGTTTTTACATTTCTTAAAAAACATCCATAACGGGAAAAGAATTGGAATAGAAAGAACTGTGAGAGGACAGAAAGAACTCCACTTAATTTAAGTCTCCCTTTTTTTTTTTGGTTTATAACCTAAATCAACCACAGCAGTGGAGCATCTCAATATCCTTGCTTTTTCCCATTTTCTTGGACCACTTTGGACACTGATGATATATATATATATATATATATATATATATATATATATATATATATATATATATATTGTTGAAGGCAAAAACTCTACGACAAATCGGATGATGCCACGTGTAAAAAAAATGACAAATCGCAAACTGCCATGTGTCATGTTGATTCTGGTGGACCCGCTTAGTCAAAATTAAATGTGGCTAAAATTCAGCTAATTAAAAGCTGCCACGTGTCATTGATGATGGAGAAAATGGTAATTATTTCTGTTTTAAAATTAAGAGAATAATTATTAAGATATGAGCTTAGGCCCAACTTCCAACTCAAACCCTAACTTAGGAGCTTATAAATAGGGTCCTTCCCCTTATTCTTAGGGGGAGCTCAACATTCAGCATCCTACAGGCTCCAGAGCTTATACTGCAGACAACATCCAGCTACCAAGTAACAAGGATCAAAGTCAGCTAGCTCAACATCTTCTGCAACCTCAAATTGAAGTCTACTTCAGAGTTCTTCATCTAGTTTATCGATTGAGATCAAGCAATTTCGCCATCACATCAATTAATCTAGCCAACTACATTCAACACCCAGCACTTTACAAAATTCAGAGCTTAGTCGGTAAGGAGCATCTAGCTACCAAGCGAGAAGGATCAACACTTGCAGAGGTTTAGAAGCTACAATCAGTCACTTGCACATCAAAATCAAGAACAATCTTCAGAGTTCTTTAGTTGATTTGTATCAGCTGAGAACAAACATCATGCCCTCGGAATACTCAAGTCATTAGGAGATCGAATCAGAAGATCATTTCATTGTATTAAATTCAAAGATTGTACCCATATACAACATCAATACAAAATTCAATTTGTTGCTGAATTTTTTGTCTAATTTATTTTAGGCTCAAAATTTACGTTTACAAATTTGGCATGTCCGGTGGGACATCTCTGCCTCTCATCTCTTTTTCCAAGTGAACAAGTTCTACACTTCTTTAAAGAAGAAATGGCTCCCAAGAACGTCGTTCTTCAATCTTCGAAGAAGGAGACCATCGGATTTGCATATGAAGGATCCGCAAAGGCTAGTGTTGCATCTAGCAATCGAAGCACCGAGGTGATGACTAGAAGCATGACTAGAGTTGTTGCCTCCATCACCTTAAAGCAACAAGTCGTGACTCCAACTTTACAGTCACGCAAAACTCAAAAATTTGGCTCCAACTTCCCTATTAATGAAGTCAATCAAACTGTTTATCTCCCTAAGTTGAAACTAAAACCTCTTACTATCTTCAATATGAGGAAGACTCTAGCTTATGGACTGGAAGAATTTCAAACCTACATCAATCCTGCCTTCCAACCTATTAGTGAGGAAGATGATGACTATGGTATCGGCGATTCTTCACCAACATCTTCAAGGGATTCAGTTTTCTCACAAGTTGAAGTCGAATCCTCTGACATTGTTATCATGCCAGTCATGGTGACAAATATTATCAACTTGGAAGAACAATTGGCAGACATGAAGGCCACATTGGATAGACTCTCAAAAGAAAAAGCAGAAAAGGATGTCCAAATTAAGCGTCAAAATGAGCAGCTTGCTGATTTGACAAAGAAGTTGGGGAAGTGGACATATGAAGCTTTCAACAAATGCTCCAGCAATGAAGATTCTGGCAAAGAGTCTAATCACAGCGAGGAGTCTGACGATGGGCGCAAACCAAAGAGCGATTCATCTTTAAGCTTAATGTTAGTTGAGCAAATTCAAAATTTGATAGCTAACGCATTCAAGGCTCAGTTGAGAGGGTCTCACAAGAGTCACTTGTATACAAAGCCTTGTACAAAGAGGATCGACGCACTTCGTATGCCTCATAGCTATCAACCTCCCAAATTCAACCTATTTGATGGCAAGGGTAATCCCAACCAGCACATTACTCAGTTCGTCGAAACCTGCAGTAATGCTGGCATTGAGAAGATCAGTTGGTGAAATAGTTCGTGCGATCCCTTAAAGGAACTGCATTTGACTTGTATACAAACCTTGCCTTTGAGTCCATTGATAGATGGGGGCAAATGGAAAGTGAGTTCTTGAATCACTTTTATAGCACGCGTCGCGTAGTCAGCATAATAGAGTTGGCTAACACAAGGCAATGGAACAACGAGTTAGTTATCGATTATATTAATCATTGGCGTACTCTCTCTCTGAAGTGTAAAGACCATTTATCTGAATCTTTGGCTGTTGAGATGTGTGCCCGAGAGATGGATTGGGATATACTTTATGCCTTGCAAGTAAACAAGCCCAAACATTCCAAGAATTGGCAACATGAGCTCATGAAATGGAGCTTACAATTGCCTACTATGATAGACGGCTCAATAATGATGAATCAGTCACATCATCAAAAAATGAAAGATCCATGCTTAGAGACTCTGAAGATAAAGAATTCCTTTATTCTAAATCTGATGCGCTAGAAATGCTTGACAAACTTCTTAAGAAAGGGCTTATAGAACTCCCAAAGTCAAGGAGCCCTGAAGACACAGGATCATCAGTCATCCTATAGAGAAGTGCAAAGCATTCAGAATACAAATCCTACAACTTATAGAAGAAGGAGGAATCATATTAGACGAAGAAGGAATCATATTAGACGAAGACGACACTGAAAAATCTGATTGATCATCCATTATGATCATATTAGAAAGTGCTTTGGAAGAGAGTGACCTAAAATTGGCATTTAGGGAGTAGACTTCCAAGTCAACCTCTGTAGACTCATAAGTCATCAAAGAACTTACAGACTTTCAAGTCACTCCTTGTAGAGACTCGAAGACTCTCAAGTCACTCATGTTAGACTGTCAAGTCATCCAAACTCTAAGACTTCTGAGTCAGCCTCTTAAAACACCTATGTCATCGAACTCTCTGACTCTAAACTCAACTGTGCAAGACTCTTAAGTCAATCCTGCATTCAAAGTCATCAAATGTCAAAGACTCCCAAGTTGCAAAACTCTCGGACTTCCAAGTCAATATTAGCAGACTCCCAAGTCACCAAACTCTATGACTTCTAAGTAAGCCTTTACAGGCTTTTGAGTTGAGAAGCACTAAGACTTGCAAGTAAGCTTCTACAGACACCTCAGCTATCAAACTTTGAGAACTTGAAGTCGATCCTGCCAAACTTCAAAGTCAGGCTTGACAAACTCTAAAGTCATCAAATCTCGTGGACTTTCAAGTGAAACTTTTAAGACTCCCAAGTCGTCCAACTCTTACAAACAAAATTCTTGACTCTCAAGTTATCAAAGACTTTTAAGTCGACTTTACAGGCCTTCAACTCATTGATGCCACAGACTATCAAGTCGTCAAAGTTTCAGAGTCCTAAGTCAGCAAAGCAAAAGACTATCAAGTCAT
The DNA here is from genome assembly GCA_017589665.1 of Selenicereus undatus. Lineage (NCBI taxonomy): Eukaryota > Viridiplantae > Streptophyta > Magnoliopsida > Caryophyllales > Cactaceae > Selenicereus > Selenicereus undatus. The sequence continues at coordinate 16,772,936 of JACYFF010010365.1, forward strand.
TCAAATTCAAAGACTCCTAAATCATCAAATTTCGTAAACCCCCAAGTTATCACATTTGAAGATTTTCAAGTAACTTATATTAGACTTTCAAGTCAACGGACTCCAAGCCAATGTAACTGTACGTTTGATGAAGACTCTCAAGTCACTCCTAAAGACTGCCAAGTTACAAGAAACTTTGACTCTCAAGTCACCCTTACGACTTCCAAGTCCAAACTTCTAAATTCTCAAGTCAACACCGACTATCAAGTCACCCACATGATACTCAAGTCATCAAAATCAAAGACTTCCACGTCTCTTAAAGATTATCAAGTCGAGAAAATTGTAAGCTTTGAAGTGAATTCAATGACTCTCAAGTCATCAATAGCTTTGACTCTCAAGTCACCCTTAAGACTTCCAAATCCAAACGTCTAGACTCTCAAGTTAGCACAGACTATTAAGTCAACCACAGGATACTCAAGCCATCAAAATTAAAGACTTCCAAGTCACTCAAAGTCCATCAAGTCAACAAAATTACAAACTTTGAAGTGAATTGTATGACTCTCAAGTCATCAACGACATAAGCTCTTAAATAAGTAAAGTTTAAAAATTCTCAAGTCATCTAAGTTATAGACTGACAAGTCAAACAGAATTGTTGACTCTTAAGTTATCGAAGACTTTAAAGTCAATCTTACGGACCTTCAAGTCATTAATGTAATAGATTTCTAAGTCATCAAATCGCGAAGACTCCAAGTCATAAAACTCTCTGACTTCCAAGTCAATCTTAGCAGGCTCCCAAGTCACAAAATCTCGTAGACTTCCAAGCCGATTTTTTTTTAAGGCTTCAAAGTGTTTTTTCAGGACTTCTAAGTCAACAAAATTATTGTCTCCCAAGTCACGAAGTTGACTTTCAAGTCATCAAAGTTCAAGTCTCTCAAGACATCAAAATTAAAAGACTACCAAGTCATCAAAGCTCCAGACTCCAAAGTCAAGAAAGTTCTAAGCTCCGAGTTATCAAACTTGATGATTCTCAGGTCTTTAAAGTTTAAGACTCCTAAGTCAACAAATTTATTGACTCCCAAGTCACTAAATGAACTCCCAAGTCATCAAGTTCAAGACTCTTAGTCATCGAAGTAAAAGATTGTCAAGTCATTTTATCAAAGGTGTTGACTTGTAAATCACTCAGCACATTTTCAAATCATATAAACAGACTTCAAATGGCTACCAAATTGTTGCGAACTTTTAGAAGCCTTCAAGTTGGGGGCAAAAGTAAGATCGCATCCTCCTTCGCATTAGCGATACAGGCGTCTTTCTTTAAAATTGGTCGTCTTTTCCTTCAAGCGGGGCACTGGCAATTTGCAAAGTCAAGTTTTCGATGTGTGATTGGAAGGGTCATGTCTTTCCTGTCTGACCAAAAGAGTCAAGCTTCTGTGTGATCGAAAGGGTTAAGTCTTGCATTGTTAGATCGGATGAGTCACCTTTGTTGTTTGATCGGATGAGCCAAGCCTTTACTTTCTGATCGGGAGAGTTGCCTTCATTGTCTGATAGAAGAGGCCAAGTCTGCACTGTTTGATCGGATGAGTCACTTTTGTTGTCTGATCGGATGACCCAAGCCTTTACTTTCTGATTGGGAGAGTCACCTTCATTGTCTGATAGAAGAGGAAAAGTTTGCACTGTTTGATCGGATGAGTCACCTAAGTTGTCTGATTGGATAAGTCATGCCTCATTTGTCTGATAGAAGGAGTCAAGCTGTTACTTTCTGAGCGGGATAGTTGCATTTGCTGCCTGATCAAATAAGCCAAGCCTTCTCTTTTTGATCAGAAGAGTCACCTTTGCTGTCTGATGGAAGAAGCCAAGTCTGCATTGTCTGATCGGATGAGTCACCTTTGTTGTCTGATCGGATGAGCCAAGCATTTACTTTCTGATTGGGAGCGTCTCCTTCACTGTTTGAGAGAAGATGACAAGTCTGCGCTGTCTGATCGGATGAGTCGCCTATGTTGTTTGATTGGATAAATCATGCCTCATGTGTCTGATTGAAGGAGTCAAGCTGTTACTTTCTGATTGGGATAGTTGCGTTTGCTGCCTGATTGGATGAGCTAAGACTTCTTTTTCTGATCGAAAGAGCTGCCTCTGCTGTCTGATGGAAGAAGTTAAGTCTCTACTGCGTGATTGGAGGAGTCTAAATGCCTTTGCACTATGATCGTAGGAGTCAAGCCTTTGTTGTCTGGAGGAGGAGTCAAACCTTCACTTTCTGATTGGAAGAACATGTCTTGACTATCTGATTGGAGGGGGCACACCTTCATTGTCTGAATGTCTTTGCTGTCTGATCGGATGAGTAATGTTCTCACTGTCTGACCAAAGAAGTTCTGCCTTCATTATCTGAGTGGAGAAAGCCATGCCTTTGCAAATCTGATGGAAGAAATGTAAGTCGACACCAATTAGATGAAGTGAGGGAGTCTCCTCCGAAGAATCGAATCTACGGGGAGAAACGATTCCTTATCTTAAAAGTCGACCTCACTTTGCGATCTAATTGGAAGAGTCGTGGCTGGAAAGAAGAAATTCAAGTCAACCCTAACTAGATTAAGTGAGAGAATTTCCTACGAAGAATCGAATCTACGGCGAGAAACGATTCATCGTCTTAAAAGTCGACCTGTAAAACCTTGAAAATTCTAAGTCAGGTTGGAAAGTCAGATTGTTGATGACGGTGTGTCATGAACTAGTGAAGTTTTTAGGATGAAACTTTTCAAAGTGGGGTAGTGTGTAAAACCCCAAAAAATTTTCAGGTTCGACCGACCTAGGCCTGAGTCATGCCAAATGAGTTCTTGGGAAATCTATTTCGATTAAGAAAAACTTTTGATCGATTCTTTTTTTTTATATATTCCGGGAGTTCTAAATCTTCAGATTTTCTCCTTCGATTTCTGTCAAACAAACTTTTTTAGTATTATCGTTATTATCGTAAACATCATTATTTTTTTACAATCCTTTTATTATTATTATTTCTTACATTATTGCAACAAAATAAATAAACAAATTATGTTTTTCCTAGTGATGGCCGTGAGGCACAAAAAAAAAAGAAAAAAAGATTTGAAACCCCTTTTCTAAGTAGGATTAGAGTTCACCCCATGCAAACTCTTTCCCTCCTTTTAATTTCAAAACCCTGACCTCAACCCCCCACTCCCCCTCACATCTCTCACGCCACCCTCCATCTTCGGCCACTCTCTTTCTTTCTTTCTCTCACTCTCTCTCGTCGTCCACCCTTGCACCACCACTGCCGCCACCGTGCCGCCCTCTGCGCCTCCACTCTACTCCTTGTGTGGTAAGATGTACAAAAAAAAAGGGGCGGGGGAAGTTGGATTCATGCGGACCATGCCTCGGAAATTCTTGTTCTTCATCTTCTTTTGAGTTTTCTTTCATTTCATTGAAGATTACAAGTTCTTAATTCAAGTTTTATTGTTTTCTCTCAGCTTTTTCGGCGTTGCACTTGAGCAAAGGCGGAAATCCATTTGAGTTAACCCCAGTTTCAACTCAAGGTAATTCGTATCAATGATTTGATGGCGTTTTATTTTTTTAGTCTCAATAAAAGTGGGTCCTTTTGGCATGATTGGGTCTGGGCGAGGGTCTAAGGATGGATAACGGGAATGGGTGAGTTTTTTGGTGACCTGAAACGTGCAAAAACCGTTCATAAAGAGGAGGGGTAAATTGGAAAGAATTGACACTGTTTTTGTCTTGAATTTGGAAATTTTCCATAATTAGTCTGGCCGTCCAAAAATTCTGAAAATTTTATGATAGGTATATTAGGATGTGACAGTTGCGTGGGTTTTTGAATTGGATGAATCAGAGTTAAAATGAAGGAGTTATGGCTGAAATCCTGAGCACTGTCAAAACCAGAGCTGCAGGTATAGTCTGCGGTTTTTGAATTTTTGGACCCAGTTACTGTGCGATTTTGTAAAAACTCTGAACGTGAAAGTTTTAGCAGAAACAATTATATTTCTATGTTGGGCAATAAGTTGATTTTTTGAGGTTGGGAGAAAATGTTATGAGGTCGGGAATTTAGGCTAAAATCCGGACAGAATCTGGAAGGTAGGGTTTGGGGCTGTTTCATCCTCGACTTTGGAAAAATCCCTAGGTTAAAGTTGGTTGCCAAAAATCATGAAATTTATTACGTGGGAACCCCTTGATGCACTGAACAACCCCGTTTTGGAATCGAGCCGTTTCGAGTAGTGTAGTCTGGGTTGTAATAAATTTTTGGATCGTCACGGGGGAAGATAGTCACTACCACTTTAGAAAGAAACGACAATACGTCCTAGTTCGGGACAGAAACGGGCCAAACCCCAAACATAGAAAAGGTAGAGGACGACTTAAGGTTTCGGGATTGACTTAGAACACTGAAATTGGATACCGGGAACAAAAGTTGTAGCCTCTGGAAGTTGAACTCAGAAATTGGTCAGCCTGAACCTTAACTACGGTTAAGGTTTGGATGAACTAAAAATCTAGAAATTTTTTTATAAATTTGTGGGAGGGCTAAGAATGTCCTATGCTGAATGTGGACTGACTATGGGCTGTATTGGGCCCAGGTACAGAGCAATGAACTTTTACTTAAGTAACCGAGCCCGTAAACTGTATGGTATTCAGGTAACAATTATGCCCTAACCCTTTTCCCCGCACTGTTGGGACCGTGAACGTTTTGGAACTTGAGTAAGAACTTTTGGCACTTCTTTTCAAAACTGAAGGAACACTGGTGTATGAATTGAAGGTGACTGCATGATGGAAACTGTATGTTGTGTTATGTTATGGAAGTTGAAACTTATCATGTTATGAGAGTTGAAACTTATCACAATTGTGTTCAGAGTTCTTGGATTTCCATTGTGATTTCTGTGGGGAAAAGTGTTTTAAATCGAATGAACTGATTTTGCTAAGTTGACCTCGAGTGAGGAGTAAGAACTAATGAACCGAAAAGAAATGAATGGGGTGAGTTAAATCGGCTTGAATTGATTGAAGGCCATAGCCTTCCCCTGGTAATAAGTGCATGCATGTGAATGGCCATGTGTTCGGTTGAGACGTGGGCCAGGTTATCGGTAACCACGTATGATGGTGGTAGGCTAGGAAAAGATAAGCGGTAACCGCCTGAGAAGTGGTAGGCCAGGAATGAGTTAAGCAGTTGCACTATGTTAGAGCGCAGGCCATGAGACCCACTGGGGTCGCTCACCCAAGATTTATTTGAGACTGATGCATTGTGAATTGAATTATGGAATTATGATTCTGAAAGTGATAAACAAGGAAGATCGTAATAATGAGTTGTGTGCTTGAAAGACGTATTGTTGTCTCCTTCCCTCAAAATGTTTTCAAAATGAATTTGTGTGCGTGTTTGAGTGTTAGGGGTGCTTGTTACTGAGTTTATCTCACCTTTATAAAATGTTTTGTTTTCAGGTGATCTAGTTATGCCTGGGGCTGAGGATGTAAGAGTAGAGCGAGGCATGAATGCTGGAAGTTGTTAAATTAATGATGGAAGTTGTGAAAAACTGTTGTTTTGTTTAGTTGATGTGTTGAATTACTAAAGAATGTAAGCCTGGATTGTATCTACGAAGTTCTTTTGTTTTATTTGTTATACTTGATATCCAGCCTGGTATTTTCAAGAAGGAAATATGGCGGTAACACCCCGTTAGGATTCCGTTGTATTTTAGTTAATAATGGTATTAAATAATGAATTAGAGATCTGGGGGTGTTACACGACCTCACTTCACAATCTAACTGGAGGAGTCGCGGCTGGAAGGAAGAAATGCAAGTCGACACCAATTAGATTAAGTGAGGGAGTCTCATGCCAAGAATCGAATCTACATGGAGAAACGATTACTCATCTTAAAAATCGACCTCACTTCGCGATCTAATTAGTGGAGTCGTGGCTAGAAGAAATTCAGGCCGACCCCAATTAGATTAAGTGAGGGAGTCTTATGCGAATAATCGAATTTACAGGGAGAAACGATTCTTCGTTTTAAAAGTCGACCTCACTTGCGATCTAATAGAGGGAGTAGTCAATTCAGCAGGTTCCTGAAAAAAAAAAGAGAGAGAGATAAAAAAGGCCCCCAAAAAAAATCGAAAGTGGCATTAAAAAAAAATAAAGAGGAACGAGAGTTAAAAAAAATAGGGACTTTCCCGGCTAAAAAAAAAACAGGGCCCTAAAAAAAAAGGAAATACCAAAGGCTTGTTGAGGAAAAAAAAACAAAGGCTATGTCAAATTCCGATAAGGTGTTGGTTTCACGAGACCAACACCCGAGTGTAATTTATGACACAAAGATGTCCTCCGCGCTGTTTCTTGCTGCTTTCCTCTATTTTTTGTTCTTTACTCGTTTCTCTCTCTTCCTTACTGCCATGGTTGCTGAGGAAGCAAGGAATAGGAAGACAATGCCCACAAGATTAAAAAAATTCATGAGCCAAAGTAAATGTAAATGCTGAATTGCAGTGATAGCAGAAGAACTCAACATTAAAAAAATCGTTGTTAGAATTTTATCCAAATTTGTTGATAAAATTCTTTCCTTTTGGATTGTTGATAGAATTTTATTATTCAAATTACTGATAAAATTTATCACAAGTTGTTGATAGAATTCTATCCTTGAAATTGTTGATAGATTTTGCCATAAGTTGTTGATAAAATTTTATCATAAATTTGCAAGCATCATTATCTTAAAAAAAATCAGCATGGATTATCTACCAAGTCGGCAAATTATTTGTCTAAAAAACAGGGAGGCGCCCCACAAAAAAAGGCTCCAATTTTCAGCATCTTTCAAGTTTTTGAGACTCAGCTGCTTCAAACACTCAAAAATTCATGTACGCTGCCGACTCTTGAGGGGGCATTTGTAGAAGACGAAAATTCTACTACAAATCAGATGATGCCACGTGTAAAAAAAAATGACTAATCGCAAATTGCCATGTATCACGTTGACTCGGGTGCGTCCGCTTAGTCAAAATTAAATGGGTAAAATTCAGCTAATTAAAAGTTGTCATGTGTCATTGATGATGCAGAAAATGGTAATTATTTCTGTTTTAAAGTTAAGGGAATAATTACTAAGATATGGGACTAGGCCCAACGTCTAACTCAGACCCTAACCTAAGAGCCTATAAATAGGGTCATTCCCCTCATTCTTCTCATTCTTAGGGGGAGTTCAACATTCAGCATCCTACAGGCTCTAGAGCTAAGGCTACGGACAACATCCAGCTACCAAGCATCAAGGACCAAAGTCAGCTAGCTCAACATCTTCTGCAACCTCAAATTGAAGTCTACTTCAGAGTTCTTCATCCAGTTTATCGATCGAGATCGAGCAACCTCGCCCTCGCTTCGATTAATCTAGCCAACTACATTCAACACCCAACACTTTGCAAAATTCAGAGCTCAGTCGGCAAGGAGCAATTGAAGTCTACTTCAGAGTTCTTCATCTAGTTTATCGATCGAGATCGAGCAACCTCGTCCTCGCTTTGATTAATCTAGCCAACTACATTCAACACCCAACACTTTGCAAAATTCAGAGCTCAGTCGGCAAGGAGCATCCAGCTACCAAGCGAGAAGGATCAAAACTTGCAGAGCTTTAGAAGCTATAATTAATCAGTCACTTGCACATCAAAATCAAGAACAGTCTTCAGAGTTCTTTAGCTGATTTGCATCAACTGAGATCAAGCAATGCGCCCTCGGAACACTCAAGTCATTAGGAGATCGAATAAGAGGATAATTTCATTGTATTAAATTCAGATATTGTACCCATATACAACATCAATACAAAATTTAATTTGTTGCTGAATTTCTTGTCTAATTTATTTTAGGCTCGAAATTTGCGTTTACATATATATATATATATATATATATATATTTATATATATATCCTTGCAGGTAGGGTGATTTATCTTTCAAAGGAGCCAAAAGAATGTGAATAAGGAGATGATGAATGGGTATGAAGTAGGTGAGGAAGTGAGAGAGATTATGAGAATAATACTATGTGAGGAGGTAGTGATAGGTGACTTCACTGTATGACAAGTCTCAGTTGCTATCAAGATTCACAAAGAATGAGTTTTGTTTCAATTCTAATTCCATCATTGGTGTTGATGAGTTCCAAAAAGAGTCGGGCAAAGCCGACTCAACACAATTAGCAATCTGAAACCGACACAAAGTTAAGTCGGTTCGAGTATAAGTTTTCAACCGTTTAATTAAATAGGTTAACATGTTCAACCCTTTTAATTAAATGGATTGAGTTCAGGTTGAGATTCTCGACATAAAAAAGTACATATTTAACCCATTTAACTAATGGGTTAAACAAGCGAACTCGTTTTCTCATTTGTTATTTATCTATTTACCTTTTTATTTAACAATTAAGAATACAAAAATTAAAAAATGTGAATTATGATGAATAGAGGGAGTTTTAGAGAGTAATTGTTTAATGTGATATGTAAACTTAATTTTTAACGCTATGTAATTACGCATTAGTTGAAAATTTTAAATGCGTAAATGGGTATTAGATGACTGAATTCGACCTGTTTATCTCAATCGGATTAAGCGGGCAACCCGTTTAAAGATTAAATAGGTACAAATCAAAGTTTTTCAACCCGTTTAATAAACTGGTTAGGTTCAGATCGAGAAATTCTCACCATATTTAAGTTTGATACGAACACTAATCGACCTGATCTATTAGTCATCTTTATTTCCAAACTTGGACTGTCACCACTACTGTGGTTGATTTAGGTTTACTTTTGGGCCTACCTAGGACTTGACTTACTGGCCTAATAATCAATGGCCATAAGAAGGGGGACGGGGGAACGGATGAGACTCAACAAAGGTTACTTTGAAGATATCAAATTGACAAAATGTTTGTTTATCACCCACAAATCTTTATAGTTTATATATTATTAAGTGTGAAGATGAATGACGACTGGAAAACTTTTCCTCTTCCATTCTAGCCATATTGTGTAATCCCACCTAAATTATGGTAGTTGAAATTTAAATGTGATATAATGGGTAGTTTTTTTTTTAAGGATAATTATTGTTAGTTTTGAAGTATCTATAATTACAAATTTTCACTGAAATTGAAGTGATGAATGCTCTCTATTCACTCCCCCATCATTTTCCCCCACTCTCACACCGGTAACCACTCCTATTTGTTTGCTTCAATCTCTCTGCAATCCTTTATTTAAGGAACACCTAGGCCAAGTAGTAGCAGTTAGAATGTAGGAATGAGTTTTAGGAAAAAGGTGTTAAACGGGGGTAAGATCAGATTAGAAGAGAGAAAGGAGATGTCATGAATGCCACAATCCTATAGAGAAGAACGAACTATCTTTAGTGAGGAAGATCAAAAGAGGCCAGTGAATGGCGCTGAGAGGTCAAATAGTAGTGACAGACAACGCAATTTGCATAGTGGTGTCATTGGACTACTAGAAGAAGTAGCACAATCCGTGGACACGGTTCTAGGCTCCTGTGTACATAAGCAAGTCACAAGCAAGCCATTTTGAAGGAGGGAAGAGAGACTTTTCTCATTTTTTTGAAAAATAAAATAAAAGTCTAGCTTGTTAGTTTCTGGGCTCAGGTTTTTTCTTTTTTTTTGACACTAGTTTGTACTTGTTCATTTGCACGAGGTATCTAAATAGTAGAAATTTAACATAAATATATATTAATATTACAAACAAAGTGGATAATGTTGAGCAAAAATAAAAATAAAATAAAAATTTTCTACAAACAATACTATAAGTATTCCACTCAATATTTGCAAGAAAACTAAGAATTTTCTAATTGTACAGAAAAACTAAGAAGTTGAATTTATATAATATATAATCTTAGCATAAGCAAGATAAGTTTTTTAATTAATCACCTAATTAAACTTCTCAGTTTTGTTAGTATTGAATTCTTTATTCTTGGGAGGGGGGGTGGGAGTTGGTAAATTTACATACACACTGAAGGAAAAATTGAATCTTAATTATATAGACATAAAATACGTATGTACCTTACTGTTAAACCATTTCCAAAGGTTGACGCATTTTATTGATATATCACCCCCTTGGGCCTTGCAAAATAAAAGTCAAGCATTAATTATTAGAGTGCCCAAATACGTTCAACTTTTCGATTCAATGTTTGCAC
>JACYFF010010365.1:16833286-16848340 GCA_017589665.1 Selenicereus undatus
TGTGTAGCAAGTCTCAGTTGCTATCAAGATTCACAAAGAATGAGTTTTGTTTTGATTCTAAGTCCACCATTGGTGTTGATGAGTTCCAAATAGAGCTGGGCAAAGCTGACTCAACACAATTAACAATCTGAAACCAACACAAAGTTAAGTCGGTTTGAGTAGAAATTTTCAACCATTTAATTAAATAGGTTAACATGTTCAACCCGTTTAATTAAATGGATTGAGTTCAGCTTGAGATTCTCGACATGAAAAAGTACATATTTAACATTTAACTAAATGGGTTAAACAAGCCAACTCGTTTTCTCATTTGTTATTTATCTGTTTACCCCTTTATTTAACAATGAAGAATACAAAAATTAAAAAATGTGAATTATGATGAATTGAGGAGTTTTAGAGAGTAATTGATTAATGTGATATGTAAACTTAATTTTTAATACTATGTAATTACACATTAGTTGAAAATGTTAAATGCGTAAATAGGTATTAGATGACTGAACTTGACTTGTTTATGTTAGACGGGTTAAGCGGGTCAACCCATTTAAAATTCAAATGGGTACAGGTTAAAGTTTTCCAACCCATTTAATAAACAAGCTAGGTTCAGGTTGAGAAATTCTCACCATGTTTAAGTTTGATACGAACACTAATCGATCTGATCTGTTACTCAGCTTTATTTCCAGACTCGGACCGTCACCACTACTGTGGTTGATTTAGGTTTACTCTTGGGCCTACCTAGCACTTGACTTAGGGCCTGTTTCTTTCGTGGGTAAATTGGGTGGGTCAAAAAGGTGAAGTGGGTTGAAGTTGGTTGAGGTGGGTTGAGATAGGTTGAAGTTAGTTTTTTTTTTTAGGTGGGTTGAAATAGGTTGAAATAGGTTGAAGTGGGTTGATGTTGATTGAAGTTGGTTGAAGTTGGTATATTTTTTATGTGGTGGGTTGAAATGGGTTAAAATAATAAGAATGTAATTAATGTGAGATAATAAAAATGCAAGTTTTGATCATTCTCGCTGGGTAGCTGGATGCTCCTTGCTGTCTGCGCTCTGAATTCTGCATATGCTGAATGCTCCAAATGAAGGGGAATGACCCTTATTTATAAGCTCTGCTAGCTAGGGTTAGAGTCGGGTTTTGAGCCTAGGCCCAGTAATTATTTTCTTATTTTTAATAAAGAAAATAATTATTAATTTCTGCATCATCGATGACACATGGTAACTTTTAATTGGGTAAATTTAACTTTGATCAAGTAGGTCCACCAAAGTCAACGTGACACATGACAATCTGTAATTGATCAATTTTTTACACGTGGCACCATCCGATTTGTTGCAGAATTTTTGCATTCTACAAATGCACCCTCGAGAGTTGGCCGTGTTCATGAATTTGAAGTATTTGAAGCAGTTGAGTCTCGAAAACTTTGATGATGCTAGCGATCAAAAATTTGATGGATGACCCCTTCTTTTTTTTTTAATCTGCCAATTAATTTTTTTTTTTGACTTGACACTTATCCGCATTTTTTTTAGGGGCCCAAACATCCCTCCTTTTCTTTTTCTCATAATCCTTCTTTTTTCCCCCCTCTCTCTTCGTTTGTTTTTTAAAAAAAAAAAATGAATGAAAGATTCTACCCCGTGTGTTCTCCCCACTGCCCTATTTTTACAGGTGTTCTCCTCACTGCCCTATTTTTACAAATCAAGAACAAATATATACAGAATATATTAGAGAATAAATATTTGGGTGGTACAAAGATAGGAATTACTTGTATAAGGAAAGTTTCCTAAAACCATAATATTTTCTCAAAGATTCTGATTACACAATAGAGGATTCAATTGCCTATTACTATATAAACATCCTTTATGCATCTGCCTCCAATTTATTAGTTTTGTTCTCCTCTATTGAGCCTCGTTGCAACTTGAGGTATTTTTTTTTTTTTGGCAAACACTTCATCTTCTCATATTTCCTTTGGTTTCAATTTTCACCTGCTTCTTTTTCTTTGAACCTCTTCTTTGTTTGCTGGGGCAAAAGCATCAGATTCCTCATCATCAACATCCTCTGGAATTGTGTTGCGCCCAACCGTGAGAGTCTCTCCCTTGATTGCCTCTTGCTCCTTTTTTTTAAAAAACCAGAAAATAAGGATTAACGTTGAATCTCTTAGTCAAAAATTTGAACCTGTAAAGTTTACTCTGATTTGAACCATTGAAGCAGACCAAGACCTTTTTTTTTCCATCAAGCTCATCCACCGAGCCAAACAAAGATCCACAAGAAGTTCCCACTTCCCACTTAGTACTAGTAGCACCTTTCAGCCCCATAAATGCAGAGCAGAAGCCGAGTAGAGCAAAGGAGAGCCCTAAATGCTCAAGGATTGCTTGCTCATCCAATTCTTCGTTTATGATTGGCGAGTCAAAAAAAAAAAACAACAACCCACATTGAAGGCTTCTTCACATCTTCAGAAAGAGAGAGAGCTTGAATGGGGGCTCTTAGAGGTTAGAGGAGAGAGAAAGAGAGCTTGAATTGGGGTTCTTAGAAGAGAGGGAAAGAGAGCTTGAATTGGGGTTCTTAGAGGAGAAAGAAAGAAAGCTTGAATTGGGACTCTTAGTAGGGAGAGAAGGAGCAGAGAAAGGAAAGTAGGAAAGAGAGAAGCAAAATAGCACCCGAAAGATGTCTTTGCAAACTAACATCAAATTACAACAAGGTGTTGGTCTTGATGAGAGTAACACCTCATTGTAATTTATCAGCTTTGCTTGCCTTATCCTCAGTGATTGCAGCGAAATCGTGCATGCTTTCTGATTTTGCTTGGATGCTTTCACCAGTTTCCTCTTGGCATTTCTATTTTTTTTTTAGCCCCTTGATTTTGTTTTTTTTTTTCTAATACATTTTTGTGTTATGCCCATGTGGTCTTGCTTGGTGTACCTAATGCAATGAGTGGGCCTTAAATTAAATTCACTTGTACTAAGATTCTATTTTTTTTTTATGAACCCCCCTTTTTTTACTTCTCTTTTCTCTAAAGAACTTAAATTAATATTTCTTTTCAGGAAGATTCCATTTTTCACAGGAGACTCCCTTACTTAATCTAATTGAAGTTGACTTGCCTTTTTTTTTCTTCACCATGGTGCATTTTCTGGACTCATCCTTAAACTCCAAAAAGCCAACTCTTACCATCCTGGATGGAGAAGACGATCCGATTGAAGAAGACGTGACTCTCCGCGTAGATATGCCAACACCCCTACCGTCCAGACGCTCCTTGCTTCATAACTACCTTGCATATTCGTGCTGGAGTGTAGAATCTACCCGCGACATACAAAGATCAGATGGAGTCATCTCATCTTTGAGGGTTTTGAAGCTCAGCTCGCCATGATTTGCATCTTCTACCCCTTCTTAAGAAGCAGCACCCTTACTCCGACATCGCATCCCGGATGGGACCATGTCTTGGGGAAGTTTTTCACCTTGTTTCTCAGACAACTTCTTCATACCATGCTATTGGGAGTGGCTTGAAGACGTTCTTGGTCGCAACAAAGAAAGACTTATGGACTGGAGGCTCTATGACGGCCTATATGCATCCTTGTTCTCCTACGACATGAGTCTCACCGTTTTCAAAACATTCTGTGAACTGTGGTGCCATGCTACCAACACCTTTTGCACAGAGATAAGCGACATGTCAATCTCCTTATGAGATTTGCGGGTTATAGGTGGACTTCCGGCTGACGGTGCTTATTGGGAAGAAGTTATTCCATCTGCCAGAGAGCTCTTTTCAGCGGGATGTGGAAATAATCACATTCCCGCGACTTGCACGCTCCTCTTCTCTGCATTCCACAGACTATGCCAAGATGTTCATGGTGTCGTTCAGCTTTCTGCTTTTGAATGGATACACTTTTGGTTCTGAGGGCGACAGATTTACACACCTCCTCTCAGTCATGACAACAGAAAGCGAGTTAAAGCTCCGACAAACACATCATGTCCGTTTGGCCTAATTACTCCCCACACAACGTGAACCAAGAGAAAAAAGGATCCTTTTGTGATGCTCAACATTCTTAAGGCGTTGATCGAAGAGACCTACCTTACCGCCCTTATTTCCTATTGGTTGTGTTCATTTGTGCTACCAACTGAAGCACTGTGCCTTATTCCCCTAGCTGTGTTCATAGCTGCAAGCAAACTTGCTCACGGGGAATGTCTAAACCGAGCAATTCCCACTTTAGCCAGTATTTATTGGGGGTTGAACAGAATTTCTATGGCTCGGAGCTTGAATAAGTTGGAAGTAATTTTCCCCATTTACTATGTTTATGGATGGTTAGGTACTTACTTCCAAACTTATTTTGATCACCCTCATCATCGCCATGGCCATCCTAGGATGGTGAGATTCTCTGGTGAAAAGATGAATCGGACCCCTGACACACAAGAAGCTCGAGAGCTATTGAAATGCAAGGATCCGTCTATCATGTACTCTAATGCTCTTATGAAGGACACATTGATGACCTTGATTGACACCCAGAATTTATCTCCAAGTTGGAGAATGTATTTGATCTGTCTTCGTTATGGGTTTTTGACCTTGCGATAAAGAAGGACAATTGTGGTTGAGTCGTACTTTCCCTGCAAGTTTGGACGACAGTTTGGCTTTTATCAAGATGTACTGAGTGAACCACGAATGAATAACCGGGAAGGCACCCTACAGGACGTAGCTTGCTTTTGGTTCAACCTGACAGAACACACAACAAGGTCTAGCGTGACAATTCCTGCTCTCCCTGATAAGAAGTCTACACTGGTCACTATTGCATATGCTAATTGGTGGCAATCTTCACGGGGTGATCTTTTCTCTTAAGGACCTAAATATCCTAGAGGTGAGATTGCGCAACCACGAAGAATTTCTAAAGTAAGAGTTGTTGAGGATGCATATGCCCTAGTTGTCACTTTTAGAAAAGTGAGTGCATATAAGCCAACCATGCAGCAACTCAATGAACATGCTCTATCCCCGACTGAGCTTAGAAGGGAAGAAGGTGATAGTTCCTCATTGGGAGTAGATGCATCTTCTCAGAAAAGCAGGAGTTGCTTGCCTGGGAAGGAGAAGATTGAAACCTTGATAGGCTTAGGTATTAGATCTTCTATTAGCGGAGAGAAGAGTTTATCAGCCTTAAAGAGCAAACCAACCAGCATAATCAAGCTGCCTAGCTCTAAGGACAAGTCTAATAGTGCAATGAGCTCACTGAAATCAAAGAGAAAAGCAAAGGGGGAGGTGCATCTTGTTATTCTACCCCCTTCCCCTACATTTTTTTTGTCCTTTGTTCCATTTCTTTCTTTTTTTTGTCTTTTTTTCGTTTTGTTTTTTTTTTACTTAATCATCCTTTTATGTAGGGATATACTGTTGAAGCTGAAGATGGAATTAAGGCTGCATTTGGTGGCAAAGATAGTGAAGCCACCTTAACTGTGCCTACCGCTAAGTCAGCGAAGGATGATTCTATTAACATAATGCCATCGCCAGCGAAATAAGTAGAGCATTGTCAATCGCCTACTCCCTCTGTTGTAACCTACTTCCCTGAGAGAATTGCCTCTGGCGTGTTTAGCGACCTGGCATCGAGTGAGAAGCAATGTTTTCAACAACAGTTGAAAAAGTTTGTCCCAAAGACAGAAGGAGACATCACCAACATCCGCCAGGAAGCCGAGCAGATATATGAAACCTTATCATCCTTTCAGGCAGATTATTTGGAGCTAAAGAATATTGTTGAGGCGTATCTGAACGAAGTTGGGCAGTGCCCGAAGTTGAAAGCCCAATCAGAAGGTCGGACTCATATCAAAGATATGCTAAACAAGCGAACGACCCTATTGGACAGACTTGGGGAGGCATGTGGCTCCGTGGAAAAGGTTGGTGCGCAGTTTGATGAGGCAACCACTGCTATCGCCCAAGCTCATAAGCAAAGGAAGCTACTTGAGGTTGATCTTGAACGTGCAAAAGCGAATGAGCTGGAATTGCAAGGCAAATTAGTAGAGACTGAAGCCTCATTGAAGAAAGCCATAGATGATGTATCTCTTCTTGAAAGAGTGGTTGCTGAATTGGATGTTGCCCCCCAAATTATGGCAAAAGAAACGGCTCAAGTTGAAGCAGCAAAGAAGCGTGCCCAAGAACTTTTGGCCACACTGGATGCCTAGACCATATATAGTGGCTTTGTTCTAGATTTTTTTTATTTTTTTTTTTGCTGTGCAACTTGTTGTTTCTTTCTTCTTTTTTTCTTTTTGTGGGACTTAGCATAGTCTTTTGGAATTGGATTTGATATATTGTAATAAGATGAATCTTTTGGAATCAACCTCTCTATGGGTAGGAATACCGGTAGAGGTAAGGTTGCCTACAGCTGGATCTCCCCAGACCCCATGAAAGCAGGACCCACACTGGGAGTTTGTTGTTGTTGTTGTTGTTCTTGTTTTCAATTCAAGTTCTTACAGTAATATGTAATAATGGAAAACGACCAAAGTCAACGAGTACCAACAAAATTTATTCATCCTTTTTTTTTTACGACTGTACTTAGGAAATATGCCCAAGTTGCCTACGTACCTAAAGGAGATGTAATGCCCTAAAGGATCAAGCCATACGTAGTTCTAGGACATAACATTTTTTTGTTTGTTGTGTTTTGCCGTTCACAGTTTAGACTCTTGTGAGCCAGGAGTAGTACAAATGTTTCTAATTTTTCTTATTTATTTTGCATGAATGAGCAGCTTAGTCTCTTGCTTAGGAGCTTATATATACTAATACATTAAGGATAGTATAGTTTTAAGAACATGCCATTTAGGCAATAGTGCTTCGACCCCATACACCAGAGCGAAAGGAGTTGATTGGGTGGCATTTTGTACGTGGTTCTGTATGCCCAAAGGGCTTCCCCCAACCTTTCATGCCAATCGCATTTTGACTTCGCCACCACTTTGCTTAGTAAGTTGCAAAGTGTCTTATTGAAGGCTTCTGCCAACCCATTTGCAGGTGCATTGTACATTGAAGATTTACGCTGAGCAAACTTAAACTTTTCGCAGAGGGTGGTCACTAGCTTGTTGACAAATGGTTTGCCATTGTCAGTGATAATATATCGAGGCACGTCATATCGGTAGATGATATGGGTTTGAATAAAATCAACGACATTTTCTTTTTTGACCTCTCTCAGTGGGATTGCTTCTGCCCATTTGGAAAAGTAGTCAGTTGCTGCCAAGATGTACGAGTGGCCAACGTAAGATTTTGGAGTGATAGGCCCCACAACATCAAGCTCCCAAGCTTCAAATGGCCAAGATGCCACAGTTGGATGGAGTGGCTGTGGAGGTTGATGAATAAAATTTGCATGAAATTGGCAAGGCTCGCACCTTTTTGCATAGTCAATACAGTCTTGCACTATGGTAGGCCAGTAGTAACCCATCCTCTTGATTCGATCATGCAATTTGGGCCCTACTTGGTGTGCTCCGCATATTCTGGAGTGTGCTTCCTCCATTGTTTGTCTTGCCTCTTCGTTACCCAAGCATCACAACCAAATGCCGAGAAAGGAACATCGATAAAGAGTCCCGTTGAAGTAAAGGAAGCTGGGAGCTCTTCATTGGATTTCTGTCTTATACCTTGGATCGCTAGGGAGCTTCCCGTGTTGCAAGTAGTCAATGAGTGGTTGACACCAATCTTCTCCATCTACTTCTTGAGCACTGACTGCATTGACGTCTTCCTCAAACTCTTCATCAATGGGTGTAACGACCCATCGGTTGCAAATGGGGACGTTCATATTTTCCTCTGCCCTCATTGCTAAAGTGGCTGCAAGACTTGCAAGTGCGTCAACCACCTTATTGGCGCTCCTAGGAACATGCTCTAACTTAATATGAAATGAGATCATCTTTTTTGACTCGATACTCTTCAACGAGTTGTTTGATGACTAATTGCGAGTCACCATAGATGTTGAGATCTTTGATTCCTATTCCAATAGCCATTTGAAGGCCCAAGATTAATGCCTGGTACTCGACCATGTTATTTGAACACAACTGGGTTAATATGAATGAGTAGGTGAGGACATGCTTCTCAGGGGAGATAAACACTACACCAGCACCAGCCCCATCGCTTCTCGCGGCTCCGTCAAAGTACATTTCTTAAGGTGCGAGGATATCGACAAAGAACACGTCCTTACCTGGTAAGTCATTATTTAGCTTCCATTCATTAGGAATTGGGTGATCTGCTAAGAAATCCGCTAGCGCTTGCCATTTGATTGCCTTCTGTGGCACATAGACGAGATCATGCTAATTCAATATCATAGCCCACTTCGCAAGTCGGCCACTGAGAATTGGCCTTGACAAGATGTATTTGATGAGATCAGCTTTAGAAACCACTTGCATTGTATATGCCTGCATGTAATGTCTTAGTTTTTGAACGACAAATACGAGTGATAAGCATACCTTCTCTGTGGGAGAATACTTTAGTTCGACCCCAACCAACGTGCGACTTAAATAGTACAGAGCCACCTCTTTTCCTTCCTCATTCTTTTAAACACATAATGCCCCCAATGACTGTTCTTGAGCCGCTATGTAAAGTATAAGAGGCTTGCCGGGGATTGGCGCTCCCAACACTAGAGGGTTTGACAAGTACACCTTAATTTTCTTGAAAGCTTTGCGGCACAACTTGTCCCACTCAAAAGGTGCTCCTTTTTTCATGAGGTGGCTGAAGGGATGACAACGACCAGTGAGATTTGATATGAACCTTCGAATATATGCCAATCGATCTTGAAGACCACAAAGCTCTTTAAGATTCTTAGGCTTGGCCATACCCTGGATTGCTTTGATCTTCAATTGGTCAATCTTTATCCCCTTATGGCGAACTACAAATCCCAATAATTTTCCAGAAGTGACACCAAATGCACACTTGAGTGGGTTCATCTTCAATTGACATTTTCGCAGTCGTTCAAAGACCTGATGAAGATCTTGGATGTGGTCGAATTTCTTTTTGGATTTGACCACTAAGTCATCGATGTAACACTCAATTGTCTTGTGGAGCATGTCATCAAAAATATTTTGCATTACCCTTTGGTATATTGCCCCCGCATTCTTTAGGCCGAAGGGCATCACTTTATAGCAGAAGATGCCTTTGGGTGTGCGAAAGGTCGTGGCCTCTTGGTCTGCCGGTGCCATTTGGATTTGATTATACCCCGCCGTACAATCCATGAATGATAAGGCCTCATGTCTTGTAGTTGAATAAATCATGAGCTCGGTGACAGGCAGCGGGAAGTCATCTTTCGGACAAGCATCGTTGAGATCTCGAAAGTCTACACAAATGCGAAGCTGTCCATTCTTCTTCCTCACAGGAACGATGTTTGCGATCCAAGACGGATACCTTACTTCCTGAATGAACCCTACTTTAATGAGTTTATTCACTTCTTTTTCAATTTCAGGTACCAACTCTGGACGAAAACGCCGTTGGGGCTACTTTTTGGAGACACACCCTTTTTGACGGACAGACGATGGACTGCAGCTCTTGGGTTCAGTCCTGGCATTTCCTTGTAACTCCATGCGAACACGTCCTTATATTCCGAGAGGAGATCGAAGTACTGCTTTTCTTCCTCAGGTGTCAGCGATGCACTTACATAAATAGGGCGAGGCTCCTCGGCAGTACCAAGATTCAATTCCTTTAGATCATCTACTGTAGCTTGCCCCCAATCCTCAAGGGTTTTAGGAGTTTCTGCAAGCTCTATCTTTGAATCCGAATCCTCACATTCTCGAACCGTTATATGATGAGAATGAGCCACCTCATCTTGCCCCTTCCCCTTGTTCGAGTCAAGGTTACTTTGTTGACCAGTGAAGATTACAGTGTACCTCTTTACTCTCAATGAACCTTCTGTCTTGATGTCGAGGGTTGAAAATCTCTTCATGCTTGAAGGGATAGAACTTTGTACTTCGTTTGTATCACCCAAACGATTAAATACGGAACCTTTGGGGTCCTGGGATAGGGATTTCAAGGGCTCCGTTCTTTTCTTGATCCTATTGAACACGGAAGGCTTTGGTCGTGCCCCAATTCTGGTAAAGACAAATGGACGTTTTGTTGAACTGGACGGTTGTAATTTATCGAATACGAAAGCCCTTGTGCTAGGCGGATCATCCTCCTTTTCACTCCCATCTATCTCTTCGGCAGAGATGTGTTGGACTGCCGACTGCTTGTTCTTTCGTCGCCCTGAGATTCTGATTGGCTGCAACGGTGTGTAGCCAAGCCCGAATTTAGAGACGCCTACTGAACCCCCTTGCTCCTGGATCACTTTTTGAGTTTCATTAAGACCATGAGCCTTGACTTCGATCACTTTCGCTAAGGTAGCGGGATTTTGAAAGTCATAAGCAGCTCTTTCCATAAGCTTGTATGCATTCGGATCGAATCCATCCTTGGTCCGTGTATACGACAGGTCATTCTCCTCTTTCAACAAAGCCTTAGAAGAAGAAACAAACCCAGGGAGAGGGTGTCTGCTCACCTTTGGTTGGTACACCTTTTGTGTTGGCAATGTGACACTTCCTTTAAGGGTACCCAAGCTTGCCTCGCCAGCATTCCTAGTAATCTTACCTTCAACCTCTCCATTTACAACTCCACTGAAGGGTGATTCTCCTTCCTTACGACGGGATTTCGGAACATATCTCAAAACCGGTGTCATGGAGTTTATTGGGGCTGCCATCTGTCTCGCAACTTATTTAACAAACTGCATTTCCCTAACTTGTTTATCATCCTTTTTGCCCTGTTGTTGTTTCGCACTATCATGCCCTATTGCCACTTGCGCATCCCTGGTAACTTTTGGCTCACCTTTACCTGTGGAGGAAATTGTCGATATCATCATTTCCTTAGGCGCCGAATCTTCTTCAAAGAATTTAGCATCAGCAAAATATGACTTTGCCCTAGTGAATGGCCTAACATCACTATTAATCTTCCTTTCTCCTCCACGATAGTACTTGAGACATTGATGGAGAGTTGAAGCTACTATCCCATGCTCGTGAAGCCATGGACGTCCTAGCAACAGCTTGTAGGAAGTCTTCGTGTCAATTACATGGAAGATTGAAGATGTTGATAGGTCTCCCATCATCAGCTCAAGGCAGAATCATGTCGATTCCACGCTGACTCTCTAGGCTAAATCCTTGGATCACCATTCGGCTCTTAGAAAGCTCTTCCATCGTGATCCTTAGGTCATTCATTGTAGACTTAGCCATGATATTAACAGCCGACCCTCTATCTACAAGGGTTCGTTTGACCTTTTGTTCCCTGATATAGCCAGTGATGAAAAGAGGGCGATTATGGGGTTTGGAGCCTAACAGTAGGTCATCATCAGTAAAGGTAATGGCGGTGTTGCATGCAGCATAATGAGCAACCTCTTTCGCTAATTGGCCGACATCTCTTACCTTGTCAACATGAAGTTTTGGGTGCTGTAAGGCAGTAACAACATGTTGATGTACCTCTTCTGGCAAGTTGAAGATTTACCTCCAATCCCTACATATCGGTAAAGTCTCTAGAATAGCTAGAGTCTTATCGTCATCTTTTGGGGGTTTCTCTAACTTTTCTTCCTTCTTATCTTCCTTGTCCTCTAGCTTATAATAGGAAGTCAAGTTAACAGTGATCTTCTGAAAAAATCTCATTGGGAAAAATTCTTCCAGGGTGATGGGAACAAGCGGTTTCTGCTTGAGTAGATTGATATGATGAATTACCTGCCTCTTACTTGTTTTTGTGTTTTTCTTGCCTTTTACGCATCGAGGATTCTTCCTTTTGCTTTGCCTTTTTCTTCGGCGAAGGGTTGGTGCCTGAGCTTGTTTTGGATTCCTTGGTCTCTTTCGAGTGACAAGTGTCTATCCTTCTTCATCGTCAACCAGTGTGAGATTGGTCTCCACCCTTGATCCTTGAACCATCAAGGGAACAATGATGGGTTCCAGACTACCAAACTGAATGGTGAACAGTTGTGCTCTTTGAGAGGCAATCAAGCTACTTTCCTCTTGCTCAAGAGATCGAGCAGGCCTTTGCTGCCGTAATATAGGTGAACATTGCACCCCAGCAGAAATATGATTGGTTTCAGCGGAGTCATCTAAGTCCAATATGATCTTCCCGTCCCTAGCTGGCTGCATAATATGTTCTTTCAACGTAATGCACTTCTCAAGAGGATGACTAATGACTTGATGATAGCGACAGTAGTTTGGGTCACTAGTCCTTCCAGCCTCTTCGGGCCACTTTGGTATAGGAAGTTCAATAATCCCATTCTCAAGCAAATCATCCAGCATTCCCGAGAAGTCCGAGTCAGGAAACGGGTACTTCTTCTCTTGAAGCTCCTTTATTATGGGACGTTTCTTTGTTGTCTCTTTAGAGAATGAAGTCTTCTTCCCCTCGAGTCTAGACTTCCCTGAAATCCTAACGGGTTGTTCAATGGAAATAGTCATAGTTTCCTTTATTGACGCCTTTGGAGGCTTAGAACTCTTCTTATAATCACCTTTGTCCTTCTTGAACTTATATGAAGAGGACGGTTGGCTGCAACAATTTGCTATCATCATTTCCATGTCATGTGCCTTCGTAGCTAGCTCTTGAAAGGTCCTAGGTTTACTCATCCGTAAGACATAAAGCAGGTCCCACTCCATGCCCTGAATGCACATCTCGACAGCAGAGGCCTCAGACAAACGATCTTTGCATTCAAGGCTAAGAGATCTCCAGTGATTGATGTAATCAAGGACGGGTTCATCCTTCCACTGCTTAGTATTTGTCAGCTCCGTCATACTAACAGTGCGTTGAGTACTATAGAACCTGTTAAGGAATTCATGCTCCATTTGCTCCCAGCTGTTAATAGACTTGGGCTCCAGGTCCGTATACCAATCGAAGACGATCCCTTTAAGAGATTAAACAAACTGCTTTACCAACCTGTCTCCCTCAGTGCCAGCATTGCTGCACGTTCCAATGAAGTGAGCGACGTGCTGTTTGGGATTGCCTTTACCATCAAATTGGTTGAATTTAGGGCGCTGGTAGCCATGGGGCATACGAAGGACATCAATCCTTTTCGTATAAGGCTTAGTGTACAAATGCGTCTTGTGAGTTCCTCCCCCCAATTGAGCCTTAACAGCATTTGCGATTAGACTTTGAATTTGTTCAACGGACATCGAGCCCAATGAAGATTCCTTCTTTTTCACGCGTTCATCATCAGAGTCTTCACTGCGGTTAGACTCCTTATCAGACTATTCGCCATCCGAGCCTTTGCAAAAGGATTCGAATAGTCGCTTTTCCAACTTCTTCATTAGAGTTGCAATCTGCTCACTTTGATGCTTGATTTGAGCGTCTTTCTCTAGACTCTCTTTAGCGAGCCTCTCTAATGTTGCATTCATGTTTGCGAGCTGTTCTTCTACGTTGGTCGCCTCCGTCACCATGGCTGGCATAATGACAGAATTGAAGGATTCGATCTCCGATTGAGCGACTAACTCTCTTGGCGACGCCGGTGAGGATTCACTGCTAGTATAGCCATGATCTTCTACACCGAAAGGTTGGAAGGTGGGGTTGGCTTGAGTTCGAAGCTCATCCGTCCCTTGCGGAATTGTTTGATGCATCTTGAAGCCAGCAACAGATTTTTGCCTCAAAGGATGCGAAGTGATTTCGCTAACTCCTTTAGGCATATTGGAGTCAAGGCTTGGGGTCTTACAAGATTACGATGGGATAGTCCCTACTGGCTGCTTTATGGCAATCGCAGCAGCAACTTTTGCCATACTTCTAGTCATGATCCCGCTGGATGTAATGCTAGTGGTTGCCGATCCTTGAGATGTGGATTGGATAGCTCTCCTTGAAGGCTAAGGGATGGCGTTCTTAGGGGCCATGTCGTCTTGGAAGGAATGTAGAGTTCGTGGTTTGAAGAAAGAGATAAGAGGCAGAGAAAGTCCCACTGGGCGTGCCAAAAATTTGTAAACACAAATTTCGCGCCTAAAATAAATTAGACAAGAAATTCAGAAACAAATTGAATTTTGTATTGATGTTGTATATGGGTACAATCTCTTAATTTAATACAATGAGGTAGTCCTCTGATTCGATCTAATGACTTGAGTATTCCGAGGGCGTGATGCTTAATCTCGGTTGATGCAAATCGGTTGAAGAACTCTGAAGACTGTTCTTGATTTTGATCTGCAAGTAATTGATTGTAGTTTCTGAAGTTCTATAAGTTTTGATCTTTCTCACTTAGTAGCTGGATGCTCCTTGCTGTTTGAGCTCTGAATTCTGCAGATGCTGAATGCTCCAAATGAAGGGGAATGACCCTTATTTATAAGCTCTGTCAGCTAGGGTTAGAGTCAGGTTTTGGGCTTAGGCCTAGTAATTATTTTCTTATTTTCAAATAAAGAAAATAATTATTAATTTCTGCATCATAGATAACACATGGCAGCTTTTAATTGGCTGAATTTAATTTTAATCAAGTGGGTTCACCAAAGTCAACATAACACATGACAATCTGTAATTGGTCAAATTTTTACACGTGGCACCATCCGATTTGTTGCGGAATTTTTGCATTCTACAGCAACACCTGGGCCAAGTAGTAGCAATTAGAATGTAGGAATGAGTTTTAGGAAAAAGGTGTTAAACGGGGGTAAGATCGGATTGGAAGAGAGAAAGGAGGTGTCATGAATGTCACAATCCTATAAAGAAGAACAAACTATCTTTAGTGAGGAAGATCAAATGAGGCCAATGAATGGTGGTGAGAGGTCAAATAGTAGTGATAGACAACGCAATTTGCATAGTGGCGTCATTGGACTATTAGAAGAAGTAGCACAATCCTTGGGCACCGTTCTAGGCTCTTGTGTACATATACAAGTCACAAGCAAGCCATTTTGAAGGAGGGAAGAGAGACTTTTTCATTTTTTTGAAAAATAAAATAAAAGTCTAGCTTGTTAGTTTGTGGGCTCAGGTTTTTTCTATTTTTGTGATACTAGTTTGTGCCCGTGCATTTGCACGGGGATCTAAATATTAAAAATTTAATATAAATATGTACTAATATTATAAACAGAGTGGATAATGTTGAGCAAAAATAAAAATAAAAAATTTCTACAAACAATACTGTAAGTATTCCATTCGATATATGTAAGAAAACTAAGAATTTTTTGATT
>JACYFF010010365.1:16858726-16869282 GCA_017589665.1 Selenicereus undatus
TCTCAAATGTGGGTTTTGCTTTTCTAGCTTATGCTTCAAGGCATATTGCATGTCAAATACTTGAGTTTTCTCTCGTTGTTTAGTGTTTGTTGCTCTGCTACAATGTCCCTATAATTTGCATTGCTGTGGATGTCAAATGTATACAAGATACTTAGAATGGATCCTCAACTGCTGTAGAATACCTGGGTATAACTAGATCTAGATGCATATATGTCAGACATCTCTAGGGAATCGGCCATTTGTTGAAATTTAAAAGATTTAAATTCTTGTGCAAAGTTACCATAATTCTAATGTATAGCCATTTTAGTTTGTCGAGTATTTCAGATGGGTCTTGGCGTCCGTTGAGTCGTTGACCGTTTTCTAGAATTTGTATATTTTTAGTCTTACATGAATGATTAAGATTCTATACCTAGCGTGCTGGCCAAATCTAAGCATTGATAAATTGAAGTTTCCCTAGGGCGCTTGAGAGAACCATGTAGGTGCCGGAGATCAATTGATGTTCCCTGTGATTACTTTGCATCTGACAAGCTATGTGATGGGGGTTTTTCATCAATCTTGGTGACTTCGTACGTTGCCTACTTAATGATAGTATGATACACATCATGTCATCAGTATTTGGGGTAGGCCATGAAGTAATAAGAAAGACATTTGATACTGATGACATTTCTTTTTCTTGAAGCCCTTTTCTTTTAGTAGAAAGATTGAGTGTTGATTAAATGTTTTGCAATTGATTCTTTCAAAACTATGTTTATTATGTCCCATCCAGTAAGATAGAGGAAAAATGCTTCCACTGAAACTATATTCATGGCTCTCCAACTCATGGGTTTTAATTAATGGCACTAATGTTGTTTCTGTTAAGACTTTGCTAGCTAAAGCTGGTGCAATAGAATAATCAGCATTCTCGATATCATATTGATTGATGACTTCACGTTCTTCTCCTACACTCAGGTTCACGTTCTTCTCCTACACTCGGGTTCATAACTTGTAGTCTGATATTGATGCTTTATGGATTGGTTCTTGCTGTGCTACTCGAGCTGTGGGTTTCCTTTGATTTCTGTATTACTGAATTTGACATGGAACCTACCTTTTAAGCATTGCCTTATTGGCAGTACTTGTTAGGAAGATCTTTTGGTTGTTCATATGCAGTATGCTTGAAAACACACCTGGAGTCTTTGGTGTGCATTGTGTCAGGGATGCTAAAGTGTCTCTGATGCTGTTTAACTTTAAAGGACTTTCGGTTGATTTTGCCATATGCTTCGCCTCAAGTCCTATCCATTCCTGGAGTGAGCCCCTTTGCTGAAAGACAGAGGTCCATCTCCTTAGTCAAATGCTTACAGAGGGCTCAAGAATATGTCATCATTCTGCGGCGCAACATGTTGCCTTAACACTATTAATTTGCGTCCTGTCCTTAATTTTGATTTAACTTAGTACGGGAAGATATTCAAATAGAGTGTTCCCAGTTGTTGTTGCACATACTAGCCAGTTTTCTATGATTGTTTTCCTTTGTGCTCTGAATCTCAATGTGACCAACTCATGAATATATCAAATGTATTCTGGAATCTGGCTAAGAACCTTCGTTTTTCCTTAACTATGGAATGTAGAATAATCATTTTCCTGACTAAAGCAAAGTATATTGACTGATGGTTGGATTGAAAAAGATCTGTAGTAGGCACTGAGTCGTACCTTACCATACTGCACATAGTAACTCATACTACTGCCTCTCACGAGCCCCCTGATATTGTGATCTTGGTCACAATGGTAATGTTGAATGTGAATTGTGTGAACTTGGTTATGAACTTGTTGTGGGAGTTATAGAGACCTGCACCCTCCCCCCCCATGCACATATTGGTAATCAGCTTTCTTCTAATTATGTTTGATGAGGCTGAGTGTGCATCTCACGAGCACCAGGAGAGAAGGACGAGAACAACAAGCAAAATGTGTTGTTGACTCAGAAATGTGGCATTTATTTGGTACCATATGCTTTTAGGATTTTCCCTGCTTCCGGATGTTACCAGCCAACAGAATTTGTGGGAATCGCTTACAGGTTGGTTGAAGGTTTGGGTAGAGATCACATTAGTCACAAACTCACGATCCTCCCTTTGCTTTATGGAAATTAACCAAGCCTACCATCTTTATGTTTAGAAGCTATAATGCTTTGTATTTATGGTAGAAAATGTGGTCATTGCCACTGTGCTAAGTTCAGGGCTTAATGATGTAGGGTATGGAAATGTATATTTCACTCAGATTGTCTCATTTAGAGTTAAATGGTTTGCAAATTTTATATCTTTCGATGACTTTTTTCAGCTTGACTTCACCTCTCTTATTTAATCTCATATTGCACTTTTGTATCCTTTTGAATTGCAAATCATTTGGCAGATTATTTTGAAATCTCATTACTCCCGCTACCTCACATAAAATTCTAGATTGTCAGTACTAGTGCCTGGTTGATCATAACCTTCCAAATTTGAAAATTGGACGGCTAATTTCAATAATTGATTGTAGGCATTTTGCTAACGTAAAATGGCTTTCCTTTTTTTGGGGGGGGGGGGGTTGTAGGGGAAGCCTCATTTGGGCTTTGGGGTAGGGTAGAGGAGCCCCCTAAGTCCTACGTACCTGTCAATTTTGGTCTAGATATGTATTTTTAGTATTGATTTGTTCATATTTCCTTATGGTCTTTAGCCTATTGTGACACTAGCTAGCTTATCTCATTAAACCAGACCCTCCCTTTGCTGGAGCCTTTCTTACTGGATGTTGTTGCTTACTGATCAAGATAACAAAAACTGAGTGAAGGAAAATGACAACACATAAACAGGAAAGGAAACTACTGAAGTTTTTGCATGCCAGATAACTCACGAAATAAAAGGATGAGCTCTGTGGATTTTATTTTATTTTTTTTTGGGTGTTGTTTTCAGCTGCACCTATCCTGTATCTTGTCAGAATGGCTATCTTTTAAGGGAGACTCTGCTCAAGTACCTGATGGCTCTGTCTTTGTCTTAGTTGTTTGGACACGCTGGTCGAATAGCCTGAGCTATACTAGCAGCTTCCAGTTATATATAAAGAATCAAGATGCTGATTTAAATGTCCTTGTGACAAGCTCCTTTAACATGTTTTCCATGGCACAGCATAACC
This sequence comes from Selenicereus undatus, assembly GCA_017589665.1. Lineage (NCBI taxonomy): Eukaryota > Viridiplantae > Streptophyta > Magnoliopsida > Caryophyllales > Cactaceae > Selenicereus > Selenicereus undatus. The sequence continues at coordinate 16,861,856 of JACYFF010010365.1, forward strand.
AAGCCTACATTCAGTAAATGCTCCATTATGAAATGGTTTTAGCTAGCAAAATGCCCATATGCAACCAAATCCCAGAAGCTTGGTGGTTTGAGTGAACTTTACGGTATGTTCATCGGTTGACCTTCATTGATTTTTGATTTTATCCGAGAATACTTGTGTCTTTCAACTTTGCAGGATCTCCAGATCTGACTGGGGTTGTCTACTTGAACTAATAGACTACCAAAAGTGACATGCACTATTATGGTTTTCCAAAATTTACCTTTCAACTTGGGAGATTGGTTTGGGTGGGTAAGTCCCTTTTTGCTTGTCTCACTCTTAAGGCTAGTGACTACTATTTTGGAATTTATTTGCACTGGACCCTTTTGCGTCACGTCAATTAGACACTGGTTTAAGTCTATGCCGGGGGGGCCCCCCCCCCCCAAAAAAAACAGAAACCTAAGTTCTTTCAAAAGGGCGAGGATGGTCCAGGTCCTAGGAGTGGGATAGATGCTAGGATCAAACCCGAGGTTGTGGGTGGATGGTGGACAATGCGCCCCAAAACAACTGCCTAACATAATGAACTTGATATGTACATCTGAATGAAGCTTTCTTGTATATCTGCTTGGCTTTATAAATTCACAGTTCACATAGGCTCGTGTAATTTTATATTGTTCTTAAAAATTTCAGCACTAACAATTCGGCAATTTGGTGAGCAGCAAGCGTTCTCTTCTTGACAGTTCATTTGCACTTCTTTGTAGTGGAGGATATCTATTCTCATTGAAAGTAATATAATGCATAGGAGTAAAGATAACACTTGCGGTTCATGCTTGAGAGCTTCCGAGCAGTACCCTGTTTCCTAATGCAAAAGGCGAGAGAGCATGACTATGATCAGCCAACAATGCCCGCCGCCGTCCCAGAGCATCATCCTAGCCATTTTGTTGATCACGCTTTCATCGCGGATGATCTGTATCTATACTATTTCTAAACATGAAGTTGGAATTGCTAGTGCTGACCGATTCACATGCCATTTATGTGATTGTAGAATGTACAATTTACATTTTCTTTTTGAATGAACAAAAGGAAAATTTTTCACTGAAAATCAATGTTCTGCATATGTTATCATACAGAAGCAGTAGTCATTATTCTTTGATCCACCTCAATGCCATCTTTATTTTGGGGGGTAATCACAACCTAGCATTTAATAACCTAATTCCAATTCTCGATGTCCTAGCTCCGAAATCATCATAAACAGTAAAGCCTCTTAAATAAAGAATAAAATCTTGTTGGATTCACAAAATACATGGACATTAAAGTGATGTCAACAGCATAAAAAGCCATTGACAATGCAAAGGCACAGTCCTTTGAGGTTTGGAGAGAAGGCGACGTTTCGTAGTGCTCTAATTTGTGACCCACCTTGGTTTTTTCGTCCATTTCACAAAATGCCACTTTAATTAAGCAAACACCCAACTATGCTTTTTGTGTGTTGACTCTAAAATCAGACCCTCACACCAATTGGGCCAATGGCCTTTGAGGTCTAGCCACCATCTTGGTGCTCCATGTGTAGGCAAAGGCTATCCAAACCTGAGATCACGTTGTGAGTCCCCTAAAAAACCCTTCGATGAACTGACAAAGGAAGCAACTCTTGACAAGTGCATGGAACACGATCTTTATGAACTGGCTAAGGGAAACTCTTGAAGGGCTGTAAAACAAAGACTAAAGCTTTGTTTGAGATTTGATGGCCTCTGTCCCATCCAATGGTGAGTTATGTGAAAGGAGCTTCGAGGGCAGTCAAGTCGCCTATATCTAAGGATAGCAAGGCTATGGATGACCTCTCAAAGATTGCTGATGCTGTTGTATTGTACATGTATCTGCACCCTCCAAAAATGAATTCATAAACGCCTACATTACTACATATGCATCTGCATTTTCTGAGCCACTTATCATATGACAAGGTATTGGTGTGTTGCTCTGATGCATCTAATCCTGCTCCGATATTAATGACTCTTCTTATTGGTGAAAAGAAAATATCAATTTTACAATATGATTTCCGGTAAGTATGTGTGCATAGTTGTATACAACACAATATGAAATATTGACTGAGAGTTTCAGTAAAAGTTTAATTGTCCAAGCATAAAGACCTCTGGGACAAGAGAATGCAGCAGCAAAATCTAAGCAGATGTAATAATATAAAGGGGAATTCTTGTAATATACATGAGAATGCCTCCAATCCTAGACCATAATTCTTGCATATGAATGCGTAGTAATACTCAATCGCTGTATTCTGGAGTAATTTTTAACAGTCCAAGTCATGCAACCCTTCAACTGCTGCTGCAAATTAACTTGGAAAAAGGAAGAAGATTTTAAAATTAAGAAAGAGTAAATGAATAACGATTCAAACCAGAAACATATTATTTACATCTTCCAAAAGCACAATTACAGTATTGGATCAAGTGCCATAAAGAACACTGGCACTAAAAAATAGCATCATTACTGTCCTCAATCATCGAGTTCTAGCATATCACAACATGCTATCAATTCCCAATCAACGAAAGAATTAAGAAGAGAAAACAAGGAACAATTTGGACAACAAACTCAGCTAACTAAAATCAGTGAGAGAAGACAAATTAAGAGCAAGTGCAGTGGTGAGCCTTGTTTTTGGCTCACCGGTGGAGGTCCACCACTGCCACATCAACCCTCTCTCCAACTTTTTGCCTCACAAGCCTCACTCTCTCCGACGGTTGGCTCACCACTTTGGCTCACCAAATAAAATAATATCAATGGACCCCACACTTAATCATATTTAATTGTTTTTGTTTTTATGTTTTAGTTGGTTATTTGTGTTTATTTTTTGTGGGATAAATAATGTGCACATAATAATTTGGTGAAACAACTAATTAGAGAGTCATTCTTTTTTTGAAAGAAATACAAGAGAGTAATAAAAAAAAATTACACATGCATCAATATGAAAATTACGAGAGTTCGATAATTAAGAAAAAGATACACCAGGTAAGGAGCGAAGGGCGAAAAATTACAATCGTTGAGCAATTGAATTATTAGAAATTACAAATAGACGATCAATGAACTATCAATTTTGTCGCCGACCCGAATTTCTCTTCCATATTTCCTCAATCAAGTCCGCTTGAAAAGTTTCATGCTTGTGGGAATTGCGAACATCACATGATCGTTGAAAGTATGTCTCGTAGCACGGATGGTGGTCGTGGTTAACAGTCGATTGCGGGACAGTTCCCTCGACAACGTCGTAGTCAAAAGCAAGCTCGTAGTTGTCCCGCTCGTCCTCCACGACCATGTTGTGGAGTATTACACACGCTCTCATAATGATACCAATTTCTGTTTCATCGAGCAGACGAGCAGGGCCACGTACAATGGCAAATCGAGCTTGCAACACACCGAAGGCCCGCTCAACATCCTTTCTCACTGACTCTTGACGCTCTGCGAAAAAAAATTTCTTAGGCCCTTGGGGAAGGGGGATGGTTTTAACAAATGTCGCCCATTTTGGATAAATTCCATCTGAAAGATAGTATCCTATGTTGTACTGGTGGTCGTTGACGACATACTCACATTTAGGAGCCCGATCCTCATACAACTCTTAAAAAATCGGTGACCGATCAAGGACGTTGATGTCGTTCAGACTTCCAGGCAACCCGAAGAACGCATGACATATCCAAAGGTCGTATGATGCAACGGCTTCAAGGATGATTGTTGGCACTTTGTAAACTTGCTTTTGAAATGATGCCCTCCAAGCCGCTGGACAATTCTTCCACTCCCAGTGCATGCAATCTATGCTTCCCAACATACCGGGAAAGTCACGAGCTTCAGCAACTCTCAACAAGCGATCAACATCAGCTTGGTTTGGTTTTCTCAAGTCCTCTTCTCCGAACACCTCAACGACGCCAGAGGCAAACCTTTTCAGGCACTGTAATGCGGTACTGGCACCAATCTTTAAATATTCATCTACGCAATCAGCCGCAACACCATAGGCGAGCATTCGCATGGCTGCAGTACACTTCGTTAATGGCGACAACCCCCGTTTTCCGGCCGCATCGTACCTCACCTGAAAGTACTGTGAATGATTGCCAAGTGCTTCTACAATGCGGAGAAATAAGTGTCGCCGCACTCTGAATCTACGTCGAAATTGATGTTCGTTGTACAATGAATCGTCCGCAAAGTAGTCTTTGTATAAGCGGTTGTGGGCAGCTTCTCTATCTCTCTTAATAAACCTTTTTTTCATCCGAGGCGTTGATGTCGAAGGTGTCGGCTCTGTTGCTATTTGGCTTAGTTGTAGAAGGAGCATCATTTGTTGTTGCACTAGTTCATGATGTTGCAGGTAAGCCCCCATGGCGACTATCATGTCATCATCTGACGAGGAGGAGGACGATGTGTCTCCCTCATCAGGCAACTTTCCAACGTTAACTGAATCCATTGCAAATAACCTGCGCAAAATAATAATGATTAGACACAATTGTATGAAGAGTAACCACTGCATTAAATAAAAATATGTTGATACAACCTAGGAGAAACCAATTTATTAAACAAACATAAGTTCAGACAACCTAAGACTGACCATTTTATGAAACAAAAATAAATTGATACAACCTAAGCGTAACCAATTTTACAAGCAACAACATGATGCTGACCCAATTTAATAAAGAAGTGAAAGTTACATTATACGTTCATACAACCACAGAGGAGCAACGTAGTTCTTTTCGTCTACATAAATAAAGGAGACAAGAGACATATTACTGAGTTTATGATGAGTGCTCTGATCTCCTTTGCATGATTTCTACTTTCTTTTGCTCATAATACGCCGCATGTTCAGGAGCCATTGTTGAAGTGTCAAGCATCATGATTTTATCCTCTCCGCCCTCATTTTATTTTCTCTCCTTATCATCTTTTGAACTTTCTCTTCTTTTGCAGTGCTAAGAAAATCTTTGAACATTTCTCTCATACCAGTGTGAGTCATGTTTAAGTTCGTCAGTTGAGTTTGACTATTTTCAGGAATGGCGTTGTGACCCTTTTCCTTCAACCTTCTCTTCGCGGCCTTCCGGCCCTCGGGCCTTTCTTTCCCACTAGCACCTTCCTCTCCCGCCTCTTCGGTGTCAGGATTGGACCTTTTGGATGATCCTGACCCTGACGTTGGTGGCTCACATATCGCCCTCCATTTCGGTTGGTCCTTCAGCAACTGATACCAATGGTCCAACTCAAACTTCTTTCCCGTACGCTCGATGTACAATCTGTGGGCCTCCTCTGCAATCTTAGCATCGTTCCACCCACTTTGATTACAACGTTCAACTTCCGTCATAATACCTGTCCATTTGTTCACCAATGGGGAGCACCGAAGCCATCGGTTATTACATGTTTTTGGAGTACGTGTCGATGCCCCTTGTGGACGGTGCTCGTTAAAATTAGAGACCACCCTACTCCAGAAGCTAGACTTTTTTTAATCAGCCCCGATAACAGGATCGGTGCCTACATTTACCCACGCCCTTATTAGACGTTGATCTTCATCAACTGTCCACTTTTTTGCCCCATATATTTGACCACCCATTACTTCCTCCCCCTCCCCCTCATCAGTACTTGGCTGAATATGGGACTCCGACTGGCCCTGCCCTACCATTGATTCTGTTGGTGTGGCAGATGGGGTGGAGTTGCTCCCTGTAGAAAGATAGTTTCCATGTGGAGGAGCCGGGTGATAGTAATGAGAATAGTGTGGGTATTCAGTACCATGCACATTAAAAGGTTCGGTATGGATCGGGCGGTAATATGTTGTAGGGTGTGTTTGAGCAATGTGACTTGAACCAGTGGCGAATCTCGAGGGACGTTGGGGTGGGTAATATGAATGTTGGGAATGATGGGGTTAGTTTTCCGTTGGAATTGGACGGTATGACACATGGGGATTGGGTGTGGGAAGTGGGACAGCACTATTCCCCCTATCATGGGATGAATCGTCATCTTGAAACAAGCTCATAAAGGTCGGAGGGGTGTTAGGGTCCATATTCAAAGTGAAATTACCACTAACGAATTACCACCTACAAATTTATAATTAATCGTATTAGTACTTTAATCACTTACATTAATTGAAAGCGATAACTGTACGAAGTTCACAAATTTCAATATGTTTTCACTTTCAAATATAGAAACTCTCAACAATTTTGAAGTTCACATTAGCTACATCATATTTTGCTCAGTATGTGATCCTTTCCTATGTCATTACAAATCTTTCTGTCGTTGTAATAAAAATTAATTTCTCTTCTATATTAATCCGTATATTGACTAATATAATAAGGGAATTTATAATTAATCGCACTAATACATTAATTGCTTGTATTATTTGTACTCAGACAACTGCAAAACCAATTAATTATTAGCTACAAGTTTGTTTAATTGTATTCAAAGGATTATTATATAATATTACATATTGAAAGTGGGCACTTTCACAGTTGCAAAAAGTAAAATATCAATAGAGTTGGGAACTGTAGCATTTACGAGCACACTTTTATTGCAACTTGCACATTATTGCATAAGACCTTTAACAAGAGCTTCAAGTAGTTCATTTGCGGTTCGTTCATATCTAATTAATTTCAAGCCTGTGTACTTAGGGTGAATTAACATAATAGTCATGTCAATCCATTACTATGGTTTTCGGCATGTTTCGAAATATGACTGAAATAGAGTACCGATAAATATGGGTATCACAAATTCCAAGTCATTTTGATTTGATTTAGATTCAGTGCATTTTTTTTTTCTAAAATTGTTATAGCCATTTGACTAGTCATATAAACCATCTAACAACATTATGTCATTACGTTAGCCATGTAAACCATATAAACCATAAAATATTGTTGTACCCATTTTAGTAGTCATATTTTCATCAATTTTTAACAAATTAAACACGTCAAACTATTGAGCCAAATCATATTTCATGTTAATAACAAATTAAACACGTCGAAATAATGACCCAAATTTCATGTCACATTTTTTTTTCCAATTTTTCCAACAAATTTAAACAATAATTCAGCGACTCACAATTTTCCGTGATAAATTACAACCCGAACAACTTCTCTACACATAAAAAAATACCAAAGTTAGTAACATAAACATCAACTCCAACATACAAAATTAAGAATATCATTACATTAAAAGAAATTTGTTACCAATTCTTCTGCACAGCCCTTCTGGAAAAAATTCACTTCAAATGTGAAATCACCGGAATTTACCCACGCAACGTCATTTGTTTTTGCAAATTTCAGCTGGAGCCTCTCAATGTTTTTATAGACAACAAAAATACCAAAAAAAAAAAAAGCACCAAGTCACGGGCTTCATGCTCTGCCGTCCATTGCCTGCTGTACCCACGCCCAGCCCAACTTTTTCTGCCAAGCCCAGCTTTTCCAGGTCCAAAAAAAAAAGCAACCGCCCCCCCCCCCCCCCCC
>JACYFF010010365.1:16869382-16925486 GCA_017589665.1 Selenicereus undatus
GTCTTTTCCCCCCTGAAACGACGTCGTTTTGGGGGGGGAAAAGACAAAAAAAAGGGGCGCGGGCCCACCCGAGGCCCGCAGCCTACCCCCGAGCCCACGCGGACGAGCGACCCACTGCAACTTCCCGGGCCTACCTTTCCCCCACCCCCCTCACTTTTTGGCCCACGGGACAGCGGATGCACATGCTCTAAGTTCTTTGTTTCGTACCCCACTTGAAAGCAAACGAACTCTGCTAATCAACCTAATCTTGACTGTTTTTGCCACTTGTTGGAACCTTCACCAATGCAAAGGCGAGTTTGCCATCAATCCTGAAAGCCCAGATTTGAATCTCATCTCCATCCTTTAATTCATTCTTAGCCACAACTTCAAACCACGTGTTTACCAGAAAGTACTTTGAAGAGTTTTTGTAATTCCACCTCTTGAATGAGTTCTCTGCCCTCCAACCCTGGCTCAAGCACTTACCGGCATACCCACCAGGCTCTTTTTCTCATCTTGAACTTCCAGTATCTGTTTCTCCTCTTCAGTGGGAGAAAGGCGTTTCTCACATTCCCTTACCGGCATTGTAATCCTGCCCTGACCTTTATCGACCTCGCATTTGAATAGCTTCTTTTGCAACACCATAACAGGGTCAGATCCTCCTGAAAAAATCTCTTCTCTGGAGTCATGGGGAAGAACTGGGAATTGGTACGATGGGGCTTTGTTTCCCTCAATGGGGTTCATGGGATTCTCTTCAATTTCAGCCATGGCGATGGGAATGTTGGGTTTTGGTGCAGTTTTTGTTACAGTAAAAAGGGAAATTAGTGAATTTTGGGGAGTTTGTTAGATTGTTAAGATGGGGGGCTACCGGATCCAGTAGGTAGTTATAACTACCTTCTTACATTGAGCTGATAAAAATAGCTATTGTATTCAGCAAAGGAATAATAAATACAATGTTATTGCTATTTCTCTCTCCATACTCTCTTTCTCCATCGTCTCTGTTTTCTTGATTGCTTGTGTGGTAGATCTTGGAGCTTATTCATTTCGCTAAGCTCCCTGGTTGCTGCATCATTGGTATCAGAGCTTGCCTCTGATTCTGGTGGCCTTTGAAACTGGCAAAAACTCGAAGAGCTACTATGGTGACGGTAGAAGAAATGCTGAAGAGCTTGTTGGAACAACAAAAGTCCTTCTCACAACAAATAGTTGATCAGAACCAGAAAATCAACCAAGTGATGGACCAGATGAAAGAAATGGAGAAACGGAAAGGTAGTGCTGAAATCCCTAACTTTGTGCTAGTCAACGAGGTCGAAACGGGGGAAATTGGCCACTCGGGAAATCGGGTCTCGGGTGAGGGTCAATCGAAAGGGAACATTATGCATTTTAATCCAAGAGTAGAGTTCCCTGCATTTGACGGTTCCAACCCAAGGCAATGGGTTAAGAAATGTGCAAAGTACTTCAATCTTTGTAAAATTCCAGATGACCAGAAGGTTGATCTGGCTTCGATGCATTTACAGGGAAAAGCCGAGGTGTGGTTCAGTAGTTATATTCTTGGAAGGAAGCATGTAGACTGGGATGATTTCATTGTGGATTTGTGCGCTAGATTTAGAGGTGATATGGGAAGGCAAGTGGTGGAAGAGTTTAATAAACTGCACCAGGGGGGTGGACTGGATGATTATCTTGAAGCTTTTGAGGAGCTTAAGGCCTTGTTATTGCTCAAGAATCCAACGCTTCCAAATGACTATTTTGTGGATAGTTTCATTGGAGGATTGAAACCATCCATCAAATATTTTGTAAGGGCATTCCATCCTAAAACACTGCTAGAAGCTGTGGAATATGCCAAATCTCACGCAGAAACCCTTGAAGCAATCAAGAGAAATCAGGTACTACCTAGGACAATAACTTCCAATTCCCATAAGGGACTGCTACTACTGCCTATGAGTTACCAAGGGCCTAGGGTCAATGGTCCTAGTCAGACGACTCAATTGAAACCTAAGACTCTGACACCTGCCGAAAGAGCTGAGAAGTTAGCTAAGGGTCTGTGTTTCTTTTGTAACCAACATTATGAGAAGGGTCACTAATGTAACATCAAGAAAACACAGCTTTTCCTTATTGAAATTCCTGGAAGGGAAGATAAAGCAGAGGAGGTAGAGCCTGGAGAAGTTGAAGATGACACACAAATTGATTGTGATTTTTACTTAGATAATCCTCATATCTCAATTCATGCCCCAAGTGGTAATAAGTGTTTTCAAACAATGAGGGTTACTGGCCAGTATGAGAGATTTTCCTTGCACATACTCATTGATTCTGGAAGTACACACAATTTTCTAGATATTGCAATGGCCAAGAAAATTGGGTGCAAAATTGAATCTATACAGTCTCAAACTATAGCTGTTGCTGATGGAAATCAATTACAATGTCAGTATGTAAGGGATTTGAATGGAATCTGCATAATGCACATTTTATGGGGGATATGCTTCTAATTCCCTTAGGGAGTTGTGATATGGTGCTAGGAGTCCAGTGGCTATCCCAGTTAGGGACAGTCAAGTGGAATTTCAAAAAGTTGCAAATGGAGTTCACTTATGCAAGCAAGGTACATACATTGAGAGGAATGACTGGGAAAAAGGTACAGTGGGTGGGAGATTCGAAGTTATAAAAAGTTATACCAGAAGCAGCTCAAGTGTGTATGATCCAATTGATGGAAGTTGGACAAGATGAGGCTGACTTATTTGCTTTGCATACACCAACTACTGTCAACCATAAGGTAACACCTCCCCTAATTTTGCAGTTACTTAGGCAGTTTGAGGATCTGTTTGAGGAGTCCATGGATTTACCTCCAAATAGAGGAATATTTGATCATAAGATCCCTTTGATACCTGGTTCAACCCAGTCTCCATCAGACCTTACAGGTATCCACTTAAACAAAGGGATATCATTGAGTCTTTGGTTCAAGAGATTGTTGATAAGGGAATTGTGCAACATAGCTCTAGCCCTTTTGCTAGCCCTGTGGTGTTAGTGGGGAAGAAAGATGGTACTTGGAGATTATGTGTGGATTATAGGGAGTTGAATAAGTAGACTATGAAGGATAAATTCCCCATCCCTATGGTAGAAGAATTGATAGATGAGCTAGCTGGGGCAACCATCTTTTTCAAGATTGATTTAAGGTCAGGTTATCATCAAATCAGAATGCATGCTGGGGATGTTTACAAAACTACATTCAAGACTCATATGGGCACTTTGAGTTTTTGGTAATGCCCTTTGGGCTTACCAATGCTCCAGCTACCTTCCAGGGCTTGATGAACCATATTTTTAAAGCATTTATAAGAAAGTTTGTTTTAGTCTTTTTTGATGATATTTTGATCTATAGGCAGACCTTGGTACAGCACTTGGAACATTTAGCATGTGTGTTTACTGCTATGAGACAACTCTATGGGTAGGAATACCGGTAGAGGTAAGGTTGCCTACAGCTGGATCTCCCCAGACCCCGCGAAAGCGGGACCCACTTTGGGAGTTTGTTGTTGTTGTTGTTGTTGTTGTTGTTTACTGCTATGAGACAACACCTCTTATATGCCAAAAAGAGCCAATGTTCCTTTGGGATACCACAAGTGGAGTATTTGGGACATGTGATATCTGCTGAGGGGGTCAAAACTGATGCCAATAAAATCAAGGCCATTGAAAATTGGGCAGTACCTCAGTCTGTGAAGCAACTGAGGAGTTTTTTTGGGTCTTGCAAGCTATTACAGGAAATTTATCAAAGGTTATGCCATGATTAGTAAACCCCTTACTGATTTATTAAAGGTAGCAGAATTCAAGTGGACTGGGACAGCACAGGAGGCATTTGTAGATCTTAAAAGAGCATTATGTCAAGCCCCAGTATTAGCAGTTCCAGATTTCTCTAAGACCTTTATTGTGGAGACCGATGCTTCCAATGGAGGCATATTGTCGTAATGCAAGAGGGGCATCCTATTTCTTTCATTAGCAGATCCTTAGGCCCTAAATGGTAGCAATTATCAATGTATGAGAAAGAATTATTGGCTTTGGTGTTTGCAGTTCAGAAGTGGCAGCAATACCTTACGGGTCAACAATTTATAATAAAGACAGACCAGAAGAGTTTAAAGTGGTTATTGGAGCAAAAGATCTCTACACCATTTCAACAGTTGTGGTTATTCCAAACTCATGGGATACACCTATGAAATTCATTATAAAATGGGGCAAGACAATTTGGCTGCTGATGCTTTGTCTCGGATGCCTAGTGCTAAGGTCCTTTTCTTGGCTATATCAGTTATACACGCTAACATCCTTGATACAATAAAAGCCAGTTATAGCTTGGACCCTTTTCTGCTGCAAGTTTTCAAAACTGTCAGGACCAGCAGCACAGTTTTGGCTCATATACTGTTGTAGATGGGTATTTGAGAAGAAAGGGAAAGCTTGTTATTGGTCCTAATGAGGACTTAAGGAGGCAACTTTTGCATTGGGTTCACACTTCCTCTACTGGTGGACACCCTGGTAGATATGCTACATTAAAGAAATTGCAAGGGCTTTTTTATTGGAAGGGCTTGATTAAAGATGTCCAGAACTACATTAGAAACTGCACTATTTGTCAAGCTTGTAAATATGACACAGCTGCTTCTCCTGGACTACTACAACCTTTGCCTATTCCCACTACAGTATGGCAGGACATAGCAATGGACTTCATTGAAGGTTTACCCAAGTCCTTTGGTAAACAGGTGATATTTGTGGTAGTTGACCGGTTGAGCAAATATGCCTATTTTATTGCTCTGGCTCACCCTTATACTACTGTAGAGGTGGCTCAAGCATATCTAGATCATGTTTTCAAAAATCATGGGTGGCCTAGAAGCATTGTTAGTGACAGAGATTCTATCTTTGTGAGCAATTTTTGGCAAGCTTTGTTCACTCTCCAAGGCACTGACTTACTGCTGTCATCTAGTTATCACCCCCAAACTGATGGACAGACAGAGGTGCTTAACAGGTGCCTGGAAACATACCTTAGGTGCATGACCTCTGATGAACCTAAGGAATGGAGTAAGTGGTTGCCTGTTGCTCAGTGGTGGCATAACACAACTTATCACTCAGCTACCCAACTCACTCCTTATGAGATCCTGTATAACCAAGCTCCCCCAATACATCTTCCATATTTACCTAGTGAAACCAATAATGAAGCTGTGGACAGGTCTTTACAGAGAAGGGAGGCCATGATTCACCTCCTGAAATTTCACCTACTTCATGCTCAGCACAGAATGAAGCTTTTAGCTAACCAACATCGAAGTGAAAGATCTTTTGCAATTGGAGAACAGGTTTGGCTTAAATTACAACCATACAGACAACATTCAGTGTATAGAAGGACCAATGACAAACTCAACCCTCGCTATTTTGGACCCTTTCAAGTCAAAAGGGTGATAGGGAAGGTGGCATATCAGTTGGATCTCCCTACTACAGCTCAAGTACACAATGTTTTTCATGTATCTCAGATTAAGTGTTTCAGAGGTGAGTTACCTGCCCAACCTCATATTCCTGTGGGGTTGCAGGGAAATGACAATTCAACCCAATTTACTCCAGCTGCCATTTTGGAAAGGAAGTTGGTTAAACAACACAATAAAGCTGTGGTTTTCTACTTGGTTTTGTGGGAGGGGCAGCCTGAGTCTGAAGCTACTTGGGAAGAAGCTGCTTTCATGGAGGAAAGGTTTCCACAGTTTTTTGCTCAGTCCCAAACTTGAGGGCAAGTCTGTAGTGACGGGGGAGGGTATGTTACAGTAAAAAGGCAAAATTAGTGAATTTTGGGGAGTTTGTTAGATTGTTAAGATGGGGGGCTACCGAATCCAGTAGGTAGTTATAACTACCTTCTTACATTGAGCTTATAAAAATAGCTATTGTATTCAGCGAAGGAATAATAAATACAATGTTATTGCTATTTCTCTCTCCAAACTCTCTTTCCCCATCGTCTCTGTTTTCTTGATTACTTGTGTGGTAGATCTTGGAGCTTATTCATTTCGCTAAGCTCCCTGGTTGTTGCATCAGTTTTTTCGATTTCAGGAAGCTGTGATCTCTTGAATTTGGGGTTGCCAGATGAAGTGAGTTGTTGTTCAACCAGTGGGTTTTCCTCAACTTCAGTTGGTTGGCATTCAAACAACTTCGTCTCTATCATATTCATGGGTTTGTGTTGTTCAAGTTCAACCATTGGAATCCCCAGGAATGAGGTTGAAGAAAGGGCTTTGAGCTACAAGTGCTAAAAAATCCAAGGGAGAAAGAGAAGAATACTGGTTTATAAGATCATCCCCAAAATCTTCCTTACTGACGATCCTCCTTCTAATCCTCATATTCACCCACCTACCTTTGATTTTCTTCAATCAAAAATCAAAAAATTTCAGAGAGAGAAACAAAATTGTTTCACAGAGAAAGGATATCAGAATGGGGATTCGGGAACCAAGTGGGTAATCTGTAGATTACTAGATCAAGACAATCTGCTATTTGTTGTTGAATTTCAGGACGAAGTTGACTAACAAGCAAAAATCAGGAGAAAGAAGGTGTTTAATTCAAGGGGTTTTTGATTAGGAGAGGGAGAGTAGCACTAACAGGAAGGTGTTTAGGAGTAAAATTGTGAGATTAGTGAAAAAGTTTCCTGATTAAGAATCAAAATCTTATTACAGTTTGGGGAATAAGTTCACCCAAGATTTTGTTGCAACGGTCATATCTTGGATCGTTACTATGGCGATCAAATGAGTTGAAAATGCGGCAATTTTGAGCGGGAAAAGGTTCATGGGTACGTATTTTGTTTTAAAGCATCTTAGCCGCTCTATGTGGGTTGTTCTGGGCTTTTGGGTAGCCTATATTCATGGTCCGTTCCACTTTCTCTCTCCTGCCCCTTTTTAATTTAAAGGTCAGACCCTACAAGAAGTAGAGATTCTGTTTCTGGGTTTTGAGAATTTTGTTCGGCCGGTTTCTCGTTATGTTGGTCAACCTAGAAACCCGACCCGACTCTGCCTCCATTTCATGCGTTCAAGCCGTGTTTGGGTCCGACATCATTTTTATCAGACGAAGGCATAAGAGCATCCGCATTGGTGATCCAAAAGTTTAGATCACAAGTAGGGGCCCACAACCTCCACATCATCTCACAAGTCAACTTTTTTTTTCTTCTCTACATCCTATGGATCACCAACTTGGATCACCAAATAAAATAATATTTTATAGACCCCACTACTACCATATTATTGGGTTTTAGACTTTTAAATGCTTAGTTGGCAAAAAAAAAGAGAGAGAGAATGTGTGGGGGGCGGATCATGGCCATGAGCTGGACCCTAGGGCGAGCGAAGCGGATCACTGATGCATGGTATTGCTTGGACCGTGAGCCAAATTTTTGGCTCACGAGCCTTGCATTGCAGATGCTCTAATACCCTTTCTATCTTATTCACCTTTTTCTTTGGCTTTCTTTCCTTTTTTTTTTGTGGCGGGTGCTGGGGTTGATTTTAGTATGCTGGGTATCCAAGATCAAGATGTTGTTGATTAATTATTTATGTGTGTGTAGCAGACTTGCCGTTCTCATTTTGTGCTTCTGTTCATATTATTCAGAACTATATGCGCAGGTGCATCAATTGAAGTGAATTTGTAAACTATGAGGTGAAATATTTTTAGAATTTGCTGTGATTTTTTATGTTAATCAGTAGATTTGGAATGCTTCTTTTACTTATGCTTCATTAACAGGGAATGGACTTGTAGACATGGACAATGGTCAAATGGGATATAGGAGTTTTGTTAATTATGTAATAAAAATGTTAAATTTAAAAAATATATTCTTTGATTCTTTATGTGTCTCCGGTACATGACCTTGATATCTGTTTTCAGTATGTTGTTGGAAAAGTTTTGCTTCGTTGTGTTGTTAAAATGTATTAATGAACTTATGTTTGTTATTGCCTTGTAGATTGTACTCAGTTGGACTGAAAAAGCTGCTCGCAGAGGAATCCCTGCAAATATGATTGATCTTGGATCAGCAACAACATTAACTTGTGGACTTGGTTTCTTTTAAGTAAGGTTTCTGTCTCTTCTTTAGTCTGTTTTGATGGTCTTCATCACATAGAGCCACGGAAAATCATTTTGTGGCGATAAAATATTGGGTAATATTCTCTGTTTAATTTTTAGGCATCATTAACATATTGCATATAACAGATGGGTTTTCTTTGTTGTTCTGAACAGATTTTATGGCCAATACTTGGGCTTTCTGTCATTAGTTTAGAACACATTGCTCCACTACTATGTATCTACAGTTTGCCTTGCTGCACATCCCAATTTCAGATTTTAGTTGATCTGAGTCTTTGGAAAATGGCTCTGTGAATGAGGAAAAGTGGCACCACTGAAGTCCTCAAAGATACAGAGCATGTTTCAGAGAAAGCTCCTCTTTGAAGGCATTTGATGATTGTAAAGGTGATGAAGAATTACAGCACAGTTGACTCCATCATACCCCAATTATGATCAAGCCTGTCCAACCAATCTTGTCCTAATATGTGGAAGCAATAAGTTTGCCGCTCGTGGGACATGCATTGATTCTTTGGGGACTCTCTGTGTGATTGGTCATTACATAAGTCAGAATTATAGCACATTGGACGACATCGCATTGATTTTATACATATATAAGTATTGAATAGTTAGTACCTTAAGCAACTGACCCAACTATCACAACCATGAGTGAACCATCAGCCCTGTGAATAAGTTGTGCATGCTAGGGATGATGCTTTAATTGATCCCCAGTCATAACAGAAGCCTGGAAATAACTAGATTCACTTGTGTTAGACACTTATAGGAACACGTCATTTCTGGAGTTTTAATGCTTCAAATTCATGTGCACAATTATTATAATTCTAAAATATGGCCATTTTATATCAGAATGTCCAGTACTTCAGGTAGCTCTAACTATCCCTCGGTCATTTTATAAAATGCTTTTAGGGTTCTATACCTAGTCATGTCAGAACATTGAACATTCAGTACATGTATTGGAAATGAATTGAAGAGTCCAAGAATACATGTTCGGGCATGTTCTATTGTCACAGTTTTATGTTTGACAAACTCTTTGATGTGGAGTGTGGATTGGGCTTGGGATGGTGGTACTTGGCCTGTTCAGGACTTTGTTGCCTCCAACATGCATTGTCATCCGTACTTTGGTAGTCTGGTTATGCCGTGATATAATGGAAAGACATTTCATTTAGAGTAGGGTAGTTCTTTTCTTGGATGCCTTCTTTTAGTAGAAAGATTAGGAAGTACATTTCGTTATGCTCCATCTAGTAAGTAGAATAAAAGTGCTTCTTATGATGCTATATTCATGGTTCTTAAACTCAAGGGTTATAATTAATGTGATGAATAATGTTAATCTATTAAGTCTTTGCTAACTATAGCAATGCAATGGCATAATTGTCGAAATGAATGTTCTTTTGCATATTGTACTGATTTATGACATTTTCTTTCTTACTCGGGTTCTCAATTCAGAATCTGATATTAGTCCTTTCTACCTAAGTCAACCCTTGTAGTTCATCTTGAAGAGGAGTTCGTTTGATGTGTCAAATGCTCAGCCTCATGTTACATCCGTTTCTGGGGTGAGTGAGCCTTCTTTTGCTGAATGTCAAGTTTAACGCTTATGGTACGAATAAGAGCCACAAACTATGTCAATTTCTGATGATTTCTATTCTACATGTCACTCTATTCATCATGCTTGCGAATGTCACCTTGACTATGTTAGTTTGTGTCCTGTTAATTTTGATTCAAATTAGTACGAGAAGGTATTCAAATGGAATTCTCCCAGTTGTTACTGCACATATTGTATTTTCGGATTGCTCTTCTTTGCACTCTGAGTCTCAGTTTGATGAACTCATGAATTTATAAAAGTAGAATTTAGGTGTGTTGTGGATCCAGCGTTGGCAACAGGTATGATAGTAGTTGGAAAAGCATCCTTCAACTTTATCCAAGCTTGCAGATAATACCCTGTTACTGACTAGCTTCTATATTCTTAAGCGCGGCTTCATCATAAGCAAGGGTCGCAGCTTGTGTCAAATGTTCCAAGCCCGCCCGTGCTGCTTCATTGAGCATTTTGGTCGGTTGTACGTTAATCACCAAATCAGGAGTAGTGCATTCCAACCCGAGTGCTCAATGAAGGCTTACAACTGCATGTTAGGAATTTTTACATATTGTCAACTACGAAACCTCAGCCTAGCAGTGGGAATTGACACGTATATTTTTTTTTTCTTGTTGAAGAAGAGCCTTGGAGCAACGGTAAGGTTGTCTCCGTGTGACCAAAAGGTCACAGGTTCGAGCAGTGGAATCAGTCATTGACAAAGTCAGGTTAGGCTGCCTACAATTCACCCCTTGGGGTGTGGCCCTTCCCGGACCCTGCGTGAACGCGGGATGCTTGTGCACTGGGCTGCCTTTTAATTTTTTTTTTCTTGTTGGCAAGCCTTATAATTTCTCGATATCAATCACATCAGGTTATTTTGGGATCAAAACTATCCAAATGAGGGGAGTCTAGAGTAATAGCTTGTTTTCTTCTCTTACATATTTACACACACATTATATATGTGGGTCGATAGTATATACTGTTACTCTTGAGTCTTGATAATATTCTTTGCTTAGAATGGTGAAACGCAACAAAGTAAAAATTCCAACCACTAGCAATGCAAGAACATTAGTTCATTAGTTTCTTTTAGGAAAAGTTTTTCTTTTTCTTTATTTTTTATAAAAAAAACTGATAAGTGTGGGATACTCCGACAAGCCCTATCTCAGGAGTATCTACCAGCGTTCGGTAGCCCAACTCCCTAGGGGTGGGGATCTGGCCTAAGGTCCGTTGCATGCCTACATGATTTCTCATGACAAAGAAAACAGAGAAAACTTGCACCACTAGGTGTCGAATCTGAGACGTCGAGGATGCAAGGCATGTGGGCCCTCCCGTGCTAAAGCAAGCAAGCATTGGGGGGGTCATTCTCTCTTAGGGTAGTGATATATATCTTATTGTAAGACACTCTTAAATGTCTTATCTTACCATAAATTAACATATTTTATGATTTAAAACCACAAATTTTCAATGATTATACTTAATTATAAATTGTTAACCTTAAATATTCTTCGACTACGCGGACAAAGTATTAAATTATACCTTAATCACATTAACCCTATGTGTGAGTACATATGATATACATACTTTGAAAATGGACAAGTTATGGATAAAAAGATGATTTTTATACAATTTATAAGTTGTAATATGCATACATGTATGATTCGATCATACCATTTTTTAAAATCATAATAGTATGATTTTTTTAGTCAAAATAAGACACTTATGGAGTGTCTTGCAGCAAGACACCTATCATTTTGCTTCTCTCTTATTAAGGCTCTGTTTTTTCGTGGGTATATTGCAGGTAAGCAATGGGTGGGAGTGAGAAGATATGGGAAAGAGTGAGCAAGAGTGGGAAGAAATAGGTGAGAGTGCGTATGAGTGGTTCGTTGGATATGGGAGTAGGAAGTAGTGGGAAGAAGTGTGAGTATTGATATTAGTAATGTTAACGATTTGTGTAACACAATAATTAATAATAATAATAATAATAATAATAATAATAATAATAATAATAATTATTATTATTATTATTATTATTATTATTATTATTAACTAACAATAAAAATAATAATTAATCATTAAACTTATTGTTAATAATTAAAAATAATAACTAAAATAATAATGCTCATAAATATCAATAACAATATTAATAATAATTCATATTAATATTAATAACTAATATTAATATTAATATTAATATTAATAAATATTATTAATTATTAATATCAATTGTAATAATTATTACTATTAAAAAAAATTATTATATTAATGAATATTAGTAATAACTAGAATAATAATAATTAATATTGATAATAATAATCATTACTATTATTACTGTAAATAATCATAATAATTGACATTAATATTGATAATACTTAAAATATATAATTACCAATATTAGTAACAAATTAATTATAATAAAATTATTAATAATAATATTAAGAACAACAATTATAATTATAACTATTATTAATAACAAAAATACATATTAATAAGTATTAATAATTAACTAATTAAATAATCATAATAATAATGAGAATAATTATTATAAAAATAAATATTTTTACTCCTTTTAACAATTGATAATAGTCAATAATAATAATAATAATTAATATTTATTATAACAATAAAAATTGTTAATTAATAATAAAAATAATAATGAATCATTGATAATAATTATTATTAATATTAATAATAATAATTAACAATTATAATTATAATAATAATTCTTATTAACGTTAATAATAGTCATAATAATTATTAATATTAATAATAAAAATAATTAATAATATGAATATTAATAGTAATAGTAATAGCTTTTATTAATCATTATAATTAATAATAATTACCATATTATTCTTGTTGTAGCTACTATTATTATTATTATTATTATTATCAATGAATATTAGCAATACGTACAATAATAATTATAATTAATATTAAATATTATCATTGCTTTAAATAACAACAACAATAATTAACATTAACATTAATAAAAAAATTACTAATTACTAGTATTCATAATAATTATTAATAACAAAAGTAATAATTAAAAATATTAATAAGAATAATAAAATTCTTATTAAAATTATTAATATTAATTAATATTAATAACTATCATTTCAAAATTAATTAATTATTATTATTAATTAAAAACTATTGTTGTGAATATTAAAAAAGTTAGTATTAATCTTATTACTAATTAGCAATAAATGTTATTATAATAACTCTTATAAATCAATAATAAAAATAATAATCAGTCATTAATAATAACATCAATTAATAAAAATAGTCATAATAATTGTTAATATTAATAACAATAATCACTAATATTGAAATTAATATTAATAGTAATAATAATTAGTAGTATACTTATAATTATTCAAATAATAATTATTACTAATGAATATTGGCAATAGTCATAATAATAATTAATAATACCATTAACAATAATAGTGATAATTATTACTAATATTAATAAAAATTATTAATATTAATATTAATATTAACAATTATCATTAATTATTGATATTAATGAATAAAAAATATAATAAAACTTAGTATAATATTATACATAATTATTAATAATACAAATAATAATTGAAAATATTAAAAATAATAACACAAATATTTATTAATATTACTAATAATAATATATAATATTAATAATAATTAAAATTAATTATTATTTTTAATATTAACAGTAGTTAGTACTAAAGTTATTATTAATTGATAAAAATAATCAATAAAAATAATTAGCCATCAACAATAATTATTATTATAATAATTACCATTAATTAAAAATAATTTAATAATTAATCATTAATGATAATAATTAACAATTATAATTACAATAATTATTCAAACTAATATGTAACAATAGTAATCATCATAATAATTTTTTAATATTAAATTAAAAGTAATAAATGATAATAATAAAAATTATCAATATTAGTAGTATTAATTATTATTATTATTATTGTATTTACTATAACAATAATTATTATCATTATGGAATATTACTAATAATTATAGTAATAATTAATATTAATACTAATGATACTTAGTGTTGTTGTTGTCGTCAACAACAATAATTACTAATGTTAATATTAATAAAGATAATTATTAACATTAGTATTAGTTAATAATAATTATGATTAATAAGTATTAACAATTTTTATAATGATGGTAATTACTAATTAATAATGAAAATAATAATCAATCATAGAAAATTATTAATGTTAATAATAATGAATAATGATAACTACAACAATGATTTTTAGTAATATTAATAGTAATGATCATAATAATTATTAATATTAATAGTAATTATTAATGTTAATGTCAATATTAATGATCAATAATAATCAATAATAATTTTATGGTAATTATGATTAATGAAAATTATCAAAAATTTCACTAATGATTAATATTTATATTAATAATTATTATTACCACAAATAATAATAATTAGTAGTAATATTAATTACTAAAAAATTACTAGGTAATAATAATAAATACTACTAACAATGATAATTAATAATTTTAAGAATAATAATTGTTAACGGTATTAATAATAATAAGTAATAAAAATAATCATTAACATTAATAACTATTATTTAATATTTAATTAATAATAATAGTAATTAATCATAATATAATAATTAATCATAATAATTAATTAATAATAATGATTAATTAATAATAATTATAATAGTTAATTATGATAATAATTAATATTAATAATAGTAATTAACAATAATAATTCTAACGATAATAGTTGTTAATTTTAATAGTAAAAATTATATTAAAAATAGGTGGAAGTGGGTAGGAGTGGGAAGGGGTGATATTTATTTTAAGAAGTGGGAAAGAGTGAGTCGGAGTGGGAAAAAATGAGAAAGAGTGGGTAGCAATTGGAAGAAATAGGAAAGAGTGGAAAGAAGTTGGAAAAAGTGAGGATTGGGAAGGAGTAGGGTGGGTTGATCTATCCACAAAAAGAACAAGACCTAATTCTTATGTCCAATTATGCTTATGGTATGTTAGCAGACTTGCAACCCAAAAACAGTCAAGCCAACTGTTATAGGCTACCTCTTCTAGTTAGCTAATTATTATCTCTTCTCTTAACTTATGTTTGAGGTTCACACTTTATGCTAATTAGTATAAAAATACTTCGCAACCTTACTAGCCCAAAAATTACATGTGTATAACTAATGAGGAATTGCATATCCAATTTTGATCGATTCGACTGGTCCTTATCTTGACACTCAAAGCTTCAACCTTAACTACTAGGCCCGGGTTTTTAACACACTGAATATTAATTCTTAGTTGGAGTTGCTTATGAGTTAGATTTCTAATCCTTATGCAACTAAAGTTATAGATCCAACGGGAGTAGTTATCAATCTATTGCAGTAGCCACCAAAACTTGTTATCAGTTACTGCCCAAGATTTGGCGTTTGATCCTACCTCGTGTATCAGCATTTGTACATGCTTTTGCGACATACATAGGTCACTCGATCATATATATGAATAGGTTTAGTGGGATTGATCGAAGGTAAATACAAGTAGCAGCCAAGTATATATTAGGATAACAGTATCCAAAAATTTTAAGCACGTAGGGCACTTGGCTAGTAGTAGACATTGTGACTTGCAACTTATGTAATGTTTGGTTAGATGCAATCAATCTTGTGATGCAAATAAGTTTGTAATTGTGTTTTTATTACCTTATTTAGTTGCATAAGAGTATTGCGATACAAAAACTATCTTATAATTATGATAACTAAAAACTAAGTACTCATAATTGCATTGCAAAATTGATTGTATTACATTGCTATTACATTACGTTCAACCAAACATCACATTGTAGTTCATGGGTTCAAGTTAATCCAAACTTTGATGGTGTTTACTATTACTCAATTGACCTGTATAATGACTATAACTTCTTCTATTTTTCATAGCAATGCACTCAACTTTAATTTCTTCAATCTTCTTTTGTTGTTGTCCTTCAGAAATATTGGTTTTGAGCACAATAGACGGCGAAGACTGAGAAGAAAGCCCCTGGTCCTTGCTCCACTATGCCGATTAGCCCTCTCCCTCAGTATGACAAAGTTCATACATTATTTTGCGTCAAAGCTAGACTGCCAAGCAAATGATGATGAAGCTTCCCCACGAGGAAAAGCAGGTGTCGTTGTGTATTCATTGTTAGGTCGATGAAGAAGTGGACAATTAGCTTTTTTATTAGAAAGTCGTTCTTGTTGTTGAGGAGGGGAAGGTATATAGAGACCCGAGTCACTTAGCTTGCCTCGAACTCTTTCGGGGAAATTTACCTTGGCTTTGCTTCCTTTAATCCTAAGCGCGGCTTCATCATAAGCAAGGGCTGCAGCTTCAGCTGTGTCAAATGTTCCAAGCCACACTCGCGCTGCTTTTTTGGGATCCCGGATCTCAGCCGCCCATTTCCCCCAAGGTCTTTGCCTTACTCCCCTATAGTGTTGCCTCTTTATATTTCCTTCACCTACAGAACGAGAATATGAAATAAACACATATTTCCAACAAGGATAGGAAATCTCAATAGATCGTGCCAAAGTCGACAGTAAAATCTTTAGGATGCATTATACCTTCAAGTGTTGTCCTTGCATGTGGAGAAATTGTTTCATGTATTTAACTACTAACTTGTGATTCCTAATTAAGCAAGTTGCAGTAAAGGTTTGTGGTAGTAGACGCACATCTTTAAGCTCATGAATTTTGTTCTCGAATCAACTCGACCAGATTCAGACTGACAACTAAAGGCACATGATAAGTTTATTGTGCAAGCTAAGTGTTAGTGGCAACGTCCACTAAGCTAAAATAAAGGAAAGTTGAGGGTTTTTAGAAAGCTATTTTTAGTAAATGGTTATGGCTAAGTGCCATATAAAAACCCCAAGCCATTTGACAGAAAAGCAGAATAACAAGATACAGCATATTTCTGTGATTCCTTACTCTCATTACTCTCTGTCAAAACGTGTGTATGTGTCACTTGGTCGGGTTTGGGTCGTGCTCGCATTGCCGGGACTCTAGTAGCCACTGGGGTACTGTTCGTGGAGC
Source organism: Selenicereus undatus (assembly GCA_017589665.1). Taxonomy (NCBI): domain Eukaryota; kingdom Viridiplantae; phylum Streptophyta; class Magnoliopsida; order Caryophyllales; family Cactaceae; genus Selenicereus; species Selenicereus undatus. Next base: position 16,886,037 of record JACYFF010010365.1, read on the forward strand.
AAAAGGCATCAAACAAATCAATTCGCTTCCGCTGTTTTAGGTACGTCCTAAAACCCTATGTATACTAATAGTGGTATCAGAGCCAAGTTTGATGGTTTTTGCTCTCGATTGATAGAATATGCATGCCTAAATTTATTTGTTGAATTTATGCATCAAGGGCGTTTTCATCTTTCTCCCTGCAGTGTTAAAATATGCTCTCTGTTTTTTTTCCAGACCCTCGACCTCCTTTTTTTTTGATCGAATTTGATAATAAAAAAAAAGGGGGAATGGTGGTTTTAAACATACCATCAGCCGCCGCCGTAGCCGACCCAGAGGGGTGGCGCGTGGGATGTACGCGCCGCCGAGAGAGACTTGTTTTTCTCTCTTTCCTCTTCACTTTGCCCTCCAAAAACCACGATCTATCGCCCGAAGTGACCAAAACGCACGACCTCCCAGACATGGCGGCGCGTGAGTAGCACGCGCCACCGCCTGAGTGGCGCGTTGCACGCGTGCCACCTACCCACGAGACCACCGCTGGCCGATCTATATGTTGGTGCCGGTGGTTTGTATGGAGGGCGACCAGAAAGAGAGATCGAAGGGTTTTTTTTTTCCAGAAAAGGGGGTGGCGGCAGTTTTCCTCATTTGGTTTTTTTTTTTGGGGGTTGGGGTACCGGAAAATGACCGGGAAGACCAGCAAGCCGACGAACACCGGGCTTGGTGCCCGGAATCCATGGCGGTCGGTCCTTCCCAGGCCTTTTTCCGACATGAGCCTAAATCGAAGAGTCGAGGAACAGAGAGCAGAGACCCCATAAAAAAAAAAAGGAACCGAAAAGGAACATAGGCTATGGGCTGGGTGCTCGGTTTCCATGGCAGCCGGCCAAGACTGGATGATGAGTCTAGAGAGGAAGGAGGAGGAAGAAATATGGAGAGGTGAGAGGAAAATATGAGAGTTAAATTAAAAGAGCCCAACCGACCCTCTCACCAGATCCCCTCCCCCCTCACACCCATGCTTTAAAAGAGCCCAACCGGCCCTTTTGAAAAGAAGATTTGTTTATTTAAAACAAAAAAAGGGGGGGTCTCGTTTCTTTAAAGGTGTTTTAAAATTTGTTTTTAAAATTTGTTTAAAATCATGCTCAGCCTCGGAAAATTATAATAATGTGTTTATTTTTTTTTTTTTTCCTGGGCTAGAGCTGTTTGGTTGTCTGATTGTATCATTCTAAACATGCCTGTTTAAATGTTTTAACACATGAATGGGTTTCGTGTATGTGAACTTGTAAAGATAGTTTTGTGTGAACTTTTGGCATATAGACTGATACGTATATATATATCGCTATGTGTTCGATTAATATATGAAAGATTAGTTCTTTCCCATTTAAACATAAATAAATGTGTTTTATATATGTTGTGTTCGTACAAATATGCTTTGCATAAAAACTAAAACGTCTATGTGATGATAAAATATGAAATGCTAATGTGATTAAACGTTGTATCCATGAGAATGTGTTTTTTATGAAATATTAATAATCGAAGTATCTCATTTTTGGATTCATGGAATATGTGATGATTATGAGCTTAGCGAAATTTTCGAACATATAACATGAGTTATAATCTTGAGTTTTCTTTGGTTACGTACAAGATATGCCTAATGTCCATTTTTCTTAAAATTGTAGATATGGCTTCTAAGACCTCTATGATTGGTGAGTTGACCACCAATGAAAAGTTGGATGGGTCCAACTATGACATGTGGCGCCGGAAGATTCAGTTTCTTCTGGAAGAATGTGAGGTGTTAGAGCACCTCACAACCACTATGTCAGCACCCTTGACTAGAGACAAGGACGACAAGGATATTACTCATACTGATGAGTATAAAACCAGCTTGGTTGCGTACCAAGATTGGTGCAAAAAGGACCGTAAGGCGCATTATACTATGCTTTTCTGCATGCATAACGACCTTATAGGTGAGTTTGAAGTTTATCCCACTGATAAGAAAATGTGGGATAATATCCACTTCAGGTATGGTCAAACTTCAGAAACGAGACTTCGTGCGCTACATCTTAAGTGGATGACATACACGATAGACTCGAACCGAAGTATAACCGAGCATGTGCGAACTTTACAGGCCATACTACGGGACCTAATTAAAAGCTGCTGGTGTGGACATTTCCAAACGCGAACAGCGGACAAATGTGCTCCGTGCACTTCCCGCTAGGGACGAAAAATGGAAACCGTTCATCACCATGATGACTCACAACGAGAGCATCAAAACTTTCGCCGACATCACCAAACATCTTGAGCTGGAAGATGAGCGCTTAAAGGCCTGCGCTCCTCCCCCTATAGCTTTAGTGGCCAGGGTGGACCGGCCTAAGGGCAACCAGTTTAGACGACGGAAGAAGAAGAGTCTTCATCCCTCCAAGAAACTTGGCCCTAGAGGCGGTATTGCTAAGAAGCAATCAAAGGCCAAGGGTAAGGTGACAGATAAAATGGCACGAGTGACGTGCTATAACTGCATGAAGAGGGGCCATTTTGCTCGGGAGTGTCCCGAGCCTGCTCAGGTACCTTCTTCATTTTGAACTACTTGTATGTTCCCATGCATTCATTGCTAAATCCTTTCCTAATTGGATTGTAGATTCGGGAGCAAGCAAGCACGTAGTTCGAGATCGAGTTGGGTTTGTAGACTTTCACCCTTGTCCGGTGGGGTTGCAAACTGTGACTCTTGAAAATGGCACTGCAGAGGACGTTCTAGGAGTCGAAACGTATCGGCTTAAGTTGCGTGGAGGGAATTCGTTACTTCTTCACAACACTCTCTATGCTCCTGGAGTTCGATGTTCCTTAGTGTCTTATGTCTCTTTAATGAAATTAGGTTTTCAGTTTATTTGTTGTATTGACGGTTTAGACATTTTTTATAGTGGCAATTTGTTTGGCCACGCATCTTTGGTAGATGATTTTCTTGTTTTGGACTTGGATAATGAGTATTATAGTAATAATACGTCTTCTGTTTTTGTGTCATCTGTTGATTCAGACCATGATTCTGTTGTTTGGCATGCTAGACTAGGCCATATTGGTCAAGAAAGAATGGCTAGACTAGCTAAAGAAGGTCTATTAGGATCGCTTACTAAAGTTAGGCTACCTAAATGTGAACCTTGTTTAGCTGGCAAAGCAACTAAGAAACCTTTTGGTAAGGCTTCTAGGGCGCTTGGTACCTTAGATCTCATTCACTCCGACATTTGCGGACCTATGAATGTAAAGGCACGTAATGGTGCCATTTACTTCCTCACTTTAATTGCCGATTGCTCAAGATACGGTTATGTTTATCTGTTATCACTTCGTCATGAAGCTTTAGATGTGTTCAAACGCTTCGTATCAGAGGTAGAGACTAAGTTGGATCGAAGAGTTAAGACTCTTCGGACCGACCGTGGTCGAGAGTACCTCTCTGATATGTTCAAGGGTTTCTGTGAGGAAAAGGGTATAGTTAGACATCTTACGATTCCTTACACTCCACAACAAAATGGTGTTGCCGAGCATAGGAATCGTACATTACTTGACATGGTTAGGTCCATGATGGCTCAAGCTAATCTCCCAATTAGCTTTTGGGGTGATGCGTTGCTTTCAGCAACTTACATCTTAAACAGAGTACCCAGTAAGAGCGTTTCGACTACTTCATATGAGTTGTGGAATGGTAGGAAAGCTCTTTTGGACCATTTACAACCATGGGGGTCGGCAAGCTATGTCCACAACCCGACTCATAGATATGGCACCACTAAGATGGTCTTTATTAGATACCCTGAACATTCAAAAGGTTATGTGATGTACGGAGAACATCCTAGTGGCGGCATGAAGGAAATTGATTCCCGAAATGTCGACTTTCTTGAGGATGAGTTCCCAAATATTGGTGAAGTCAAACAGGACTTACAGTTGTATGAGTTACAACCAAACCTACCTCTCGGTGAAGGGGAGGATATGTACACTAACCGTATCACCGAGGATAGGGAATTTTCCTGATGCTGGAGATAGTGGGAGTATACCCATCATTCCTGCTGAAAGGGAGCTTATCTGCTCAGGATGCCTAACCCGAGAACGAGGAAGACCCTCAATCTCCCGTTAACGGAAATGAGGATAGTCCTCGTACTCACCAGCCCGCACCCCAAGGGGTTAGTGGGAGTGGCACCACTCCTATTCGAGGTTCTGTGCCTCGAGGGACTTCTCCTACTCGAGGTTTGGTACCTCGAAGGAAATGAGGGAGAGAAGAGTTGGAACCTGAACAGACAATGCAACCAGGTCCTAGCATAACCCGAAGGAATGAGCGCGGAAGAGTTCCTCGTCGATTTTTCCAAATCGAAGAGAACGTTTTCTTCTGCATGCCTTTGGAAATAGAAGAGTCCACCTCTTATGTAGAGGCTGTTGACTCACCAAATAAGAAAGAATGGATGGATGCCATGAGGGATGAGTTGGACTCAATGGCTAGGAATGAAGTTTGGGATCTAGTCAACCTTCCTCCTGGACATAAAGCCATTGGAAACAAGTGGGTTTTCAAAGTAAAACGTCGGGCGGATGGGTCAATTGATAAGTTCAAAGTCCGGTTGGTGGCGAAAGGCTACACCCAAGTTGAGGGAGTAGACTATGAGGAAACCTTTTTTCCTGTGGTGAGATTAGCCTCTATTCACCTACTTCTAGCACTAGTTGCCCATCTGGACTTAGAATTGTTCCAGATGGATGTGAAGACTGCTTTCCTAAATGGGTCCCTTGACGAAGAGATATATATGATATAACCTTTTGGTTTCGTATCAAAAGGGCGAGAAGACAAAGTTTGTCGTCTTAAAAAATCCATATATGGCCTCAAACAGTCTTCAAGAGCGTGGTACTTCAGATTTCATGAAGCCATTACTGCTTTTGGTTCAACCATGGTCTCAGAAGACCACTGCGTATATGTCAAGAAGACAAAAGTAGGAATTATGTTTCATACTTTGTATGTCGATGACATTCTACTAGCTGGAAGTGACTTGGAGATGATCAATGCCACCAAGCGGTGGTTGTCCTCTGTCTTTGAGATGAAGGACATGGGTGAAGCTAGGTATGTCCTAGGGGTGGAAATAATCAGAGATCAATCTAGGAAACTTCTCGGTTTATGTCAAAAGGCATATATTGAGAAAGTCTTGGAACGGTTTCGGATGCATTATTCCAAACCTATTGATACTCCGATTGACAAGGGCTTGACCTTGAGTCTAGAACAGTGTCCAACAACAGATGAGGAAAAACAGAAAATGAGTAGTGCCCCTTATGCTAGTGCAATCGGAACCCTAATGTATGCCATGTTATGTACGTGGCCTGACATTTGCTTCGCGGTTGGTTTGGTAAGTCGTTACCAAAGCAACCCTGGGAACGCTCATTGGCAAGCCGTCAAGAAGATAATGCATTATCTTCGAGGAACTACTGACTTGGTACTTTGCTACCAAGGAGGAGACCTAAAATTGAGGGGGTACACTGATGCTGATTGAGGTGGAGACTTGGATGAATCTAAGTCCACTTCTGGATATGTCTTCACCCTAGGTGGGGGAGTCATATCTTGGTGCAGCAAGAAGCAAGATTGCATAACTTTATCGACTATGGAAGCAGAATATGTCACTTGTTGCCTCGCCACTCAGGAGGCAGTTTGGCTGGGGAGTTTTCTCCAGGATCTTGATCTTACTCCACGAGTTAATGATCCTGTAGAAATTTGGTGCGACAATACTGCTGCTATCCAATATGCTAAGGATCCTAAATTCCATAGGAAGGCCAAGCATATTAAAAGGCGTTATCATTTTGTAAGAGACGCCATAAAGTCGAAAGAAGTTATTGTAAAATACTTATCTACTGTTAAGATGATAGCAGACCCATTAACTAAACCTACTCCAAGAGATGTGTTCAAAACTCATATGATGAGTCTTGGTCTCCGTAGAGTTTAGTTAATTAGAATATCCTGTTTTTGGTTTGGACAAGTATGTAATGAACATTTTATTGATGTTTTATATAAAATGGTCATTATTTTACTCTGGTTGTTTGATTAGGCATATCTAAATGTCACTAGGCTTTTTGATTATCTTGTCACACGGATAATCAATCCTAACGCTTAAGTTGCGGGTAGGGTAAGACTTGATCATATTGGCATTAGGTGTGCAATATTGATTATCATCGTACCTTGAGAGGTACGAGTGATGTGGAGAATTAGTCGCCTTAGTAAGTCTAAGATGAGATTCTGAGTGAATCGGATATAACACAACCTTATATCAAAGCCTGAAGCCGAATTTTGAGTGTTCAGGTTACGTTAAGTACGTTAACCGAGGAACTCGAGTCAGTTCTGAGGAGGAACTGGACTTGTAATTCGCATGGTATAAATAGTGACAGACTCACCTTAGTGGGAGTTATACCATGACACACATTTCATACTGTGTGTGCTTAAGTCGACCTAGTGGAGTGACAACTGATTCCCTTCCTTATCATTGTGTGATCCCTGAAACATCGGTGTTTCATATAACGATTCCCTTGGACTTAGGGCTATGGCATGAATTCCCAATGAGATGTTGCTACTTTAATGCGTACTCCAAGAGCTATAGATTTATGCAGCTCAGCGGAACGCATTAGGAAAGCAATCTTATTGAGATGTAATCCTATGAGTTGCTAAGGAAAACCATTGCATATTCACCATATCAGCCCGGGCGGTTATATTTCGGAATATAACCATGATATATCAGCAGGCATAAAGGGACAGCGTGTGCCTCAGGTGATGTCTTGAATGGTTTAGGGAGTTGTCTACCTTGAAAGTGTTTTGTTAGACTGATGGTGTCTTAACAAAAGCACTACTTGTTCTTTTCTGGTCGCATGTCTCATTCCTGGTATGACATGTTTAAAAGAGGAAACAATGTTTTAGAAACATTGTTACGGCTTGAGTGGCCGAGTGGGAAATGTTAGTGGCAACGTCCACTAAGCTGAAATAAAGAAAAGTTGAGGGCTTTTAGAAAGCTATTTTTAGTAAATGGTTATGGCTAAGTGCCATATAAAAACCCCAAGCCATTTGACAGAAAAGCAGAATAACAAGATACAGCATATTTATGTGATTCCTTACTCTCATTACTCTCTGTCAAAACGTGTGTGTGTGTCACTTGGTCGGGTTTGGGTCGTGGTCGCATTGCCGGGACTCTAGTAGCCACCGGGGTACTGTTCGTGGAGCAAAAGACATCAAACAGATAAGTTCGCTTCCGCTGTTTTAGGTACGTCCTAAAACCCTATGTATACTAACACTAAGGATACAACAACAACAACAACAAACTCCCAATGTGGGTCCCGCTTTCGCGGGGTCTGGGGAGATCCAGCTGTAGACAACCTTACCTCTACCGGTATTCCTACCCATAGAGAGGTTGATTCCATAAGACCCACAAAACAGCTTTCAGAAAAAGGTTTGAAGGGAAAACGATTGCAAAACCATTGACCGACGTAATAGAAAAAGGAGGGGAGAAAAGGTTCCGGGTAGGCGAAAAGATAGGGAGCGGAAACATACCTCAACAAACCAGGGACGCTATACTAACACTAAGAATGTGCACAATAATTTAATATGAATTGTTAAGATTTATATTTGCGACATCTTATTTAAAAATACTCTAATATCATGTTTTGGGAACAACTTGACAGAAAATAAACCAAATGGTTGAAGGCTCAACATTTGTTTGATATTGCATTCTAGCAAATTCTACCGATCTCATTACAAATGAGGCTAATCAAATACTGCTCACCCGTAATTAAAGAAAAGCCTAGAAAGAGTACTTACGGCTCCTTTCCACCACATGCATGCCGTCACCCTCTCCCCAAAGATATGTGTGAACGTTCGTTTGCATGATAATTAAAAGTTAGAATTTGCCAGACGCATCCTATCAGGACAGAAAAAGATGGCTAACGAATGGGTGCATGACCACACACGTATACTAGCATCTTGATAACTAGGTTAAGGTTTCACATAAATTTTACTAAAGCAAGGTGAACAAATGGACACAAGTACACACTTACAACTCGTTAAAAGACACAATCATGTGTAGTAAATATTAGACCTAGTAAAACTGACCCGAGAACCGAAACTCGAACCAAGCGATTCGGACCCACATCCAACCCGGCATCCGAAATAGGCTTACCTGAAATCCGAATTGACTCAGACTCGAACCATACTCAGCCCAAAATTTTCTATAAATTAAAGTTGCTTATTTTTGTATGACAAGCGTATTTGACCAAAAATCAGTTGACCGAAGTCAACTAGAACCGAAATTCACCCGACCCAAATCAAACTAATCTGAAATGTCACTTAACTTGAAATATGACCCGACCCAAACTTAATCTGACCCGTACCCGAACCGAATAATCTGTTTACCAGGTCTAGTAAATATCCCAACAAAATAACATGCAAATCTTGCATGCTAATTTTTATTTTTTTATTTTAATATCTTAGAGAATCCAACAGAGCTAAAGCAACTGAGGGAAGGGGAGGACCTAGGCCGAGGCCTCGTTGGAACCTTGGAGGTCTTCGGTGCAAAGTGAACCAAGCTAATTTGGCGATTCCTACCTGCTATATTCCTATATATGTAGCTTATGTATCATATATACACCAATTATGGGTTGCTTCAAGGTGACTAGGTATGAACATATTGATTTGACGAAATGAAGTGTAAATGGAAGCATCTTTTTTGTTTTTTCAAAAATGTAACTAGCCGACTATATAGAATGATAGACTTCGGCATGCATGTGAATATAAGTGAAAGAAGTCAGGCAGAGCCGCAAAGTTATGGCAAGCTGCGGCCAAATACCATGTGTACATGACAAAATTACACAATCCACACCAGCAAGACTAAATTAGCTAACCATATACAACGATAGAAGCAACTTCAGCCTGTAACTGAGACATTATTAATTGATTTGGGAGTAATTATAGGGATTTAAGGATTTTGAGTTAAGGAACAAATTTTTCTTTTGATCTGGCTCATAGTTTATGTGCTAAAAGACATAATTACCAAATTATTGTAAACTCTAGTCAAGTATCAACTATATAAACAGAGGTTGGTTCAAATAATTTGGTACATGTTCTCCTTAAGTAAAGTCTCGGATTTGAGTCTTATGAATAGAGAAAATTTGTGATAAGGGAGTTTCATTCTTTATTGGACCAACCATAACTCGACTCCAATGAAATGGATGATGTAAGACTAAAAAAGAAGTCAAGTATCAACTATTGGACTGGAGAATTTAACTTATTGGCTGTGTCTATGAATACAAAATGATAGCCTAAACAATCAAAGAAATTACTGAAGGAAGAATTGTCCGTGTAATTTTGTGACTAAGGATCCAAGTTGCAAATAATGTTTTGATTCTACATTCAATGAGCAATCCTGCACTATCCATGATTTCACCAATAAATTTTCAATCATCTAATGCATAATACCCCCTTTTTCAGTTCTTAAATCGAATCAAGACCGGAGTTTTTTTTAACGTAGAAACATTGTTATTTTGGATATTTCAATTAATTAATTGCCAAACCCAATCACAATTCCTGATGTCCTAAATCCTAAAACAGGTTGTAGGGTCACAGCACAACCTTGAATTTGAATTATGCAAAGCACGTTTCCATTCAAGCAATACTTACCCAGAGAAGATCGCCAAAAAAGTGAATAAATAAATAAAAACCTACCTTCAGAAGGCACATCATGGATCTGGGGTTCATCAGAATGTTGATCTTGTGGTTGGTGGTTTGCATGCAATAATATTTCAGACTGACTACCATTACCCTGGATGACTTGAGCCAAGGCTGACACCATGGCGGACGTATCGTGGTGGGATTGGGCTGAGTACACCGGAAAGCTGATGATCCTCTCATCATCATCACTGCAATCGCCACCACGATGATGCTGTTGATGATTCTGATGAGGATGAGGAGGATGGTATGCTTTACTACCACTGTATTCTTTCTTGCTATTAGAAGCAAGATCATCAGTATCAGGATGCCTTTTTCTATGCCTATTTGGATCCACCTTTAACATGCTTTAATACTGATTGTAATTGAAAATTGGAAGTGAAGAAATCAGAGCTAACACTTAATTGAGTTGGGAAGTGGAGGATGAAGCTAAGGGCAAAGGAAAATGACCGAAGAGGAAGTGTGCTTTGATTAGGGTTTCTATCTCCACGTCGTGCGGGTCAAATAATCTTGGCTTTGTGCGTGTGTGAACGGTTTTACTTTACCAATGCAAGCGCTTTAATGGATCAGTCTACGTTGTCTCAATATCTGACAAATTAGTTTTTGGAAAAAATTATTTTTTGAACCACAGAGGTTATGACAAATAATTTTCTAAATTCATAATTTCTGATAAACATTTTTAAGTCCATCCAACTTTGAATAAACATTTTTTGGAACCAAAGTCTGCCAAACTTATCTTTTTAATTGCATCAAGGACTCTAAGTTTCTCATATCTGCATCTTTGACCCAATTCCTTAAAAACTTACTTTGGAAAAATTTAATTTTGTGCTATAGTTTTTTGCCTATAGGTACTACTCGAAGCCTTCTTTTAACTGGTAGCAGAGCCAAGTGACTAAAATAAATTAAGATAATTAAGCTAATTAATAATTAATCAAACTAATTAACTGTATTTAATGCTTGAATCATTACCTACTTGTCCTGCTCCTAATTATTCGTATATTGTTCATTCTCCAGGATGAACCACTTCGGTATCACCTCAGTTAAACTATATCACTGATATAGTTTTAGAATTAAAAGCCGAATTAGCAAAAATTAAGATTTTAATTAAGGAGATTAAGAAGCAATTATCTGTAATCCATGTTTCTTTAGTTAATGAAATCAGACATGGTGGAAAATTGACTTTAAGTATTAGTACTCGATTTCAGCATAAATATCCTTTCCAAAACTCAAAAAACAAAAATTTGTTTCCTTTGTATGATATAAAAATCCAAAAATAAGAAGGAGAAAAATCACGTGAAAAATTGGATGAAAAGGTACAAGAAGAAAAAGAGGATGGAGTATAAGCAGTATAATCTTGACGAACTACAGAATATATTTGAAAAAAAAAAACAAAATCCAGAAGAATTAAAAAAATTCATGAACGCAATTATTGATAAACAGGAAGTATTATCTTATAAAATGAAGAGACAAATAATATCCAATTAGAAGAAGAAATATATCAGTAGATGAACCTAATTAAGCTTGAAGATCGTAATGTCGTACCTCTAGACGAAATCAGAAAGAAGTTGGATAAAAAAATATGGTAAAATGATTGTTAAAGATTGGATCAATGAAATTGGAGAAGAACCCCACTTGGGTGAAATAGAAACCAATCTGGTTAACAATGTAATCCCTAAACATGAAGCATTTGGTGAACCTTCTAGAAGAAATACTCATTTTATGAGACCTAGGTATGTACCAGCGGGATGTACGACTAATTTTTTCTTTAGGTTTATCCCAAGGAAAACTACATCATTTGAAGAAATTTGCCTTATTCCAATTAGCCAAACAGGATACATCTTAAACATATATGGAACTCGTAATACAGAAGAATTATTTGAGTATTGGAAAGAGGTATGAATAGTATTTTAAACCTAAATACTACATGGACTACTGCAAATTTCCTAAACTAAATCGAACATAGTTTCTCTGGCACTGTAGCTGATTGGTATGATTCATTAAATGAAGACGGTAAAAATACATTAAGAATGATGGAAACACCAGCTGCAATGTTAAAAATTTATGCAAGGAAATCGAAACTGAGTTTATTGGAGCTAAGCTTGATTCTAAAGAAAAAGCAAGAGAATGACAGAGAAAGATTAATAACATAGGATTATAGGATATGAGATATTTCAAAAATTATATTGCCGAATTTAGTCAATTTTATTGTAAAATTGGGCATGATGAAACTAATCTTGGTATGTTCTATGACAAATTGTCATTCCCGATAAATTCCATAATTAATGAAAAATATATTGCATGACTTGAATAGCTAATATCATTGATACTCTTGGTTCAAGAATCTCTTATTTAAGAAAATGAGTCAATAATCAATGTCTTGATCTCCAAAAGTAAAAGAAAATTAAGAAGCAATTCCTAACTTGTTGGAATTCGTCTCACCAATGGGGAAATGAACCTGAAAGAAGGAGAAAAAAAAAATTTTGTGACAAAAAGAGCTTTAATAAGCAAAAGGGAGAGAAATATAAAAGAAAATATTATAACAAATCAAGCCCTAAAAATCGAAGATTTTTAACAACAGCAGCTTATTGTGTTGTAGGGAAGAACAACTGCAAACATTGGGCATGGGGAGAAATAGGATATTATGCTAATGATTGTAAAAATATGAAGAATAATAAACTTATTGAAACCTTGGGTAGCCTAGATTATGTTGAGCTTAGTGAAAATGAAGCGTTAGACCTAGCTCTAAATAATAACAAATGAATTGTTTAAATTATAATGGACAATGAATACGAAGAAAGTGATTATGAAGAAACCAATCATATGATAGAAAGTAGCTCAATTAAGCTGGGTGATCTTGAAGGAAAAGAGTTTGTTGTAGACAATGAAAACGAAGAAGTCAAAGGAGACTAGGTCCTTCCTATAATTTAGAAATACATGATCTATAAAAATTCAGCTCTCAATTAAAAAGCAAAAATGAGTGTAAAATGATGGAAGGAGATCTAAAAATCAAAGATTGTGAGTATGATGTTGGAGAAGTTAATCTCATTAATTGGAAAAACATCCTTAAGCACAAAAAAGATAGAAAGTACAGATGTATCCATGTTAGAAGTGTCCAAGTTCAAATCACTCCACTACAATATTGGGGCAAAGTTATTGATCTTTATGCGTTGCTCTGTGATATTAGGCATACCAAATTTAATAATCAAATTATCACATGGATTAAGACTAATTTATGCAATGTTTTAGTATGATTCAATTACCGACCAGGATATTATGAGAGTATAAAGGATGAATTTGTTAAAATTTCTTATCCCTTAAGATAAAAACAGTTGGAATGGACATAAAAAGAGGAGGATATTCATTGAGGACATTTTGAAAAATTATCTACAAATTAGATAATACTATATATCTAAAGATTAAGATCATAATGATAGTGGTAGAAAAATTTGAAAGTCCTACCCCTATGCAAAAGATCTAGAGGATTAAATCTAATTCGTAGGAGATCAAGATTGATTGTTCATAAATATCTAACTTTGCCAACCCTATCAAAATCAACAAGAAAAACGTGATAAAAATTGATGAATATGGTAAAATTACCATTAAACCTTAATTATTAAGAAGTATGAGTGCAAGATCAGAATGGAGAGAAGGATCTTCATCAACTAAAGAAGAGCTTAAACAAGATGATACAATTAGTATGACCAGTGAAATGAGTAGAATGAGTTTTGAACCCACAAGATATAGTGTTAATCATAGTATGAGTCTAGATAGAAAGGTAATTGGGTACAAAACAAGAACTATTAGTAAACCAATCTATGATGATGAATTAGTCAAAAATATGACAATGAAGATATGCTATGAAGTTAGCAATACAAATCCTAACAACATTTATATCCCAATAAATGTATGTTTAGAGGGATATAATAAATATGAGTTGTGTGCCTATATAGGTAGTGGTTGTTCTGTATACTTTGGAAAGAGATCGTTATTTCCAGAATTTATATGAAAAAGAGCCAAAAATCTTTTACAAGTCAGGATAGCTAATAATAGCATAATGAGCCACAATGAAGCCATTGAAGGGTTATCCATAGAATTAGGATGAGTTCAATGCATTATACTAGCTCTATAGGCTACTAATCAACTCTCTCATAATCTGATTATTGAAATTAATTTCCAAAGACTATAATCTCCATGCACACATATCATAAATCAAATAATATTTATAATTAATGGTCACTCTGTTCCTATTGAAAAATTAAATAAAGCTTACACTCATCAGAAAATTGAGTTTACATGTAGCCGCTCGTGGTGAGAAGATAATGCCTACACAACATGAAATAGCATTGACCATCACTACTTGAGTTATCTATTAAAGAGCAAATTGCTGAACAACAAGAGCGGTTGTATAAAGAACTCTACTCTAATGATCCACTAAAATTTTGGGATAAGGATAAGACATTTGCAAAAATTACTGTGTTAAATCCCAATCCTATTATTCGAGTCAAAATTATTATTCGAGTCAAAATAATGGTGTATACACACCAGGATATTCTGAAATTTGATAGGCAAATCAAAAAACTTCTAGATAAAGGATAATCAGGAATAACAAGAGTCCTCACACCAGTCTCGCTTTTATGGTGATAAATCATGCAGAGGAAAAAAGAGGACAAATAAGAATGGTAATCAACTACAAAAAGTTTAATGATAATACTGTCTTTGATGGTTGTTATATTCCTAACAAAACAATTCTGTTTAATAGAGTTCAAATAGCCTATTAGTTCTCAAAAATGGATTGTAAAAGTGGATACCGGTAAATTAAAATAGATGAAGAAAACATTCCTTTAACTGCATTTAGTGCCCCACAAGGGCATTATGAATGGTATAGTAATGCCATTTGGTCTTAAAAAAGTACCTCAAGTATTCCAAAGAAGAATGGATAACATCTTCAAAGATCTTAACCACTGTTGTTTAGTTTACATTGATGATATCCTTGTCTTTCCCAAAACCATAGAACAACACAAAGATAATGTCTTAGCTATCACCTAAAGATGCATTGATCATGGTATTATACTTCGTAAGAACAAGTGCATTTATGCTTAACAAGAAATTGAGTTTTTGGGTCTAGAGATAAAATTTGGACAAATCATCCCAACAAAGCATATTTTGAAAAAAATACAAGATTTCCCTAAAAAGATTGAAGAGAGAAAGTAGTTAGAAAGGTTTCTTAGATGCCTTACCTATGCTTCAGACTTCATTAAAGGTTTAGCTAGACTAAGACCATTGCAGGAGAAACTTAAGTAAGAAATAAGTTGGACATGGACCCCTAGTGATTCATAGATTGTTCAAAGCTTCAAAAAGATGTGTAAAAATCTTCCTGTTCTTAATTTGCCTAATGAAGAAGATGATTTAATTCTTGAGACAGGTGCTAGCAATGAGCACTGGAGCACGGTATTCAAAATCAAAGAAGGAGAAAAACTCAGCAAATATTATTGCAGAAGTTTTAATAAAACAGAATGCAACTATCCTATGATGGAAAAAGAAATCCTCGCAGTCATGAGGGGAATTGAAAAAGGCCTTAATCTTTTTAGCCCCAAAATCTTTTCATATTCGAACTAATTGTAAAGGAATATTTGATTTTGTGAAAAAGAATTTATCAAATATGCAAGCACAAGTGCGACTTCTGCATTGACGATTATGACTTACCCAATTTTTCTTCTCTATTGAATATATACAAGGATCAAAGAACTCTCTAGCAGATAGTTTAACTCGAGAACTAGGCAATGGTGATCATCAGAACATAACTCCTGCCAAAAAAGGAGGAAATCCAATATGAACTGCCAGTACTACTAGAACGGGTTTCTCCTTCTAGTAAAATTCTTATAGATAATTTGAAATTCCATATAAAAAGTAGATCATATTTTGGTCTACTATATTCTGTATACCTAATAGCGCAAAGATTTAGCCTTTTAGAATTACAAATAAACTACCTAATATGTCTTTATGATATCTAAAAAACATAAGTTCTCATGTTCAACAAAAATGGTTCAATGAGTGGTATGCAGCCTTTGTCGACTATTATCATAATTATTCATATGATATTTGGGAATCATGGAGTACTGCAATCTACTTTCTCCATAAGTCTAGAGTTGGTGGTGTTAGTTTCCCAACAAAGTCAATCTCTCTAAATGACAACATCATTAAAGCCTGGGAATACGGGATAGTAGTTTATTTTATGGAATTCCCAAATCCAAAATTCCTATCTTTCTTAAAACCAACTAAGTTTCAACAATGCATGTTCAAAAGGATTTATTGGATTCTTACATCTCCTAATGGTCTAACAAAAATCCCAAATAATAGATGTCTATATGTGGAGATACATTGTGCACTAATTGAATATGAAAATAGAAAAGCCATGTCAGCCCATTATCTCGTTCAGATAGTTGACTTTGACGACTTCAATCATTGACGACAAGAATGGTTTCCGGAATAACGAGAATTGGTTACTGATCTTGCTTTAGCAAGAGTCGTCAGTTTTTACAACTTTATCATCAAAGTTGGAGATTGATTGAACGAAGAAAGACACTAATGCATTGCGGGAACGCTACTTTCGCTTCTCACAATGATTTTAATGCATATATGAAGGTAGAGGGAGTGACTTCAGAAGATGCCGTTGATTATCTCTTTGAAGTTGGAGACGGAAAATTATGTTCAAAAAAAGGAAAGAAATATCTTTTTGAATTATTTGAAAAATAGGACCCAGAGCATCTTCAATTTGATGAAGATTTTGATAATTATCCGAATAATGATGGTTCGAAAGATATTATTGGAGATGAAGACATGCAGAATCTCAATAATGATGACTAGTCCTGTCAGCATTAAAAGACTCTGAAAAGTGGTTACTCCATTATTGTACAACTTTGACAAGTGTTAAGTCTGTAAAAATAAGGCAGTCTACTGTAGCCATGTGTAAAATCAATGTGTACTGTAGCCGATTAGGGCATCCTATGTACTCACATCCTCTCTATTAAAGAAGAGGTTGAGTGCTAAAAAGGGACACATTCATTTGAGCATACTTGAGTAAAAGAAAAGTCGGGATTTTTCATTTCTCTATGAGCAAACATCTCTAATAATCTTAGTAGTTCAAGTCCCTCTTCAATTTTTCTATTGTAATATTTCTACTTTAAAACTTTCAATAAAAGAAGTTTCCTATTAGGAAATATTATTCAATTGAACTTTATGTCTTAAATATTATAATTTCTTGATTAAATTCTCATTATCCTTTAAAATATATAAAACTTGATTAGTGACTACGGTCTGAGGTAAGAAACGAAACAGATTTGTGTTATGCCTGATCTAAGGAAGGTATGGTTGAGATTAGTAACCTCTAGAAACTGGAAGCTAGAGGAACATCGGAGTCCAGCGCCGACTAAGCTCAGGTAATGGTCGAAACTCTTAAATTAAGATTTAATTATTTTGCTAAACATGGTGGACCTCTAATCACAAAAAATATAATCTTTATGATATAAGTAGTAGATTGTTATAACTAGTACTATTAAAGTCATTATAAGAAGTAAAAATACTAAAGATAATTATATTTGCATATTGGGGACCAATTTGTAATTTTAGAAAGTTGAGGGTTAGAAATATAAATATTTGTCTCCCAAAAGTATTATAACCCAAACAGTTGTACCCTGAAAAATAATTACCCAAACCTACATAATCCCAAAAATATTTATCTAAAAAAGTAGGTTACAAAAATCATTATACCAAACCTCAGGGTACCAAAAAGTAAAATTTTCCTAGTTTTTGTTACAAAATGTGTAAATAAGGTTGATGTAGATGGGATTCAATTGTCAAAAATTATACTAATTGAGGAAACTAATATTCAATTTTTTATTGAGAACTCTAAAAGATATATGTTGACTTTCTCTTTATCCTTTAATATGATATTGTTATGTTGTTTTGATGAAAGACAAAAAGGAAGCTTAGATATTGATATTGTTTATTGATTTGAAATATATGTGGTCTTGCCTAAATTGATACTTGTCTCCTAAATAAATCTTGGATTTTGAATTATCTAAATATGGCCACAATATTTTTGATATCTCTTCCTAATATCTTGGATGGCCTAATTTAAGTAAATAGACAATTTTGGAGATGTATATGCAGAAAATCTGGTAACTAGCCGTTGGAAGAAATCAGCTGAAAATCAGCCAGTTTAAGGCCTTGAAGACGCTGTTCAGTGCCTTGAAGTTCAATGTGAAGATCAACTTCCTATATTTAGGTGTAACGGCTAGCTCAAACTCAAGGGGCCTATAAAAGGGAGACAAAGCAGCAAGAGGAACCACAAGAGAGCTAGCACACAATTGGCATACTACTTCCTCAAACAAGAAGAGCATTCATTGGCATACTCATACTCTCAATTATTGTACTCATTGAGCTTCAAATTGCTATTACTCTTTGCCTTGTTCAAGTAGTGATTAGGTGGGATTACAGAGTTGAAGGGTCAACTCTACCAAGCCTTGTTGAAGGTGTCAACTTGGGACTTGGAACTTAGAGTAGGTGTACTCTAGAGTTGTGTAATCAATCCTCCTAATAAAAGTTCGGGTTAATCCTAGAGTTAGGGAACTCTAGGCGGGGATTAAGCCTTTTGAGGCCCAACCTCGTTAAAAATTGATCGTGTTTTGTCCCGATTTACTTTTCCGCATTTACATTTCGATTGTTTAGCAACCTTGATTATCACCATATTTACCCCCCTCTAGGGTGATCTTATAGCCTTTGATTCTTCAATATACAAAGGCTACTGATAATCTATAGACACTAAAACAATGAAATGAACATGACACGACATAGATATGTTTGTGGTATATCATCTTTCAAAAATATTAGGATCCTCGCGTGACATGTGGAGATGAGTGTTAAAATTTATAAAGAAAAAATAGAAATTAGCAATTTAATTATAAAATATGTTGTAAATGCAAAAATTATGAATCTTGTTATTGAAATTTTTTCAAAATATATCTCCATCAGTCCAAAGATACCCTACATCATAATTCATGTACCATACTTTTAAGAGTACATAATCCTGACTTTTTCACTTTATTAGGATAAAAAAAAGAAACTATAATCTATGTATATATAACAAAAAAAGGTCAAATGGTCTCTTCCAAAACAATCCAACGATAAAATATGTATTTTGCCAGATAAAAAAAAAAGAGTAAATAGACGACAATTCAAGTAAAAAAAATTGTAATCCATATAGTGAACCCATAATATTGTTACTATAACTTTGTCCAATATTTTCATCCTACATAGAGAAAGAGGACCAAATCAATATTTAGACCTAAATTTATTTACAGACATTATTATGTGGATGAGTTGTGTTATAATATATTTGATTTGGGGCATGTTTTTTTCGACTTATTATAAGTATTTATCATCAGCATTCAACAACTTTAGCACAATTCAGCAATTTTCAGCATAATTCAGCATCATTCGCCACAAAAGTATAATTGAACATTATTAAGTCCTTACTAAAAATACCTAGTTATATTTTCTTCAACAATTCAGTTTGTTTCAGCATGTTTTAGCATAATTTAGTATATTTCAATAATAAGCATTTATAAGTACTTATCATAAGTAGAAAATAACATGCTCTTGGTTGAAAGGCCCACTTTTGTCTCACTTGCTTGGCTTCCTATTATTTGTTTGGATGAATGGAGTCATAATCCTCACAATAGTCTGCCGTAACAAAGTTGGACAGACCCCAAAAAAAAGAAGTTTTGGAATACAATAATTTAAACTTTGGGGGTAGTAAAAACCAATAAGCCATGACACTCTGAAATTTGAGAATATTTATTTTCATTAGTATAGGGTCATTTTATATTGTATTTTTCAAAAAATTCAAAAGATGTTACTTCTAAAACAACACGAAAATATGAAATTCAAATTGGCTAAACTTTTTTCGAAATGCTAGCTATTTAAAACGTACAATCTAAACGACTCATGTACTACTAAAAATAAATACTTTCAAATTATGAGTGGTAGAGCCTATTTCATAAGGTCGGATTATTGATTTTCAACATCCCCAAAACTCATATTATTATATCCCAGCCCCCCCCCCCCCAAGAAAAAAAACGGGAGAGAAAAATAAAGGCAATTGTGAGAGAAAGTGTACGAGCAACACCGTTTTCGACTTTGATCAGCAATGAAACGACCTCCAATCATCACCAAATTTTAGTTTGTTGTTTTTGACTGTATCCTCTTCAAATCCCATGGCCAGATCATCATTTTGATGCCCCAAATTCAGAGGCAATGGTTAGAGAGAGAAAATGCAGCAAATGACACCATTTTTTACTCCAATCAACAACCAAACAACCTCCAATCATTGCCAAATTTTAATATGTTGTTCTTGATTATATCTTCTTAAAATCTAGTGATTAGATTGTCATCTTGACCTTCCAAATTCAGTAACTGTAATAAGCCCTTATAGTTAATGTGAGATTTAGATGAATGAACCGCTCATGCAACTTAGGAGCCTGAATGTATATTTGTATTAATTGTACAAGTTGTAAAAGTACAACTATATCCCTATACTCTATTGAGCCCCTCAATCTGATCAAGGGGATGCAAGGATAGATTGGACTTCAAAAATAAGGATTGTTTAGAAGACAATCCTTTCCTAAACATGTCAACAAACTGTAAATTAGTAGGAATATGATGTACTACGTACGCGATCATGAGTAGCAACCTGCTCATGATCAAAGTGATAGTCGACTGCTTTATGTTTGGTGTGATCATGCTGGATAGGATTAGCAGACATGTAAGTGGCATTTGTCTTGTCACAATATAATCAAACAGGTTCAAGAAGAACAATCCCAGGATCATAGAGAAGCTTCCGAATCCAGACTGTTTCAGCAACAGTATAGTCAAGAACACGGTACTCGGCCATGGTAGAGGACTTGGAGAATGTGGGTCGCTTCTTGGAACACTAGGCAATAAGGTTGGGGCCAAAGTATGTTGTCACAATATGATCGAATAGGATCAGGAAGAACAATCCCATGATCATATGGAAGCTTTGAAATCTAGATAGGTTCAGAAACATTATAGCTAAGAGCACGGTACTCAACCTTAGAAGAGGACTTGGGGACTGTGGATTGCTTCTTAGAACACCAAGCAATAAGGTTGTGGCTAGAGTAAACAGCATCGCCTGTGGTAGAGCAATAGGAATCCTTACAACCAGCCCAATCTGCATCGGATAGGCCACAATAATAGAGGGAGAAATAGACGGCTGTGGGAACAGCCCATGCACATGTGTACCCAGCAAGTATCTGAAAATACACTTGACAACATGTGGGTGAGTAATGCGGGAAGTATGTAAGAACTGAGACACTAAATAGATTGCATAAGCCATGTCAGGACACTTCATAGTCAAATAATATGATGCACCCACCATACTTCGGTGCTTAGTAGGATCTATAAGCAGTTCACCATCAGTCACGGATAAGATGGTGCAGATAAAAGAAAGAGTGGTAACAGACTTTTCAATGTGGATTTAGAACTTGTGGAGAAGATCATCGACATATTTTTGCTAAGAGAGGAAAATACATGTGGAATTACACTGAACCTAAATACGAGGAAAATAATGGAGTTCCCCAAGATCCTTCATAGTAAATTGATTAGAAAGAAAAAATGAATGAATAAGCATGGAGGAACAACTACCAGTCAGAATAATATCATCTATATAGAGGAGGAGAACCAAGATATGGGAACCAGTGTGAAGAACAAACATAAAAGGATCAACATTGATACACTCAAACCCATGAGACAGAAGAAAACTGCTAAAACAATGGAACCAAGCATGTGGGGCTTACTTCAAACAATATAGAGCCTTCTTAAGCTTGCAAACATGGTGTGGGTAATCTCAATGAATAAAACCACGGGGCTATTTCATGTAGACTTCTTCAGTCAGATGTCTATATAGAAACACATTTTTAACATCTAACTGTCGAATAGACCATTGAAACGAAACAGCTAAGGATAAAATAAGTCGAATTGTAACAGGTTTAACAATAGGGCAAAATGACTGATGTTAGTTAATTCCGACCTACTAGTGAAACCCTTGGGCTGCTAGATGTGTTTTATACCAGTACCATCAGAATGGTATTTGACTCGATAGGCCCATTTACTCCTAACTAAGTTTTGTTTTATGCCCAGGTTTAAAAATACCCGATTTGGGCCAAGTTTGCGTCCTATGAGTATTGGAAGAGGGAACTATTTGAGTGTTGTTGGGTAAGGAAGATAAAACCAGTAGACGCCCATGGGAAATGGGCCTAGAAGAAACTACACTGACATGGGAGGTGTTGGAACCATAGGCTAGACAAGGTGGACTCAGAGAGAAGGAGGCATGACATGGGCTGGGCTAGGCTGGGAAGCGTCACATACGGGACTAAGCGGAGGCATAGAGGTGGGCGAGCTGGAGTGGGAATGCCCTGGCGCTAGCCAGGACTAGGAGGACAAGGGCCCTAAGCTAAAGCAAGGTTGGGAAGACACAAGGTCTGGGCCTAAGTGTGTGTTGGGTCGTGTTAGAATGAAAGCGTTGAGGCAAGGTGAAGGAGTAAGAGGCTGAACTGTGTGTTAAACGGGGCGTAGATGAAGGTAGGCTAGACTGGGTAGACGCGATAACATTTGTTGTGGGTGCAAGACTCAAAATTTCTTGTAGGACAGATAGGGGGTGGTTTATGAGAAGAGAGCTTGAGATGTTAGCATGGAAAACACAAAATGATTCTCATGAAAAACCACATGCCCACTAATATAAACACGACTGGTAATTGAATCGAAACATCTATAGTCCTTATAGTGAGGGGCATAACCCAAAAACACACACGCAACCGGCCTAGGAGATAATTTATTTGCAGAAGTAGATATTAGGTGAGGAAAACAAGCACACCCAAATAGTTTTATGAATTTGTAATCGGAAACTTTTGCAAATAAAATCTCATAGGGTGAATTTTCATGGAGAACATGAGTATGAAGCCTATTAATAGTAAAAACTGCGGCATATAGTGCATCTAATCAAAAAGAGGCGGGAAGAGAGGCACAAATGAGAAAAGAACGAGTTATTTCTAAGAGATGCTTACGTTTCCTTTCAACTACTCCATTTTGTTGTTGTGTGGCAGGACAAGATTTGCGAAAATAAATCTTGTGTTTAAGAAATCATTCATTTATGGATTTTTTTTGTCAAACTCCTTTCCACCATCTCTTTGAAATATTTTTATTTTACAATTGAATAGATTCTCAACCAAACTTTTGAACGTACGAAAAATATTGTAGACTTCCGACTTTTGTTTGATAGGATAGATCCATTTAAATCGAGAAAAGTCATCAATAAACGAAACATAATACTTATATCCCTAATGAGATAAAACAAGACATTGCCAAGCATCAGAATGTATCAAATCAAGAGGGAAACGAGTACAATGTTCAACCAAAGTGAAAGGAAGTCTATGAGACTTGGCTAAGCGACAAGTCGTACAATTATCATTAAAGAAAGTACAAACATTCAAAATTTTATTTTTCTTTAAAATTGCAATCATATGAGCTCCACAGTGCCCTAGACAGCCATCCCAGTGTTCCCGTAAAGAAGTGAACGACAGGTTATCGGAAACCAGAGGGCTTTTAACACGAAGATAGATCAGGTATACATTACCAACACTAGAGGCCGACAAAAGGACGTCACCCGTGGTGTAGTCCTTTAGACGAATAGAATCAGAATCAAAAACCACACAGCAGCTATTGTCACAATAGAGTTGCCAGACAGAGAGGAGGTTATGATGTAACTGGGGTATGTGTAGGACAGGACTAAGACATAACGACTTGAAAGGAGTAGTCACAAAACTAACATGTTTAATAGGCAACAATGCTCCATTCCTAAAGTTAACAAGACTCAGTCTAGAGTACATAGATTTAGTGAGTAGCTTACCATCGTTAAGAGTCATGTGGGCAGCAGCAGCAGAATCTGGATACCAAACTTGTTTATCAGCAACGACAGAATTGAAGGTAGCATATGTATGAAGCATTGGTCGTTGGCGAGGTTGATAGGGGCTGTGACAAGTATTAACCGAGTGACCTGGAGCATGACAGATTTGGCAATCAACATTGGGATGGGAGCCTAGTATCCCTTCTGACTGTTAGTGCCTGCATATAAAATAAGAGTATCCAAAGTAGAAGTACAAAAAGTATCCACAGCAGAAGTATAAAAAGTAGATGACGATGAAACATCTGAACTACCATATGATACTAATAGGCATCCTTTTGAGAGATGAGTCACTCTGCCGAGAGTGGGGTGTTATTCCTGTTGCCTCCTTTATTGTTGCAACGTTTGTTGTTCCCGTTGTGATGACCACCATTGTTCTTACCATTGCCATTGTTGTTGTTATGATTGCAATTGTCTCCCCCTTGATTGGAACCACTAGAACTAACAGTGCTAACGAGAGCCTGATGCACAGTAGATTCTCAAGTGGACTGAAACTTCAGCCTTTGCTCATAGAAAATCAGCTTAGATCTTAGATCATCAAAAGTATGATTTTCGGGAAGCATGGAATAGGTAGTAATAAAACTATGATAATCTACCTGTAAGGCCGACGTGGTAAATTGAATTAACTCGAGATCAGAAACAGGACTATGTATTACAGTGAGAGAATCAACCAGGATTTTAATATGATGTGGATAATCTTCTGCCGATTGATTAGTTCCTTTCAATATATTAGTGAGCATACATTAAGATCTAATGCTCTAGCCAAACTAGCATTATTAAAACAAGATATTAGAAGCTTCCAGATGGGTAAAGTATGAGAAATAATTTGTACCTCACACAACGTACCTTTAGAGATTGTAGCGAAAATCCGTGCCTGAATGAGTTGATTCACACAAAGCCAATAAGAATAAGCTAGATTAGGTTGAGAAACCCTGGGAGCCACCATAATAGTAGAAGCCGACTGTGTGATAGAACCATCTAGCATCCCTTGGATTTGATGCATGATGACGAAGGAAGTAACTTGTGTCTCCCAAGATAAATATTCATCCACCGAGGCTAGCTAGGATGGTAGTGACATAAGTAGTAATGTTCAAGGCCCATAACGATAGAAAAAGGGGTGGCAAACCACCAGTGTTGCTCCGCGCCACAAAAGATGGGGACCGCGACCCATCATGAAGCCCTGGAGGGTAGTATGCTGCGAAGGTATAGGGGGTAGGAAACCCTTTGTGATGCTTGAATATGGAAAACCGAATCCCTGTGATTGCCGAGAAGACGTGGCAGAAAGAAAGGGAAGCATTGGAGGAGCATGCGGCCAAGTCATGCTAGCCGACGGTATCACTGAGGAGGCCACAAACGAGGGAGGCAGCGGTGGAGGGGGGAAGTTGGAGCTTGCCACTGATTCAAGGACATGGAGCAGCGAGAGAGGTGGAAGCGACTGAGAAAGGGGTCCACAGGCGCTGAGGGACGTTGTTAACCACTGTGGTGATGGCGCTCATGGCAGCAGAGGTGATGATAGCCATGAAGCTCGGTGAGAAGGGTGCGGCTAGGGTTGGGGCATGAAAGGTTAAGGAAGAAAATGTGTTGGGCAAGAAAGAGAGGAGAAGAGAATTAGGGTTTCAAAAACAAACCACTCTGATACCGTGTGAGATTTCAATGAATGAACCGCTCCTGAGAGTTTGGATATTTATTTATATAAACTGTACAAGTTGTAAAAGTACAATGATATCCCTATACTCTATCAGTTACGAATTTGAGCTTTGCCACTTTTGAGTAAGGACATTTGGAGTTTTATTATGCCAAGACTGATCCTTGATTATAGTAGTTGGAAATGAAGCCATGGCTAGGTGAGAGGGGGAGAGGGAACCAACCAAAAAGATGTATTGTTTTGCGTAGAGCATAGTCCAATGATGAAAGTAGTGGAATTGTTTACGTTCGCAATATTCCATTTGTGAAGTTAGTAGCTCCAGTCCCGAGTAGCATGTAATGATTTGTATTTTCCCGCATAGTGAATTATTAGCTCTGACATTGATATCACCTGAGGTCTAATCCATTTCTACTTTTGGTGGGCCTTGGACCCGAAATTTCATGTCTCTAATGCTCCCACCAATTTTTAGCTTTTATTTTACCTATGTTTTTTGGCTCCAAAGAAGGCATTAAGCACAGTTTCATATATGCTATTAATCACATACCATAACAAGTACAATTAGGTCATCAATAGATTAGGGTGAATATTTCAATTACATATCTATTATTGTAATTTTACATACAAGTTCTATAATTTTGATATATAATTGTCAAAAGACCAAAAAATTCACATCATGTTAAAGTTATAATCTAAATTATTCAAGTTGTGACTTGTATATGCAGAAATTATATTTAATCCAACTTTTATTGAGTAAAAGATGATAGTTAAAGTTCAAATTACTATTACTAACCCCTTTTTAACCCCTTTTGGGGGGGGGGGGAAGCAATACAAAATAGTATGCATTTCTATAATCCATACTTAAAAACATTTAAAATTTAAAATTTGTAAGGTCTAATATTGAATTTATACCAACTCAAAGTTTTTATATTTGAAATTGACAATTTTGACCTCCTTCACTATAAATCCTACCTTTTTCCCTAAATGTAATGCCTTTAGTTTGAACTAGTGATGGACTTCGGTTGTATCCACTTAGTTCTTGTAGATTAGTAGGAGACTTTCATACTGCTTCTAGTTGTCCCATGATTTTTACCCTCATTAGTGGTTTTTACCAGCCTTTTCTTCTTCCTTTATATTAATATCTTTATGCCAAGAGCTCTTACCTCAAGTAGCATTGAGGTGGCTTTCCAAGCTGGAGTTCATTGGATCAAATCTCATGACTTACAATTTTCTTGGTGTAGAGATATGCAAGACGTACTACCAACCAAGTTTATAAGTTTGGGTATTGTGGGTTAGACCCATCCCCCCCTCTCCTGCCTGTACAAGATCTATTGGGTTGCCCTAAGATAGGGGCTCAGTGGCTTGGAATGCTTACCTTTCATAAAAGAATAAAAAAAAATATTAAGATCTTTATTTTCAAGAGCACACCCCAATGAAGGAATGTGTTAGAGAGGAAAAAGTTTTCCATATCCCAACCAAAATTTTGATCCCATGACTCGTTCATAAATTTAGAGCAAATTTTACTATTTCACTCTTTTGTGTTTAGTAATTGCACGTGTGCATGTGTGTAGTCATGAACAAAGAGCAAGTTAGAGTTTGAGAATTTGATTGGTGCGCACTTGCGTGGTGTTGATCCAATCTACTTGACGTATTGAATGAATTATATTATATTTTTTGAGGTGTCATGTGTTACACTCCCACATTAGTATTTTGAGTCCTTCACTACTATTTTAAAAACATAAATGAATAAATGTTCTTACTTAGCCGAAGACCGAGGGAAATTGAGAAGAGATGACTGATGAGGAGACCTAGTAGTTGTCGGCAGGGGGATCCTCTTTTCCAAAAATAGAGGAGGATCTTCCCAAGTCGAATGCACCTTCGCTCCTTCTATCTGGCCACTAAGTTACTTGTTAATTTCTCTCGCCTCAATCACCGAGATTTCACTCTTTTTCAAATTCAAAACTCATTTTTCAATATATGAATCCACCCAATCTTCAAATTCGTAGTACATTTTAATGTAGGCATCTTTTTCTTCATATACTATGAGGAAACAAAGTTTAGTTAGCTTTGGCAAAATCAAAATTTAGCAATGATACTCTACAAAGTAAAGTCTAACAGCAATTGCGTACATAGTCCACTGTTAAACATTACTTGTGTGGTCATGAATGATAGGGTACAAGATAAAATTATGCTAGTTGCAAATCCTAACAAATTAAGCACCATGATTGTCATTAAGGGCCCCTAGTCCTAGTGGTAGAGTATAAAGTGTATTCCTAAACCTTCATGTATCAGTTTAAACTTTTCGTTGAGTTGGTTATTGAGCCCGGTATCAAGGTCTTTTTAAGGAATAAGTCTTATGTTCAAAGCTGAGTAACCCCGACATTGATTTATTAATTTTGCAAGGTTAGACAGCCTTTGTAGCGTCCACCGGCATTCACATGAGGGGCCATGTTTTAATTTAGAACCTTTTCTTCAGTCTCCAACCGTTAGTTTAAACTTTTGGTTAAGTCGGTCCTTAAAACACATAGTGCTCACCAAGTCTGCCTTGCTTGTGAATTGTGTTAAAGAAGTGGATAAAGAAACTAATTAATAAACTTAGTCCATATTCTTCTCAACTGTATGATTAAGTTGTAAATCATAAAAAAAACTATAATGAGCTATGAGGAATTGTAAGAAGATATAAGTTGAAAGAAATTGTAAACTATAATTAAGGAGTTGGAATTATAAGAAATTGTAAAGAGTTCGAACATACAAATAGTTAAGGAATACAAAATTGTAGTCGTAAAAAGGTCTAAACAGTTGTAAGTTTATATAAAAAATGTGAATGATTGTAAAAGAAAATTGTGAGCTTTAACCTGAAATTACTTAAAATAAATCTTATATGAGACCATCTCATCGAAGAGTTATTAAGAGGCATAGAATTTATTGATAAACGATACAAATCATTAGTTATATCAAAACCTTCAACCAAATGTCAGAACAAATCCGTCTCTCCATGGCTCTCATGTGAAACGGTTCCTCTCAGTGTTTGTGAAGCTGAAAAGGGTCTAGACTAACTGAAGCTACAGGAAGAATAGAAGCTACAAAAGGATGGTGACTTAGGTGTATACTTGCATTGGAAGTGACCAAGTCGTCGGGTCAAAACTAGACTTTGTCAGATAAAGTTTTGGGCCAACGTTTAACATTCCCAGTTAGGCAGTCATAAGGGAAAAGTTATTATTGCTGCTGGTCTGAAAATGATAAAGGTCTTGACCTGTGGTGTTTTTTTTTTTTTTTTGGAATCAATTTAAAAATTTATTAGTTGAATGAAAAGCGTTGATTGATTGTGTAAGGGTATGACTTGTAAGTATTCATAGATTACATAAAATTGTCAGGTTATTTGTAACTTTCCTCAATTGTAGAATTGTAGTTCTGATTCTTCTTTAGACAATCTTGTCGATCTATTATAATATCTTTTGCTCCTTACATTACATTCAAGAATTTCTCATTTAATAATTGATATTAATCAGGCATATCAATAATTTAAATACTTAGAATATTTAACACATTAAATTGGGTCGAATTACTATAATGAACTTTTGCCAAGACTGAAGATCTTTAACATCAGCTCCAAACTCCAATAGATAAGGTAGCGTAGTATTAATTCCAATATCCTGAACTGTGACTAGTGGCTTACTGTTGAGGTTAAACATAGGAGATTATGTGCACGAATATATATATATATATATATATATATATATATATATATGATTATTCAAGTTGGATGAACTGCATGCTCTGTGAGATGAGTAGGATGAGCACATGAAGGTGTTGTCTGCCTCTCATCTAGAATTAATTACCAAATATAAGATTGATGATTACTGAAACTAAAATTATTGATAACTAACTAAGATTATAACTAAAAATATATATTACGATTGTTAATGAAAGTAAAGCTCAAATGTATCAAAAATAAAGCTCTCGTAACTGTAATTGAGGTGAACGAATATATTTATAATGATCGCCATATAGATCAATTGATCATTAAACATAATTCTGATGATCACTAAAATTGAATCTATTGATCACTAACTAATTTCATAAACAAAAATATATATGATGATTTTTCATGAAAATACAACTGAAATTGGAACAAATAAAACTTATCTAACTAGAATTGAGTGTATAGTTTATGAATGACAAATGTATCCATGATGGCCACCATAGATAGATTAATCAATCATCAAATATAATTATGATGATTACTAAAATTGAATCTATTGATCACTAACTAATATGTTCAAAAAGATTTATATTATGATTTTGATGAAAATGAACCTAAATTTACAAAAGAAAAAAAAAGGCTTGCCTAACTACAAATTTAGTGTATAGTTTATGATAAACAAATATAATTAAAATGATCATCAATCGTAATTTCACAATCACTATATAAATGAAACATTCAATTCACTTATATATTGATGATAGAATTGATTACTAAACACATATAACTCTCATGATTGCCACAAGAAAATCTATTGATCACTATCTAATATCATATATATAAATATACATTATAAATATGATATGTGATATATATGTTTAGTGATCAATAGTTTTAGTTTCAGTAATCATCAATACTACGTTTAGCGATTAATTATGAGGGAGAAACAGATAGCGCTTCTATGCGCTCATCCTACATATCCTATACAAAAACTCATCTTATCTGAGTAGCATATATGTGTGCGTGTGCGCGGGCGCGCATATAATGGGCTTTTGTTATATAGAGTGAAAAGGAGAACTGATCAACACTTGGTCCGGTTGGGGTTTTTGGAACATATGAAAGTGTCTTAGTCCTATATTGATAAATTACTAAATAACGACGGATTTATATATGTAAATGAGTCATTAAATTACTCTACTTATTACCAATTAATTTTACGTTAGATACTTACTTGATTTGAATCTAGAGTTGGTTGGATTAAGACCCAATTTATATGAGATATAATATGTATCTTGTTTCACGCCAACTGGTCCCCCCAATTCCTTCTTGTTGCTGCCATTTCAGATTGACTTCGGACTTTGGCCCTCCTCCTTTATCGTCTCCCCACCCCAAACTTGACCCATTCCTTTTTTTTTCCGATATAATTATTATTAGCCAAGAGCCATAACGAGTCCATAAGATCTTATCCACCATTTATTGGGTTGCCCCGTGATTTGAAGAGAGGTGGCATTTAAACTTTGCAAATAGGCCATTCAGTTCGGGATATGGATCGAGTTAAGTTTGAGTTGAATCATGTTTTGAGTTAAGTGTCATTTCAAATCGGTTCAGTTTGGATTGCTTTTGGGTGAGCCTATTTTTAATGTCAGGTATAGTTTGGTTCTGGTCAATTCAGATATCAGGTTTACTTTCAAATGAACATATTTTTAATGTTGGGTTGAGTATGGATACGAGTTGTTCGATTCATATTTTAAATTTCGGGTTAGTTTTACTAGATCTAGCAGCATACAGGGAGGCAAGATGAGGTTTCGTGAGTTTTCCAGCGTTGTGTGATACATTTTGGGCGATATTTCGGTCAGCTGCATCAAATTTTCCATATTGTTCAAAAAGAAGCCACGTGTCTGGGAAGGTTCTCCTCTTTTTTGGTAGCTTTTTGTTTTTTAATTTTATAGTGGCTCTATTTGATAAATAAGTATTAACTGTTTGTATTAGCTGTTAGTTATTAACTGTTTGAATTAGCTGTTTAAATTTAGATATTTATTGAAAAATTATTTGATAAAATTAGTTGTTTCTAATAAAGTTGTGAGACAAAAAGCTAATTTTTTAAAAAACTCATGGAATTAGCTTTTTCAAATTAGTTTTTTGGACTCAAAAAGCTCTTCTAAAAACTCTCTCACCAAACACACATATTAACTTTTTTACTTAGTCAAATAGTTAATTTTGGTCAAAAGAGCTCGTTTTGACTAAAAAGTTCTTCAAAAACAGTGACTTTTCCTTTACCAAGTGTAGTAGTTCCGTGGAATCAAAATACTATATATAATATATTGTACTTCAAAGCTTATATCATACTCTTACGAGTACATACTCTTACCAGTTATATCAGTACTACATATAAAAATTGTCTATATAATAAAGACATGCTAAAAAAAATATTTATATATAATAAATGATAGTATACACTCCTAAATGCATAATATACACTACGAATTTTAGTTTCATTCTTTCAACCTCATATCCTATTTCACATGTCCTTCCAAAAATAATAATTGCAATTCCCAAAATATGCTACATCATATAAATTTATCGATTCACGACGGTATAATACAAGTGTTGCTTTCTCTCCATGGGTTGATTGATGCAAGACAACAAGAGTGAAGACGACAAAAATTGCAACTCTGCATTGTTGAGATAAAGGCTTTATTCGATAAAATTAGTTGTTTAAGTAGTAAATAGTGGTTCAGGTAGCAGATAATTATTTAGATAACTGATAACTTTTTTAATTTAATTGTTAGCGGATAGCTGTTTAGATAGGCGGTTGAAATAAATGTGTTCGGTAAATTTAGCTGTTGGGTTAGCTGATTAATGTAAATTGACATAAAATAATATATATAGATAATCTCCAAATACAAAATTTCGAAATGATATTTTTTGGCAAAAAACTATGAAATGCTACTTCTGAATGCCAAAAACTAGCACTGTTAACTTTCCAACAAAGCTGCTTAAAATGCTAAACGCTATTTGAAATACTAATCAGAATACTATATTATCGAACGCTAAAAATCAACTGATTAATGCATTGATTTAATCAAAATACTGAATATTACTCAAAATATTATTGTCGGATATGAACAAAGTCACGCAGCGAATATATGGTTAAAATCGACAGTTCAGCCCACCTCTTTCGCGTTCTCTGTCTCCTTTCCTCTCGCCGTCCTTCCCGCAAATTTTGCTATAATGCATAATGGTGATTAAAGGCAACCTGAATCTGACCATTGCAGATGACTTGATTGATTGGCTTGACTTTGATTTTGCGAAACCCTTCCAAGATAATGAGACAAGCCGATTTTCACGACCTTGGGGGAGCAAGACAACCCCACTATTAATTTCCGTTATTTTTAATTAAATAAAAATGATAGAAAGATCTTATCATATACCATATCACATGCTAAATTGGAAAAATATATGGTAAGATTGAATGATAAAGGCTGCTACTATTCATAATTGTGTCAAATTATTCAATTATTTTTGAGTTTTTGAAACTATGTCGATAAATACTCAAAGTCAATAATCAATAATTAATTTTAACTGTTGATAATTTAGCAATTTTAAATCACATATCATATTTTTAGATCGATATAATTTGGCATTGCCATGGTCATCCTTTTTAGAAATAGCACTTGATTGTGTTCCTTATAAGAGTTTTAGCATGTTATGGAGTTAACTATTTTAACAAGCAATTCTGAAGGGAAGTCCTCGAGATTTTAAAAAGCTCAAAATTCAATTGGATGAGTTTTCTTAAATTCTCAAGCCATATATAGTTATATATGTAATTTTTTTATAATTTTACTAGAGATAATTCTACATTCGCATCTGTATCAGTTTATGTTATTATCTCGTTATGTTAGTCCATTTTCACCTATATGTATATATGGCTAATGGTGATAGTATGTCTTGTAAAAAATATCACAAAAACTAAGATTTCGAATTAACAATATAATTAGACTACACACTTTTGGGGGGGGGGGGAGCCAAATATCCAACCACATACTAGCTAGACTTGTAATAAACTGAAAATTTTCCCCCAAAAAATATGGACATGTGAAAAATGATCAATAACACCACCACTAAGATAATCCGGTGATTTTCGTTTAAAAAAAAAAAGAAAAGAAGATAGTTCAATGATTATGTGAGGATTGAGGAAGCCCAGTTTCCCTGTCTCTCTTTCTCTGTCTGTGCCGACCCACCAATTCAGGCTAGTTGGAAGCTAGCTAACCTTGCCAAACCCGGAAAAAAAAAAGGTTGAATGAATGGGGCAAAATGATTATAGGTTTGGCTCAAGGCACATGATTAGTTGGAATGTTGCAGAATTGACTGCTTCAAATTTCTGATTGGAAAGTCATTGATCAGACGCCGATAATATTTTCAATTGTTGTATCTGGGCCAGGGAACTCAATTAAAACATGATCTTAACCTAAAACCCAAATATGAAACAGAAGCCCCAATTCTAATTCTTTCCATATTTCTAATATCCATCTGACCTACGTAAAACCAAAATAAACTGGCACCTATTTAGAAGCCCGAAGTGAACATTAAAACCAGATTCTTGTAGTATGTTCCAGAAGGAGGGAGAAAGAAAATCCCATGTTTTAAAGATTGAGCTAGATTTTTAGATGGCCACAATCTTTTGTTTTTTCCCCTGAACCACAACTACTTTGGAAAGAATCTTCTATTCTCGCCTGAGTGGATTACATTTTTGTAATGCAGTATATCCTTGCTTATCATCTAGGATTTTATAAAGATTTTATTTGATCTAGTTTAGAACAGTTGTATTAAATCAATCTTGAGCTCATTTGTGAATTTCTCGGTTGATTTTGGTGAGATCTCTGGAGATCAAATCAAGCTCTTCTTTTAGACATCAAGATTCACTATTTTCATCAATCAAGAGTCGGTTTTGAAAACACCAAGGTTCGAATTAGTGACATTAGATTTTGAACAAAATTCATTGAAGAAATTAAATGGCAATTACTACTCCCAATCAAGAAGGTTCTAAATCTATAAAAAGCAAAGTTGAAACATTTGGCAAGATACAAGAAAAAAATTACATTGAGAAAAGATCTCAAGTGAAATCATCCTTAATATTCTTTTATGTGCTCATTATTCATTTGAATATTTGTAAGGGAGAATTCTAACAAGTAAGTTGGAAAACTTACTTGGATAGTTAGGTATTGAGAGGTTAATACTTAGTGAGTGTGTTAGCTAAGATTCCTTAGTCAAGTGAGAATGGGATGCTCGTCAATATGTAAAATCCAGGTTATTAGTATGTACTTCTTCAGTGAACAAGAAGTGAAAGCGATTAAATTCTAAGGGAAGAAGTGTCTTAAACGGTGATTAATCCTATTTGGAATAGTGAATATCGTAAACATATCTTGTATTTTGTCTCGTCTTATTTGTGTACTCTAATTTTGTTTATTATTGAAATTGGTTACTAACCTTCAAGGTTGTCTTTCCTATGTTGACATTTGCAATGTAGGATCAAAGTGCATTTAATTTTTATAAAGTCTTATTTTTAAGATATCACCCTATTCATCCCTATGGGATGATCTAATATTGTCTTTTGGAACCTTCAAATTCTTCACAGGGAGCTAGCTACAAACGAGCCACCATTCCACAGGATTTAATTGGCATGATTGTCATCGTTCACATCATGTTATAGGTTTGAAAATAAGTCTTCAAAGAGGAAAACTATTAAGAGACGATTAGGATATATACATATATGAATATAGTGAAAGGGAAAGACATTCTCATAGAACTTGACATCTCTGGAAGAAAAAATCCTTTTGGTTTGAGGTCCATAAATTTGTAGGCTTTCTGACCATAAGGATAACCAAGAAAGACACACGACTTTTCTCTTGGCTGCAACTTATCCCTATGTCTTGTCAAGGTAGAAGCATAACACAAATAGCTAAATGTCCTAAGATGCTCATAAGAAGGCTTGGCTTTGTAAATAACTTCAAAAGGTATCACATTATTCAAAATAGCAATAGGCATTCTGTTGATCAAATAAGTAGCTATAAGAAGAGCTTCTTCCCAAAATTTGGCAGGCAAATTAGATTAGAACTTTAATGCTCTGGAAACCTGTAATAGATGTTGATGTTTTCTCTCAACTACTCCATTTTGCTGAGGAGTATCTACACAAGAGGTTTGATGGATGATGCCTTTCTCTCTATAGAAGTTTAAAGCTCACTTGTCTTTGAATTCAAGAGCATTGTTAGTTCTTATTATTTTGATAGTAGCACTGAATTGCTTCTCAACAAATATAACAAAGGCTCTCAGAGGAAATACATTGCTTTTATGTGCCATCAAATGAACCCTAGTAGCTCTTGGACAATCATCCACAATTGTTAAAAAAAAACTTTGCTCCATCAAAAGTGATATGTGGGTAAGGGCCCCATATATCTACATGTAACAAATCAAACAATTCCTTCCTCCTGTGGTACTCAAAGGAAAACCACTTCTATGCATTTTAGCCATAGGGCAGATGTGACAAACACCATGTTGTTTGTTTTTATTACATGTAATTATATCAACATATTACAGCTGATTAAATGACAAATAGCCTAGTCTAAAATGCCATAGTTTTGCATAAAAAAAACAAGCAAAAATGGAGTTCTTTGTCTTCTTTTCCAAAGTAAATCTAGTTGATTGGGTATCACTTGTTATTGAATAGCCTTGTTGCAAGAAATAGAGACCCTTATCTTCATTACCAAGGGGTAGAACCTTCTACATAGTGGGGCCCTATAGTAAGCAAGCAGTGGGAGTAAAAATTATATTAGCTACAAATTGTTTGGTGCACTTGCTTATGGATAAGAGATTGAACTAAAACTCGGGGATGTGTAGGACATTTTCCAGAACCAAACTAGAAGCTAGAAGTATGGAACCAACATGTTTGATTTGTGCTTGTTTCCCATTAGGAATATTGATATAACAAGAAGTCTGGACAGGTCTCACGTTATGCAATAAGGATAAATCAGGTGTGATATGATCATTGGCACCACTATTTATAATCCAGGCTTTATGAGCAAGAGAAGTAAATAAGTAGTATCTCTTACCTGCGACAAAACCTACTGCTCCTATGCCTCTATTTCCAGCAACATTCTCCATATTAGAAGAGTGTTTATTAAGAAGTTGCATAAGCTAAGAATATTGATATGAGGTTAAAGCTGGAACAGCTGTAGAAGCCTCAGAAGAAGGCATGTCTATACAGTATGACCAGCTATCTTGCAACGATCACAAAAATATTGTCTCCTGTCTTGTCCAATTGACCTTTGAACATTCTTGGAGTAATGTCCAGAATAAGGACCATTTTGTCTAATGTTATGATATTATCCTGATTGATATCTAGGATTGTAGCCTGGATTAACATTATAAGTCTTCTATTGGTGAGTTATCTTATTGGAATTGTATACCCTTTGATGAATAGCTAGTGTTGTATGATCAGCAAGTAATGCCATTTCACTAGCATTAAATGCAGAAACATTGGTGTTGATCTGAGACATAACAGAAAGTGATCTCTACTTTTCTTCTTGAACAATCAACTGACAAACTTGATCAATAATTGGCAAAGGCTTCATCATCAATGTGCTTCCTCTTATTACTTTGTAATCATTATTAAGACCGACTAAAAACTCCATCAACTGCTGATCTTGAATCATTTTCTTTGCAACAATCAGGCTTGCACAAGTTATGCCACAACCACAGTGAGGAATTGGGATAGTGATGTTATAATCATCCCACATCTTCTTGATTCGTGTGAAATAATCAACCACTAACAAGTTATTTTAAGAAACCATACACAAATCCCTTAAGACCCTGAAGATCTTGGCACCATCAGCCTCACCAAACCTTTGCTCCACTTGCAACCATACATTTCTGGCAGTGGCAGAGAACGAAGCCTAGCTTATTCTCAATGACTACGTTTATTAACCAACAAATGACCATCTTGGCACATCTATCCCATTGATCAGCTAAGGAAGCACTGAGAGAGTTGGGGCCAGGTTTTGTGCAAGTTTCCATAACAAAACCTAGCTTATTCTTGCACATCAAAGCAACCTCCATGGCTTTCCTCCAATATCCATAGTTTTCTCATTTAGCAATTCAGTCACTAACACATTATTTGGGTTATCAGATGGATGCAAGAAAAGAATATGTGGAGGATTATTAGCATCTTGAACTGCATTGTTGACTACTTGATTATTAGTCACATTTTCGACATTTTGATCTCCAGACATTGTCACAGAACCAGGAACAAAATATACCACAATATATTTTCAGAACAACAAGAAGAAGTATCACCTGAGTATTCGAATTGAACAAAAGTTTAATGAATTATCTAATTCGCAACAAGATTTTGTAGGATATGATTAGGAAAGGCCTACTCTGGTACCATGTTACAAATCAAAAATTCGTAGCAAAGAATTCATGGAGGAGAGAGAAGAGAGAGGAAGAGAGGGAAAGAACATTTTATTATTATGAATGAATTGCATCAAGAAATACAATGTAGAGCTAAGGGCCTACATATACAACCTTGGAGTTTGTTGCTAATCTAACATAATGTCTGCTGGAATAACAAACTTTGTACAACTCAGCATGTGGGGTCTTCTGGTCACTTGACATTGTTGCCCTCTTGTATCTTATCATAATGCATACATACGTACATATATAGAATATCGAGTTATGGCCCATTTGATTAAAATTGTATGCACATATTGGGTCTTGTTAGTAGACCCTATATGAGGGGGCGTGTTGGAATATAAAAGTGAGTATTGTTTCACATTGATAAAATTTAAAGAATATGATAATGGGTGTTGTCCTACATTGAAGAAATTAAATGGCTTAAACATGTATATAAGCTTGTAAGTTACTCCACCCATTGTCAATTGATTTTGGGATTAAACCTCATTTGAGCTTATATGCATGACTCTTTGTTTATAGTCCAATTAATATGAAAATTTAACAAGTTATAATCACAAGCCCATTG
Source organism: Selenicereus undatus (assembly GCA_017589665.1). Taxonomy (NCBI): domain Eukaryota; kingdom Viridiplantae; phylum Streptophyta; class Magnoliopsida; order Caryophyllales; family Cactaceae; genus Selenicereus; species Selenicereus undatus. The sequence continues at coordinate 16,924,127 of JACYFF010010365.1, forward strand.
TATTTTTATAATTCTTTATCTTTTATTTTTTTTTGGGTTGCGGCCCTAGTGGTTAGAGGGAGGGTACTCAAACTCAATGTTGTTATGTGGGCCAAGTTTATTGAACAAAAACAGGATTCAAATCTAAAGCCCACATCTGATTGTGGATAGTAATCAATACAAGCCTGAATGTAGCAGTTGCATGAAATGAATTTCATTTTCCAATGTAGCCGACATGAATGATAAACCCACAATTAGAAGTGCAAAATGAATAGTAATTCTAACAGCTGTCGAACGTACTATGTTCCGGAAGGTGGGACCACATTCATCAAAATATCAGACTTTAGCTACCCAGTTGTATAAAAGGGGCCCACTAGAATTAAAGTAGTTTCTTATCAGATTCGTTTGCTTAAAATTGCTTCATAAGCTCACAAAGCAACCGGCATGCCATTGCCCGTCAGGGCCTCTTTATTTCTTTCCTTCTTTCTGCCTTTCTTTTAGATTTGTGCGCAAAGAGGTGTTCAGTACAGATGCCGGTGTGAGCTAAAGTTGAACCTAGGTGTCTTACGTACTTACGACTGGAAACTTCAGCTGTGAGATCTTTTGGTTGGCTCAGAAGTAGCCAGGCATGCTTTTGCTTTCTTGTCTAGTTCTTCTTCAAATCTGATGCTATTTTTCACATGATTTTCCTCGCTATATATGGCATATGCACATGAAGCCAAACAGAAATCAGGCATGACTTTCTTTGTATGTAGCAAGATAGGTCACCTGTTTTATTCTAATTAAATTTATTCGTAATATGTAATATAAGATGATAATATTTTTCTGTCATTTTCTTCTTAATTTATAATGAATTTTTTTTTTATTTTTCACCTTTCACACAAATTAACGTTTTTGTAAAAATTTTGAGAAATTTTAGTCATTAGATGTAATTTGTACTTATATATATTTATTTGTTGGTTTCTTAAAATAAACTTTTTTATAAATAAGAATATCTGTAGAGATAATATTTTTTACATTTAAATCTTCCTTTATCTTATAAAAATAAGACTTATATTATGAAGTGATATTATTGTACTTACATACCCTTTGTCACTCCTTTTTAAACAAAAACAAATATGTTTGCTATAAACTCTTTACGGAAAGTAGTTAGCGACATATTAAGTGGCGGCCCTCTCTAACGAAACTTCATGATTCGGCCCCTGTGCCCCACCCCCACCCCCACCCCCAGAATAGCATGGATGCAATCGGAAGAATAAGCGACTCAAATTTCGCTTCACCAATACCCTTTGTTCCGCCATATCTCTTCTATCCAAAACCACAACAAGTAGATCAGTACGCTGGCTTGGCTAAGTTTTTGCAATATATATGCACCCCCTCC
>JACYFF010010365.1:16933608-16966345 GCA_017589665.1 Selenicereus undatus
ATATAAATATATATATATATATATATATATATATATATATATATATATATATATATATATATATATATAAACAATTCTAACATCAAAACCATTCAACTATCCGAACGATTACACCACAATATAGAACTATAGTACAGTATACAGTTTCAATATCAAAATATATCACAATACAGTGTTAAAAGCATCTCAACGCCAAAACACCACCATTCCATGTAGACTTCTTTGTCTCACTTATCACCTTCAGTCGTCCTACCCGCCTGAGGGCGATTCACTAAATATTTTCCTAAAACAAAACACGAAAACATTTCGAACTATGAGCCGAAGCTCAGTACATGCATCAATGTATTGTTGAATGATCATTAAAAAAGCTGATTAGGCCCGCATTGCAATTCATTTTATTTTAAAATAGGGAATGAGATAAGTATAAAATTGTATTGCTAATACGATCTGTGATAGGTGTACTCCTATCAGGTCAATTGGATGACAATGACCTGACTTGAAGCCGCGCGGGTAACTGGAGGGCAAGACCCTGTAACTGATAACTGATAGGCTCACTTATTATGTGATAAATCATGAATTAAATTGATTCATTGATGTACTTACCAAAATACTATAATTTTGATAAATATATGCTAATTTTTAAAGATACAGACAATTAATGTACCTGGTACTTTTAATGAAATTCACTGAAATGGGATTATGCACAAAAGGGAAGGAAATGATAGGTTAGGGCCTTACTCTATTAAAAATATCATGATAGGAACACATAATTAGCAAATATTTTTATTTTCATAGATAATAAGTTAGTAAAAGCAAAGTAGGAGCGTAACAAGGGCTAAAATGAATGACTCGTAATTTAGTCCTTCAATCTCCGATTGAGACCCAAAACCCCAATATCAAAAATTTAAGAAGTTCCGAAAAAAAATTTTTTAGAACACCAAACATGATTCCCATGATAGGGTTCCTAAAATGGGGCTAGAACACAAGTATGTCAGTTTTGGTCCAGCCTGTGCAGTTCTCGTAAAACGGCCATAACTTTTTCCACATACATCAAATCAAGGCAATTCAAAACAAATTTGAAACCTAACACACTGACTATGTACCCACCAAAAATCAGAATTTTTTAATGAGCCGATCATTAATAGTTTAATCTCAAAGTCACCCCTGTTTTCTGCCATTTTCAGCTTTCATTGTTTTTGCTTTCTCCTCTTTTTTCACATAAATCCTCACTTGAAATCATTCCTTAAACTCATGTAACAAAGTTTTTGTCCTTCCCATCACCATAAAAAACCATCACACTCAATTTCACCTCAAAATCATATACATCAAATATCATTTCTGAGTCAAATATACACTAATAACATGCTTGCTATTAAAGGAAGGTTAAACCTTGCTTAATCATTAAACCGTAGTTTGTCGCCAACTTGGACTCACCTTCAACTCATTCCAAATCACCAAAACATCATCATAATCATCAATAAGACTAAATATTACAAAATCATATACAAAACAATACAAATCCATCACTTGACTTTAGCTAACTTGAACATGACAAACCCTAAACCTAACATGCTTCAAGCTCAACTCCACCATGATCAACATCCCCAAAATCAATAGAATTTGCATGATAACATCTACTTTGATCTCCATAGCATGAATCATAACTAAAGCCATCATAAAACCAAAAATACATCAAGTTCAAGTTAGGGTTTTACCTCTTTGAGAGCTTAAGAGGAGAGGGTGTGAGGTTGTTTGAGGGTGGAGAAGGCTGCCATGGCTGGTGGGGGACTACAGTGGCGCTGCGTGGCTAGCTGGTGATCATCTGGTGGCCGGAACAGCAGCAAGGGGGTAGGGGGCAGCCGCGAGGTATGAGGGAGAGAGAAAAGAAGTGTGTGTGATCTTTTACTTGGTTAAGAATGAAAGAAGCATTTACTTGGCTGATTTTATCCTTCAAAAAGTGGCTTTTACCTAACTATGGTTAGACTTCAACCCCGGTTACTTAGCTGGGTTAAGTGGGCAAGTTGTTGGCTTCAAATTGGACCAAAATAAGCTGGGTTCGGTAATAAAACGCTCCGTAACGTTAATGTTTTTCTTTAAATTGAATATAATTTTTGTAATGATACGGGAAAATAAATTAAATCACTTAGATTATAATTATTAGGGCCTACTATCAATTTTTTCAAATTTTCTTTAATAAATAAATAAATAAATAAAACCCGAATTGAACAGTGAGAGCCCAAATGATTTTTCCCCGCTGGGATGATCAAATGCAATAAATAGTTTTGAGAAAAAATCATTAACATGAGCTAATTAGATAAATGTTTGAGCTAAAAATGTGATATTTTTAAGGTACTTTTTCACTGGTTTTATGCTCGTTTTAATAATATTTTTTAAGTTTTTAATTGATTTTATTTTATTTTTCAGATTTTGAATAAATGCGAAAAATGGGCTTAAATGGCGGAAAAAGCGAGAAAAATAGAGGAAATGTCGGAGGTTGAAGAACCGGGCCCAAATTCGATAAAAATCGGCCAAAGAAAAAAAGAAACCAGACCGGTCCAGAAAAAAACCGGACCGGCCCGGTTCAGCAGATGGACCGGTTCCCTTAAAAGAACCCCCACCCCTTCGTTTCCTCTCTCCTCTTTTCAGCCCTGCTCTTTCTCTCTCCCCGATACCCATCTTTGCAACCCAGAGACCCATCGTCCCTCATCACCTTCGACCCACCTCATCTCGCTTCGCCTTCTCTCTCTACCTCGTCATCTCTCCCTCTCTTCCAGCACACCCACATCCCAGCCCACCGAATTCCTCAAACCCCTACACCCTCCACCCACGGTTTCACCTTAATCGCCCCATCCCACTACCGTCAACCACGCTGCTACTGCCACGAAGCACCTTCGCTGGCTTCCATCTCCTCGATCCACGACACCCATGCGTTGGCTTCATCATCTACCGTCCACCATACCACCAGATCGAAGGGTCGAGAGTCGTGGTGGCTTCGGGTATAAAGAGGTCGACGAGACGCCATTGAAGAAGTTGGAGTTTTAGGTAATTTTTAGGGTTCAAGTTTAGGTTTAAATTCGGTTTTAGGTTTAGGTTTAGTTTTAATTTCGTTTTCATGTTTCAGGCATTCGAAATTTAGCATTAAAATCGATTTAGGGTTTCGAATTTCAGTTGTTTTCTGCCTTTAAATTCATGTAGTTAGGCTTGAATTGCGAATCTCATATGGGTATTCACGAATTTCAGTTGTAATAGCAACAATCTTTGGGTTAATTGTGAGTCATTTAGCCGAATTTCATTCAAATCCCGTCCCCTGTTTTTGCGTGTGTTCGAAATTGTCCTTTCGAGATGCCGCCATGTTTGGATGCATTGAAGCTTGTTCTGGGTATGAATGATCGAACCTCACCCATTCTGGTTTGGCTCTTGCTCTATTTCCTATGTTTTGTTCTTACCCCCCTCCCCTGCTGCTGCTCGATTCATGTTCGGTTTTGTTCCAATTCTTGGTTGGTTGCTTGTACTGGGTTGTTGTATTTTGAGCTTCATGGCCATAGTTGTTTTAGGCACCCATAATTCCCTGCCCTGTTTCGTTCTTTCTGTTTCGGTTCTGTTTCATTCCAATTTCAGTTTGCTTTGGTTTCGTTCCCCCTTCCCTACTGTTAATTAGTTTGATAAATCTGCCTTGAATTTGATTCTGGAATAACAAATAATTAGGTTGTTAGTTTTTAATTGGTTAATTTCAAGTTTAGTTGTTTAATTTGGTTTAATTGGTCAATTAATATAAGTATTAGTTTAGGTTTAGTTGATTTAGTAAATTAGTTTGTTTTAATGTTTAATGAATTAGGATTAGATGAGTTTGGTTGAATAAGTTTAGATTGCCTTAAATAATTTCGCTTAGGTTGGTTAATTAGTTTAAGCATTTCGTTTTAGAATGACCATAATTTCTCGTTTTTCCCTGTGGACCGACCCTTAAGTACTACGATTGACAATCGTGAGTATTTGAGGTATCACTTTCCTTTTTCTTTAAGTTATTTTTCCATCCCCCTCAAATCCCAATTAACAATTTTGGCGCCGTTGCCGGGGAAGACGGTGAGATTTGGTCATGTTTTTAGTTGCTTTCGTATTTGTTTAGTTTCGTTTTTATTTTGTTTAGTTGTTTAATGAGTTCTTGTTAGTCATTTCGTAACTTTAAGTTTCAAATCGATTTACAAATTCTCATTTTGGTATCGTTTTTCGTTTTTTTGAAAAAAACCAAATAAATTCAAAAAACATTTGAGAAATCCAAAAAAAAAATCCAAAAACATTTGAAAAAAAAAAATCCAAAAATCCAAAAACATTTTGAAAAATTCAAAAATCCAAAAAAATGAAAAATGCTAAAAAAAATCAAAAACATTAGAAAATTACAAAAACCACAAAAAAATTAGAAATTTCAAAAACCTAAAAAAATTGAAAAATTGAAAATCCAAAAAAATTAGAAATTTTCAAAAATTCAAAAACATTTGAAAAACCAAAAATCCAGAAAAAATTGAAAAATTTTGAAAAACTTTAAAAATATTAAATGCCTGTTTTTAATTTCCCACAATTTGAGCACGAACCTTTTTGGAGCTATTTCTCGAGGCTTAATGATTATCGTGCTCAACTGAATCCAAATTTTGAAAAATGGGAAATTTGTGAGGTCATCATTTTGGGTCTAAATTCTGAATTTCGTGGTCATGTTGAATCTATGTGTCAAGGGGGTTTGCTAGGATTGTTGTCTAAAACTCAAGAAGAAGTTTGGGATTTCTTTGAATATTTAGCTCGGGATACTTATGAGTTTGAACAAGCTAAACTGAACTTAAAGTACCCTACTCATGCTGAGTCTGCTTTTTATGCTAATCCTTACTCCCGAGGCCATTTTATAGATTCGCATGACTCCTCTTATGCTTCTGTGTCTCCTGTGTGGTGCGATTATTGTAAATCTTCTACTCATGATGCTTGTTCTTGTCCATATCGTGACTATTTTGATGCTCAATATGCAAGTCTTGAAAAGAGAATTAATGAATTGACTGCCAAAACGGTAGAGATTATGAAAGCGAGAATTACTGAACATTCTCAATGTTTTAATCAAAGTAGGGAGAATTGTAATGAATCTGACTCTTGTTTAGGATCTCCTAAATCAGGAGTTAGTCTTTTTGATGATTTTGAACCTTCTTATTCTGCTATGCCTGATTTGAATGAAAACATGTGTTTGCCTAGTTTAGAACAAGAAAGTGACCTCCCTAAGTCTCTATCGTCAGATCTTGCACCCTGTACTAGCTCACTTGAAAATGTCACTAATGAACAATCTGATTCTGATAGTGAGTTAGAACTTAGCATGATACCTGCAATAGAGTTTCATGATTTGGGTAATTCAAAAGATGTTTCACAGGAGTTGCCTGATGAGATACATGAACTCACTATGTTTGACTTTGATGATAATATTCTGCCTGTAGAGTATGAATCTTTTTCTGGTGAGTTTGGTATCCATGGAAGTTCTAATGATGGTTTTCGTGCTGATTATGAGTCATTTTCTTTTAATTCCATCCAGAGTGACTTCCTTTTTGAATCTAGCAAGTCTGAATCTGTTGAGTCTAAGATGATTATCACTGATGATTTTACTTTAGACCAGACTCATATGCATATTAAACTTAAAGGACTTGTGGATTTAGAACCCTTTGCTTGGCCTAAATTGCTCGTTCATGCTGACATAATTTCTAGGCCTATGACCTCACCACTGGCTGTTTGAATCTAGCAAGTGCTTGCCAAAAACAGGCTTGGAATGTTTGATCCCTATCTGATACTATGTCTAAGGGGATTCCGTGTAGTCGGACTATCTCTTTAACATACAACTGGGCTGGTTTTTCAACTCCCCAAGTATCTTTAATTGGCAAAAAATGGGCCGACTGGGTAAGCCGATCGGTTATGACGCAGATCGCATTCTTCTTTGAGATAGAAAGGGGTAAACCCATCACAAAGTCCATTGAGATTGAATCCCACTTCCAAGTGGGAATTTCTAGGGGTTGCAGTTTCCTCACGGGATGCTAATGCTCTCCTTTAACTTTCTGGTAGGTTAGACACTTGTCTACATATTCTGTAACCTCCTTCTTCATATTATTCCACCAAAAGTATTATCTTAAGTCTTTGTACATCTTAGTACCTTCGGGATGCACTGAGTAGCAAGTATTGTGAGCATCCTCTAGGATTTGTTTCCTCAATTCTTCATTTTCGGGTACACATAGGCGATTTTAAAACCGCAAGGTCCCATCTTCATGTACTACAAACCTAGGAGACTTTCCTTTCTCTAAATTTTGCTTTATTCTTTGAAGTTTAGGATCATTTTCCTGGTTCGCCTGAGTTTCCTCTACTATGGAAGGCTGTAAGCTAAGTGCTACTAATTGCACATTTACTTGCCCATGGAATGCTAATTGAATTCCTAAGTCCTCAAGCTCTCTCAAGAGACTCAAATGTGTAATGACCACAATTTTTGAGCTATGTTGCGCTTTCTTACTCAAGGCATCTGCTACAACATTTGCTTTCCCTGGGTGATATTGAATATGCAAATCATAGTCTTTAAGTAACTCAAGCCAATGCCATTGTCTCAAATTGAGGTCCTTCTGGGTGAAGATATGCGTTAAACTTTGATGGTCAGTTTAAGTCTTGCATGGTGCTCCATATAAGTAATGTCTCCAAATTTTCAGTGCGAAGGCCATAGCTGATAACTCCAGGTTATGAGTAGGGTAATTTTTCTCACAAGGCTTAAGCTGTCGAGAGGCATAAGCTACTACCTTGTCTTTCTACATTAGAACACACCCTAATTCGGTCTTTGAAGCATCACCATAAATGGTATACTCTTTACCTTCCACTAGTAGTGTTAGGATTGGAGCGGTAGTTAGTCGTTGCCTTATCTCTTGAAAAGCTTTCTCACATTTCTCGATCCACTCAAATTTGTTCGCTTTCTTCAATAGATTGGTCAGGGGTGAAGCTATTTCCGAAAATTCCTTAACAAACCTTCGATAATAGCCTATTAAACCCAGAAAGCTTCTAATCTCAGTGATGTTGGTAGGCCTTGACCATTCCGTGGTTGCCTTCACCTTTTGGGGGTCAAATTTGATTCCTTCTTTTGTAACTACATGCCCCAAAAATACCACTTCTTCCAACCAAAATTCACACTTCTTTAATTTGCCATAAAGTTGATTCTTCCTCAGGGTTTGTAACACCCTCCTCAAATGATCAGCATGTTCTTCTTTGTCATTAGAATAGATAAGAATGTCATCTATGAAAACCACCACAAACTTGTCTAAGTAGGGTCTGAAGACTCTGTTCATAAGATCCATGAAGGCTGCGGGAGTATTGGTGAGGCCAAACATCATTACTATAAACTCGTAGTGACCATACCTAGTCCTAAACGCAGTCTTGGGGATGTCTTCAGGTTTAATGCTAAGTTGATGGTACCCTAACTTCATATCAATCTTAGAGAAGACTATAACTCCTTGTAATTGATCAAACAAGTCATCTATTTCCGGCAAAGGGTATTTATTTTTGATGGTGATCTTGTTCAACTCTCTGTATTCAATACATAGCCTTAAGGTTCCATGCTTTTTCTTTACGAGCAACACGGGGGCACCCCATGGGGATACACTTGGCCTGATAAATCCCTTCTGTAATAGTTCATCTAACTGAATCTTCAATTCTTTAAGCTCAGTTAGGGTCATACGATATAGGGCTTTGGAGTTAGGTTGGGCACCTGGGATTAATTCAATTCCAAAATCAATTTTCCTCAGCGGGGATATAATCTTGGTAATTTCTTAGGAAAAACATCTTCAAACTCATAAACTATAGGAATATTTTCTGCTTTCTCTTCTTTTGTTTGAATTTCAATAGCATAACCCTAATATCCAATACATCCTTGACATAATGACTTACTTGCTTTCATAGCAGAAATCAAGGGATAGGATTTTTCCTCTCCCTACCCATAGAAACATACTTCTTTCCCTTTTTCATCCTTCAAAATAACCTTAAGATCCTCACAGTCACTCTTAGCACCACAAGTGTACAACCAATTCATTCCTAAAATCATATCAAAATCAGACAAACCAAATTGAATCAAATCTACTAGAAAGGTGGTTCCACCAATGGTAATGAGAACAAGTTTATAAGAGATGGGGCATTCAATCATAGAATCATTTGGTAGCTTGATCCTATAATTGGTTTATGTCCTCTTATCCTCCAGGTTCAATTGCATGGCAGATCGGGTAGATATAAATGAATAAGTAGTGCCTGAATCAAACAATACACAAAATGGCTTTGATTAAAAAGAGAGTTCCAGTGACTATCGTACCAAAGGTGGCAACTTCCTTCTTGCTCATTACAGACGCTCGTCCTACTACTGCAGGCCTTGGTGGTGGAGCCCGTTGGCGAGATAGGGCTAAGGGTTTTGCTGCACCTTTGTCTACATCCTTTAACCTTCGGGGGGCATGCAGCAATAAGGTGTTCAGGGCTTCCACACCACATGCACTTGTTGGTTCCTACTCGGAATTCAGGGGTGGTGTGATTTGTTCATCCGCATTTCCCACATGGCTCTGCCGAGCCTGCAAGATGACTTTTGGGATGAGCGAGGAAAGGTTTCTTTTGGTTCACACTCTCACTCGAAGTTCCTCGATCAATTCCCTTTTTCTTTTGGTTAATTAGGGTTCAAGGCCCTTAACTCTGTCTTCACTTGCTCCACTTCAGCGGCTCGCTCATATAACTCATGGTAAGTCAAGATTGGTTGCCCAACTAATTAATTTCGAATATAGAAGGCTAAACCCTCTTCAAACCTCCTCATCTTTAACCTTTCAGATGGCACAAATTCAAGGACAAATTTGGATAATTCTGTGAACTTACTGGCATACTGCATCAAATTCATGTTGCCACTCATCTTCACCTCCAGTAACTCTTTCTCCTTTTGTTTTTTGACCACAGCTGGGTAAAATTTTACCATCAACTCACCAAAGAATTTACTCTAGGTGAATTCAAGCCCTACAAGCGTACCCTTAACAGTGTTCCACCAAATATCAGCTTCACCAGACAAATAATATGTTCCGGTGTTTACTTTGTTTTCTTCTGGCACTTCTACCACTGTAAAGATTTTCTCAATTCCCCTTACCCATTTCTCTAATACTACTGGATCATAATTTCCATCATACACTTTAGGGTTACGTGCGTGTTATCCTATCTGCTAACTTATCATCTTTAGGAAGGGTTTCAGTAGGCACTTGGGGAATCTGCTTCATCAGTTCAACTACTAAAGCCGACCAGTAGTTCGGGTCCCCAATGTTATTAGCTAACTCAGTGGGAATTGATGGCATTTGGCCAAAATTTGGTGGCACATGATGTGAGGCTTGATCGCCCGATCCCTAGCCATGATCTGAATGATCCTCTATATGAATCTCCGCATCATTTTGCACTAGCTCAGACATTTTGATCATACATTAAATGAAACAATTCAATCACCGGAATACCCAAACATGTAAGATAAGTATGCCCAGTAAATATATTTAATATAACTCAAATATCATTGAAAACAAACCCAAAGTTTCATTATATCATTTCATAACTGCTTGGTTACATACATAGCTGCTTGTTTATATACATGATCAAAAAAACATATCACATCGTGGTGACTAGGAAAAGTCAGCTTTGAATCCTTCCTCAACCCCCAAACACTAACTAGCCCCAAGACACTAGGTCCGTTGCATGACCAAAAAGAGAAACAGACCAGGTCGTCACGGTCGGAAGGATTGAACTAACTATATACAATGCTTATGCTACATAAAATACAACTATCCAATTTGACCTTGCCATATATACATAACGGGCTCAAAATGTAACCTACTCAGGTGCACACCTGAAACAACCTAACAATCCCTAGATGGATTGTAATTTGGGTCGGACTCATCCTCTGGCTCCTCACCTGAGTCAAAGCTGTTGTCTGACACTCCTAACTCTACCTCGTCAGCCTCCTGCTTAACTTGCTGCTCCACCACCGCCTTATCAATCTCCTGATCCAGCTGTTGCTCCACCACTGCCTCATCAATGTCCTGATCCTCCTTGGGATCATCCTCCTCCTCCAGATAGCCCTCGAAACCCTCCATGGCCTCGTCCTTAAAACTAACTACCACAATCTCTGGTGTATCAGGGAGATCCACCACCACATGAGTGTCCCTAGGACTGTCGGGCATTAGTGGGGTACCTAGTGTGAGCAGGGAGGGTGGTCCTTATGCTGGTGCTGGGGATGCAGGCAAGGGATGTGCCTGATGTAAAGGAAAGACATTACGAAGAGTCTCCATAGTAATCCCCCTCTGCTCAAACTCCTCCCTCAACATCAACTCTGAAGTGATGGTCGTCCAAGCCCCCTGGGCCTGAAACCTAGACCCATCCCAACCTAGGTTCCCTGTCATCATGAAATGATGATAACGGAGCTTGAACTCTTCCCACAGATCAACTGTGGGTAAGGACCATAGTAGTATGAATGAACGGACCGAGATGCTGTGAAACTCAGAGAAAGGGTCATGTGCATGTGCTATCATGCTTGCATGCAGTAGTGAAATATGGGCTGCTAAAGACGCATCGGGCATTGTGTTAACTGCGTAAGGATCCATCTAGCAAGAAAAATGCAAATGAGGGGCATATAAAAGGTAACAATATGCATTTCTAATATCACAAGTCTCTAATAATACACGTCATTCCTTGCTATTAACCCTTCTCACCCTACTATATCTATACTTCATACTCCGTATCCCATAAGAAAATAGAAACTTAGTTCTGATACCAAATTTGTAACAACTCAAATGTACATAATTTACTGTTTGCGTTCTCTTCATTAGTTTCACCAATTAGAAGTAGTATCCCCAATAATCAGGGCGTTACCGCCGTCTAAAAAGGACAAACTTGTTCTAACTATTGAACAAAGGTGATTTTTTAGTTTAAAGTTGAATGTGCGATTTACCTAAGCTAGAGTTCTCCTTCTTGCACCTAACTTTTGGGCTATCGAACTTTGAATCATCAAAAACACCAAGCAAACGCCACAAAACAAATTAAGCCTCAACGATTAACAAATTTGAGAATGTGATTTGCATACTATAAAATTGGAATACACACAACCCAGATCTGAAGCAAAGCAATACAACAATAACAGGGACCGAATGAGAGCAATAAATGTGCAAACAAGAATTTTCACATTTCCATAGCCAAGTACCACATTTGAGAGAGTTATTCCAAGACCTAGAAAATATCTTTTAGATCGAACAATAGCATGGAGCATTACAAATTTCAAGTCCTTAATTGCCTAACTAGAAATTAAATCTCCATGAAATGGAAACTGGAAATCGAATTAAAACTCCAAACCTTAGTTTTAGAATTAAAACAAACAAAACCGACTAAATCGCAAGAGAAATTGGAAGATCAAAACTTTGATCTCTTCTACTACATTCCACCCCGTTGCTCTGTTCTGACCTCCATTTGACGCTCTCCAAAAAACGCCCTTCTTCATCTCTTCGATCGCCTTCATTATTTGATGACTTAATGGCTGTCAACGCTTTGTACCTGTGGCCTTGATGATGGTGATGATTAAGGATCATAAAGGTGGAGAGAGAGAGGATGGGTAGCGGATGTGATTTGGAAGAAAATGAAGAGCCCTGTTTGTGGCTTTGTTTTCGGTTCTAAGCACGAAAGAAGAAGACGAGCAGATGGGGAAGAAGACCGAGGTCACATGCGTGGAGCATTGCTAGGTTAAATGAGAGGGAAGAAGCTGGCGGGCTCTAGAATGAGAGAACGAACGGGCCAGGCCCAGCGAGAAGAAGAAAAATGGTAAGGAAATCGACCCACAAGGAAAAAAAACCAAGAAAAGAAAAGAAAGAAAGAGTGAGAGGGAACCGGATTTGGGAACATGAGTGGGCCGCTGGGCTGAGAACGAGAGAGGGAGCCTGGGCTTAGGTCTGGTCCGAGAGAAAAAGAAAGAGAGAAATAAGAAGAACAGAGAGAGAGAGCAAAGGGAGAGAGCTGGGATGGGCTTCGTGCATGGGTTGGTCTGTCATCCTTCTCTTGTTTTTATTTCTTGATCCATAATACTCCTTCTATATCCTTTGACACCCAAATTATCCAGATTTCATTATTCCTACAAAATAAATTAAAATATATTAAAACCCTAATCTAATAATTTATTTTGAGCAAATATTGGACAATAAAAGGGTATAAAATATCATAGTTTTTGGTTCAAAGAATACCCCCACACCTATGTCTTGCTCGTCCTCGAGTAAAACAAATTAAAAATCCTAGAAAAAGAAAATAAAATCCTAACTCACTTTCATAGGAATCATGGTTGCACTTAGCACGTGCAACAAACCTTTTAAACCCCTAGGTTACCCCTAGTGGACGAGAAAGGTCTCGTGAGGGTTTGCAGAAGATATACCCACAAAATCTATAATATAAAATGAAAAAGGAAAATAGATACAAAAACAGATAAACAGTTTGGATTTACAAACATAAATATACAAGGGAAAAGCCTGTGCACATTCGAACTAACCAAATCATCCATGTAGCAAAGATATTAGCATGCATACAAATAGAATGTACTCATCAAGGCTCCCTACCCCATGGATAACATCAAAGCACTAACTTTACACCCCATTGTACATTAAGACTTTGAATCCATCCCAGTGTTCGTGTGCAGGTGCATCATCATCCGAGAGCTTAGGTTTACCAGAATCAAACTCAATCCCACTTGATTGGCACAAACTACATTATTGACTTATTAACATAGGAAGCAAGCTTTCCCAGTAGCAGTATTGCCTCAAAGGGAAACGCCCAGTAGCAAATGCCTCAAAAGGTAACGCCTAGTAGCGCATGCCTCAAAGGGATACTTGTCATTCCAAGTTTCATTTCATTTCTTTTTTTCTTTTTTATTTTTTCCCTTTCATTTTTTTGTGTTTTTTTTTCTATAATGCAAACAAAAACCAAAGTAATTGTGTCAAAGACAAGTGGGAGAGCCAATCGTGAAAGACTAAGACCTTCAGATAATGATGATAGTATAAATAAGAATTGGATTACACATCGATAATGAACAATTGGGGTTAGAATTAGGGCTTAGAATGACACACTAAGGATGGACACCTATCATGCACATCATGCTTATATACAAGCTAATTGTCAAAGCACAGGGGATTTAAACTGATCAGAATAGTACGAAGCTTTTTCCCCAGAAGACAAAACAAAAATCTTTTTGGATTTTTCAAAATTTTTAATTTTTTTCTCAATTTTTTTTAAATTTTTCAAAGTTTCCCCACCCCTACACCTAAATGTCACAATGTCCTTATTGGAAGTAGAAAGAAATATAAAACCTAAAAAGACAACAAATAAAAATAAGATTCAAAAAGAAAGAAAAAGGACATGACTCAAACTCAAAAAGAAGACAAAATAAAAGAAAGCCACAAATATATACAAAAGAAAACAAAATTAAAAGATGAGATAAAGAGGAACGTTTGTACCAGGTCAGGTGCAGAAGTACACCTAAGCTAAAACCTTATTGACAATCAAGGAATTTATGGAGCATCAACCACTCCATATCAAGCTGAAAAGTGCTACTTAATTCAAAACCCATTAGAGCATGAAGTAGCTTATCAAATATAGAAGACCAACTCTCAGTAAAAGTAATGCAATAGAGATTAAAGAGTTGGAACCAAAATGATTTGTCAAACTGTTGGGCCCAATTAGGAAATAGATGGACGTACTTAACACCAACCAGCACACAGGTCATTTGCCTATAAACTGTGTCATTTTGAATGAGCGGTCTAGGAAACATAGTGTGTTCTAAATCCAAAAGCCTTTTAACATCAAAATGCATAAGAGTCTGGTCTAAATCAAATATCTCAGTAGCAATAGTCTTAGACTCAACCAATTCAGACTTGCACGATTCAAAAAGGAGGTCAGTTTGAATGGGGTCAAAGAAAAATATTCATACTCAGCACACAGATCCACATCATAACTCACATTTACATCAAACCCACATGAAAAAGATTCATATTCAATAGAAAGAATATCATCATTAAATTCCAACTTAGTGGGTTCCTTTACCTTCATACATGTCTCCTGTAAAATATCTTCTGAGTCATCTAAATCACAAGGCTCAACTTCATTTGTGATGCTAATATCTAACTCAGTAGCACTCTCAAGGTCTCCACCCTCCTGAAACTCACAAAAGTCGTTCAACATGGTGAGTGGGTCGGCAGAAACTAGGAAATCCTCAGGGGCGTCTTTAAGTGAGCTAAATTTAGGTGCAAGGTCATGAGATGGAGACAGAGGGAGGTCACTCTCTTATTCTAGACTAGGCAAAGGCATATCTTCATTCAAGTTGGGCCTAGCAAGATAAGAGGGCGCAAAATTATCATAGAGACTAATTTTAGGTTTCGGAGATCCTAAACTAGAGTCAGACTCTTGCAAATTAATGTCCTCCCTACTTTGATTAAAACATTGAGAATATTCAGTAATCCTCTTTTTCATATTCTCTATCATTTTCTCAGTCAATTCATTGATCTTCTTTTCCACACTTGCATATGTAGCATCCATGTAAGCATGATATGGACAAGTATGAACATCATGATCAGAAGACTCATAGTAATCACACAAAGCAGGAGACACATAAGATTGAAATGGCTCATATAAGTGCATAAAGTAGTCCTGATGGGAAGGATTACCATGAAAAACAGTCTCGCCATGAGTTGGGTATCTGAAATTCTCATTAGCTCGTTCAAATGCATAGGTATCCCAAGCTAGTTTTTCAAATAAATCTCAAACTTCATCTTGAGTTCTAGATAATAATCCTATTAAACCTCTAAGAAAAATAGACTCCACATAACACCTAGATTTAGAATTCAAACCCATAGCATGATAATCATTAAATCTTGACAAATAACTCCAGAAATGTTCATGCTCGAATTGTGGGAAATTGAAAACTGGCATGCTTGAATCTCTTATTTCAATTTTAACAAGTTTTTAATTTTTTTTTGGGTTTTCAATCCTTTTGAGTTTTTTAAAGGTTTTTTTTTTGGTCTTTTAAAAGTAAGGAAAATGTATATAGAACACTAATTACAAACTAATAACTAAAACAAAAAAGAAAGACACTCAAATAATTAAGTGAACAAAATAAAATAAACTAACAAAAATAAAACTACGAGACCAAAATAAAAGAAAGACTCAAACATCAAATAGTAACCTAATACAGAAAATAGAAAATAAACACAAACACAAAAGAAGAGCATTTTTGTCCTAAAAAGAAACAGAAACACAGAAAAATCTGCACCGATCAATTCGGTATCAATTCCTGCAGAAAAATCAGATCAAGTTAGTGCTAAAAATCAAAATGAAAACAGAACTGAAACAAAAATGATGCAAACGACTCTAATTACTAAACTACAAGGTGACGCAACCTAATTTCACAATGCCATCCTCGATAACGGCGCCAAAACTTGATGAGTTTTGCCACAAGTATACAGTTATCACCGTAACAATTAATGGCCGTCAATGATTGCCTCCATTACTTAACGAATTAATGGCTATCAATGCTTTGCAACGGTGGCCTTGATGATGGTGATGATTAAGGATCATGAAGGAGGAGAGAGAGAGGATGGGCAACGGATACGATTTGGAAGAAAGTGAGGAGCCCTGTTCATGGCTCTGTTTTCGATTCTGGGCACGAAAGAGAAGACGAGCAAATGGGGAATAAGCTGGCGAGCTAGAGAAAAAGATAACGAACGGGCCAGGCCCAACAAGAAGAAGAAAAATGGTAAGGAAACCAGCCCACAAGGAAAAAAAACAGGGAAAAGAAAAGAAAGGAAGAGTGAGAGGGGATTGGGTCTGGGAAGAAGAGTGGGCCGTTGGGCTGAGAAGGAGAGAGGGAGCCCGGATATTGGTCTGGCCTGAGAGAGAATAAACAGAGAAATAAGAAGAAAAGAGAGAGAGCTGGGGTGGGCTTCGCGCATGAGTTGGTCTGTCATCCTTCTCTTTTTTTTATTTCTTGATCCACAATACTCTTTCTATATCCTTTGACATCCAATTAATCCAGATTTCATTATTCCTACAAAATAAATAAAAACATATTAAAACCCTAAACTAATAATTTATTTTGAGAAAATATTAGACAATAAAATGGTGTAAAATATCATAATTTTTGGTTCAACACCTGTGCATGTGCTATCATCCTTGCATGCAGTCGTGAAATGTGGGCCGCTACAGATGCACCGGGCATCATGTTAACCACCTAAGGATCCATCTAGTAAGAAAAATACAAACGGGGGGCATACAAAGGTTAAGCAATATGCATTTCTAATATCACAATTCTTTAATAATACACGCCATTCCTCGCTAATAACTCTTCTCATCCCCTATATCTAAACTCCATACACCGTATCCCATTAGAAAATCAAAATCATGCCCTGATACCAAATCTATAACTCCCAAAATGTACATAATTCAGTGTTTGCGTTCCCTTCATTAGTTTCACCAATTAGAAGTAATATCCTAAATAATCAGGGCGTTACCGTCGTCCAAAATGGACAACGCTTTGCTTGTAAATGATAAATTTAGCAACGTTAATCAATGTTTACCATCAAAAAAAAAATATTCACACAATCACAATATATATATATATATATATATATATATATATATATATATATATATATGTAAAAAGTTCTAACATCAAAACCATTCAACTATCCCAAGGATTACACCAAAATATAGAACTCTGGTATAGTATATAGTTTCAGCATCAAAATATATCACAATAGAATGTTAAAAGCATCTCAACACTAAAATACCACCATTCCATATAGACTTCCTTGCTCACTTATCATATTCAGTTGTCCAGCCCTCCTGAGCGCGATTCACTGAACATTTTTCTAAAACAAAACATGAAAACATTTCGAACTGTGAGCTGAAGCTCATTACATGTATCCCTTTATTGTTGAATGATCGTTGAAAAGCTTATTGGGCCCACATTGTAATTCATTTTACTTTAAATCAGGGAATGAGATAAATATAAAACTGTATTGCTAATTATTATCCGATAGTGAACCCCTGGTAACTATTCTGTGATAGGTGTACACCTGCCAGGTCGATTGGACGACCTGACCTAAATCCGCTCGGGTAATTGAATGGTAAGGCCCTGTAACTGATAGCTGATGGGGTCACTTATTATGTAATAAATCATGAATCAAACTTATTCATTGATGTACTTACCAAAACATTATAATTTTGATAAATACGTCCTAATTTCTAAAGATACAGGCCATGAACGTAATTTGTACTTTTAATGAAATTCACTAAAATTGGATTATGCACAAAAGGGAAGGAAATGATAGGATAGGCCCTGACTCTATTCAAAATATCAAGATAGGAACACATAATTAGCAAATATTTTTATAGATAATAAGTTAGTGAAAGCAAACTAGGAGCGTAACAAGGGCTAAAATGAATGACTCGTAATTTAGTCCTTCGATCTCCAATTGAGACCCAAAACGCTAATATCGAAAACTTAAGAAGTCTCGAAAAACTTTCATTTTGAACACCAAACATGATTCCCATAATAGGGTTCCCAAAATGGGGTTAGAACACAAGTATGCCAGTTTTGGTCTAACCTGCACAGTTCTGGTAAAATGACCATAACTTTTTCCACAGACCTCAAATTAAGGCAATTCAAAAGGCATTTGAAAGATAACACACTGATCTAGTACCCGCAAAAAATATAATTTTACAATGGCCCGATTATTACCAATTTATTCTCAAAGCCACCCCTGTTTTCTGCCATTTCCAACCCTCATTGTTTTTGCTTTCTCCTCTTTTTTCACATAAGTCCGCACTTGAAATCATTCCTTGAACTCATGTAACAAAGTTTTGGTCTTCCCATCACTATACAAACCATCATCCTCAATTTCACCTCAAAATCATATACGTCAAAAATCATTTCTCTATCAAATAAACACTAATAACATGTTTGCTATTAAAGGAAGGTTAAACCTTGCTTAATCATTAAACCCTAGTTTGTGGCCAACTTTGAGTCACCTTCAACTCATTCCAAATCACCAAAACATCATCATATTCATCAGTAAGACTAAAGATCACAAAATCATATACAAAACAATACAAATCCATCACTTGACTAAAGCTAACTTGATCATGACAAACCCTAAACCTAACATGCTTCAAACTCAACTCCACTATGATCAACATCCCCAAAATCAATAGAATTTGCATGATAATATCTACTTTGATCTCCAGAGCATGAATCATAACTAAAACAGTCATAAAACCAAAAATACATCAAGATCAAGTTAGGATTTTACCTCTTTGAGAGCTTAGGAGGAGAGGGTGTGAGGTTGTTTGCGGGTGGAGAAGGTTGCCTTGGCTGGTGGGGGACTACGATGGCTCTGGGTGGCCAGAACAGCAACAAGGGGTTAAGGGGTAGCCGCGAGGTATGAGGGAGAGAGAAAAGAAGTGTGTGTGATGTTTTACTTGGCTAAGAATGAAAGAAACATTTACTCGGCTGATTTTATCCTTCAAAAGTGATTTTTACCTAATTATGGTTAGACTTCAACCATGGTTACTTAGCTAGGTTAAGTGGGCAAGTTGTTGGCTTTAAAGTGGACCAAAATAAATTGGGTTCGGTAATATAACGCTCTGTAACGATAACATTTTTCTGTAAATTGAATTTAAATTTTTGTTGTGATACGGGAAAATAAATTAAATCACTTAGATTATAATTATTAGGGCCTACTATCAGTTTTTTTCAAAAGTTTCTTTAATAAATAAATAAATAAATAAAACTCGAATTGAACGGTGAGAGCCCAAATGATTTTTCCCCGCTGGGATGATCAAATGCAATAAATAGTTTTGAGAAAAAATTATTAACATGAGCTAATTAAATAAATAAATATGATTTAGGGTTGGACTATTACACGACGCAACCCTAAAGTTTATGATGGAAAGCATGACTCGGTGGAATTAAAGAAATAGGTGGAATGGAGAAAAGTTTTACAATGGCAAAGGTTCCAGAAGAGAAGAAAGTGAGCATTGGGACGTTTTAGCTAACTAGCGAAGCCGATATTTGCAGGAACACTATTAAGGATAGGCTCTCAGGGCCTGACTTCACTTGAAGTAGATTTTTGGAAGAACAGAGAGCCAAATTTTACCCAGTTGTGGCTCAACGGCAGAAGGAGAAAGAATTTATGGAACTGAAGATGAGTAGTAATATGACTGTGATGCAGTATGCTAGCAAGTTTACAAAACTATCCAGGTTTGTTCCAAAGTTTGTGTTGTCTGAAAAACTGAAGATAAGAAGATTTAAAGAGGAATTAGCTTTCTATATTCGCAACCAGCTAGCTAGTCAACCAATTATTACCTATCAAGAGTTATATGAGCAAGCAACTGAAGTGGAACAAGTGAAGACTGAGTTGAGGGTCTTGAACCTGATTAATTAGAAGCGGAAGTGGACTGAGCAGGAAGCTCCGAGCAAGAGTATAAACTAGAAGAAGCTTACTGCTGCTCATCCAAAGAGTTGTCCTACATGCTTAGCAAAACCCAGTGGGAAATGTGAAAGAACTAACCACACCACTCCTGATTGCCGAGTGGGAAATAACAAATGCATGTGGTGTGGTAGCATCGAGCACCTCATTGCTACCTGTCCCCGAAAAATGAAGGTTGTAGATAAGAACCTCCACCTCCAAGGCCCGCAGCTGTTGGAAGGGCGTATGTGTTGAGCAAGAAGGAAGTTGCCATCGATGGTACGGTAGTTACTGGAACTCTATTTTTCATTTCAAAGTCATTTTGTGTATTAATTGATTTAGTTGCCACTCATTCATTTATATCCACTTGATATTCCATGCAGCTGAACCTTGAAGATAAGGAGATAGAAACAAATTATAGAATCAAGTTACCTAATGACTCTAGAGTTGAGTGTCCTATCTCTTATAAACTTGTCCTAATTACTATTGGTGGGATAGTATTCCCTGGAGTTTTGATTCAATTTAACTCATCAGACTTTGATATCATTCTAGAAATGAGCTGGTTGTGTACTTATGGGGTGAAGATAGATTGTGAAGATCTTAAGGTGATTTTAAGAGATAAACGAGGGAGAGAAGTATGTTTTTATAGGCAAAGAGAGGAAAAAACATGTCCTATAATTTCTGCTATGAAAGCCAATAGGCTATTGTGTCAAGGATGTATTGGGTATTGGTGCTACGCCATTGACATTCAAGAAGAAGAAGAAAAAGTAGAAGATATTCCTATGGTTTGTGAATTTAGAGACGTTTTTCCTGAAGAGTTACCAGGACTTCCCCCTCAAAGAGAAATTGATTTTGAGGTTGAATTAATCTCAAGGGCCCAACCCATCTCTAAAGCCCCATATCGTATAGCACCCCAATAGAGCTTAGAGAATTGAAGTTTCAGTTGGACAAGTTATTACAAAAGGGATTTACCAGACCAAGTGCGTCACCATGGGGTGCTCTCAGTTCTATTTGTGAAGAAGAAGGATAGAGCTTTGAGGATGTTTATCGGTCACAGGGAGTTGAACAAGCTTATCATCAAAAACAAATATCCATTGTCCCGAATAGGTGATTTCTTTGATCGACTGTAAGGAGCCGGAGTCTTTTCGAAGATTTATTTGAGATCAAGATACCATCAACTGAGGATTTTACCTAAAGACATTCCTAAAACCGTACTTAGAACTAGGTTTTGGTCACTATGAATTCACCGTGATACCTTTTGGTCTGGCCAATGCCCCCCGGATTTTATGGATCTTGTGAGTAGAGTTTTCAAATCCTATTTGGAAAGTTTGAGGTGGTATTTATAGTCAATATCTTGATTTACTTCAAAGACAGAGATGAACATATTATCCATTTGAGAATGGTGTTGCAGACCTTGAGGGAACATCAATTACATAGAAAATACAAGAAGCGTGAATTCTAGTTAGAAGAAGTGGTATTTTTGGGACATGTGGTTTCAAAGAAAGGGATTAAGGTTGATTTGTAGGAGGTGAAAGCAATCACAGAGTGTCCAAGACCCACCAATGTTACTGAGACTAGAAACGTTTTGGGTTTAGTTGGGTATTACGGAGTTTTGGGAAGGATTTTTCTAAAATAACATCTTCCCTGACTAATTTGTTGAAGGAAGCTATTAAGTTAGCAAGAAGATAAAGTGATAGCTTATGCCTCACGACAGCTTAACCCTTATAAGAGAAACTACTCTAACCATGACCTAGAACTAGCAGTTCTGATTTTTGCACTGAAAATTTGGAAACATTACTTGTATGGAGTGCCTTGTGAGGTCTATACTGATTATCAAAGCTTGAAGTACATTTTCACTCAAAAGAGGTTTGATATGAGACAAAGGCGTTGACTAAAATTGATTAAAGATTACGACCTGTAGATCCAATCTCACCCAGGAAAGGTAAATGTTGTGGCACATGCCCTGACTAGGAAGGCACAACATAGCCTAAACACTGTACTGATTACTCAGTTAAACCTCTCGAAAGGGCTTGAGAACTTTGGTGTTCAATTATTTTTTTTATTTTTAAACAAAAAAGGGGCTCATATTTTAGTAAGAGTCATAGGATTTTATAACATTTATCATCAAATGTGGACAATGATTGAATGAGGAAAAATATTGATGTATTAAGGAAACACTATTTTCATTTATCATAATGAGTTCAACAAATATATGAGGTAGAAGGAGCTACTTCAGAATATGTCTTTGATTATCTTTTTGATGTTTGAACTGAAAAATTCCTATATGAAAAAGAAAAAGATATCTACATCATTTATTTGAAAAATGGGTTCTAGAGAATCTTGAAATTGATGAAGATTTTGATGATTATATGGATAATGATAGACTTGAAAACATTATTAGAGATGAAGGCATATAGAATCTCAACATGGATTATTAGTCTTGTCAGCATTAAGTGCTCTGAAAAGTTGTTGCATCATTATGTGTTATCTTATTGAGTGTCAAATCAGTAAAATAATACAGTCTATTATAGCCATGTGAAAGCATCTTACAATAGTGTGTGTACTAGAGTTATTAGGGCATCCTACGTATTTCATCCCCCCTGTAAAAGGAGAAGGTGAATGTTGTGAACAGACACGGTCATTTGAGCACACTTGAACAAAAGAGAAGCCGAGTTTCTCCTTTTCATTATGAGTGAGCATTTCTATTGATCTTAGTTTAAGTCTCTCTTCAAATCATTTCATTGTAGTATACACTGCAAAAAATAATGCATTATCCCGCATTTGTGCCACTACACTTAATGAAGTGTGAAGAGAAAAATGATAAATTTGATAGTTTTCTTGACTCCGCATTTAATAAGTGTGGGGAAGTCATAAACTTTTTCCTATACTTATCAATTGTGGGGAACTAATTATATATATATATATATATATATATATATATATATATATATGTGTGTGTGTGTGTGTGTGTGTGTGTGTGTGTGTGTGTGTGTAAACTTATTAATTAACTTGCAAAATATATTACTTTTGGGTTTTTTTTAAAAAGATGAAAAATATTTGAATATTGATTTGTTTATAAACATATTAATTTGCAGCTAAAGCCATTCCTAGTCGGTCCCATACCCATCACGTGCCTCTCACATGGATTACCCCCTAGTCTCCTTTCTCTCGCCTCTCTCGGCTTCACAGATGGGACAAAACCCAGAAGCCTGGCATTCAGCCTTTCCCCCACCATTTTCGGTCTACTTCATCTTCTTCATCCTCTCTCACTTTCGAACTCATCTCCATCTCCTCTCTCTCTTGCTTTGAAAACTCCATCAACCAGCACCACCATCTCATCTCATCCTCATCCACACCACGATTCACACAACTTTAGCCAGCACGACATTCATTCTCACCATCCACACCATCACACTTCAACGGTTGCGATTGAAGAGGGCTCGGGTATAGGGAGGCATCAATGATAGAATTAGGTATCCATCTAGGCTTAGTTTTACATTTTTTAGGTTTAATTTTAGGTTGTTCTTTGTTTTAATTTTAGTGCCAATAATTTTGGGTTTGCTCTTATTTCATCTATTTTGAATTTAAATCCATTTCCATCTTTTAATTTCATGTAATTAGGCATTGTTTTGTTAATCTGGATGTAGACATTTATGATCTAGCTTGCAATCGTAATATTTTGAGGAATTTTGGTTTTCCCCCTCCTCTGTTTTCGGTCCTATGTTCTGCTCTGCTTGAGGCAATGCTAATGGCCTTTCCACCATTTTTGGGCTTGGAATTGTGATTCTGCATGTGTTCTAAAGTCAGTACTTATTGGGTGATTAGTGGTTCAAATAGCATTGGTTTTGGACCTGGAATTGCTCGATACTTGCCTTCCCTTTTCCCTGATTTTCTGAGCTCGAGTCACTAGTGTTTAACGTTCTATTAATGGGGGTGTTGAAGTTGGGCTAAGCTTGAAGCAAGGATGACCGTGGCCTCTATCCCTTATCCCCTCTTGTTGATTGTTCTGCCTTGTCTGCTACTTCAGTTGTTTGGTGTCTAACTACATGAAATTGAAAGTTGTAGTTTTGGTTCACTTGTTTGACCACAGATGTGCTAGCATGACGGAGAAAACTATAATTTGTGAATTTGAACTACTAAACACATTTATAACTATGGGCAGGCCAAAAGAGGCATTTCCTTAATTTATTTTTCACCAGCTGTACAACTCTGATGCTTATCTCTGTATCACTCTTTGTTTAATCTATCTCTTTGGTCCAAAAAATGTCTTATAGATTTAGGAAATTTTAGAATCAATAGACCCTAGCTAACCCCAAGTTATGTGCAGTGAGTTCAAATTATTCTCTCTATTTTGATCGCAAGGCTTTTTTTTCCTTGTTTTCTTTATTCGCAGGGGTTTCATTGATTTTTCATCTTCTTTGATTGGGGTCATCATCACTTGGTTCTCTACAAGATCGGTTGCTTCAACAAGAATGACGCAGGTCAATCATTGTTGTGCAACTTCAGGTAAGAAAGCCAGAAATGGCGTTAATGACTTGATTTCCAGTTACAAAAGAGATACAGTGGAAATGTTTTCATTGCCTCTAATCACTTAATTACACAATTACGACCAGACCTTCCATTTTCCTACCCCTCTTCTAGTGAACCTGAATTTCCCGAAGTATGTGGAGGTGTGATTTTACTACATTACAGGCTATTGCAACATGATCTAGAGAGAGGAAAATTGGTTTGCTATATGAAATTCACGATCTTGTATTCTTCTATTGCAATTTTAAGTCATGTGTCAAAATTCCTACAATAGCTTTACTATGTGGTATATATAACCAATAAGTCCAATACTTTTGTTCTTATAGGCTTTGGTCTGTTTGATCCTTGGATTTGAGATATTCTTCCTGAGATATTTGGCATGCTCATAATATTATGTGAAATTGAAAGCTATAGTTTTAGCCTGTTTGAGCGATTTATGGTTTATGAACTACATTTGAGATATTCTTCCTGATGATTCAAGTTTTGGTTCGCTTTTTATTCTCATTCTAATTTTGGGTTGATTGAGTTTGTGTTTGTGCCCTCTTTTTGTTTCCAGTAGTATTGGATAACGGAATCCGTTCTTATTTAGAGTTCTCCATCTCTCTCCCAATCCCTATTACCTCGCTCTTCTCATCCTCTGGCCTACGCTGCTTTTTCTCGCAATTTCTCGACGTATCGTGGCTATGATCCTCACGAGAGGTAATTTTTCTGAAATTCGTTGCTGGGTTTTGAATTTTCTACTTGTTTATGCAACATTTGGTTGTCTTTTCTCATTCTCATGCCCTTATACTCAGAATTGGTTGTCTTACTGCATGAGCAGCTTTTGTATGTCAACCTGTAGGTTGTTGATGCTAAAAATGCATCATATCACAATGACAATGTCATGATTGTTGTAACTCATTTGGCACAAACTGTGATGCGTAGTATTATAGGAAAAATGCCACTCGATAAGACTTTTATGGAGAGGGATACTTTAAATGCTAACATTGTGGTAAGTTTCTTCTTCTAGTTCTCTTTATTATTTGTTGTAATTTTTTCCAAGGACAAAGGGGTTTAGCCTTGCCTTTTGTTCATGTGTAGCATTCTTTATCCCCTTTAGGTTTGCTTTTATGTTTTTGTGCTTGAGAAATAGTGGTATCTCTTTGATAATAATTTTGTTGAACCTCTCATAATTCAGGAATCCAAAGAGAATTTGGTCACTGTTTTCCAGGCAGTATGGTATATAAATGCTTGTATATTCTTACATTTAAGGTTTGATTTTTCGTTTACTTTGGGTTAACTAAGTCTAAAAATAAAATATCATTTATTGTAGGCCTACATTGAGGGTAAAAAGAAAGCAGACAATGACTTACTAAGCAAGATTCTTTACGAAAAGTTGTTCGCTACTCTTCAACAACCTGGTAAGAGTATGCTATTCATTTTCATTTAAGGTTTTATTGTTAGTTAAACTCAGTTCTGGTTCTATTCTTGGTTGAACTCAGTTGGATTCTATTATAGGTTGAATTCAGTTGGTTCTATTGTTGGTTGAATTCAGTTGAGTTCTATTGTTGGTTAAACTAGTGGTTTTATTGTTGGTTGAATTCAGTTGGATTCTATTGTTGGTTTTACTCACTTGGGTTCTATTGTTGGTTGAACTTCGTTGGATTCTATTATCGGTTGAACTCGGTTGGTTCTATTGTTGGTTGAATTCAATTGAGCTCTATTGTTGGTTGAACTAGTGGTTTTATTGTTAGTTGAACGCAATTGGGTTCTATTGTTGGTTTATGTTAAGTCAAAAATCATGCATTATTTTTATAATTATTTCGAGCATATTATATATATTATTTCTTTAATTTGTTTTGTTTTATATATTTTTCAGGGTTAGTGTTAATGTAATAAAGAGAAGAAGAGGGGACGCAGAAGCTTGGGTTTCACACACTCGACTATAAAGACGGTCCAAAAATAATAATTATGGAGAATATTATTTTCCATGATTATTTAATTTGGCTAGGGTTTCAAGAGTTGGAGAAGAGCTTGAAGTCTTGAGGGAGAAGAAGTCCAAGGAAGAAAGGAAGAAGAGGAAAAAAAAAAAAAAACCCTAGCTACCCCACCCTTCCTTTCTTCTCCACCATAAATCATCACCATCCTATAATATATATGGGGGCTCGGCTACACAAAAAAAAAAGAAGATAGAGCTGCCTCTACTATAACAACCCCACGACAGCTGCAATTAATCACCATCATCTTGAGAAACCCACGACTGCTTCTTCATCAAGCCATCACCCTTCACCATCCTTACAAGAATCCCTCACTTCATGCGTATCACCTTCTCCTCCTCACACCAAAAAAAACCCCATGCCTCAACATCTTTCCCACGCTTGCCTTCATCAATCACCCCACACTTAACATAAACCTCACGACCCTCTTCATCAATTCTCGTCATCTCCTTAAACACCCACGCCATCTTCTTTATTCAGCCCACCAAACATCACAGCCAGCATCAAATAAGCAAGGTTGCGTTATTTTTATATTTTTTGTTTAGATTATTGTTAAACATGAATTATTTTGGTGAATTTTGTGATGTTACTTTTAATATGAGTGAGTAGTTTGTTTATGCTTAGTATAATCTTCTTGAAGCCATGCTAAATTTACTATTTTGAAACAAGTCTTATGCTTTATTGCCTAGTTGATTCATATTCATGATTCTTTAGCGATTAACGTTTATCGTTTATGAAATTTGTGTTAAATCAATTAGAATGCATGCTAGTTGATTAAATACAATTTTGATTGATAGTTTAGAAGACTATAATACGTAAAAGTTATAGTCTTTTATGCCTAGGTATCACCCTAATTAATCATGGATGACTCAAACCCATCTCTTTTAATTAGGTAATCGCTTTAGATCTTTGTTAAATTGATTTGCTGGTAATTGGTTACAAAGTGTTAAATGATGTTTTTCTAATTCTTAATGCTCTAATTTGGTTAAATTTTTGCGCTGGTGTAAAGATTATCAAATTAGTAGGGTTTACATTAGGGCTGGACCTAAGTAAACTAGAATCTAAGGAAGAACGGGGAAGAACCGCTAGTGGATATCTTCTACAGTTTAACTCATGAATGAAATTAACTTGTGTGTTGATGATAAATATTAAATTGCATGGTGAATTAAGATTATACTAAGTATCCTTCATAAATTTGACAACTTTGAAAATTATTTGTTACTTGTGGTTAATTTGGTTTGTTTGTTAATTTTTGTTTCATTTTATTGGTTACCATATAATTTCAATCGCCCCCCCCAAAGTATAGTCTTTTATGAGTGTCTAGGTAATTTTAGATAGTTTAGATTTTGATTTTTAGAGTGGTTATAATTTTAGATTTATTTATATTCAGTTTTAGTATTTAATTACTGGTTTGTTAGAAATTAAACTAAAAAAAGTTATTTTTGTTATTTTTCGATTTTTATCAGTTCCTAGGGTTTATATAGTGTCCTAGTCTGCCCACATTTAATTTCGTAATTTTTGGAAGTTATTTGATAATTTTTCAGAATTATTTTGTGAAATTGATATGTGCAGGTTTTTAGGTTGTTAATTCTGAGAATTTCGGTTCTGATTATTAATTCACGTTTATTAGGTATTTCTAAGTCCAGAAAATTGTGTCCTAGAATTAGGGTGATTTTCTTAATTATTTTTTTATTTATATTAATGCAGATTATTTTATTTCTAATTTTTGATTTGTTATTCTGCTTGATATTCTGTGCTAATTTTCTGATCTGATTTTTTTGAAATAAATTAGATACAATTTAGAATTTATAAGCTTATATACCTGAAGAATAATATTTTAGGTCACTATTTGACATTTTTAATATTTATTTTCTGACTATTATTTGCTGTTCTTGTTTTTTTTAAAGTAGAATTTCAGTACTATTCTGTTTTTATTTTTCTAAATTATTTAAGGAATCTTTTTACTGTTTTATTTCCAGAATATGATCTAGAATATTTTGGAGCATCATTGGGTATTTTTCTAGATTCTTATTCATTAGATTTTAATTATTTTAGAATTACTAAGATTAGACTTAATAAATTGGATTAGTAAAATCATTTAGGATTAAGCTAGCCTTTTACAGCAATCTTACCTCGTGGATCGATCCCTACCTCCCTACGCTATAAAAAGTATTTAATAACCGAAGTAGTGGTTAAATTTGTAGCTCTTGACAAGCTTAATAGTTTAGCTCACTTGGGTTGGAGTGTTGATTGAACTTGGTTGGGGTTCTATTGTTTGAATGAGCTCACTTGGGTTCTATTGTTGGTTCAACTTGGTTGCAGCTCCATTATTGTTTGAACTTGGTTGTGGTTGTATTATTGGTTGAACTCGATTGCAGTTCTATTGTTAGTTGAACTCACCTAGGTCCTATATATTGTTAGTTGAACTCAACTGTGGTTCTATTATTGGTTTAACTCTGTTGTGGTTTTATAGTTGGTTCAACTCTGCTGTGCATCTTTAAACTTGATTCTGCCGAGTCTGCGTCTTAGTTAATCTCTTCGGTTATCTTTTCTAATAATTCATTTTTTTGTGTGTTTCAATTGTCTAACAGCTTGCATTTCTGGAGTTAACATCTCTCAGTGAAAAAAATGAAGATAGAGATTTTTAGTCTTTGCTCAATTGTCTAACATGTTCAATTAGCTAGCTAAAAAAAATAGCACGACGGACTCAAAACAATGCAAGAATATTTAGTTTTGATTACCTTAGTCTTTGTTGCTATGTGTACAGTTAATTTTTTTTAGGCACTAATGTGTAATTTATTTAATTGATGTTTGTTTTATTTTAATTGTTCTATTTTTAACTTAATAAATTTTATATTAATTACCAGTATTATTTTTTAAAAAACTAAAATGACACTAGTAACACTTTTAAGTATGGGGGAAATTATGATTTCTTGTATCTTCTAGAGTGGACATAGTGTAAAATGACCACAAATAAATTATGGGTAATTAGTACTTACTCCGCATTTATAAGTGTGGGAAATATAGCTTTACCTGCATTTTCATTAAGTGTGGAGAACACTTCCACACACTTAACTTCCCCACATTTAGCCTAACTGTGGGCAACTGCTATTTCTACACTTATAAGAGTGGTTATTAGCAAAATTAAATGTGGAGAGAAGCAACTTTTTTTGTAGACGTACTTCGACTTTCAAGCTTTCAATATAAGGAATTTCCTAGTAGTGAACGTTGTTCGATTGAACCTTATGTTTTAAATATTATAATTTCTTAATCAATGTTTCATTATCCTTGAATATATAAAAACTTGAATAATGACTATGATATGAGGTACGAAACGAAATATATCTATGTTGTGCCTTATCTAAGGAAGGTGTTGTTAAGATTAGCAATATGAAAAAATAATCTTTTGGACCATTGAGGTTATGGCAAATAATTTCCTAGATCCACATTTTCTGATAAATATTTACTAGTCCATCCAACTTTGGGTAAATATTTCTGGGACCAAAGTCGACCAAACTTATATTTTTAAAATTACACCAAGGACCCCAAGTTTCTTATATTTGCACATCTAACCCAATCCTTAAAAACTTACTTTTGAAAAATAAAAATTTGTGCATGTGATTTTCTGCTCATACTACTCAACGGCCTCCTTCAACTGGTATCAGAGCCACGTGATAAAAAATAATTAAGATAATTAACCTAATTAATAAATAATTAAGTTAATTAATGATTAATTAACTGTGATTAGTGCTTGAATCATCACCTGCTTGCATGGGACTTATTTATTCTGACGTTGTTTACTCACCGGAAGGCATTTCTGCATTAGCACCTCAATTAAATTATATCGCTGATACAATTTTAGAATTAAAAGTAGAATTATCTAAAATTAAGACCGAAATCAAGGAGCTTAAGAAGTAATTATCTGTAATTCACCTAGTTAATGAAGTTAGACATAGCAAAAAATCTACTTCTGGTATTACTACTCCATTTCAACATAAATATCCCTTCCAAAACCCAAAAAACAAGAATCTATTTCCTTTGCATGACATAAAAATCCAAAAAGAAGTAGGAGAAAAATCAGGTGAAAAATCGGCAGAAAAAGCAGGAAAAGAAGAAGAAGATGGAGTATAAACAGTATACT
Organism: Selenicereus undatus; assembly: GCA_017589665.1. Classification (NCBI taxonomy): domain Eukaryota; kingdom Viridiplantae; phylum Streptophyta; class Magnoliopsida; order Caryophyllales; family Cactaceae; genus Selenicereus; species Selenicereus undatus. The sequence continues at coordinate 16,963,794 of JACYFF010010365.1, forward strand.
TCTGAATAACTACAGAATATGTTCGAGAAAGAACAAAATCCAGAAGAATTAAATAAGATCATTAGCGCAATTAGTGACAAACATGAAGTATTATCTAATGATAATGAAGAGACTAATAATGTCCAATTAGAAGAAAAAATATATCAGCAGATGAACCTTATTAAACTAGAAGACCTAAATGTGTTACCATTAGAAGAAATTAGAAGAAAACTGGATGAAAACATTATAGTGAAATGACTATTGAAGATGAGATTAGTGAAATTGGAGAAGAACTCAACTTAAGTGAAATAGAGACCAATTTGGTTAATAATGTTATTCCCAAGCCTAAGGAATTCGGTGAACCTTGTAGAAGAAATACTCATTTTATAAGACCTAGGTACGTTCCAATAGGATGTACATCTAATTTTTCTTTTGGGTTCACTCCAAGGAACACTACAACCTTTGAAGAAGCTAGCCTTACTTCAATTAGTCAAACAGAATACATCTTAAACATAGATGGAGCTCGTAATAGAGAAGAAATATTTAAATATTGGAAAAGAGGCGTGAATAGTGTCTTAAACCTAAACACTACCTGGATTGCAGCAAATTTCCTAAATTACATCGAACATAATTTTTTTGGCACTGTAGCTGACTGGTAGGATTCATTAAATGAAGATGGTAAAAATACATTAAGAATGATGGAAACACTAGTTGTAATGTTCAAAAATTTATGTAAGGAAATCGAAACTAAGTTTATCGGAGCTAAACTTGATTCAGAAGAAAAAGAAAGAGAATGGCAAAGAAAGATTAATAACATAGAATTATGGGATATAAGATATTTAAAAAATTATATTGCTGAATTTAGTCAATATTATTACAAAATTGGGTATAATGAAACTAATCTTGGCATGTTCTATGACAAATTACTGTGTATGATAAATTCCATAATTAACGAAAAATACATTGCATGGCGTGAACGAACAAATGTCATTGACACCCTTGGTTCAAGAATCTCTTATTTAAGAACATGGGCCAATGATTAATGTCTTGATCTCAAAAAGCAAAAGAAAATTAAGAAGCAATTCCTAACTTGCTGGAATTCACCTTACCAAGGAGGAAAAGAACCTAAAAGGAGAAGAAAAAGAAAATGTTATAAGAAAAAGTGCTTTAATAAGCAAAGATGAGACAAATATAGAAGAAAATATTATAACAAATCAAGTCCTAAAAAACGTAGATTTTTTAGGAAAGTAGCTTATTGTCTTACAAGAAAAACAACTGCAATTGCTGGGCATGCGGAGAAGTAGGATATTATGCTAATGAATGCAAAAATAGACACTACAAAAACGCGCCTCTTTAGATACAAAATTAGATACGAAATTTAGCATTCGTTTCTGTCTTCAGTTTAGAAACGAAAACCATTTCGTATGTAACAGAAATGCACAATTGAAACTAAAGGCAAATCGCATTTCTAATGGAAACCAAATGATAATTTTCGTATCAGATTTTCGTTTCTAAAAAAAAATTCAATTCCCAGCCTCAATCTCCCCCCCAACGACAATACCCAGTGCCGTGAAATGAAATCCCAGACCCCGCGATTGCTTCCTCCTCCAAAACCCTTGTGTCGTGTGCTTTGGATTCCGATAGAACATCTACTCTCGACGCCGGTTGTCAAGTCGCCGGAGAGTTTGTGTCTGTTTCGAGCCCTCTGTTGGCGATTTCCATGAAGACGATACCCATTCAAGCCGAAACGAAGTAACAGAGCCCGCGATTTTCTTCCTCCTCAAGAACCCTGTCGGCGACGATGGTGAGGGTTCCGGCAGAGCATTAGTTGCAGACGACCGGTTTTCAGATCTCCGATGAGTTTGTATCTGTTTGTTGCTTTCTGTTAACAATTTTCTTCCTCCTCATTCTGGGTTTTGGTTTTCGGATTTGGAAGGTTTTGAGGCGTTGCACGGCGAGTTGTCCGACGATTGCAAGTTTCCGACAAGTTCTCCGACAATTCCCGACGTCTGGGTAGTTGCACTATAAGTTGTTAGATTTGCTGAAAATGCTTTCTGTTAACAATTTGCTGAAATTGTTCGATTTGCTGAAGTTGTGAAATTTGCCTGAGTATAGCTTTTGTTCTCAACACTGAACTAGCTAATTGTTTCCCAAGCCGAGCATTTCTAGATTTGATTTTCCCAAGATGCGTTAGTTTTCCAGATTATCCAGGAAGAACATTGAACTAGGTAATTGTTTGGTTAGAAATAGAAACTGAGCATTTGTGGAGCCACTTAACAATTGTGCAAGCCAATTTTATCAAAGCATGTACTTTCAAGGCTATAGAAAAGCCATTAACATCGGAAAACTAACATAGGAAGAGGCTTTATAACGACAAATTTGCATTTGGTCATTGTGCAATCATATAGTATTTTAAAATAAACAATTGGCAATCGTACACATCTAAGCACATGAATTAGATGAACCCCATCATAAAGCAAGCCTTCCATATATATATATATATATATATGTATATATATATATATGTATATGTATATATATATATATATATATATATATATATATATATATAT
>JACYFF010010365.1:16986345-17004502 GCA_017589665.1 Selenicereus undatus
GGATTGAAAAATTGAAAGAAATGAATAAAATGCATTGGAGCTTGGACCAAGAGAAGGGAAAAGAATGAAACAGGCCCAACAGAGTCGAAGCCCAGACGTAGCCCATCTCCCTCTTCTCTCTTTCCCAGTCCACGACCCAACTTCTTACCTCCTTCCCCTCTACCTTGCAAGCTGGCCCAGCAGAATCGAGGCCCGCCTCTTACCTCTCCTCCCTCTTGCTTCTTTCTTTCTTTCCTTCCCCCTTTGGACCGAGCCCAGCGCACAGATCAGGCCCAGTAGCTTCCTCACTTAAGTGAGACATGCCTTGCACGTGACCTCTGGCCCTCCTCCCCATTTCTTCTTCTTCTTCTTCCTCGTTCTAACCCAGAACCCGAACAGCCCCCCCCCTTCGACGCCATCCCTTTCATCTCCTCACCATAACCGTCCTCACTCTCTCTCTCTCTCTCTTCACCATCAATTTCCATCATTATCACCATCATAAATCGAACGGTTACAAGGCGTTAATGAAGGCAATTAATTGGGAGATGTGGTCAGCGTTCGAAGGATTGAAGAAGGTGTTCGGGGGCCATTAAAGGGGACCGGGAAAAGTAGAGCAACAGGGGAGTAGTAGTTTTTTGGGGTTTATTTTCAATTTCGTTTGTCAAAAATTTGTCAAAATTGTTTCAGCTTAGTTTCAGATCTAGAATTATTATACTTCGAATTAGTGTCGTTTATTTTGGGTTTCATAGCTCAAGCAAATTTCAGTCGCTACTTACATTGTGCTATCAAATTACTCAAGCTCTACTTCGGATTTCTCTGGGTATTGTGTGGTTACAATTCAACTCTGCCATTCCTGTGTTGTGCCCCTTCGCTTGCTCTATTTCGGAGTGGTGTGAAGGCTTCTTGATGCTGGTTAATTGCTGTTCAAGTTGTTCAAGTTGATTCTGATCTTGTTTGGTCAGAATTATTATTGTTAAAATTGCTAGTTTTGCCTTCTGTTTTTCGAAACATTGGATTGTGTCAATACATGCTTTTAAATTTGCTTTTGAACTATGATTTCGTTGGCAATGAGTTCTGTTTAACATATCAGTTGGAGCTAGAGATTGGTGCCAAATTTAATTACTTCATATTTTGGTGGTTTCATTTTTAACTTAAAGATTTGTTATTAGCTGAACTTAAGTTGAATTAAATTTGATCTTGGGTTAGCATATACGACTTAGTAGTCTAATTTCACTACCATCCCTGAGGTTCGACACCTGTAATTCATACATCAATAACCGTATACTTGCGGAAAATTTACAACAGTCCCTCGCCATGGAACCTAGGAAAGATGTTTGTTGTTGGGATCATTTCTACATTAATAATTACAATTTTCACACGTACTCCTATACAAGGAACAAATCAACAATGAACTATGGGGTATCGATCAAAGGGGTTGATGGTGTAGAATACTATGGAATTCTTCACGAGGTCCTTGAGTTGACTTACTTGGGAACTCGCCAATTGTACAAAACAGTTCTCTTTAAATGTGATTGGTTTGACTATGTGAATGGCATCAACATACATGAACATTATAAACTCGTGGATATCAACCACACCAAAAAATATCCCAAGTATGATCCATTTGTTCTTGCATATCAAGTAAGACAAGTTAGCTTCACATCTTATCCTAGCATGAAAAATGACAGAAATCAATGGTGGGCGGTACTTAAGATGAAACCAAGGGCCACGATCGATTCCCAGATGGATGACATTGCTCCTTTTCAAGAGGAGAACAATAACAACTCACCCACTTTATCACATCTTAACATAGACGAAGACATATCCATCAACGATGACTTAGCTGATGACCTTCCAGAGGGCAGTGAGCTTGGAATACGTGAAGATGAAGATGGTGAAGGATGACATAAATATAGATGAACAAGAGCTTGAAATATTGCTAGCTAATGAGGATGAAGATTAATTACACATATGCTGTAGGTGCATGTCTGTAAGATTAGTTTGAGATCTCATATTGAACTTTCGTTGTTATATGATGAACTTATACTCTTTGTATTCATGTATCGTCTACTTGATTATTATCTCTTTTTAAGTTGTGCATTATGTTATTATGCTTTCGTTTGAGGTTTACGTTAACTCGTTCATTATTTTTCCTAACTAATTTACTTGCTTCCAAGTGTTTGAAACTTAGATGCCTCCCACACATGAGCGAGGAGATGGAGTTACAAATGGGGCCATGAATGACTTAAACCAACAGGGCACGAGGATCCCACTATCGTCGGATACCATTTGGTGGTGTGTAAAATTGTTCTATTTCCAAGTTTCTTATAATTGCTTCGTATGTGTATGTTATTATAGTAAACTATTGTGTTCCATCTCATCTTCCTTTATTTGAAATTGTGAAAGGTTTGGTTACTATAAAGTGTCTAACTCCATTACCATGTACTTGAAGGCTCATTATTTGGAGCCATGTACTTGTTGGGGGAATGCTCCAGAGGAGCATAAGCAATTATGGTGGAGAGCTTTTCCGGTAATAAATTCACACTTCCAAGCATCCTTGTTTTTCAATTTTATGTTGGTAAATAGCATCTCATATTGCGCGTAACCATTCATTTCGTGCAAATGCGTAATTGTTGGGCTGAGGAGTTGAATGACAAAGTTTATAATGACTAGGTAAAAAAGGCCGACGAATGCCTTAAGGACATGGTATCAAAGGCAATGGCAAGGCCGGACAACGACATCATCCCTTGGCTTCCAGCTCCACTTAGAAGCAGGTTGAAAGCTTTTAGAGAAACTGAGGATTTCAAGAAGAGGTCAAGACAAAACTCAATTAACAAGTGCACTGGTCCTAAAGTAGGAACTGTTCACACTACAGGGTCAATTTCAGTGGAACAAACTGCAAGAAAAATGGTAATATCGCTGTTGTGGCATCTTCACTTTTTGAAAGACACCAATTGCATTATTTTAACACCGTTTTCGTTTTTTCAAGGTAATAAGGGATAACAAAATACCTACAGTTGCTGAACTCTTTGAGGAAATTCATACTAGAAAGGACGGAAATGAGAAAGTATTCTATGACAAGAGGGGAAAATTTGTTTAGGTAAGCACCAAGTCAATTGCACTTCCTACACATTCAAAAAGCGATTTTATGAATGTTGGCATCATATGTTTAGTAAAAGTGAAAGTTATTATTTCAAAAATCTATGTTGAGTTGTACTCTTTGTTTCCTTTCTATTATTGAGCTTCATTGAATGGTTTACTCCGGGCGTGTGGCCTGAAGAGTTGTGGTCTCCGGTGTGTTGCCGCTAAGCTTGATTTGGTTATCTTTTCTACTTCTATTTAACGCAGGGGATTTAATGTAGGGCTTAAAGCTTAGAAAATGGTCAGTTTTTAGGGAAAACTCTGTCCGTTTCGCTCAAGAATTTAAGAAAGAATATATCCCAAAGTATCAACATGTCTTTAGTAAAAATGTCATAAGAAACATTTTGTTATGAGATATGTACTATTATTAGAAATAATACAAATATGATTTTTAGGCATTCTTAATTTTCTTAGTGTTTAGGTTTTTTGATTAGCTAGACACATAATTACAAATCAACTTCTCTTATTTGGACATGTTTTCTCTTTTGCTTGCTTGGGTTTTGAAGTTTAGGTACTGTTATTAGAAATTTGCTTGCTTGGGTTTTGAAGTATTCTCTTATTTGGTGTTTAGGTACTGTTATTAGAAATTTTCTTGTGCCTTTTATAAGATTTAGCAACTTTCTCTTTTGCTTGCTTGTTTAGGTACCACATGCTAGGCCCATGTCTTCTTTCTTTATGTTCTTGCCCATATCAGCCTATTTCTTCTTGCTCGTCTATGGGCTTATCGATCCCTGACTGACACAAATTGACTTTGATAACTTGAAGTTGGTGCCTTCCTCTTTATTGACATCATCCTTTGTGGATTTTTCATCATCTTTTTTTTTATAGCTTTTACAAGGTATTGCACTATGAAACTTAATGCTTGCTTGGTGAGTTGTCTTCATTGTAGGATGAGTATCAACGTTTGAAGCTTAATGCTTCACATTCAGGGGTCAAAGTTAATAATGATGAACTTTTTCTTTAAGCTGCTGGAGGTGTCAACAACAAAGGTTTGATATATGGACTTGAGAATCAAACCCAAGCATACTACGATAGAGTGGGACCGTCTACTCAATCCTCACCCTCCACACCCACAGCTTACAACCCCTCCATGTATGCCCAGATTGTGAGTCGCTTGCAAAAATCAGAAGAGCAACTCAATGCCACAAGAGAAGAGCTTACTCAGATGAAGGAGGGAGTTAAGCAAACCAAAGATGCCATTGCTAGGATTGAGTCTCGCTTTGGGAGCTCGAGCTCTTAGATTTCCCCTTCTCCCTGACCCTTACTCTTAGGTTAGTAACTGACTTGGTATATGTCTATATATGTTGATAGCTACAACTTGTAACTCTTAGATGGGCATGCGGTGGTGTATTTTTTGGAACACACCTCGAACATTGCTTTGGTCGTGGTGTATTTTTTGGATGTCAATTGCTTGATGGTTGCATATACTCTATACTTGGAATTTTGTTGCCAAGTTGTAATATACCTTCGGTATATGTGAATATCGAGGTTGGTTGGTATATATGATGCAATGTTGGGCTCGTATGTATTGACGTATGTATGTGTATGTAAATGTATTTGGGAATTTAGCCCTTGTTGCAATTATTTGGAATGAAAAGTCCAGTTAGAAACAAAAAATAACATGTGAAAAACGTAGAACAATATATGCACATAAGATATTCAATTTGATACGAAATGCATGCCTTGTATCTAATTTCGTATCAATTTGATACGCTATTTTGATATCTTGATACGAAAAACTTTCGTATCTAAGTTCGTATCAATCGGAAACGAAAACTTCACAGTTTGATACGAAAATTTTCATTTCTGCTAGATTCGAAGACATTTTCGTATCTAATTTCGTATCAATTAGATACGAAACATTGATGTTTTGATACAAAAAAATTCCGTATCAGTTAGATACGAAAATACTTTTCGTCTCTATTTTCGTATCTAATAAAAACGAAAACGAGTTTCGTTTCCGATTTCAGTCTGCGGCCGTGTCTTTTGATATGAAACTTTTTTCGTTTCTATTTGTATCTAAATGCTATTTAGATACGAAAATCTAACGTTTAGATACAAAAAGTTTCGTATCTAAACGAGCGTGTTTTTGTAGTGAGAAAGAATAATAAGCTTATTGAAACCTTGGGTAACCTAGATTGTGTTGAGCTTAGTGAAGATGAGGCAATGGACCTAACTCTAAATAACAACAAAGGGATTGTTAAAATTATCTTAGACAATTAATATGAAGAAAGTGATTATGAAGAAACAAGTCATACGATGGAAAGTAGCTCGATTAGTCTTGGTAATTTTCAAGGAGAAGAGTTTGTTGTAGATAATGATAACAAGGAAGTCAAAGGAGATTGAGTCCTTCCCATTATCCAAAAGGACATGATCTATAAAAAAATTATATTTCAATTAAAGAGCAAGTATGTTTGTGAGATGATGGAAGGAGAACTAGAAATAAGAGATTATGAGTATGATGTGGGATAATCAAATCTCATTAACTGGGAAAACGTCCTTAAGCATAACAAAAATAGAAAATATAGGTATATCCATGTTGGAAGTGTCCAAGTTCAAATTACACCATTACAATATTATGGCAAAGATATTGATCTTTATGCTTTGCTATGTGATATTAGGCATACCAAATTTAATAACCAAGCCATCACAATGATTAAGACCAACCTATGCAATGGATCAGTAGGATTCAATTGTTGACTAGAATATTACGTGAGTCTAAAAGATGAATTTGCTAAAAATTTTCTATCCCTTAAAATAAAAACAGTTGGATGGACATGAAAAAAAGGATGATATCATTAAGAATATTTTGGGAAATTAACTATAAATTAGATAATACTATACATCCAAAGACTAAGGTCACAATGAAAGAGGCAGAAAAATTTGAAAGTCCTACCCCTATGCAAAAGATTTAGAGGATTAAATCCAATCTATAAGAGATAAAAATTGATCGTTCATGAATATCTAGCTTTGCAAACCCTGTAAAAATCAATAAGAAAAATGTAATAAAAATTGATGAAAATGGTAAAATAACCATAAAATCCCAATTATTAAGAAGCACTATGAGTCATAATGAAGCCATAGAATGGTTATTCATATAATTCGGAGGAGTGCAATGCATTATACCAGTTCTATGGGCTACTGATCAACCCTTTCATGATATGATTTTTGAAAATAATTTTCAGAGATTATATTCTCCATGCAAACGGACCATAAACCAAATAATATTCACAATTAATGGTCACTCAGCTCCTACTGAAAAATTAAGGCTTACACTCATCAGAAAATTGAGTTTACACGTAGCTAGCGTGGTGAAAAGGTAATGTCAGCACAACATGAGATAGCACTGATAATTTCACTACTTGAGTTATCTATAAAAGAGCATATTGCTGAACAACAAGAGCAATTATGTAAAGAACTCTACTATGATAATCCACTCAAATTTTGGGATAAAGATAAGACATTTGCTAAGATCACTTTATTAAACTCCAGTACTATTATCCGAGTGAAACAAATGGTGTATACACACCAAGATATCCAAGAATTTGATAAGCAAATTAAAGAACTTCTGGATAATGGATTAATCAAAAACATCAAGAGTCCTCACACCAGCCCCACTTTTATGGTAAGAAATCATGCTAAAGAAAAAAGAGGAAAAGCAAGAATGGTAATTAATTATAAAAAGCTTAATGATAATACTATCTTTTATGGTTATTATATTCCTAACAAAACTGTCTTTGATGGTTATTATATTCCTAACAAAACTATCCTTTTCAATAGAATTCATGGAGCCTCTTGGTTTTCAAAAATGGATTGCAAAAGTGGTTATTGGCATATCAAAACAGATGAGGAAAGCATTCCGTTAACTGCATTTAGTGCTCCACAAGGACATTATGAATGGATAGTAATGTCATTTGGTTTTAAAAATACACCACAAATATTTCAAAGAAGAATAGATAACATCTTCAAAGACCTCAATCACTGTTGTTTAGCTTACATTGGTGATATCCTTGTCCTATCTAAAACCATAGAATAACACAAAGATGATATCTTAGCTGTCACTAAAAGATGCATTGATTATGCTGTTTATGCTGAGCAAGAAATTGAGTTCTTAGGCTTAGAGATAAAAGTTGGGCAAATCATCCTATAGAGGCATATCCTAGAAAAAAATAGCAAATTTCTCTGAAACGATTAAAGATAGGAAACAGCTAGAAGGGTTTCTTGGATGTCTTACCTATGCTTTAGATTTCACTAAAGATTTAGCTAAATTAAGAAAGTCATTGTAGCAGAAACTCAAGAAAGAAGTAAGTTGGACATGGACCACTAATGATACAAAGATTGCTCAAAATTTCAAACATATGTGTAAAAATCCTCCTGTTCTTAATTTACCTAATGAAGGAGATGATTTAGTGCTTGAGACAGATGTCAGCAATAAGCATTGGAGCGCAGTACTCAAAATCAAAGAAGGAGAAAAACTCTGCAACTATTGTAGTGGAAGTTTTAATAAGGCAGAATGCAACTATCCCATGATGGAAAAAGAAATCCTTATACTTATAAGGGAAATTGAAAAGTTCTTAATCTTTTTAGCTCCAACACCTTTTTTTATTCGAACTAATTACAAAGGAATATTTGGTTTTGTGAAAAAGAATTTATCAAATATGCAAGCACAAGGGCGACTCCTACGTCGATAATTATGGCTTAACCAGTTTTCCCTCTCTATTGAATATACAAGGGATCGAAGAACTCTCTAGCAGATAGTTTGACTCAAGAGCTTGCCAATGGTGATCATTAGAGCAGAACTCCTGCCAGAAAAGAAGAAAATCCATAATAAAATGTCAATACTACTAGAATGGGTTACTCATTCTAGTAACATCCTTATTGATAACTTGGAATTCCATACAAAAAGTAGATCCCGCTTTGGTCTACTATCTTCTGCCTACCTAATAGCCCAAATTTTTTTCCTCCTAGAGTTACAAATTAATTACCTTAAATGTTCCCATGTTCCCATGTTCTAGAAAAATGGTTCAATGAGTGGTATGCAGCTTGCATCGACTATTATCATAATTATTCATATAATATTTGGGAGTCTTGGGGTACAACGATCTACTTTCCTGATAAGTCTGGAGTTGGTGGTGTTAGTTTCCCAACAAATTCAATATCTCTAAATGACCCCATCATTAAAGCCTGAGAATACAGGATGATAGTTTACTTTATCGAAATCCAGATCCTAGGTTCCCATTTTTCTCAAGACTAACTAAATTTCAGCAATGCATGTTCAGAATGATTCATTAGATTCTAACATCTTCTGATGGTCCAACAAAAATTCGATATAACAAATGCTTATATTTGGAGATACATTGTGCACTAATCGAATATGAAAATGGAAAAGTCAAACCAGTCCATTATCTTATCCAAATCATTGATTACGATGATCCCCGTGATCAATGACAAGAATGGTTTCCAGAACAATGACAATTAGTCCTTGATTCTGCTTTAGCAAGAGTCATCGGTTTTTACAATATTCGTCATCAAAGTTGGGCATTAATTGAACAAATAAAAATGTTAATGCATTGCGAAAACACTACTTTTGCCTATGACAATGAGTTTAAAGAATATATGAAAGTGGAGAGAGCAGTCTCAGAAGGTATCTTTGATTATCTCTTTGATATTAGAGCTGAAAAATTCCTAACAGAAAAAGGAAAGAAATATCTTCTTAAATTATTCGAGAAATGGGACCCAGAGTATCTTCAAATCGATGAAAATTTTGATGATTATCTAGATAATGATAGTCTGAAAAATATAATTGGAGATAAAGGCATGCAGAATCTCAATAATGACGACTAGTCTTGTCAGTTCTGAAAAGTGGTTGCTCCATTATCATACTATTTTGATAAATGTTAGCTCTTAAAATAAAGCAGTGTACTATAGCCATCAGTGTGCAGCCATGTGAGCCATCAGTGTGCAGCCATGTGAAAAGTCATTGTGTACTGTAGTCATGTGAATATTCAATATGTACTGTAGTCATTAGGGCATTCTATATACCCACATCCCCTCTATAAAAGGAGAGGTCGAGTGTTGGGAAGGGAAAAGGTCATTTGAGCATTCTTAAGCAAAAGAGAAGTCAGGATTTTCAATTTCTCTATGAACAAGCATCTCTAATGATCTTAGTTTAAGTCCATCTTCAAATCTTTGGATTGTAATATTTCCATTTTTAAGCTTTCCATAAAAGAAGTTTCTTAGTAGAGAACGTTATTCAGTCGAACCTTATGTCTTAAATATTATAATTTCTTAGTTAAAGGTCCACTATCCTTGAAAAAGATTAAAACCTTGATTAGTGACTACAGTCTGAGGTAGGAAACAAAATGGATCTGTGATGTGCCTGATCTAAGGAAGGCGGGGTTGAGATTAGCAATCTCTGTAAACCCGAAGCTAGAGGAACGCCGGAGTCCAGTGCCGACTAAGTTCAGGTAATGATCGGAACTCTCTAATTAAGTTTTAATTATTTTGCTAAGCATAGTAGGCCGTTAATCGCAGAAAATATAATATTTATGATATAATAGTAGATTATGATAACTAGTACCAGTAAAGTCAGTATAACAAGAAAAAATACTAAAAATAATAATATTTGGATATTTGGGACCAATTCGCTATTTTAGAAAGTTGAGGGTCAGAAACAGAAATATTTGTCTCTCAAAAATATTATAATCCAAACATTTGTACCTTGAAAAATAATTACCTAAACCTACATAGTCCCAAAAATATTTATCTAAAAAAGTAGGTTTCGAAAATCATTATACCAAACCTCAGTGTACCAAAAAGTAAATTATTCTTAGCAATATTTATAAACAGGAAGGTAGAGGAATGTCAGGGTCCAATGCCAACGAAGTTCAGGTAGGGCTCAAAACTTTCTAATTAAGTTTTATTATTTTGCTAAGCATTGTGGGCCCATAATCATAGAAAATATAATATTTATGATATAAGTAGTAGATTGTAATAACTAGTATTAGTAAAGCCATTATATGAATGAAAAATACTAAAAACAGTCATACTTCCTAAAAGAGCCTGAAAAATAACACAATCAGAAGTACTACCCATTCTAGGGTCAATTCGTAATTTTAGAAAACTTTGGGCTAGAAAACTAAATATTTGTCCTCCGGAAATCATTTCATCCAAACAACTGTATTCCAAAAATATTTTTCCGAATTTTTGTCTCGTAAATCATTACACCAAACCTCAATGAACCGAAATGTAATTTTTTTCATATTCTATTCCAATGATGTCAAATGATGATGACAATGAATTTGATAGAAGATATGAGAAACAATCTTCTTGCATGTCTACACTTCTTATTCAAAAGATTGTCCTAAGAGTGTGGCTTAAAGAATTCTCAAATGCAATTTAAAATTTCCTTTACTTCTCGTTTTCATCTTTAGCTAAGTAAGCTTCATCCACAAAAATCGAACTTAGCTAGACTTTCCACAGGGGGGAAAAGCAAGGTGTCATGGTCTTGTGAAACTTCGATTTCTCTGTGAACAGAGATGTTTGCAAAGGTAAATCTGTCTACATTTATATTTCCTCAAACCCTCAAAAGCGGGATCCACATTGAGAGTCTTAGGCTAAGTTTTTGGTTGAGAAGTGTGTCTGTATTAGGTATTCACTAAACTGTTATGGGGATAGGCCCAATGAGGCCTAATTATGAATGCTTTAGGATTATATGTTGGTTGGTCATGACCCGTTTTTGTCTGGACTTATATTTTGGAACACGTTTGTTACGACTTACTAAGTGTGCACGCACATATAGTTTTATGATATTAGCTCATTATATAAGACACATCATCTAATTATGCAACTTGTTCAATCTCACCATCTTGCGTGGACAAATGTAACACTCACCACTTAATCTCACCAGATAAAAAATTCGTTGGAGTCCACCGTACAACATTTTATTTTTCATAAATTACTACAATTATTTATGATTATTTAAGTTGGCAAGAATGATTTTTATATTTTTCAAACAATAGTTAAACAAACTTGTGAGAAGAAAGGTGTTTAAAGAGAGAGATAGATGAATGAGATCTTGATTTAGCGACTAAAATGATATTTAGTATATTAAGTCTTCAGCTATCCTCTACGCCTTTATAAATATGTAAAACTACCATTGTATTGCATTGCCCTTCTATGGTACAATTGAACATAAGAAGAGAGTTTTGGTGGGTGGGATAGTAAATTATAGTTGTCTTGTATTTTAGATAATTTTTTTGTGCCTTTTCTTTTTTTTAAAATTTGCTTAGATAAGGATGCTGATGAAGACTCATGATTGTATTTTTGACACGAAATGAAGTTAAAGTTCATAGCTCGTTATGTCCAAGTTTATCACTTCTTGGACCAACATTTATAATGTCATATACATTGTACTGCTATTACCTTACGGCTAGGCTAATCAACCGTAAGGTTTGGATTCACCCTTCACCACTTTAGTAGGGTTCATAACCAATAACATGCAAGTTTTTCATACTCTTAATTTTGCTTGTCTATCTTAAACAAATAAAGTTCATAATCAATAAGATATAAGATTTTTCACAACAATTTTATTTTATTTTTAAACAAGTTGCAATGAGAGATGAGAGTGCTCAATAGCAACTATCGCAACCAGGATTTAAGGAATTTTAGTTCCCAAACAATTACTTTCATTAACTTATTCTCTCTTCCCATTAATCACGTTGATTTCCTTAAATGAGTGAAATTCTATACTCCTCTAGTACTTCCAAATTCCAGCGAGAAACCCCTCACCGGCGACCCCCATAAAATTCCAGCAGTCATCTCTTCATCGTCCTTGAAGGCCAGCTGTCAAATATTGCTTATAGTCAAATTGTTCTTCGTATATCTCTCTTGCTAAATAGCTCTTGTTGTGCAAGTAATTTCATTCCATATTACGTTAGCTGTAAAAACTAGTTCTTGGGTTTTGATAAATTGTTAGTCTGGTTTCATGCAGGATTACTTTTTATGAGATGCATTACACTGTTAGTATGATTCGTATGCTTTTTATGAGAAGCCCCTTCCAACAAGTTAGAATTGGGCATGTGCTAAATTAGCTTGTGGTATGGGTTGTTCATGCAATTAAGAATATGAACCATAAACCTACACGTGTTTTTTTTTTGGGTGCCCCAAAAGATAAAAAAAAACTTATAGGATAGTTTTTATTAGATGATAGGGATGGAGGATACTAATAATAATAAGATCATGCATGCTACATAGAAAAAATCACCTAGCTCATCAAGTGCGTGTAATTTAATCTATCCTGATTGTCATGACAAGTTTAAGCCTCATTCAGATATGATATTTGATTCAACGGAAGGAGTATAATTTTACAAAAGATATGCGCACCATGTTGGGTTTAGTGTGCGACTCGCATTAGAAACTAAAAGAAATGGAGTCATATGTTGGAAATATCGTATGTGTGCAAAAGAAGGTTGGCATAAGGCAAAAAGAGCCTCAACTAATTCAATTAAAAGTGTCAATTGATGTTAGTAAAAAAAATGAGGGTGATTTGATCAAAAATTGGGTGAAAACAAAGTGAAAACAAAAAGAAGAAGAAACCTAACAAGAGAAGGTTGCATGGCTTGTTGTACTTTCCAAAGAGTGGTAGAGGGTAAATATGAGATTGTTAACTACATGAATGTCATATACATCCACTTGTCACCCTATCAAAGCTACATATGTTAGGATCCGCTACTGATGTGAATCTAATACTCAAAATTATGTTGGATGCATGTCGTCAAAATAAAGTCGGTACATCAAAGACATTAAACCTAATGAAAGACCAAAATCGAAAGGATAGGAAATGTTGGCTACGTGAAAAAAAATTTGCAAAATTTTCATCGGGATCTGAAAACTTTAATCGAAAACCCAAATGCTCACATGTTTACTAAGAATTTCAGAAGGATGAAAATTAAAAATCCTTCCTTTTACTTTGCTTATGAAATGAATGAGAATAATAGGCTAAAATATTCTTTTGAGCAGATGGCATAAGTAGGAAAAATTACTACTTGTTTGGTGATGCCATTTTGTTCAATATCACATATGTCATGAATACATACTCGATTTTTGCTCCTTTCACAGGAATAAATTATCCTAGACAATCGATCACATTTGGAGCTGTGTTTTTAGCAAATGAGAAAACTGAAATTATTTGAGATATTCTTACATGCCATGGGGGTCACAAACCTACATATATTGTTATTGATCAGGATCCGATCATGAAGATTACAATAGAAAGGGTTTTTGATACTTCTGTTTATAGGTCTTGTATTTGGCATATAATGAGAAAGGTTTATAGGTGTTTTGAATAGTGATACAAACTTCTAGAAAAGATTAGCTATGAGACTTCAGAAGAGTTTGAATCAACTTGGTTGACCATTATGTTTGATTATGACTTAGACAACAATGGCTTGTTTACTCTTATGTGTAACTCGAGGACCATGTGGATCCCATCTTATTTTATGGATGTATACATAGCTGGGTTGTTGAGGACCACGTCAATATCGGAGAGCGAAAACTTCATTTTTAGCAAGCTAGTTAACAAACAATTGAGTTTGGTTGAATTTTGGATGAGATTTGATTGTGTCATTGGAGATACGTAATAATGAGAATGAATATGACTATACTAACTTATCTTAATTACCCTAGTAGAGGATCGGGTTAGGTTTAGACAAACATGGGAGACAGATTTATACCCACATGAACTTTTACATTGTCCAGAACGTGTTATGGTTGAATTGTACAGAGTGTTTCCTTACAAACATATTTGAGGATGATGGGATCAGGGTATTTACTATACGATATAGTGGCGAGGATTCTTACAAGTCAATGAGGGAGGTCATTTACTATCCTTCCACTTATAAGACAAAATGTTCTTATAAGATGTTTCAGGTTGAAAGGATCCCATGTCACCATATTGTTGTAGACTTAAAGGGAAATCTTTTGAAGGAAATTTCAGAGCCACTTGTTTTGAATAGGTGGACAAAAACAGCAACCCGTCAACCCATTTTTGATAATGATGTTATGTTGTTGGAGGGATGTATAAAGAGAAAAATAATTCCCCACTGTTCACTATTGCATAGGGAGCTTTTTTCATAATGATGCACTATGCAGAGCAAAATGAGGAGGACTTGAACACGGTGATAGAAATTTGTAATAGTATGAACAAGAAATTGACTATATTAGGCGACAAAGTCGTTAGCAAGTCAAAACATTTAGAATCGTTCTTAGGTTGTACTCTTCCAGAAGAAGTTGACATTCACCCACCAAACTCATATAGCACAAAAGGAAGCAGGAAGCGGATTAAAGAAGGTATAGAGGTGGCTCTAGAACAACAACAAAACTGTGTTAGACATTGCACATCTTATGGCTAATTTACATATCATGACATGTGAAATTGCCTTGTAAGGCATAATAATGATTTTTCATGATAAGTGGTAAGTGACATAAGCGATTATTGATTTGTTATAAGTTTGTTAATTATGTTTCGATAGTCTCGAGTAACTAAGTCCCCCTTTTTCCTCCTTTCTGTTTGTGTGTCAGTGTACATTGTCTCTATGCAAGTGAAGAGTATTCTCCTTTAACTTATTTTTCACATTTGTAGCTCCTAGATGGAGAAGAAGATATTAAGAGAGACAAACATTGCAACTTCGTATTAGCTTTTTATTTAAAGACAATGTATTTGAATTATCTTTTGAACTTTGTATACTCATATGCCTGATAGATTATCTCATTCCCAATCCAGTTTGACTGTCGCGTACAAATCTACGCACCTGTAAGTCAATAGGAAGCAATAAAGATGCTCACATATGTAAATACATGCAAACATCCATGATGGAGATCCCTCCCTGCCCCTTGATTTAAGGAAGCAAATCAAGCTAGGTAATTTCATTTTGCTACCTAAAGGATGAATAAATCATCCTTATTTTGTTTAAGACCTAAAACAGCAAGTCACGGTTTGCTTCCAACAGCAAACCCGATTTTTGTGTACTTAATTACCCAGGCCTCCTAGAGGTTTAAGTCTAATATTTTACATTAGGATTGAATTTCAAGAAGTCAGCTTTCCAGAAAATCAAGTTTCATCCCATTTGGACTTTATTTACCCATTCAAATTAGCAAATAAACCTAAGGTGTCCAAACTGCACAGCAGGACTAGAATGTACCTGGTTTTGTTCATCTTCTTTGTTAAGCTATATTTTGGTTTAAGTCTTGGATTTTTACATATTTTGGGTCCTCTAGATGTTAGCTACCTGGGCCAAGTGATAAAATCAAGTTAAGTCAAGTGGAAGATGATAACTAGGTCAATCTTCCAAACCGTGCAGGCTGAAACCTGGTTCAGACCAGTCCAGCCATTTTGATCTTTTCATTAGGAAAATGATCTCCAAATTGCGTAATTCCACTTAGAGGAGTTAGAAGACTTCCAGAGCTTTCAAACCATATGTGGCAAGCCAGCTTATGACCACGTTTTGTATGAGAAATGTGGCCTCCAATCACAGCCTGAAAACCGCTAGCTACTGCCCAGT
This sequence comes from Selenicereus undatus, assembly GCA_017589665.1. NCBI lineage: Eukaryota > Viridiplantae > Streptophyta > Magnoliopsida > Caryophyllales > Cactaceae > Selenicereus > Selenicereus undatus. The sequence goes on from JACYFF010010365.1 coordinate 17,002,026, forward strand.
TGATAGCTGACTGGTGCAATGGGTGGTTGCATGCCTTACTCACGTCCAATCCTTGTCTAGCTGCATGAGCATGCTTCTAGAAACCAATTGGACATGATCATTGAGTAACCAACCAGCAAACCAATGAAGAAGAAGGAGAGAAGACAGCCCCTTTGTGAATGGTTAGCCGGACTGCAAAAAGCAACCAATCACTTCATTACTTTTCTTCATTTCAAGGCAGCTTGCTTATGACTTAATCACTTGCTTAATTACATGATTAGCATCAATAATTGAGATTAGGTAAACTGAATATACGTACTTAACAAGGATTAAGCAAGGATTAACTTTGTAAACACACGGGTTAGCTAAAACCATGTGATTAGCTAGATTAAGAGGTTTCCTAATTGTGAAGAAACCTCACTCCATAGCCTTTAGCTGCTTGGTCGCTTGCTCGCTTACCTTTAAAGGCTTGTAACTCTTCACTTTTGAAGCAGATTTTCGTTAATTAAAGAAAAGAAAAGAGAGCATTGCTCCTTTGAAACCAAAATACTAAACTTGTTGATCCTTAACTAGGCCGGTTAAGGTGGTGTTCAAGTATAGTCTTAAACTTGATTAAGTGATGTTTCTGTATCTTAATCATAGTTTAATGGCCCTAAAATTTAGTTTGGTGGTGTTTCTGTATCCAAACAAAGGTTTAGAACTATCCATCTACCTTGAATATCCTCGCGGGTTTCATATTAACTTAGCTAAATTTCAATTTGCAATAACCTTGTGAACTTGAATTCTAGTGTGAGTTTTTCACTTAATCCTTTGAAGATACTTCAAGTTTCCTTTTCTTTTCTCATTTAGAATCCTTGATTCTAAATCCCATCCCCTATCTCACGTTGCTGCTGCCTCACAACCAACCTCAAACGTACCACTTTCTTTGGTTCTTCATTGATTGTGTTCTCTGTTAGTTTTAAGCTTTTGCTCCTAAATTGAGTTTTAGCTTGGACCCTTGGCGGATACATCAATCCATTTGCATTAATCATCATTACCCTAGTGGCTGGAGGAGACAAATGCAATGAACTTAAAGTGAAATGTAACCTTGCAGAAAACCCTAAATTCAACATTTTAGTCATAACTAAACAGAAACCCATTTTGCCAGATAAACAGTAAGAGAGCATTACAGGTTACACCATCTATCGTAGGCATTTTATCAAACAGTTGACGGGCGGCCTTAAATCAATATTTCTAGCCTGTGTCAAAAAACTGATTTTGTTAGAGTATAAACCTATTATTGGGTCTTCATCCACATGCCTAAGCTTTTGGTTGAGCTGATTCTTGAACATGGTATCAGAGTCTTTCTGACCGAGATGTCTCGAGTTCGAATCTCAATAGCCACCATATTGATCTATTGCGCAAGGTAGGGGGAGCCTTTGCAGCACCCACGCGAATGCCGATGGCATGTTAGAGTATGAACCTATTCCTCGACCTTTAACCATAAGCTTAACCTTTTAGTTGAGATGGTTCTTGAACATATTTTGACATCTAAATCACTAACAAACCAATAGTCATTCCCAAGTCGCATGTGACTATAATGGGTCTCAACTAGATGCAATTTTATACCATCTAGTGGATATACAATTATAAATTCACAAAATTTCAGAGTACATGAGGTATGTATAAGTCGAAACAATGTCAACCAACCAAAACAAAGGTTTACTACAGATCAATCCAAACTAAGGGAGCAAACAAGGCCCCAATTGAGGTTATCCGTTTAAAATTACATAGAATATCTCAACTTTCCCATGAATCATACTAACAATTTATCAAAACACAAACCAGTTTTTGTAATTAAAGTAATACAAAATGAAATTACATACCTAACTGGAGCTATTTAGTGAGAGAGATGAAGAACAGTCAGAGCAGTTAGACTATGAAGCATCCAAATAAAGGGAAAGAACAAAGCCCCAATTGAGGAATTCCCTTGAGTATACAGGTGACAACGTTCCACCAACACCACCCAATTGATCAAGACAAAAACGCATGAGGAGGCAGGGAGGATAGAGATACTCGTACTATGCCTAAATGAAGATGGGGACTGGCTATTTTAGGCATTTTAGGGGCTTGCTCGAAATTGTATGGGTGCCGAGGATTGGGATTCAAAAAGCCTTTTTACTGGAATTTAAGAGTTGTCGCTGAAATTTTATGGGTAATGCCGAAGGGGAGTGAACACTGGAATTGGAGGGCTTGCTTGAGTGAATTTGGAAGCACTTGAGGAGTCTAGAATTTCACTCGGTTAAGGAAATCAATGCAGGCACGAGACATAATAAGTTAATGAAAGTAATTATTTCACAACTAAAATTCCTTAAATCTTGACCGTGGATTTTGATCTAACGATTGTTATTGAGCGCTCTTAGATCTCATTGTAACTTGTATTCTCGTGGGATATGTTCCCCCCCTCTCTCTCCCTACACGTGTGTGCACACACAAACACACACACACACACACACACA
>JACYFF010010365.1:17004512-17086415 GCA_017589665.1 Selenicereus undatus
TATATATATATATATATATATATATATATATATATATATATATATATGTATGTATGTATGTATGTATGTATGTATACGCACACACATATATATATGTGTCTCTATATATATATGTGTGTGCGTGCGTATGTTTTTGTGTGTGTGTGTGTGTGTGTGTGTGTGTGTGTGTGTGTGTGTGTAATTCCCTCTGACTCACTCAACTGCAGTTTCCTGTCCTCATCTGCCAGAATAAGATTATAGCTAAGGGTCTAGATAGCCCACCAAGCTTGATGCTCGAACTTGACCGTGAGTTGACAGTGCTCTATAGGCAACCCTGTACAGTGATATACCTAAGTGTATCTTGAAAGTCGTCTTATAGGCCCATAAAGTATGAATGAACTGGTGAGTTTAAGCTTTTCTTTAATATTAGCCGTTGACATTTTTCTCCAAAGTCTACTTAATTTGCCTAGTAGAAACCTCAAGTTACTTATTGGTCTAGGAATGGTAGAAAGCCTATGTATGGAAAATCGATTGTTGTCTAAACAATGAATTGAAGGATGATTGTTGAAATCAATACCTTTATCACTAATAATAGCATGAGACATGTCATACATAGAAAAGATTTTCTCCCTGAAAAATGTAACCAAAACCCTATCCTCATTGGTCCTAGTGGATGTTCGCGCTCAAATTGTGACGCTTGACATCTAATTTCACCTAAACTATAACTTTTAATAATCATGAATTGGGATTTTTATTTATATTTTATGTTCCTTTTGTAGGAAATAAGCCAATGCGAGAAATATCAAAATGTTTGAAGCATAAAGATGTGAAAGCATACAAAAAGAGAGACTCGAATTCAAGCTCAAGAAGGTCAGGGAGAAGATAAAGGCAACTAATGCCAAAGTGGCATAAGCATTACCAGTTTTGGCATAGCAGTGCTAGGTCGCAAAGACTATCAATGCTAGTTGGCACCGGTTGCCTATACCACCCATCATTTTTTGTATTGTTTTGTTTTCCCAAAGTTGGCATAGTTAGTCCATGCCAATTGAAATGACTGTGTCAAACTCACTGTTTAGGGCCTATATAAATCCTTTTCTCTCCCGTTTGTAATTAGATGGGTTTAAAAATGATTTAGAGTAGTCTAGGAGTAGAATTAGGAATCTTACTTTGTAGCCCTCAAATACTCTTTTTAGTACAATGCAAGTCTAAGTTGTTTGATTTAATTGCTTCCATCTCTGTTTGTTGCAATTTTAGTGGAGCAATGCCTGGCAAGATCTATGATTATGACAAGGATTAGGATCAGTGTTTTAGGCATTGAAGGTATAGCATCGTTATGGATGGAGTGCATGGTTACAACAAATATGGTAAAGATGATCTTCTTTTGAAATGTGGAACCTCTATCAGTGTTCTGATTAACAAGTTGTTAGTATAACAGTGTCACAAACTAGTATACTTGAAAAATAATAATGTCGTTTGAGAATTTGATATTAGTCTTTCTCATTTCTTATTGATAAATTCAACAAATATATTGTGAGATATATAATTTAGGATGATTATTTCTACTTCTTAAGGTAATTTTTATCTGAATTAAAATGCTATACAAAATAAAAACAAACTTAGCACCTAACTTAGTTTTGTAGGATTTACAATTATTTTTGGCGTATATAATAAGTCCTTTAAACCTCTAGGTTCCCCCCAGTAGGTCAATGTGGTCTATCCACAAAATTTTAAAAAGATAAAGATAAAAAGCAAAAAATATTTCTGAATTTTTCAAACTATGCACAAATATATACATGAGAAAAAACCGTACACACATCAACAAACAATATCACCCTGTAACCCAAGTATAGTATTATACTATATATGAGTATAGTGTACACATTAAAATTCTTGGTCCACAATTATGACATCCAAATAACAATCTGACAATCCATCACAACACTGAATCCATCATAGTGCTGGATGTGTGAATGTACTATCACCTTAGGAGCTAGGCTTACAAGAATCCAACTCAATCCCACTGGACTAATGTAAAAAAACTTATTGACCTGAAAAGTAAGTCTTTCAAGAAGCAATCTTGCCTTGAAGGATGTCATTCAGTATCGCAAGCTTCAAAGGGGCACTTTTTCTTAATCTCTTTTTTTTTTAACTCAAATTTTTGTTTTATATTTACATGCTTTTTTTGAATTTTTTCTATTTTTTGTGTTTTTCTGTTGATTAATAGTTTTTCACTCTTTTATTTTTAAAAATACAACACAAATTAACACCAAAATCAATGTCATTGAAAGAATAAGGACACAGAATATTTGTCATTCAAATATTATGTTCATCTAATATTATATTAATCTCAGTATCTCCAAAAAAGTGATTATTATAAGATATTTAATAATTATGAAGAACAACATCACTTAGATTAAAATATGTTCGTAGGAGAGTATTGCCTTCCTCATATTATGTTCATGTAATATTATATTAGCCCCAATATTTTCAACAATATTATTCTTATAATATATTCTATAATTATAAAAAAAAATGATATCATTTAGATTTGTCTGTCTAATATTATAATCATAAAATATTTTGCAAGGGATATTGCCCTTCTATTATTATTATGTTGATATAATATTATATTGGTCCCAGTATCTCAAAAATATTATTATTGTTTCCATACCTGCCTTCCTTTTGCATTTCTTATTTCCAATGTTATTATTATTTTCCTCTTTTTTGATCATAAATATGAAATATCATATACATAGAATATGATGATAATTATATATCTTAAATTTACAAGATAATATTACCAATATATTACCTTAGAAGTACCAAATTGATTTCAATTTTAAGAGCACAAGAATCCAAACTAGTATTAAGATTTTTTCTCTGGTACAATTATTCTCCTATCACATGTTCTTATTGTGATAATTAGACTTGCAAAAGTGTCATGAATGCTTTGATCTTCACTGAATGATTTCTAATTAATTCTTTATCAAAACTTAGCTATAGCTGGTACAAGTTAATTATGTTATTAATTTTTTATTAATAAATTAGATAACTTTGGAATACTATAATTTTCAAATTATTATAGAGAATAATTATAATTAAAAATATTTTTTCAATTAACAAATATATTGTAATGCATTATAAAATTTCAATTGACAGTTTCTCATAACTTGCATCCCTCATTAACTGTCTTATCTTAAAAAATTATTAACTCTTTTTTTTTTAAATCTTCAAATTTATTTATTTTTTTGAATTGAGGATGGGGGATTGCATCAAGTAGAAACTGAAACCTTAGGTTTTTTTGCCATGATAATAGGTCAAAGCAACAACAACATGATCGCTGAAGGACTTAATGTGATATTTTTTAAATAATTATTAAAATTAAAAAACTCATGAGATTTTCTGTATATCGCATAAGTATAGAAATAATATTAGTTATTAATAGTCAAGAAGAAAAGCAAAAGATCTTTTTGGATGCACTGTATTGTTGAGATTCTCATCCAAATCCATTTTCCCAAAAAACAAAAATGGATCCATTTTCTCAATGGATGAAATCAAATAAAGATAGATAACCAAATAATTATCCTAATAAATTGAATTAATTGTTAATTCTGATGCATCAATTCAAAGAGGGGTAGATACTATACAAAAATCCCCCAAATTAAGATAAGAAATTATACAAAAAACATTGATCAGTACTAATACAACAACAACAACAACAACAAACTCCCAGTATGGGTCCCGCTTTCACGGAGTCTGGGAAGATCCAGTTGTAGGCAACATTGATCAGTACTAATGATGCATGAATTATGACCTTATAAATTATGATTTGTTGATCCAAACCTGAGACATCAAATTTCATCCAACCTCAAAACAACCCACCCACATGAACATAGCATCTCCAAACAACAAACTTGCATTTTTCTTCATCTTCTTCTTAATCCTGACTGAATTGTCCATCACTTATGCAACTCCAATCTGTGACGCTATTCCACATAGAATTCTAAAAGGTTGGTTCCCAAAGACCCATATCGAAATCAACAATGCCTTAGGGGGTGGTCTACCAGCAAAAGTTCACTGCAAAAGTAATTTTGGTGCCAATAAAGGCAAACAAGTTATCAATGACGGACAATCTTATCAGTTTGGTTTCACTCCGAGTTTTATTATTATGACTGTATGGAAGTGTCACTTTAGTTTTAATGGTGGAGCAGTGTCCGGGAAGGTCTATGACTATAATAGGGATTATGATCGGTGTTTTAAGCACTGTAGTTATAGCATTGATAAGGATGGTGTGCATGGTTACGACAAAGATGGTAAAGATGATCTTCTTTTTAAGTGGGGAAACCCCATTATTGCTTAGATAAACATGTTGAAAGTGTAACGGTGTCACAAACTAGTATACTTGAAAAATAATATTTTTGTTTCGACATTTGATATTATCTCTTTCTTTTCTTATTGATAAATTCAACAAATATCTTGTGAGATATATGATTTGGGATTATTTTTTGCCTACTTGTTATGTAATTTTAATATAAATTTAAATTTTCTTACATAAGGATGCTGATAAAGACTCATGATAGTATTTCTAACATGATATGAAGTCAAAGTTTACAGCTCGTTATGTCCAAGTTTATCACTTCTAGGACCGGCCAACACTTATGATGCTCATGTTCATTGTACCACTATTATCTTACAGCTAGGCTCATCAATCATAACGTTTGGATTCACCCTTCACCACTTTCAAGTTGATTATTAGTAGGATTCATAAATTATAATCAATAACATGCAAGTTTCTCATACTCTTAAGTTTGCTTGTCTATCTTAAACAAAAAAGGTTCATGATCAATACGATACAAGACTTTTCAAGCTAATTTTATTTTTTATTTTTAAACAAAAAAAAGGGGCTCATGTTTATAGCTATTAAGCTAAATCCTTTTTTTATAAAGAAATGAAATACACAATTCTATTATGGGTTTAACATGGTTGCTAAACAACCTATTGTAATATCTAATAAATAATTATCATCCTTAATTACTCATGGGATTTCCCATATAATATGTGGGTGTAAAATACTAGTTACTAACAAAACCAAGAAGAAAATCGAAGGATCTTTTTGGGTGCATTGTACCGTTGAGATTCTCATCCAAATCCATCCCCCCCCCCCAAAAAAAAGAAAAAACATGGATGAGAGTCATTTTTGTAGAAAATGGATCCAAGATTCATTTTCCACTTTCATGAAATCAAATTAAAGATAGATAACCAAATAATTCCCATAATAAATTGAATTAAGTCTTGATGTTTTTAATGCAACAAATCAAAGAGGGATATACACCATATAGACCTCTCTTAACTCTCAAATTAAGGGAGAAATTTACATCATAGACCATCAAGGTTTAGATAAGTAATTTTCTAGACCAACTACTTTGGATAAATATTTTTAATTTCATCCAACTTTGGGGTAAATAATTTTCGGGACCAGAACTGACTTTTAAAAATTACACAAGTATACCTAAGTTTTTGAAATTTGCTTTTTGAACCCATATCTTTAAAAACTTGCTTTTGAAAATTTTAATTTTATATATGTAATATTTTTCTCAAAAGTACTACTTGAAATAAAACCCCAATCCCTCTTTCAAATAATCATTGAAAAGACTCTTTGAAATAAAACCCATATCCTTAAAAGCATTCCAAATTATTCTCATATCTTTCCAATTTAAAAGTAATCTTGCAGTATTTTCCAAATTATCAAAGAAACCATGAAAGACATTATGAGTGTTATTTTCTCCAATTGTATAATCAAAGACAATCATTTCTTTTCAATTAACTTACAATTCGTTTGCAGTTATTTTTTTCGATATAACCATTCTATTAATTTTCATTTTCATTTGGATGATGAAAGCATTCCTTTACAGCTTTTAGTGCCCCTTAAGGATATTATGAGTGGATAACAATACCGTTTGGTATCAGTGCCACATGACCAAAAAAACTCCCTCAAACGCACCTCTTGTGAACCCTCTCTCCTCCTTAACTTGTCACATCTTATAGAAAAACCCTTACGAAAAGTGTACAATGAGTATACCTCAAATGCTACATCTAGAGAACTTACCTTTTTACCAATCATTTCTGATTCATCAGCTTCCTTCACTTCAGCAACACATTCAGCATCAACATCCACACATTTCTCCTTATCAGCCACAGCACAATTAGACATAGCAACAACAATATTACCATTATTAGGCACGACATAATTGCACTCAGAAGCCATGTCTTTCCCTTTCAAAACACCAACAGGATTACACAAAATTCTAACATAATTATCAACATCGACCAACAACCTCAACAATAGAATGATCTAATGTAGATAGCAAAAATGAAGTATCATTTGCAAAAACAAACATAATTTTTGTGGTTAGCTAGACTACACAATTGGTGAGCACAAGCTAAATCCTAGTGAGCCAAACATATTTTAGTGAGATGAACTTTTTTTTTTCTAGTGAGCAAAGAAGTGCTCTGCAAAAGCAAACATATTTTCTATATTGAGCTATACTGATTATAGTGAGCTATCATTTTCCTGTTAGGCACAAAATTGATTGTAGTGATTATATTTAATGAGCACGGAATTGATTTATGATTGGTAAGTACAGGCTGAATCCTATTGAGCTAAATATATTTCTTTTGTGAGCTAATTCCTATAGTAAGCACATAACTTATTATGGTGAGCTATTGTTTCTTATATTATGCAAACTAAAATTTATAGAAATGAAGTATATTCCAAAATCAAACGAAAAAACAATGTTCAAGTTGTATATTACCGTTAATAAACAATTACATATATCATATACAACTCAAACAAAAAAAAAAATCATTCTAGCAAACATTGTAGATCAACTAATCACAAAACCATATATATTCAAACCACCAACTACATTATATTTTCAGAACACAGAATCACAACAACGAACGCAATCCAATTGGAATCTCATAATTACATCATCAGAACACAAGATTAAAATACACACACTCCAAAATTGAAAACAAAAACAGAGATCAACAATAGCTTAATGAAACCTAAAGAAGAATTCACGTTTGATGAATATTCAAGATCAATAGCAACGTTAAGATCAAAGCCAGCCATTGAATAATTAATGAAAAACTAAGGGAATCGAAACAGTAAACAGGCTTCAGCAATGGAACGGAGCAGCGGGATGAAGCAAAATTGTGATTTCTCAACTTGTCAACCGTGAATTTTCTTTTTAAAAAAAATGAGAAATACCTAAACTAGCAACTGGGTAACTCCCTGGACTGAAAAACCCAACATTTTGGGCCTAGCTAGACAAATGAGATGTCTACCTGATTGCACACGATAAATAGCAAACAATGCAATATTAAAACCCAACAATAATCAAGCAGCAAATAATCAATTAATCAAGTAAGCCCAAAAAATAATGAACATGCCAAAATAATAGGAAAACCACAATGTCAAGAAAACCATGAGGCTACTGCTAAAGGGGAGATCTTTGCCAAAAATGCCATCAAACTTTCTAAAAAAATTACAAATGCCATAAAAAAAAATTTCTACGTAGCACTGATCCTAAACTAGATTAGTATGTTTAATAGTGCCACTTGTCCAAAAAAATAACCAGTGACCACTCGTTTTAATATAATTTCCCTTTAATTTTTGATAGTTTAGCTGCAAATGTTGCGAATAATAAAAGGAAAAAATATAAAGTGTAAAAGGGAATTGGGGGAAAGAGGGAAAATAAAAATACCAAACCCTTGCTCATCCCCTTCAAAAAACTTCTAGAATTTGAACAGAATGCTAGTTTTAAAATTAAGCAAGAATTGATCATCAACTAGTGAAATTGAGTTGGGGCTTTTGTTCATTGACAATTTTTGACAACAACGAACACCAAAATGCCTTCTTCTGTGGGCCGAAGCCCAACCAACGCTTACAAATCAAGCCCATGTTTCTCAAATTGTGCCAAATTTTGTGATTGTGGGAAGGGGTGTGAGATTATAACTAGCGTGACCAAGAAAAATCCACTTAGAAGGCTTGCAAGATGCCTAAGATTTGAAATATGTGGTGGATGTGAGCATTTTGAGTGGATTGATGACTGTTGTAGCACTAATGGTGAAGAATGAGTCATTGGTTAGTGAATTTGAGGCATTGCAGAAGATCAAGCAAGAAAGAGAGGTTGAAATGCAAGAAGTGAAGAGGCTGAAGGAGAAGAATGCTAAGCTAAAGGTTGAAGTACATGGTTATCAAATGAGAGAGAGGCTTATGATGTAGGGATTGTTGCTATTTGTTACTGATATTGTAGTTGCTAGTGGGAGGGGAAGGGGGGATGAAATTGTAGGTACATCCATGTTGGGGGTAGTTTGGAGTTATTTATGGGTAGGGGAAGTAAGGTAATGCTTCCTGTATATTGCTTAGAAACAATTGTAATGTAGTGGAAAGATAAATGAATAGCACAATTTATGACTGAAATGATTGAATGGAATAGGACAACAGTTTCCAAAATGCGAATTCGTATAGATAGCATTCTTGGTTACATACATATGCTAGCATTACAAAACTTGGTTTGTATGCTACACCCCTAAAAAATATCCCTAACTTCACTAAAGCACATATCATGTACATATCCCCCAAAAGGAACACCTAGTTTAGCAAACATGTACATTCAAGTACATCATGTATCTCCAAAATAAGCAAAAGTAGACAATAACCAAAAATTATGAGTGCTTGTTGATCTAGCACCACATATGTATTTTTAAGAAAGAGAAGTGTTCATTCTCCCATTCCTCATAATGGGCTATAGAGGGTTTGAGGATGATGATCTAGGGCTTGTTTGGGGCTGTTAAGGCTATGAAGATAAAGATCTAACACTTGGATTTTACTGCTAAGGCGTTGATGCAATGAACTTAGGTCATCTCACCTTCGCCTGAAGTTGCCTATGGGAGGGAATGAAGTTGCTGCTTTTGTGCTGAGGCTTTCTTTTTACCCTTTGTTTTATCAGTTATCACATTAGGTGCTTGATCTTGACTCTATTGTTGGGTCGCCTAAAAAAATAGTATGAGAAAATTGGCTAAAATTAGGAAGAAAAAAGAAAGATTAAAGTGCATAGGAAGGATGATATTTCAGTCACCTGTGGTTGGGATGCTCATGAGACATGGTAGATGTAGGCACATTTTAAGTATTTGATGGGAGGAGCCTAATACAACAAAAGCCAAGTTAGTATTGAAGCATAACTAAAACTTGTACTTTAGACTAGAGTAGATATAGATATTTTTGGTTGGGAGCTCAGAAGGATAATCGCAGCAACAGGTGTTTGTAGGTGGGGATTGGGGTTTGGGCCAGCAGCCAAACTTGAAGCACTAGCTGAAGGACTCACCCTTCTTCATTTTAATCTAGTCAGTTAAAAATATGTTAAATAGGTGCTTTGCTTAACAAAAATCCAAATGAGAGCGTTTACCAACCTTCAATTTATTAACCCTTATAGTGCATGTCTTCATATTTTGGTCATCTCCACATATTTGTTGTTGTGCATTTTCCTTCCTAGTTTACTAACCCTTCCAACCTTCTTCCCTTAGGTATCCCCTTGTTGAAGCCTCCTCTTGGATGCCAGGACACCTTTTTTCTCTGGTGGAAAATAAGGGGCAGTTAGTGGTTCACCAGTAGCTTTAGCCCACATATCATGCCTATTAATTGGCATTAATGTATTGGAGTAAGTCAGCCTTAAGTATCTGTGTTGTAGCAGCAATGTACAAAATTCAAAGGGTTTAATCTCTCATTCCTTATGACTACCAAAGCATAATGACAGGGTATCCCACTTAGCACCCAAGTCTTGCAAATACATGTTCTTACATTCGAATCCATAAATAAGGACTCGGTCCCCATATGTGATGCCATATAAGCCGTTTGCTGCTCTCATTGTTTGTCACCACCTTGCCTTAGTCTTCTCTTTATCTATATTGGAAATTATCCTAAGGGCAACAACTTGCTTTAAATCTACAGTGCACTCTTTTCTATCAATAACTCTTTCCACGATTTTGTTATAAATCTCCTTTAACATGGACACAATGGGTTTGAACCTAACTTCAATTATTGTTCCATTAAATATATCAGACATGTTATTATCCACAGAGTCACATTTGGAAATTGTACTGAAATGTGGCCTAGAAAATGCTTTCAATCTTTCTTTTTTAACCAGTCCCATGCTGATATATCTAAATCCTGCATTTCTTTCATGTGCCTTTCAAAATTTACCTCATTACTAGACTTAGCAATCTTTCAAAATGCCTCCCTATATTGCAAATCATTTCATTTGGCCCTTAGGTTAGCAAAGACATGTCTTGCACATAGTCTATGCTCAGCTTTAGGCTACAAGTTCTTCACACTCTCAAAAAGGCCATTTAATAGTCAATTAAACATAAAAACATAAGACAATTTGCAAATAAAACCTAAAAAATTATAAAACTAAAGTAAAAACAAAAATTACATGGTATATTTTGTTGGTTTGATATGAAGGTCCATACATAGCCATTTCTAATGCCAAGTCCTCCCCCAGCAGATCACAAAACCACCCCCATGTCTCAGTACTCTCACTTCTAAAAACACACTATGCTATGGGGTACATTTGATTGTTGGCATCTTTGTCAACAGTTGTCAAAATCTGTCTAGGCCATAGCCCTTCAGAAAATGTGTATCTAGAGATATAATCCTTCTACACCCATCTAAGAAGCCAATTTTCAAGGCACCAATGTAAATATACAAGTTCTTAAATACATATTGGCCCTCAAAGTTCTTTTGACTCTTAATCTTGACAATGCTCTCTAGGTTTTGCTTATACACCTCATAAGCATAATCTTTCAGTTGTACAAACTACTCATTGTAGTCTCCTATCATTGACCTTAAAGCCATTACCCTAGCCCTAATACACATTGACAAGGTGGCATTGTAATTGTGCTACTTCTTCACCATAGTCTTCAATCTCTATCCAACAACATTGGATTGTCTCTGAAGGGTTCCATATAGTTATTAAATTCTCATATGCCTTTTTCCTTTCTGAAAATTAAAAGGCACACAAGTGTGCTTATAGGACATGGTCTTCACTTGGAAAGACAACTCTTTCCCCACCTTTGACGCTAAAGCCTCCATTAACATCCTTCTCCTAAGCAATGCCACTGTATTCTAGTGGGATCACTCTTAGTAAACTTTAAATAATACCATTTCACAATCCTATAATTGTCAATTTCCTCCTTAGTGTCCTTCTTATCCTTAAGCAACATTTCTAGAACCGAATCTGCATCACTACTGCCTCGGTATCTTGGATATCTAGCCCTTTTCCTCTTTGGTTTTATATTCTTCTCTCGTTCATTTTTAGAAGAACTACTAGGGCTTTCAGCATTATCATAGTCCTGATAATTTGCTTCACCTACTTCCCCTATGGTATTCAAAGACCCCTCCCCTTGCACATCCCCTTCTGTCTGAGCATAACCTAACACTAGGTCCCTATTTAGTTCCTTCTTACTTGACTTTTTCTCTTTTCTGACCCCTGTAAGTTCTTCATCATCACCATCCTCACTGCCTAACTCATCATTAGATCTATTTAAGTCATCAAATTCATCCTCGAAAAAATAGTCCTCCAATTCGCTCTAATTTTCACCATCTTTCACATCATACTGCTCATCATATGCATCAGTGTACTCCACAGACAAATTAACATGAGGATGCCTATTACACAATGCCATTAAGTCCCTAATGTTGTCATAATTTGAATTTCAACTAAACTTTCCTCAAATAGCACATCTGGCCTACTAAAATACACTATCTTAATCCTCTTCACTGCATAATCTAATTCAACTACAACATCTTTAATGTCTTTTAACACTCATATAATCAGGGTTCATTTTCACCTCAGTTAACTTCCCCTTAGCTTACAGCACGAAAGGGTCACTTTCAAAATGTCCGCCATGATAAATATGTAATGATAAATATGTAAGCATGTTATATTACTATCATCATCACCCATTCTGCATATTTTAAGTAAAATCACAAAATTAAGCCCCATTCAAAACAAAGAAAAAGGAAAACATAACACTAGGGTTTTGAACCCTTCCAAATTAACAAACACATCTTCACAAAACATATCAACAACTAAATAAACCGAAATTTAACTTCTATGTTAACTACCAAATGACGACAACATTCCAAACAACAATCAGAGCACCATTTACAAACTTCAAATAAAAAACCCTAGAACTTACCTACTAATGAACATCGAGATCTTCAACAATGAATTGCCCAATTGTTCCAATTTATGTTGCGATCTTCATAGGCGAACTTCAAAGTTGCAGAATTTTAGGATTTTAGCCTTTAGTTTTCTTGTCGAGATCGTTCAAGTGGGAATCGAACATGAATAGAGTGTTGTGCGTCGGTTTGGAGGGAACGTGAGAGGGGTGGCTGGTTGTAATTTTTTCCCTTTATTTTCGTAACGTTTTTAATGTTTGACACAAGTCAAATTTACTACTTTATTACTTGACTAGTAGTAGCCGATTAGAGTGGCATACTTAACCTACACAGGCAAGTTAAGTGGCATCGACAGGTAGAAAAAATTTTCAATGGCATTTGTGATTTCTTTAGAAAGTTTGATGACTTTTTTGGACAAGAACTCTACCAAACAACATCAAAACTTCCACTTATAACCAAAATTAGAAAGTGGGTACAACAAAGGCCATCTTTAAACCAATTTAGAGGCAATACACACAAGAAAGGCCCTTAGGGACAAACTCTTCACAAACATCAGCCGAAAGTGGTGGAAAACACAAATTCATAAATAGAGGGTCTGTGTAGAGTTTATCAACATCAAGAGCTCAAAACAAAAATTGAACTAGTATTTTTGAAGAGGAGAATGTTAGGAATAATATGTTAAATCGATTAAATTAGAACGAATGACTATTTACCCTTTTTGCACTCCCTTAAAGATTTTATTTGTGTCTCCTGATTTGCCCAGTAGAATAAATGAGTATTTTAATCTTTATTCTACCAAGAGCTGGCAAAGGTTTGACTTCATGTCGATTTTGGTCCAAAGAAATCGATGAACATTCGGATAAAAACTTCATACACGAACCCTACCAGATTATAAATTGGATACTCTAACCAGACCTAAACCCTGACTCGAATGTGCGATATCTAGACCTAGTTGTCTAACTGTCAGAATCTGTTATATGACTTTTGGACATTGTGACAAAGATTACGTGTAACCGAACCCAATTTTTTAATGTTCGAACTCGATTGTCCAATTTTTTTAATAAAAATTTCTAGAGAATATGGATCGATTTTATACTTAAACCTAATTGTCTGATATTTAAATGCAGTTGTAAGATTCTATCTGACATCACAAAACTTTATAAAATCTAGACAACCGACACCCTAATGCCAAGACCCGAACATGACCTGAATTTCAATACAGAAACAAGTAATTGCCCGAATTTTAAATTCAGACAAAAATGGTAATTGTACTTTTTTTTGAGTCGGACATATCCTAATAATTAGGTCGAACGATTATTTGTGAACCCTACTTCTTCCCCTCTGAAGTGTTTTCCTTAATAAGCCGCCCATTGAAAACAATTGGGCGCATTTAAGCCACTAAAATTAGAGCTGGGAAAAGCTAACCCGACACGATTACCGACCCGAACCCGACACGAAGTTAAGTGGGTTTGGGTATAAATTTTTGACCCGTTTAATTAAATGGGTTGACGCGTTCAACCCGTTTAATTAAATGGGTTGACACGTTCAACCCGTTTAATTAAATAGGTTAGGTTCAGGTCGAGATTTTCGACACGAAAAAGTACCTATTTAACCCGTTTAATTAAATGAGTTAAATAAGTCAACTCATTTTTTCATTTTTTATTTATCCATTTACTTTTTATTAGATAATTAAGAATATAAAAAATTTTAGAAATTATAAATTATGATGAATCTGGGGAATTTCAAAGAGTAATTATTTAATATGATACGTAAACCTAATTTTTAATACTGTAATTACGTATTAGTTGAAAATATTAAATGCGTAAATAGTCAATTAAGCGACTCAACTTGACCTGTTTATCTTAAACGGGTTAAGTGGGTCAACCCGTTTAAAAATTAAATAGGTACAGGTCAAGATTTTTCAACCCGTTTAATAAACGGGTTAGTTTCAGGTTGAGAAATTCTCAACCCGTTTAAGTTCGACACGAACACGAACCCGACCCGACACGACCTATTACCCAGCTCTAACTAAAATATAATTCGTCCACATTAAATATGTGGGCAAATAACTTAAACGCAAACTTGATTGATCAACTTCCACCGTGTAGGAGGAAATACATGGCACTCAATTCACTAGTTGAATTTATATTCGATTTGAGCTCTATACAATTCAAGTCAATATTATACATTGGGAGAGCTCAATTAACCTTGTCTGATCATGTATTTATGTAGGACTCTATTAAAATAGTATTACACCTCTATAGTTCTTTTCCTTCTTTTTAGTTTTAATAGCATTTGCAATTCAAGGCTCAGTTTTTAAAACTTTAGATGAGGGTTTGTCCTTCCACGTCATCTTAAGTTTCATTTTTTAAAATTTTGTTTCTTTGCGTTCATATCTAATAGAATTTCAATTTGAATCATCAAATAAAATATTGATCATGGACTACTTCACAATACACTACTTTTTTTTGAACCAAAAAAATTAGAGCAAAACAAAAAAGAAAGAATAAAAAAACAACTCAAAAAGACAACAAATTCCAGTATGCGGGGTAGAAGTGTGGCCACGGTAAACACACGCTCCGATCCAAATGACACGTGCGCTACAGCTAACAAAGTTGCAATGCGGGCTTCTTGTGTTTGCGTTTATGTCATAATAACTCATAAGAGCGTATGCGTCATCATTTGCAAACTCGAGACCACAAACGGGATCTCTTCTATGAATGCGCTTTTGTGTGATCACACATATTCATACAGCTCATAATACATTAGGGCGGGTGGTAGCAAATTATTTCCGACTTCTAAAAAACGACAACTATATTGGTTTCCTGACTTCTTAAAAATCTAATATTAATAATAGAAAAATATATAAAATTTGATCAAAACTATTAACAGTCCTAAGCATGTCATTAAACTCTAATTAACAAGCATGAAACCTCCCGGATCTCCAGTTAACAAGGGCCCAGCCCCTTCTCTGCTCGCCTAGCACACTAGTAGCCGCCACTGAAGTTTACTTTTTCAATTTTTTAATAGATTTTGGATTAAAATAATCCAAACTTTTAGGGTGATATGATTAATAATCCAAATTCAAAAATAAGTATCCAAATCTTTTCACTTGGCTATTGCCAATAATCTACTAAAAGAAAAATACCCTATTTTTGTTCCTGTTTTTGGCTCAAACAATCTACTCAAAATAAACAGGTTAAAAATTCAGAAAACTTGTACCCGTTTTTAAAGTTGTGATTATTGATCGTATATGTATAACCCCTGAAATTTGGATTATTTTCTTTCAAAAACCCTTTATTAATCATTGGCTTGCTCTTACACAAATGAACCCAAAAGACAATGGAATCAAAGCATGAGGCAGCATTACACACATATTCATGTTGAAGCTAACAAGATACTCATTCAAGTACTCCAACACAAAATGTGTCGGCCATGAGAGGTACAAATATTTATTGAAGATGAATTTATCAACATCGGTCATGTACTAGAATCTTATTGCTCATGTATTTTGAAAACGTGATTGTTCAGAAAACTAATTAGCTAGATATAAACGATATATCCCTTCATCAAGGATGTGAAATTTGGTTTCTCAACCAAATTTGCATTCTACGATGTTTGTGAACAATATAAGTACAACACTTTGAAAAAAGGGGGTTGCCTAATGCTTGTCTTGTCTTTCTTAAATAAACCATCGAATAAATACCTGGTTAAGTGTGGCTTCCGTGATACCAATTGTTGCCGCAAACTGATCCACAGAAAGACGTGATTACTCCAGACAAAAGCGATTGCTCTCTTCCTCGGTGCCAGCACATTTCTGACTGGTTTGGCAAAAATGAATCGGATATAATCATTACAACACTTGTACTAGTATATTGTTAGTTTGGCACAAATATTAAATTTTAGCCTAGATTTTCAACAGTACTAGAAATTTTACTTGAACAATCTAATTCATTGTTAGTGAGCTTCACCGAAGACTTAATCCTAAACTCACAACTGACATAAATCTCCACCAAACCATTGTGACCTGATTTTTCTTTGATCCTACCCCTATCAACATTCTTAGAATGTAAATTTGGATAATTGAATTAGATTATATGATGCTAGTAGATCTAGCAAATGGGTCATTTGATTCACGTACGGGTCAAGTTAAGTTTGTGTCAGGCCATGTTTCAAGTTAAATGACATGTCGGGTTGAATTGGTTTGAGTTGGGTGAACTTCGATTCGGGTCGACTTCAAGTCAACCAATACAACAACAACAACAACAACAACAAACTCCCAATGTGGGTCCCGCTTTCGCGCGGTCTGGGGAGATCCAGCTGTAGGCAACCTTACCTCTATCGGTGTTCCTACCCATAGAGATGTTGATTCCAAAAGACCCACAAAATAGATTTGTGAAAAAGGTTTGAAGGGAAAAACGATTGTAGAAACCATTTACCGAGTAAGAGAAAGATAGAGAGGATGAGAAAAGGTTCCGAAAGGCAAATAAAGAGAGAGTGAATACATAGCAAATAAATAAGAAGCGGAGCAGAGCGGAGACATACCTCAGCAAAACCAGGAGCGCTTGGAGCCGTCACATCCCCGAAAAGCACGACCTGCAGACAAGCAAACCGAAACCCTACCCACCCCACACCGCCTAAGCTACAGCCTGACCCCTACAATCAGAAACCTTAATCCTATCCCGCCACAGCCTCCTATCCTGAGCCATGTCCTCCGTGAGTCCGACAACTCTCAGGTCCTCTCTAACCACTTGTTCTAGACTCTTCTTCGGTCTACCCCTCCCGCTCTTACCACCGGGGGGGTTGATTCTCTCACACCTTCTCACTGGGGCGGTCGCACTTCTCCTCTTGACGTGACCGAACCATCTGAGCCTTGATTCCCTCATCTTCTCTTCTATCGAGGCCACTTCAGCTAAGCCCTTAAACACTTCATTCCTGATCCTGTCCAATCTCGTTGAGCCACACATCCACCTGACCATTCTCATCTCAGCTACCATCAACCTTTGGATCTGCGTCTTTTTTACAGGCCAACACTCCGATCCATAAAGCACAGCCGGTCTGACTACCGTTCGATAGACTTTGCCTTTCAAACCCATGGGCACTCTCTTGTCGCACAACACCCCTGACGCTGCCTTCCACTTTTGTCATCTCACTCGAATCCGCTGGCTAATGTCCTCGTCAATGTCTCCATTCTGCTGGATGATCGAGCCCAGATACTTAAATTTGTCAACCTTTGGTATTGCCCTCCCATCCAGAACGACATCTCCCCCCTCTACTATCCTCCCGTTGAAACCACATATGGTTCAATTCAGGTCAACCAATGTTTGATAAAATACGTTTGTCATAAAAAAATAAGCAACTTTGTAATAAATTTCAGATCGGATATGATTCAATTCAGGTCAATTCGAGCTTCAGGTACACTTTCAGGTGAGCCTATTTTGAATGTCGGATCAGATATGAATTCAGATCATTCGATTTGGATTTCAAATCAATTTTATCGGGTCCAGAAGCAAGTTAGAAATTATGTTGTATTTTCCTTAAAGGTTGGTAAGCCCACATACTGAACCCCTTTCATATCCAATAATCTGTCAACCTAAGGACGGACGCACATAATTTGTGATTAATAGGGCCAGTAAAGATCGAGCCCGTAATACAACAGACCCTATAGGAGTGAGCTCCCTCACAAAGCGGCAAATATGGAGTTGCTTATTTGGTGCCAATGGCATGGCAATGGCTGAAACTAAACCTGGATTGAATACATATTAACCAGTCACAGCAGCAAGTAATAATAAAGCTGAGAAAGTAAAAATTTCCTGGACAATGCTCAATACAATAAACTAAGAAGCCAACACTGCAAAACACAACTAGACTACGTCAATCTGCCCAAGGCCCAAGGGGGAAAAAATCATGGGAATATTGCAATCTGCTACGCCTACTCAGACTTTTCAGTGCACTTCAGGCACACAAGTCCAATATCCAGGACTTGAAAATCTATGCTTAACACTTGACACTATGGTCTAGACCAAAAATATGCAAAATTTCTGTAAGTGGGCTAGTCTGAGACCTTGATGAAAACCATTCCGCCACTTGCAGTCAAATTCATAACAAGCAGCATGGGCGAAAGATGTACTTATCCCCACCCATAGAGACTCTTTAAGGCTTGAGCCATTTCTCTATGATTGATAAGCATATATTCCTAAACCTGAAGAATACAAATCTTCGGCCTAATTTGAGACAAGAGATGAGCTATTCTCCGACAGCAAATGCAAAATTAGAGCATTACGCAAAATTGGCAGCATCGTCAAATCGAAATCTTGTGAAGTCCAATGCTTAAGTCGGAGGAGATGGAGATGAGAAAAGGAAGAGATTTGTGCCATTCAGCCTTGAAAACACGTTTCTGGTGGGCTTTCAGAGATTGAGAAGGCTTGTTAGAGTTATATCTGATGTCAAATATGTGAATCATGGGGTCTGCTGAACCTGAACTTATATGCAGACCGTCAGGAGACCAAGCCTGATTAATCAGAGCTGACTGTTGTTCACTGCTTTCTTGTTTCCAGCCAAATGCATGGAGTTCTGAATTATTTAGCCGAATGTCAAACAGACGCAGCTGCCTCTCTGGAGTCCTGAAATGTTACAGATTTACCAAGTGTCAGGAATCAGGACCTTGACAAGGACAGCTGCAATGTTCTCCAGTTGTGGGATGAACACCACAAATAGCATGCACTTTACACATACCATAAACAGTTGGCTAACTAGTGTAAAAATGGTCTAGAGCACAACAGAGCTAGGCCTAAACAATATACATTCCTATAATAAGTAAGGTTGCACTGAGCCAGTGCAAACTGCTCAGACTGGCCTGGTCAAAGCTAAGCCGAATCTAGGTCTGACCCAAGGCCAAGCCAGCTCTGGTGGCATGAGCCAGGTGCGAAACAAGGGGGTGGCAACCAAACTATTCTAGGGTCCAGAACTTCGAGCTGATCCAAAATGTCACCGAGCCCAAGTCTGCATGTGCAACTCAGCGTCACTCAATTCAAATAATCCCTAGTCCTATGAGCAATATATGAAGTGTGAGTGGAAAGAAATGACAGTGCACATTAGTACATCCAACTTATGATTAGCTTTTCGTTAACGATGAAGTTTGGTCTTATGTTCTACTCGGTTTCCAGATTCCAGACTAAAGATCACCATATTTACAAATTACAAGTTAAAGAGGGATGTGTTTTTTTTGGGGGGGGGGGGGGGGGGAGAGAATAGTGACCGTCAAACCATAGTAACATGAAGAATCTTTCAGAACACTGACATCAGAAGCTCTAACCCTAACATTTATAGAAAGACTAAATGCATGTGGATTTTTCACACAAAGTGTCACTTACCCTGTTTGAACCATAAAAAGATTGAAGTCATATGGATTAGGAACAACACTCATGCATTTGCTTTCTATTTGATGTTTGTAGTCTGCTCGTCCAGCAAGCACATCATAGCCAATTATCCTCTTATCTTTACCAGCAGACACTACAATCTGCTTATGCTGCATCCCAGCTACCCCCATTACCGCAGAAGAATGTAGATTTCTATGCAATGTCTTTGGTGTCCGCACCTTATCTCGATCTTTTTCGGTCCAAAACATGACAGCATGATCACTTCCACCAGTAGCAAAATACGTATCATCCCAAGGCATGAATGCAATGCTATTGATGATTCCCTTGACATGAGGCTTCTGCTCCAAGAAAGTTACACGATCACCCTGCCAAGGACATGAAAGTAAGACTGCATAAGCTTCAATTCTACAAACTAAAAGGGCTTAGGATTTTTATGTGGAATAACCATAAAAGAAGACAAGTGACTGCTGAGAAGGCTTGAGTATTCATCCATTGGTTGGTACCTGGCTTTTGTTCAAATCTATAACTGATATCTGATTATCCCCACCATCAGCACCATATACAGCAAGCAGCCTATCCCCTTTGGGATGCCAGGCTATATCTTCAGGCCACCTCCTCTGTTTCGGAGAGAG
The DNA here is from genome assembly GCA_017589665.1 of Selenicereus undatus. NCBI lineage: Eukaryota > Viridiplantae > Streptophyta > Magnoliopsida > Caryophyllales > Cactaceae > Selenicereus > Selenicereus undatus. The sequence goes on from JACYFF010010365.1 coordinate 17,024,753, forward strand.
ACAGCTAGTAGAGCTTAAACAGGTTGCACCTGATCTAATTTACATCACCAAAAGCACAAGAACACAGATGAGCACTAGGACCTCAACCTTAGGGAAATCAAAATTTCCCAAATAGAAGATCTAAGGCACTATTTTTTCCAGCTGAAAAAGACAATTTTGGACTATTTTTTTCCAACTTGGATTGTACAGACTAACGCAAAATGTCTTTCTACACTTCTGCTTCATTTCTGTGGAGTAGTAGGTATTCTACAGTTTTTCAATCTAAGGTCAATCGGAACTAGTCTCTCTGCACTTTTGCAATTCAGGGGTAACGCTATTACATTAGACCCCCCCCCCCAACCCGCCTAGCAGCGGGATTTTTGGGATATAGGATTTGGATTTTTAGAAGATCTAAGGCACCGCAAACAAGGTGAATCAGGAGATATCCCAGCACCCCAAACCTTAAATCCTGGAAATGGCATAGACAGAGTGACAGGAAAATATCATCAAACTGCTGAGCGTTAAAAGATTAAAGAATCTCCGGAGGATGTCTACAGCTCGAATAAGGGGCAGTTTGGTCAGCTCAAGCAAAGGTAACGCATTGTCAAGCAGAAATAAAGAGCAATTGAGAAGAGCCTACAATCTTAGATGTGAGTTTGGGCTGGGTGATATATAAACCCCTTTTTTATTATTTCTTTGCAAATTTTTGATTGGATGAAGTAATAAATTGCAAATCCCCCTTCCGAAAAAAAAAAGAACAAATAAGGAAAAGAAAGGTTTCCCCTCCCTTGCCCCTACTTAGAACTGCTGACGAAACAATACCAAAGTGACGATCATCCCTCTTGTTTGCACTTAGTATTCAACAAAGATAATAATTTTAGTAACCAAACGAGTATCATGTGCAATACTCATACTTAACATCATTTAATTTATAATTAAAAAATAAAATATGATGCATAAATTTGTGTTTGGCTCAAATTATTCTTTGGTACAAGTGAGAGAGACTGACTAGTCGCCGTGGATTGTCAGCCCACATGGTCTGATGGGGTTGGGGGGGGGGGGGGGGAATGAGATAGGCCAAGAAACCAGCATATGAGGGCAATAGATAGATGTCAGTGGTGACGAAAAAAGGAAATTGGTTATGGATGGTGAACTTGGTGGAAAAGTGGTTCCAAGCTTCCATGAGAGCAAATAGGGCGAGTGATGGCCATGTTGGACGTTAATGAAAGGGTGGAAGATTGGACACAACTTAGTTAGCCCATCACACCAGAGAGGGGTGATCTTCATCCACAAACCAACAAAGACAATTCATGACATAAGGTTATAGCCTTCCTGAATGTGCAAGGACATTTTCCAACTCTCAAAAGCAGACATGCATAAGCATACATAAGAGAGTATATTCCTGAGTTCACAAACAAGAATAGCGAAATTGGTTGAACTTATGCACAAATCATGGAGGGAAGAATTAGAATACTCATGGAATACATTTAAAACAAGTGGAATGCCACTAGGAACATTAAAGGTTAACACTAATCTGGTAGTCATGTCAAAAGAAGTACTGAGCACAAAAGTACTCACCCAGCGCAGAGTACTGACCCAGCGCAGAGTGTTTATAGTAAAGCAGAAAACCCTTTCCTTTCCAGCCAAGATGGATATACTGCGACAGAATATGGTTTTTTCACATGGATAAGAAATGACATAACATTTCCCACTTTGGATGCCGACAACAAAGGCTATCTATCAGTAAATAAGGAAAAAAAAAATGAACACCAAAACAAATAAGAGAGGCAGTGATTACCCTTTGGCCTGTAGCTGCCACAAGTGTATCATCCCATCCAGTGAACTAGAGAACAACGAAATACAAAACACAATGCTCAGTGATTAAAAACTCAGAATTGCAAATTACTCCTAGCGATAGAAATACATATCAAGTAAACTGTAATCAATCCCCTCTTTTTACTACCTTTTATCTTTTGTGTGTGTGTGTGTGCGCACACTTCTTTTTTGGGGGGGAGGGGGGGTTGGAAGGGTGGGGTGTTGGCGGGGTGGGGTGGGGTTTATACACACTCATCAAGTTGTTCTCAATCAGTTTTAAAGACTTTGATATGAATCTACTTCAAGATTCCATCTACTACTACTACAATATTTTAGAAATACATAAAACTTGTTTTCAAAGGATGGCACATAGCTCGATTCTCATGAGCATGAGTCACATTGCAAAGGTCAAATCACCCATCCACACAATCAGGACGGATTTTCAAAGGGGCATTCTCAGTCTCTCAGATGTTGAAGGATAAATGAGCAACCTCACAGAAATACACACCAACTCTAATATTGAGCTGTTAGCTTCCCTTGATCCTTAAACCCATAAAGAAGATCGTTATGAAGGTGAAGCAAGTGGGCACACAGTTGTGCAACTTCAAACAATGCCAAACTATGACTAGGTACTCGAAGTCAAGAAGCATGTTGTTTATTGATATAACAGAGTCCGAAATTGAAAATTTAACCATAAAGGAGTCAGAGGTAACATGCTGTGTGTAAAGGGAACACTCAAACACAACCACCCGCATTCCCAATCTGTGTGATGCATGATTGCAATTTAACCCGTGAACCTAAATTAGGCAATAAGAGGCCATTGCATTCAAGATCACAAACAATACCTGGTAATGAACAGTTTATCACTCACAGGGCACACAGCCAGACTCCTAAGCTTTCTTTTGTGCTGACTGGAGATATAGGCACTTGCATTGCAGTGAATCATAGATGGTGAAGAGCAGGTACATACCAAGGGTACCAATTCATTACAATCCCTGAGTTCTGCATTCATCATACAAGCAAAAATAATACTAGCCCTTCGACATGTGAACTAAAAAACACAAAGAAAACGTAAAAACAAGCTTCTCAAGGAACATACAACCCCCCCAAAAAAAAAAAATGATATCAGCATAGTGGGTAAGCCTTACCAGCCTTCCTCTTTGAGCTTATAGCCTGAGATTTAGTGCCATCACATTCATCATGTGTTGTACGAGATCTATCTACCATTGCCTTTATGGGACTATCAGAGGGGCTGGACGGAACTCCAGCACCAGTTTCTGCCACAGGCTTTGGCCAGGAAGACTTTGGATTCAGATTTGGAATCAAGAGCTGAGGTTTAGACCGAGACAAGTAATGTGAGGAATCTTCATTTCTTTCGCTGGGACTAGTAGATCTACGCTCTACTTTCACCTTCTTGGAACTAGGTAAAGAACTATTCCACGACTTGTGACTGGCCTTGCGCCGAGCACGAGCCAGTTTACCTTCTGTATCTTGTAACTTTCGCTCTGCTTCTTCAAGCTGCAGTGTTTTTCACAAATTATCAGTTGGTACTTCCAGTAGGGTAAACTGTTCCCAAAAAAAAAAAAAAACAGCCCATTCACTAGCGTGAGAAGCATCAGATATAGCAAAACAAATACCACGAAAGCAATATAGAGAGAGGGAGAACCGAGAAGACAATGTATCCACAGATCGAAAAGAAGATCGATTTTGAACTCAAATATAGAGTGAGCTTTAATTGGGAGAAAGGCGGCATATAGAGTGAGCTTGTTACTGAATATTGCACCTTTGGTAGCTAGATTGGCCTATGAAGATCCATTTCCAAATCAAATATTCTCCTCTGAATGTTGCAAAATAACGTCCTTTTGCAAACCTTTTAGACATCATTTTCAACCCTACAGACATCGAATTCGGGATCAATGCACTCGCTCATTTCTCTCAGGGTTCCCACAGCCAACAAACCCCCCCCCCCAAAAAAAATCCGCTGCCCCGCTTTATTTTCAGAGTCTTTTACCTCATCTATTTTAGATGTTAGCAACAAGAAAGTATTTATTTCTGGATAGAAGCCTCCTTTTTGCCCCAAGAAAAGGGAGCCATTGAATGAACATGTGCCTTTCTACAGCAGAAACCTTTCAATTGGAAAACGAAATCCCTCCAATCCAACCAAAAAGAGCCTTAGTCACTATGAGCATTGGGACATAATCCTTCTGTAATATGAAAATTTTTTCCAGTACTCTAATCATCCGAACTGAAGCACTAAAAAACCAGTAACACCTTCTTAATATCAGAACACAGGTTCATAACTTTAATTAATGACATAAAGCAGAAAAGCAAATGCAACAACACCCCATTTTTCATTCAGTACACAAATCGAGTAATTAAGTTCTTGATTAGACGCAACTGAACATTAAATCTCTCAAGCAAAACAACGACAACAATACAAATCCAAAGAAAAATGCAACAAAGTAGCAATGAAACCGCCAAAAGAAATAAGATTCAAAATCAAGAAATTGAGTAGAATGAAGAGAAAAATTTAACCTGAGATTGGTAGTAGAGGACGCGAGTGCGAAGATGCTGGACTTCTTTGCTGCGGTGTTCAAAGAGAAGGACAAGAGCATCCTCTTCGTCTCTGCTACTTACGCTCTCACTCTCATCATCGCTTCTGCTACTCTTCTGTGAGTTTTCGTCTTCCTCCATGGATACGATTTCAATCTCTCTCCTCGGCTTCTTCAGACGCATTGTCCCGCTCATTTCCTCTCTCTCTCTCTGTGGCGCCTTGACGAAATAATTTTACGAGCCCAGGAGGCGGGCTATGGTGTTGAGTGCTTCAGTTGAATGTAAATTGTGTAATTAGAAAGAGCGCCCATAGTCATTAGTTTGAGTTTAATTTATTATATATGAGGGCTCTATTAATTATTAGACCAATAATAATTTAACTATAAAAAAAATGAAGGATTTATAATCTAAACTATCTATAAAAGCAATGTTGTGATGATGTGAAATTTTCTTACATTCTCATTAATTAGAAATTTCGAACATTTGGATTCATTCTCTCTCCTCGTCACAACCATTCGATCGTTGAAAATAATTAATTTATAATTTTCAAACCTCTCACATAGTAGTAAGGGAAAAAATATTAAATAAGGAAATGATTGTAAGAAAGTATAATCTTATGAAATATAATTCCATAATTGGGGAAATGAGGATTATGGAGTTTTTTTTTTCTAAAAGGAAGTATTATGTAGTAATTAGTGATTATTAAAATTATAAAAAAATATCCTTCTTAAACCTTTTGAATTCATTCCATCTCTTTATCGCCACTAGATTGTAGAAAAAGATTAATCCCGAGAAGTGTAATATCAGGAAGTACAATTCCGTAATGGTGAAAAAAAATCATTAACAACTAAGGAAATGATCCTAGGAAAGTATAATCCCGAGAAGTATAATTCAGTAATTGTTGAAATAAAGATTATGGAGTGGCTATACCTTTAGTATTATTTTAAATTTAAATAATAAAGTCAAATCCCAATAAAGAATAATCCCATAATTATGAAAATATGAATTATGAAGTAGTCAGTAAGTAGTAAAAAACAACAATGGAAATGATAAATAAAAAAGATATCATTCTTGAACCTTCAATATCTATACTATATATAAAAGTAATGTTGCGATGATGTGGAATTTTCTTGCATTTTCATTAATTAGAGATTTTGCACCCTTGGATTCATTCTCTCTCCTCATCACAACCATCCGATTATTGAAAATAATTAATTTATAATTTTCAAATCTCTCACATAGTAGTAAGGAAAAAAATCATTAATAAGGAAATGATCCTAAGAAAGTATAATCTTATGAAGTATAATTCCATAATTGTCGAAATGAGGATTATGGAGTATTTTTTTTCTAAAATGAATAATTATGTAGTAATTAGTGATTATGAAAATTATAAAAATAAATCCTTCTTAAGCCCTTTGAATTCCTTCTGTCTCTTTATTACCACTATATTGTAGACAAAGATTAATCACGGGAAGTACAATATTAGAAAGTATAATTTCGCAATAGTGGAAAAAAATCATTAACAGCTAAGGAAATGATCATAGGAAAGCATAGTCTCGGGAAGTATAATTTTATAATGGTTGAAATAAAGATTATGGAGAGGCTATACCTTTAATATTATTTTAAATAATAAAGTCAAATGCCAATAAAGAATAATCCCATAATTATGAAAATATGAATTATGAAGTAGTTAGTAATAAATAACTATAGAAATTATAGATAAAAAAGATATCATTCTTGAACCTTGAATATTAGTGTAAATAATCAAGTAGTTCTTACTCATAGTTGAAATTATACATTAGAATACGTCTCATAGTTGAAATCAATTTTGCCGTCTTCCTCATTGCTCATGTGTGTCAAAGTGATCTTTTTTTACCTCACTTCCATATATATAATAATTATCGTTCCCTTCTTTATATATTTGTTTGTATTAATTTGTTAATTCGTTAGCAAGTGACCTCTTCTTTTGTAATTAGTAGTGTCAAAATGCTTGATTGTATTTGATTAAAATTTTTGTACTTTTTTGTTGTAATTCACTCCTATATGTGGCTTAAATTTTCTTTTCTTGATATTTAATCTTTCACTAATTGACGCCATCATTGATTTCTTGCTACAATTCATAATCTCACTTTTTAGGTATAGTTTTTGTCAGGCTTGATTAATAGTTGTGGTGTTTGATTTGATTTGTTTATATTCTTAATTATTTCCATCTGATTTATGACTTAGGTTAAAAAAATTTTGCTTATATTATATTATATTGTATTATAAGTAACTTAATTGTGTTTATATTCTTTCATGTTTTATTTATGTTGTTCATTCATGGATTTTTGTTTTTTTATAAGAAAAACTCTAATAATTTGATCCTCTTCCTTGGCATTTCAAATTTTTAATGGAAACGACAATACAAACTATTTTACATGTTTCTAAATTGTTTGACGACCTATTTATTTACATCAATTAAAAAATTTCAAATATCTACACTACAAATTATAATATGATTTTCATAATTTACAAAAGTTACTGTTAAGATATATAAAAGAAACCACAAAATTTAATTTTCTTTTTTACTTACGCAGATGAGAGTATAGTGCTCTATATCTTCAAAAATTTTGCTATTTTGAAAATTGAGTGAGGTGGTCAAGTTGGGGTTTAGAATAATATGGAGGGGGTGTTGGAGGTTTTCATTGGGTTAGTAACCCTAGCAGTATGATCAAATTGCATTAATGGACATATGGGGTGAGTTTAGTATTAAAAGTTGATCCTAATTTATAAAATATTTAGAACGATTTTGATTAACTTATTCACCTTCAAAATATGCCTCCAACATTAACAAATGTAATTTTTCAGTTTTCTATTTAAAATCATCGCATACGTTCAATACGACATGCATGTTTGAATCAATGTAATTTTCTGTTTCCATTGTTCAGTTAGAAACTATAATGCATGCTTGAATATTTCCATTGTTTAGTTAGAAATTACAATGCATACTTGAATACTATTTCTATATATTTTTTATCATGATATACATTCAATACCGTAATGGATGCTTGAATCAATGTAACAGTTTTTGTTGTTTAGTAAAATACTGTAATGCATTCTTGAGTACTATTTGTAGGTTTTTTTCATAAATCATGACAAATGTTCAAATTCATTAATGATGTCATATAGTTAACTAAAGATACAAATCACAAGGTAAGGTTATAGAAAATTTTAATTTCTTGGGGGGTTTTTTTTTAGTTGAAAATCATGTATTAATTGAGATTTTGATGGGTCCTTTTGATTTCAAGGAATAAAATACGTCCATTTTAGGTTAGCTAATCGAATGAACAAATTTAAAAATACTATTTTTGGTTTTTTAAATGATGGGTTAATTAAACAGACAGTCAAACAGTCAGAACTCTGTGGGTGATATGCTGTAACTAATTATGATCCATAATTTAACTAGAATATCTTAACAAGCGCCTTGGTGCTAACTAATTATCTTTCATTCTGAGATGGGACAACTTGGTAGGTAGTTTCAAATCAATACACCAGCTACCATATATTCTGAGATGGGACAACTTGCTGCTAACTAATTATTGCTTTTCTAAATCTATGTCCTGAATCTACAACAACTCATTTGTGCTGCAACTCATGATTTAAATGGAACGCTAACCTTAGGGGGATATGTTGTCTAAAGAAGAATTCGATGACATATTTTCCAATAAAAGGTCATCTAACTTCATGATTTCAAAAGGAGGAGCCTAAGCCCATTATAGATGACTAATTTTGACGTATTGTAACTACATATTGAGATAATTTGAATGAAATTGTGACAAGAATAGATATATTTTCAAATATAAAAATTTCCTAAAAGAAAAGGATAAAAAAAGTATATAATACTAAAAAATTCTAACTATAATAACTAGGCTTATTAAATTTTTATAGTGAAAATTTATTTCTACTTATAATAACATCACTTACTAAGTAACTTATTTGTGTCAATAATAGCAACTATGTGTCTTTTGTAAATAACTTATTATTTATTTTATAAATCACCGTGCAAAGCACAGGTCTATACTAGTTGAAAAACAAAAAAAAAGTTCCAGTAGGGACATTGTTTGCTTATATCGTCTCTTATATTTTGTCCCAATATATAATAATATTTTTAAAAAATTCCTCTAGAATCAAAGATTACCATGTGTGAAGAAAAGATTTACGAGAAAGTATAAGCAATTGTTTTTGTGGATGTCAGTTAATTCAATTAATAAAACTTCTAAAAATTCTTATTAGAAACATAGGTTTGAATCTCGTCTATATGAATTTTTATGCCTCATTTACATCAAAAGAAATTTAAAAAAATCAACTAAAGCTAGTAATTTTCAATTAGAAAGAGAGTTGTTAATAGAAAAATTTGCACATTGACCCATTGTGGTTTGGTGTATTAATTTTCGGAACCGATGACGTTGGTAAATAATTTTTAGAACCAACAAAGTTTGGGGTAATTAATTTGGTAAACCATTTCCGAGACAAAACTTAGAGATCCGGTGAATTTAGCTAAAATTGGACGTAAATTGACGGAAATACCCCTACTGGCCAAAAGGGGGGAAAAAAGCAGTAGTCAATCTCGTCTCTGTCTTCGCGATTCCGGGTCCCTGTTCGACCCTTTCTCTGTCTTCGCTAAGCTCTCCCAAATCCCCTCTCTATGTTCCCTTTCTTCCCTGCTAAATTCGTATGTCTCAGTGGCCCTCACCTCTACAGTAGTTGAGAATTTACTCACCAAGCTCCATTAATTGTGTACTTTTGGGGTTTGGTTGCAGGTGGAATAGGGAAATTTGTTGCTTTCGTCGGCCATGTGCGCTGAAGATGAGGCCCACATCTACTGAGTAGCAAGTGGGGAGACAAAGAAGGGGTAGGTGTTGAAAGGAGAGGTGTTTGGTCCCCACGCAAGCTTTAGCATGGGAAAGCAGAAAAGCCCATTGAAAAAGACGATAAGGAACAATTTAAAATTGTTTCTTTTTTACAGATCTGGCTTCATATTCAGGGGTAGGAGTTGGGTTTTGGGGTAAAATATGGTATTAACTACACAATTAATGAAAATTATATGCGAAATAGGTGGTAGTGGTTGTTACAGTACTGAAATTAGGGTTTAAGATTGGGGGGTTTTTTTCGGGGTTTGAAGTGTTGCCCGAGTTCGAAAAATTTGCACATGCATATCCCGAATTCTTGCTGCTAAATGAAATTCTGGGTTTTGTTGCCTTTGTCATGAATCTTGGTGGTGAACATGATGGTGTCAGAAATTTTGGGTTTTGTTGCCTCTGTCTTAAATCTTGTTGGTGAATATGTCGGTGAATAACATTCTCAGTTGTGTTGCCTATGTTGAATGGTTGTGGTTAACCTGCTGATGAATGGAATTATGGGCTTTGTTGCTTGTGAATTTGCTTGAAATTCTGGGTTTTGTTGCTAGTGAACTTGCTTGAATCTTGTTATGCTTTGTTGTTGCCTCTGTGTTGTGTTGAATCTTGTTGTGCTTTGTTGTTGCCTCTGTGTTGAATCTGGGTTTGTTCTATGTGGCTGGTAGGCTGAAGAGGATAGGGTGTTGGCAGTCTATTATGAAGGTGTTATGTTTGCAATTTCAAATGTGGATTTGGATAGGTATCAAATGATTGACCTTCACCGAGAAGTTTATGTAGAGGGTAGGAAGTGTGGAGTGGATGTACCTAAGTATGTTGGGTTTGTGTTTTGTCCTCCTGGTTCAAATAGAAAATTGCCCTTGGAATCTGATGAGGATTGGAGAAATTTGGTCAGTTTGTGGGAGTGTAATGATGGTAAGATTCCAATATATATGCTAGCCTTAAATACCCCATCTATGTACACCATAATTGTGTGATAGTTGGAATGTAGGCAAGCTGGCCGTACTAATGAGAAATGGGCTGATAGTCTCATTATAACCCCAAATAGTTAGCCCAATGCCTCACCTAAGAATAGTACAAGGTGTGCATCTAATATTCAAGGCCCAAAATCACCAATGCAAAAATCACAGTCACCCCAAAAATATAAAGAACCTCAACATACTGAACCTCTTGCACCTTTGTCTTCTCAGCCTCAACCTACTAATGCTAATTCTACTCCTCAGATTTCCCCTTTACCTTCTCAGCCTCTCTCTTCTATACATCACGAGCCTGAAGCTACTCAGCCTGAACTACAATTACCCAACCTGAGTGTGGATTTGTCTGCATACCTTTTCTCTCAAACCATTTCGACATCTCAACCTGAGGTTCCATCTTTAGATGCAATAAATGTTGGTTTGGGAGGGCTAGAAGCATATGATCTTAGGGATCTCAGACAACCTAGAGGGGTATCAGACTATGATTATGATAGGGAGTTTGGGGAAGGCAGTTCAAATGGTGATGGTGAAAATGATTCTGATGAAAGTGTTGACCCTGACTTTAATGTTCTAGATGTGCAGGAGGGTGATGGTGAAGAAGGATGTAGTGAATCATTGGTGGATTCAGCTGAAAATGACAGCAACGATGGGAGTGATGTTGATGGGTTCGAAAATGTTGATGCATGGGATGAAATACCTAGGCATATTGATGCGGAAGGTGAGGATGATGATGGAAACCCAGCTGAAAATTTGTGGAACAAAATGTACGAAAATGGAAATATGTGGGTAAGGAACTCTGATGGTAAAGTGTCCATAGCTGTGGGTGACATGTTTGTTGATAAAGACCAGTGGAGCAAGGTGATTAGAGAGTATGCAATACAAGAGTCATTTTCTTTGCAAAGGATAAAGAATGATAGGTTCAGACACATAACTGTGTGCAAGGTTAAAAGTTGTATATGGAGAGTGCACTGCTCCAGATTGCAAGATGGTGTGACTTGGAGAATCAAGTCACTGAAAGGCTCCCATTCTTGCCCTAGATTGCAGGAGAACAAGATGGCTTCACACCCATGGGTTGCAGAACAACTTGTGACAGATTTTAAGGCAAATCCTTCTATGGATGCTGGTAATATGCAGAAGCTAATTATGGAAAGGTATGGAGTATCTATTCCTAGTCATACTTGTCACCGAGCAAAGAAACTTCTCAAGTCATGGGTGGATGGTAAGCACGAGGAGTCTTATGCGAGACTTATGGAATATATTGAGGAAATTAAAGAGGCTAAGCCAGGCACCATAGCTTCCTGCATCTCTCAAGGCCCTGATGACACCCCTATTTTTAAAAGGATGTTCATTTCATTTGGGGCAATGATCACTGGGTTTAAAAGGGGATGTAGGCCTTTTATCGGGTTGATGGGTGTTTTTTTAAGGGCCCATACAAAGGGGTGCTGCTTACGGCAATGGCCCTAGATGCAAACAATGGTTACTTCCCGTTAGCGTATGGGATTGTTGAGGTGGAGAACATGGACAACTGGGGTTACTTTTTTAGAGCTTTGAGGATCTGCTTGGATGGGACAGATTTATCCAAATACACCTTCATTTCAGACAGACATAAGGTATGCATGTTTGAATGTAATGCCTTTTTTTTTTTAATTTCCTCCAACATAAGACTGTCTTATTAATTACTGCTTTTGTATAGGGGTTGGTTAAGGCTTTTGAAGATATTTTCCCGGAGTGCAAGAGGAGAATTTGTGATGTACATTATTACAGGAACTTCAGCACTGAATATCCAGGTTTGACCCATACTTCAGTTTCGTTATTATTCACATTGACGCACGTATTTTCTAACACATATTCTGGTCATTGTTGCTGCAAGAACGAAGCTTCACGTGCTGTTCTAGACTGCCTGTAACGCGTACAATAAACATGTCCACAACCAAGCAATGGAAGCAATCAAGAAAGAGTCAGTGGCTGCATATGATTGGTTACTAGGTGAGCCAGTTGAAAATTGGGCAAGGTACACATTTCCTGTTCACCTCAAATGCCCTGACAATACAACTAACTTTGTTGAATCTTTCAATGGCAAGACAGAGCTTTATAGACACAAACCTATTTTCACTCTTTTAGAGGAGATTAGGAGGAAGTTTATGAAGACAATTGCCAACAGATTCAACGTGGGTAAGTCTTGGCCTAGTCATGTGGTTCCCAGAGTCAAAATGATTATAACCAAAACTGAATTGGAAAGTAGGGGTTGTATAGTCACCTCTGCCGGGCGAGGGTTGTTTGAAGTTTTAGACAGCAGTACCACATTCACAGTCAACCTAACTGAGCATCACTGTGATTGCATGATGTGGGACATAACTGGTATACCTTGCAAGCATGGCATACGATGCATTTTTAGTGAAAGGTAAGATATTGATTTATATGTTCATAAAGCATACTCCATAACGTCATATCTGCAGACTTATGATGTTGTCGTGCACCCTATCAAAGATCCCATTTTCTGGAAAGAAAGGGAATGCCCTAAGCTAGATCCCCCACCAGTCCAGCTGAAGAGAGGTAGACCACCCCGTGAGAGGAGGAGGGATAGAACAGAAAAAAGAAAGGTGTACACCCGAACTAACACCCTCAGATGCAACATATGCAAGCAGTTTGGCCATAATTCTAGGAGTCACAGAGAAGGCAATGTGCTTCAAATAAGGAGAGGGAAAGATAAGCCCAGAAAACCAAAAGTTGGTGAGAAAAGAAGAGTTGGTAGGCCAAGTAAGGTTGATGAGAACACTTTGAAGAAAGCAAAGACAATTGAAGGAACTTCGTCTCAGCCAGTACAACCACAACCTTCTTTAATACCGCCACCTTCAACTAGACGAACAAGATCCCAAACTAAGCAGGCTTGAGGTATCCCTTCTCCACAATTACAAGCTATCATATTATGTAATTTTTTTAAGTACTCACAAACTTTGTTCTCCTCAAATTATTTTGCTCCCCGTTTCTGCCCAATGAGACCCCATATTATTTTGCTGCAGTTGCTAGTCAGACCCCAGATTACTTTGATGAAGTTCTCATTTGCATGTTTGGTTGATGAAGTCAGATCTTCCTATCTTCTTCTCAGGTTGTCTTCATCTCAGATATGTTTTGCTGCAGTTTTTGCCCAGTCAGATCTTGCTATCTTGTTTTCAAACTGTCTTCATCTCAGATGTTGCTATCTTCTTGTATCTGTAAACTTTTGTTGTTTGGGATTGATGCAAACTACTTTAATATTTTGCTTCTTGTATAGCACCTGTATTGGATGCTTTCAGGTGTCACTTTCATGTGTCACAGTCCTCAATTATTTAGATTATGTGTCAGGTCAGCATGTGATGCCTACAGGCAGATACTCTGTAAATTTGGTGAAATTTACTCCCTGTACCTGCACTTCATATTCACAGTGCTTCTGCAAGTGGAATATATTGAGGAAATATATTCAGCAAATTATATTGTATTTACATATTGTATTCTGCGTCAAGTGTTTGGCAAGGGTAATTGGGTGGACTAACAATAGCCACATCTAGTGTCACAAGGTCAATGGTTTGCCAATTACATTGATAGAAAATGCTCATTCTCAGCTGAAACTTATATAGACCATCGTTCTATTCTGCTAGTGATTGGAAACAACATGCTTCCTATTAATTCCACTTACTGGTATGTATCTTTGGCATATTAGATGGTGTGGTAGTAACACTCAGAGAGCTCCTCCTTACTGTTTATGGGTTTCGCAGAAGGCATCAAGTGCATTGCTCGTGCCTTTTCTGGGGGAAATAGAGCTCTTTTGATGGTGCATAACCACAGTGTCAATTGTTAACCACACAAAAGGATTTAGCAGACAAAAAATTGAATTTTTGGGGAAGGGTTAACTTTGGTTAGATGTAGTTGAATTTATTGATAGGCTTTCTATATAACCTCTGAGATGCGGAACTTGTATAATTCTTTGGTTTGTTTTCTAGAACTAAATAACAAAGACATTAAATAGAAGACATTAAATAGAAGACATTCAATTTTATGTTGCCATCTGCATTGCATATGTTGGAGGAACATTAAAAAAGGTGTACGACCAACCATTAACTACAATTTAAATTTGCTTTAGTAACAAAGACATTAAACAGAAGACATTAAATCCATACATACCATACAAAATATCTTCTAATCGAACTTGTCCATTACGCAAATAATATGTTTTCTAGAACTAAATTATACAACAACTCACTTCATTGCAATCACTACAAGGATTGCTACCATAATTACAATTCCAACTAGAATCCTTCCATTAATGTCCTTCAGTAACATTATAATCTCTCTTAGTTCATTCCCCATGGCATGCTTGTTTGACGCATCTTCATCTAACACTCTTCGTCTATCTTCTGTTGCGTTTGCCCACTTCACAAATTTCCCACATTCATTACATTTGTAAAATAGTCTTCCCAGGTTATCACGAGACTTTGATAACTTTATGTCTACAACTCTTCCGCAACTTGGACACCTGACTTCCACATCATACTGAATGTAACCACCTCCACAACTAGATGTACTATGCATTTTTTTCAACTCAAATTCACCCTCTACAAATTTTCAGAAATAATGAATGACAACTACAATGGGGGACAAGCAATTACGAATTTCAAATAAATAATCAATCATAAACAACAAATTAATTTTTGAAACAACTAATTTACAATACATTAACTGGCAAACAAAAGGGGCCACATACGTACCTTTCACTAGCTGCCCCTTCAATGGTGGACCATGGAAGAGAGAGAGTGAGGAAGAGAGGAGAGAGAAATGGGCAGAGGATCGTTGGGGTAAATGAGGGGAAGCACCTTATATCAAAGTTTGGCTGAACACTGAAGTTCTCAGAAAGCCCCACAAATTCAATTCCTCAAAAAACGTGTCCACAAGGGTATTTTAGTCAATTGCAGTTAATTTGACTGGATATCTAACTTTTGCACCGGAAAAGGTTCACCAAATTAATTACCCCAAACTTTGTTGGTTCCAAAAATTATTTACCAACGTCATCGATTCCAGAAATTAATACGCCAAACCACAATGGGTCAATGTGCAAATTTTTTGTTGTTAATATATTAGAAACTATATTGATTCACAATAGGTAACCACTACTATTAGAAAGGTTCCTTGTAAAATATTTTTTGCGGAAAATAATTTTATTAAAAAACTATAATGAAAACTAGTGGTCATAGTTGATAGAAACAGACATAATTTTGAGATCGACGGACTATTAACAAGAACTCTATCCCACTCAAATAAAATATTGGCTTCATCATTGATTTAAAAAAAAGAAAAAGAAAATTTGGCATAATTCTTGTTATAAGTTATTTATATCTGTACGATAAGCTTATAACAACCAAAGGTATTGTCCAGTGGAAAGGTAACCCAAATTTTCAACAGAATTGTGAGTTCAAATTCACTAGAACTATATGGAATTTTTCCTTACCCTTGTTCCCAATTCATTTTTCAATATCTTTTCTTATCTAAAGTATTCCCATAGGATATAGGCTATTAGGTTTCATTTTAAAAAATAAGTTTATGGACCAACTAAAAACAGAATCATTGGTATCAACGTAAAGTAACCTTACTCAGGCTAAACCAAATGGAAATCTACCTATTTAAGCTAATAAGACACAAATTTTTTGCTATTTTGATGCAGTAGACAGGAGAGGCAGGGATGGGAATGCCCCTCGAGACTTCTGATCAATGGAACAGTGAAAATGGAAAGACTGATGAGAGAAAGAAGAGCGTGAAATGAGGGAATTTGTTGTATATTCTTTATAATATTCCCCTCTTACATAACTGCATTTTATAGCAGCTCCAAGATACAACAAATATCTTCAAGATAAAAGCAAGCCTGAGCTGGCTAACTACTTGATAACCAACTCATGTGGACCCCCTTCTAACAACCAATTGCTCAAAATATCTAAAACAAGAAATTATTGGAAAATATATTCCAAAAATGGTTGTGCCTTCTTATCCCTGTATCATACTTCCCCCCTTGAAAACAAACTTGTCCTCAAGTTTGTTGTGCAGCACAGAAAGCAGGGTATTGCTCTTCCATTGCTGAAGCATCCTCCCACGAAGGTTCTGACTCAGGTTGACCCTTATAGAGTATGAGATATTGCACTACGACCCGATTGTATTGCTTCACCATTTTCCTATCCAATATAGTTGCAGGTTGCAGAGTGGCAGAAGTAGAAGCTCCCTATAAGGCTGGAGGAATATGAGGCTTAGCAGGTAGTACACCCTTAAAGGGTTTCAATTGAGAAACATGAAAAGTATGATGAATTCTAGCTTCAAATGGTAGTTTGAGTGTGTAGGCCACTTTGCCAATAATACCTTTAATCTGGAAAGGACCAAAATACCTGTGGCTGAGCTTGTCATTCACTCGTTCCTACACTGATCCTTGTCTGTAAGGTTGAAGCTTCAACCAAACCCAATCACCCACCTTAAATGTTCTGTCACTCCTGTGTTGATCTGCCATAAGCTTCATCCTGTGCTGTGCCCTCAATAAGTGAAACTTCAACAATTGAATCATGCTCTCCTTTCTCAACATTGTTCTTTCCACCAAAGCATTCTTGGTCTCCCCAGGAAGATAAGGTAAATGTATAGGAGGAGGTTGATTATACAAAACCTCAAAGGGACTAAGCTGTGTAGATGTATGGAAGGTGGTGTTATACCACTATTGAGCTACGAGAAGCTATTTGCTCCATTCCTTAGGTTCTTCAGCAGACATACATCTTAGGTAAGTTTCTAAGGTTCTGTTGAGAACCTCAGTCTGCTCATCTATCTAGGGGTGGTAAGTAGAAGAGAGGAGTGAAGAAGTTCCCTGAATACAGAATAGGGCTTGCCAAAATTGGCTAAGGAAAATTGTGTCTCGATCATTGACTATACTCTTGGGCCAGCCATAATTTTTAAAAATATTATCCAAATAGGCTTGAGCCATATCCACAACCGTGTAAGGGTACTTTAAAGCAATAAAATAGGCAAACTTGCTTAATCTGTCAACTACTACCAGAATAACTTGGTACCCAAAAGAAGTAGGGAGACCTTCAATAAAATCCATGGAAATATCCTGCCAAACTTCTACAGGAATGGGTAAAGGTTGTAGAAGTCCAGGATAAGCAGCATTATCATACTTACATGATTGACATGTGAGACAAGCCCTGATATGTTGTTGGACATCCTTAGTCAATTCCCTCCAATAAAATAATTGCTGCACTTTCTTCAATGTAGCATCTCTGCTTGCATGCCCCACAGTTGGAGAATTATGCACCCAAGAGAGGATTTTACTTTTTAAATCAGAATTTGGCCCCACCATCAACTTGCCCTTCCTTCTAAGAAACCCATCCACCAACTGATATTTGCTGCCCAATTGAGTTGTGCCCTGATCCATGCTTTGTAAAAGAGGATCAAGTGCATAACTAGCCTTGACTAAAGCCAACATATCTGACTGAACCACTGAGATGGCAAGGAAAAGCACCTCTGCACTAGGGAGCCTTGATAAAGCATCTGTAACAACATTTTCTACCCCATTCTTGTACTGAATCTCATAGAAAAATCCCATCAGCTTAGATAACCATAGTTGTTGGAATGGTGTGGTCAATCTTTGTTCCAAAAGCCACTTAAGACTTCTCTAATCAGTCCTGATGATGAACCTTTGCCCTATAAGATATTTCTGCCATTTTTGCACAACAAAGACCAATGCCAAAAGCTCCTTCTCATAGACTAATAAATGTTGCCATTTAGGACCCAAAGCCTTGCTAATAAAGGCCAAAGGATGTCTATCCTGCATTAACACAACACCTATACCATGAGTAGAAGCATCAGTTTCAATAATAAAAGTTTTGGAAAAATCTGGTATTCCCAAGATAGGTGCATTTGTCAAAGCTTCTTTCAAAGATATAAAAGCACTTTGAGTCTCCTCATTCCATTCATAAGGTCCCTTTTTGAGTAGCTGAGTCAAAGGTCTGCAAAGGCCAGCATAGTTTCTGATAAATCTCCTGTAATACCCAGATAATCCCAAAAAGCTCCTTAGCTGTTTAACATTCTTAGCCACTAGCCAGTCCTTGACCACTTGAATCTTGGCTGGATTAGTTTCCACCCTTTCCCTGAAATGAAATGGCCTAAATACTCCACTTTGGCCGTGGCAAATGAACATTTACTCTTTTTTGCATAAAACTGATGCTGTCTCATGATACTAAAAACAGAAGCTAGGTGCTGAACATGATCATTGATAGTCTTGCTATAAACAAGTATATCATCCAAGAAAACTAGTACATACTTCCTCAAGAGGATCCTAAAGATGTAATTCATAATACTCTGGAAGGTTGCTGGGTCATTTGATAACCCAAAAGGCATCACAAGGAACTCAAAGTGACCATGATGGGTTTTAAATGCAGTTTTCATCACATCATCTTTGTGCATTATGATTTGATGATACCCTGACCTCAAATCTATTTTAGAAAACACCATAGCCCCAACTAATTCATCAATTAACTCCTCAACCACTGGAATAGGAAACTTGTCCTTAATTGTATGATTATTCAATTCTCTATAATCAACACACATCCTCTATGTCCCATCTTTCTTACCTATCAACACAACAGGACTAGCAAATGGACTTAAACTGTGCTGAATCACTCCCTTATCCAACATTTCATGAACCAGACCCTCTATGATGTCTTTTTGTTTCAATGGATACCGATATGGCCTTATGCTGAAAGGGTTGGTTCCTTGTACTAAAGATATCCTATGATCAAAGGATCCCCTGCTAGGTGGCAACTCTTTAGGCTCCTTAAAAATGTCCTCATAATAATGCAGCAATACTTGCAGCTCAAGGCAATCCTCTGTCTCAGTTGTCACTCTTTGCAAACTACAGATGCTGGGTTCCACCCCCTGGCTTCCCATAATTTGGAGCCTACATAACTGTGGGTTGTGAACTAGCACCTTCTGTAACTGACCCTTGTTCATTATCTGTACCTTTTTTCCTTTCATTCCCCTCAACACATGGTCCTTATCTAAATAAGTAAATTCCATTTGTAGCTGTTTGAAATCCCATCTGATTGTGCCTAACTGGCTCAACCACTGTATACCCAACAGAACATCACAACTTCCCAAAGGAATGATCAACATATCAGTTTCAAAAATAGCATTATGCATCTTCCATTTGAACCCCTTATAGACATAAAGGCACTGTAAATTGTAACCATCTGTCACTGTTATAGATTGAGCTGGAATCTCCTCCATCCTACACCCCAACCTCTTGGCTAGTGTTATGTCCAAGATTTTATGGTTACTGCCTGAGTCAATCAGAATATGTAAAGGTGTTTTACCATAGAGCCTTCTCACTCTCATGGTCTGAAAACTTTGGGACCCACTGAGAGCATGCATAGAAATTTGTGGTTGATCTTCCATTCTTCCCCTAGGTCCTCATCAGTCTCTTGTACCAATTCAGCTAACTCCTCATCATCTTCACCAGGTATTTCAATAAGGAATAGCTGAGTTTTCTTGATGTTGCACTCATGCCCCCTTTCATAAGGCTGGTCACAGAAGAAACAAAGCCCCTATGCAAGTTTTTCTGCTCTTTTTTATGAAGTCAAAGTTCTAGGTGTGACTTGGGTGTTTTGGTTATAAGTGATGTTGGGTTTGAGACTTGTGGGGTTGGGATTTGGTAGCAAAACCTTTTGTGGAGTGATTTTCTGTGGAGTGAAGGGTCTAGGTTTTTCTGGGATTTTAAGAGCTTGAATGGTAGCTTCTTGCAGCCTAGCATACTTAACTGCCTCTGGTATAGTTTTGGGATCAAAAGCCCTCGTAAAGTGCTTAACATTATCACCCAACCCACCAATGAAACTGTTAACAAAATAGTCACTAGGCAATGAAGGGTTCTTAATAAACATTAAGGATTTTAACTCCTCAAACTTCTCCAAATAATCCTCAATTGATCCCACATGCTTCAACCTATTAAACTCCTCCACTACATGGCTACCCAATTCATCCTTAAATCTAGCACATACTTCAACCACAAATCTTCCCATAGAATGCCCTGTCTTCCCAGAGCATAACTATTATACCATGCTTAAGCCTTACCCACCATGTACAATGAGGCTAACTCCACTTTCTGATGAGCTGGGGTCTTGTAGAGAGTAAACTATTTGGAACATTTCTTGACCCATCCCATAGGATTCCTACCCTCAAATGGTGGGAATTCTATCCTAGGATTAAACAGCAATGTGGGTCTATGGTTATTGTCAGCTTCACCCCCCTTTTTACTCATCTTAGATCCATGGTCCCCAATAAGAATGAAATTAGGTATTCCCTCAGGGTCCTTACTACCATGTCTAGCAGAAGGTGGGGTCTATGAAGTATGCTTACCTTGTCTAACACTAATCTCCTTGATCTTATTCATCGTTAAGCTGAAGGCTTGTTGCTGCTGCTCGATCTTCTCATTTTGAGCTGACAATTGTTGATTGAATTGTTGTTGCTGCTTAGTCAATTGTCTTTATAAACTTGCCTGTTGCTCAAGAAGATTTCGCATAACATCCTCCATTGAAGATGTACTGAGCTATTGTTGCGTTACCATCCTCTGGGTTGCAGGCGCCAACTCGCACCCAGATGAAAGAAGCTCTGATACCAGATGATGCAGTAGACAGGAGAGGCAGGGATGGGAATGGCCCTCGAGACTTCTGATCAATGGAACAGTGAAAATGGAAAGATTGATGAGAGAAAGAAGAACGTGAAATGAGGGAATTTGTTGTATATTCTCTATAATATTCCCCTCTTACATAACTGCATTATAGCAGCTCCAAGATACAACAAATATCTTCAAGATAAAAGCAAGCATGAGCTGGCTAACTACTTGATAACCAAGTCATGTGGACCCCCCTTCTAACAACCAATTACTCAAAATATCTAAAACCCGAAATTGTTGGAAAATATATTCCAAAAATGGTTGTACCTTCTTATCCCTGTATCACGCTTTCTCTTGTATCTCTTCAAAAGAACCCTAGCATCCACTCCTTCGTGTTAGAGGAGCTATCATTGATGATTTTGGTCGATGGTAAACCTCGTTCTAAGTGACATCTATAGTTAATTATCAATTTAATTTAAATCTTCTGGAAATAAAAGTATGTCTCTTTATTTGTAAGTGTTTTTATACCCTCTGATAGAAGTATGTTTCTCTTCATATGAGAATTATGATTAGTCGGTGGGATACAAGACAATAGACAAATACTGACTTTCAAATCATTTTAGCATGAATCATGAGGTCTTCCATCAACAATAAAGATACAGAGTCATCAAAAATTACCCATGATAAGATTGTTATGGTTTCAAAGTCGGATATCAGTAAGATTTATATTAGTTAGTTGAAAGTTAAATTTTGTTTTTATATTTTAGATTTACAATTATTCATGTGTGATTTTCATTGTAAGTGTTGTTTGGCATTTTTATTTATGAAATCGTTATCTTTCACACAAAAAAGTTTTATAAAATGCAATTTTAATCAAAACTGCTCTTTTGTTAAGTCCAGTTGCACAAGGTCATTTTTTATAGGAAATTTCTCTCTCTTTTTTTTTTTTGCAGGATAGTTGAACACGTGACTTGCTCATATAAATTTAATTATGCGTCCTAAACAAGGTGAAGAAGGATGTGTTGTGACTCAAACGACATATATTTTTTTCTCCTCCATATCGAACTTCCCAAAATTTTCATATTTCTATAACACTCAACATAGTTGTTAAGTTCCTACTTCCCATTCCAAGTGAGTATTGCTCTAATGGTGTAAGAGTTGAGCTTTATGCTCCCCACTAAGGTTCAACACCTATTGAGCATAATTTCCTTGGTGGAAAAATTGATATTAGCTTGGGGATAGGAGCTTAAGGGCTAGTCTAGTGATCCCTCCCCCTTTTACAAGTCCACTTGGCTTACACATTGTAGAGGCGAATCCATAGATGGGCCAACTTACCAATTCAAAAGAAAAAAAAGCTTCTACTTCTCAGACTAGAACAAAAGGGAAGGTTATCTGTTCAATACTCCTCTTTTTTTTTTTAAAAAAAAAAGATGATCTATTCAATGCTTATGATCAATTAAAGACACTTAGCAAAAACATGTTTTTCGGTCTTACAATTTCAAAGCATTAGTCTGTCTGCGAGTTAACCCATTAAGCCATTAGCTGATGTTCAAAGGACCACGATTGCCATGCGCATATGAATTCTAGTGTGGAACTTGGCATAAAAACCTTGTGTTGGCAGTCTCTTTGAAAACATCCTTAGGAAGGATGGTATCATCATGACATTAAAAACATGAAATTACATATTTGTATTTGTCGCACTTCAGGTAAGATGGTTAGATACTTATTTTGTATCGTTAATGTGGGCAACAAAATCATATTCATAGCTCAGATCCAATCTTAACCTCACAAGTCTATTGACACACTAGCAAACAAAATACAACAACAACAAGAAGCTTTCAATGTGGATCTCGCTTGCGTAGAGTCCATGAAAATCCAAATGTAAGCGTTCTTATTTTTGCAGATATCACTATCTACAGAGAGGTCACATTAGCGAACAAAATAAATACAATGCAGAACAAAAAATGAGGGCAATGTGACACACTGAGGTCAGTACACTCTGGTCCGAAGAATACTGTGCAGTCTTCTACATGTAAGGTTCTGTGATAGCAGAATTCTGAACCCATGGATGCGTGCTGCGGTTTCTGCTGCCACACCACAGTGCTGCAGAGTTGTCTCATTCAAGCTTGGTAACAGACACAAAGCATCTGTTAATTGCGGCCGTTATGCACGTCTTACTTGTGTCCCCCTTGTCACTTGGAGAAGCCTCATATTTCCTTGTTTGCATAAAAAATAACAACAGAGGAGGACTGACGACTTCAATCAGCCTTCTGTTTCAAATGTGACCTACTGCTGCAGGATTGATCTTATGTGACCTGTTTGCTTTGGAAGCATGGTTACTAAGGGCTAGAAAGCTGTTCAAGAACTACCAAAGCAAGTCCAGTTTATCTCTGATCCTGCAACTGTGAATACGCAAGCAGTTGAGTTGAGGTCTTTCCTTTGAATTAGTTTTTTGGAGCTGTCTCAGTAGATATCTCAGTTGAGGCCTCAGTAGATACAACTCAGCAATCACCACCCTATGTATGGGAAAACATATAAAGCTGTCTCAGTACATTGCAGAAAAATCAAGAAATAATGTGGACCGAGATAAACGCAAAAGTTTTTAGAGGATACAACATACAGCAAAAGTTGTGACCAAACGGATACCCATCACGGGAAGGTGTGTAATCAGAGAACTAAGCTGCAGCAGTGAATTGATGAGGCAGTGCTTGTACTGTATAACACTGGAATTTTCAGGTGTTTTGGTAAGTCTTTAACTCTTCCCTGCCTTCCGAGGTCTTTAGGGGGGGGGGGACTACTAACTCATATTTGTTCAAGAACTAAATCAACCAAAAACTTAAGTTGATGGTTGAAAGCCCAAGAATAGATTTGTATTCTAACATGCCCCCTCACGTGAATGCCCTTTGGGCTTGAAGCGTGGATGCTGCAATTGCCCCATACCTTGCGCAATAAATCGAAATGGGGGCTGACGAGATTCGAGTTCAAGACCTCTCACTCATAGAAGCTCTGATGCCATGTCCAAGAACCAACTTAACCAAAAGCTTAAAGGGCATATAACGTATTGGAGTGTGAAAGTGGGGCTTGTCCGACATTGATAACAATAAAGGGATTGAGCATGTATATAAGTTTGTGAGTCACCCCACCCATTGCTAATTAGTTTTGGGTTGGAACCTCATTTGAACTTATATGCATGACTAGTTGTTTATGAACCAATTGATATAAAAACTTTAATATAGTATCAGAGCAGGTTGTTTGACCTTGGTCTGCCATCAATCCTCATTTGATTAAATTTTATGCATGTATTGGGCCTTATTAGTAGCCCACACCTGAGGAGGCATGTTGGAGTGTGAAAGTGGGGTTTATCTCATATTGATAAAATTAAAGGACTTGAGCATCAAAGCATGTGTAAAAGCTTGTGAGTTATCCCACCCATTGCCAATTGGTTTTAGATTGGAACCTCATTTAAACTTATATGCATGACTTGTTGTTTATGACCCAATTATGGAACCTTATTTAAACTTATATGCATGACTTCTTGTTTATGACCCAATTAACATAAAAAATTTAACATATTATATCCCCACCATAGACAATGACTACTTTACTGAACACTATCGCAACTTCACATAACCCACATATACGATTGTTTCATGACACAAGTACTAATGGTTTCTCACCTCAATCGGCAACCCCTCACTACCCACCATGGGAAGGTGAGGCCAACAGGATCTCAGCCCTTGTGGGGTGTATGAAACACCCTTGATGCAAGAGAGGAAATGCCTCATTTGCCCATCACATATTAGGATCCAATGCTTGACATCTTCTTCTCACCTTGCTCATGACAATAAATCAATAATCCTAAGTGCAAATATGTATAAATACTCCTAATTCGGTAAACATAAGGATAGAAAGTATCATAGTCTAGTCTAACCAAAAGAGGAGTCGGGGGAGGGAGGGGAGATTTCAAACCAAACT
Source organism: Selenicereus undatus (assembly GCA_017589665.1). Lineage (NCBI taxonomy): Eukaryota > Viridiplantae > Streptophyta > Magnoliopsida > Caryophyllales > Cactaceae > Selenicereus > Selenicereus undatus. Next base: position 17,049,607 of record JACYFF010010365.1, read on the forward strand.
ATCTTAATCAAGACTAGGGATCCTAGAGAATTCTCTAGGCTCCATCACAACATTAAGATTGCATGTATTCGATCTGAATATTTTTGGGCTTTATTTCTTCGCATCCTGCAAGGCTGTGACCCCAAATTAATACTTGAGGTCAAGTAATGGCCTTGGAGTTATGTTAACGGAAAATCCAGATCCACATCTATAGCTCGGATCCAAAGTCCCACCTAAGCAAGGTGTTGCAACGCTGGGTCAGATGTAGCAACTAGTAACGTTACACCTATATAGCCTTACCCCTGAATTACTAAGTGCTCGGTTCCGTTGACACTAGCTTAAAATCATTTGATTGATTACTGCACAGGAAAGAAAACAAACAGTAATTTCCTAATGAATTGTGTGATAATCCACTATAACCCACAATGGAAAAATTGCCAGAATGCAACTTCTTTGACACTCAGAGAAGCGACAAGGAGTTCTACTCAGGGAATGACGGAAAGAGACAAGACGTGTGTTTCTGGGATACTCACCTGATACTAAAACAAACTCAAAGAATAACCAGCTGTCTGATACGTCAGGAAGTTCAACACAACAAGCTCCAAGCCTAAACTGAGGAGTGACTGTTCCATTTTCTGCACCCTCTGGCTGAACTTCATTGGCTTATTCCAAGAACTTAGTAAAGATGAGATGAAAATCACCCCGCCTCCACTTTAACAAATCCACTCCACTATGAGAAAATGGATTCACCATCATAAACGTTTGATTAAATTGAACATCATGCTACAAGATCCACCTCATCAAGCTCAGGAGGAACCACATCTAATCTCATCATGCTTCTGTACTGGTCTGGAACAGGTGCACCTGCTTGCACACACAATTCAACTACAGCAGGAGCCTTGCCATAGTACCTCTTCAAATTGTTCCTCAAGGGTGGGCCAGATGGATTTCGAACATGCCACACGTAGTTTGGACCCACCAGATCATCAATTGTGGCCTCTTGCCATGCATGCAACCCATCTCGGGACTGATGCTTGGATGCCTTACACATCCTAACCTTGTGCCCTTTGGGCCCCACCTGAACCTCAGGGCAGTATCCACATGTCCAAACAGAGTACTTGTCCATGATCTTTCTTGCACCTGATATCATGTCAAGCCAAGATGCCATGGTCCCGATGCTTATGTCTTTCAGGCTCTTTCCTTGTTCAGGATCCAATTGCACTAATGGATGAATATGGTCCACTTCTGAGTCGTTCTCCACATCATCTACTTTTGTCCAGCAATCAGGACCTATATGAGGATTCTGGTTACAAAGATCTTCAGCATGACCAAAATCACATTCATTACTTGGGGCATCAAAGTCCACAATTCTTCCTTCCATGCAATATACAGGCTTTGTTCTTCTCCTCACTGCGTACTTTTCAACAGTAATACCAGCTTGTATACAGAGCTCCAAAATTGCAGGCATGCGCGGAACATTGAATCTCTCATCGTGGGTGACTCGAGGTTTCCCAACACGATCATATAGATGGAAGCATTTGGGAAAATAAACTACATCACTTAAGCCTCCTTTAATCCAATCATGCATAGCACTGCGAAAACCACTTCTTGGCCCAGTGCATGTGCGTATTTCATGGCCAACAGGGCCAATGTGAACCTCAGGGCATAACCTAGGAGCAAAAGGTCTTAAATCAGCATCTAAGTCTACCATGTTAACAAAACAATCGAATAATAAACTGAATGGCAGTTCACAAGCGAAGATGATTAGTGCCGCTGAGCAGAGAAGCCTAAGCTACACGTTCCAATAAATTTAAGCTTGACCAGAGGAACTTAGGTTTTTCTTCCATTAATGCCAATAAGCAGAGAAGCCCAAGTTTTATTCTGATTGAAGCACCTCCTTCCTCCCCAAATTCCACTTAATAGGGAGAGAAATAGGCTGACTGAACCAAGCTATCTATCATCATTGAACGAACATGATACTCAGTATGATGCAAAATTTTACCAAAGTTTCAAAACAGACATTTAGAAGTTGACAGAGCTATAAATTGAAACACCTGATGCTAGCTATAGATAACATTCAGAAATCATTTGAATGCAGCATGTCGAGCTGTATCCAAATATATTAACCAACAAATGACTTGTCATTACTTTCTCAAAATGGGTAGAGGTTTAGATACGCATGCATCAATAACAATTTCAACAAAGTTGAGAAAAAAAAAAATACTAGCGAGAGGTCAAATCTTGAAGTCAAGCAGATTGCCAGATTCTGAAATAAAGGAGAAAAAAGCTGACTGCAAATTGAACAATAGCCAACCTGCATTTGAGAACATGTATGAAGGGAAGGAGCTTGGAGATGCCAACAATAAGTGATTCTCTAGCCCAATGAACATGATGAGACATTGGAACAAGCTCAGGAACAAGGAGGCCATTGTCTGGGGGCTGTTCAAGAACTCGACAGGGTTTGGACTTCCTCAATTCTTTCTCCTCCATGGCTCTCCTTATTAAGGTCTTCATGGGAGTTGGGTAAGGCTTCCTCTCCGACTTGCTCTGACGAGGCTCCGGCAAATCAGTGTGCAAAGGATCATTGGTCTCTCCCCCAAAGGGAGTCACGTTTATCTCACCACCACCAGCTCGATCTTCATTAAATCGTCGGTACGCATGGTAATGACAGTTACGAACCCACAAGGAATATTTTCTTTTCTTTCCTAAAAGCATCGCTAATATCCACCTTCTTGGCATCAGTATCATCCAGAGAATACACAGCTTGAGTTCACAAAGTCAAATATGCCGCTCACCAGCAACTGGAAAGCCTATCAATCAAAAAAGAATGCAGCACCCTTTATTAGAGTTAAGGCCTTGATTTGGGATGAAAGAGATATTATTAAGTTAGACATTTTATGGAAAAATCATAATCTAATATTCAGACAGAGGATCATCATTGCCAGATGCCCAAGGAATAGGCTTAATTGCCAAACAATGTAAAGCACTTGGCTATGCACTTACCTGATGATATTTGATAAGCCTATTCAGATGGTGAGATTTGACAAGCCAATCAGGCATGCCATCTACAGTGAACACAAATGTCTCAGGTGGTCTAGCAAACCCATATTATGGCAAGGCAAAGTCAAGAGCACAAGTACCATTAGAGGTCCATAAAGCTGACCTCAGAATAGACCGGGGTGATGACTTAATACTCTTCATGACATCTGACTTCTCCTAAGCTGAATTCACATGACTCACTCAAGTTGGCTCATCCAACTAGATTCAAGCAAGGTCAACATGCCCCATACAATACCTTCTAGACACCATTCTGACCTGATTAGGAAATTAGGATCAACTAAGAACTCTAAAATCATAAGAGGCATAGGATACTTCCTAATGTAAGGCCCTCAATCAAACCCAGATCCAGTTCAGATCTTCCCTGACTAATCCTACAAGCCCATAAGTACAATATGGCTCAACATCCCTAACTCACACAGCACATTTCTAAAAACCCCATGAGCCCTTTATAGCTATATATCCATCAGTCGCAAAGAAGCATATGATTAACCAGGTAACCAAACCATGCACCAACAATTCCATTTCCACAATTTTTGTTTTCATTGTCTATTAACTCAGCCCCTTAGCTGGGTCAGCCAAAACCCATCAATGTAACATACATCCAAGAAGACATTTTACCTGGCTTATACATTACATGTCTAATCCTAATCCAGTTCAGCTGCCAGCAATGTAACTCTTTAACTAATTTAGCAACCTCTAATGATCCACCAAAATCTTGACGAGTTCAGCATATCCCATTTAAGCAGCAAACATAGAGACACCAACAAAAGTAAGAATCCGAAATTTATAAAGCAATTTAAGCAGAATAATACAGATATGCAGTTCCTTGATTCATATAAATGTAAAACTCCTGTACTGAGCAATGCACACAAACTGTCTGATAAAATGTCTCAAAGACGTTGACAACAAAAGAGCCATGAAGCTATAAAGTACAAACTATTTAGTTGTTTAAAGCTATCCTGCTGCAAAACTAAGCCTTAGCTTATGCGGGTTCGTTAAGATTTCAGAGGACTAGAATCTGAAAGAACTTGGAAGACAAATTACCACAAGAGAGAGAGAGAGAGAGAGAGAGAGAGAGAGGGGTGGGGAAGCCTACCAGCATAATATGAAGGGATTTGACTGTGCGAGCTATGAGGGACAGAGTATCCACATCAACGACGAAGATATTGCACCGGCAACAACAAGCAGCGGGCAGCGATGACCAGGCTGGGTTTTACCGTTTTGGCCAGTAGGGGGTATTTATCAGTCCAATACTGGACTGGTTCGGACCGGATCGATGCCTCTGAATCGGAGAAGAATGGGAATGGCAGTCTCCCACAGTCCCTCTGATTTCATAAATTGTCAAGGGAAAATTACAGGCAAGCATACCTAACAATAGACATGAAAAAGCAGGCCCGAAATCTGATTCGAACCATACTTGATCCGAAAATTTTGTCAAAGTTGCTTATTTTGACATAACAAGCATATTGGACTAAAAATTGGTTGACCTGAAGCCGATTCAAACTGAAGTTCAACCAATCCAAACTGAACCGACAAAAAATGTCACTTAACCCAAAACATGACCTGATCCAAACCTAACATGACCCGCACCTGAACCGAATGACCCATTTGCCAGGTGTACCTAACAATTTGGATGAGCAGATTAAATACGTGTCAGGTGGATTCAAGTTTGGATAAAATATGGGTCGGATGTATTTCAGGTTCAGGTAAAATACAAGCACGTATATTTTGGTTGTGCGGGTTTCGGGTTGACCCGACGGACTGAAATCGTCTTTTTTGTCAACTATTTTTCTTTTTTCAAAATTAAAATTGGGTATATTTATTACTTAGAATTGCTAGCATGTAATTAGAATTTCTTAAAAGAACATAAAAATATTCAAAGTTTTCACTATGATATATGAACGCCATACATGGCCGGACAAGGACCTGGGTCACCTTTAGGTTGAGCCGGTAGGCCCGAACATTAAAACGAGACCAATAATGGGTCGAGTTATTTATAGGTCAGCCCGTCTAGAGCAATTTAACTAGTCAAAGTAGTTCGATACACTAATAACCCATTTAATATTTCGATATCTTTGGTAACTAACCTACCATTACCCAATTAGACATCCTTTATTAAGAGGTCGACTATGATAAGAACACAGCCGGTGCATTTTCTACCACTAGTATTGCAGTTAAAAGGCGAATTAAAATGAAAACCAAACAAAAGGGAATTAGAGAAGTATAAGATATTATGTTTTAATTATAACATCAAATATTTAGATTTTTAGATAGTAATTTATCTAAAATAATATTAGTCAAATTCATTTCACTAAAACTATAATGGTATAACAGATTTTTAGCATTTAGCTTATTTTGTTTGACCTTCTTAGGAGTAGGTCGTTCCTTCACATCATTTCATACCCTTTTTTTAGTTCTCCAATTTATAAGTTGTATTTGATGTTATTTTATGATAATGGAGTTGAAAAGGTAAGGTCACTATTGTTTAATTTGAGAGGGGATGCGATAGTTATATAATGTCTCCCTAAATGATTTGATCTAATGAATAAGCCATTGTTGTTAAGAGGAAAATAAAAGATAATTAAAGAATAAGGATATAATGTTCGGGTCAAGCGGACGGGTCCGGGTTCAAGTTCAAGTTTGACTTGCTACTTTGCAGGTTATTCAGGATCAATTTATTTCGGGTTCGGGTCGAGAAAATCGTGTTCAAAACCCAAAGTTTTCGGCAGGTTCGGGTCTAATTTTCAGGTCGGGTAAGTTTTTGATAGGTCTACAAGCAAGTCATTGATTAAATGGGTGCAACTGGGTTTTTTTTTAAAATTTTTTGGCAACAAGTAGGAATTGTTTTGGAGGGGAAAAAAGTGGATGAAAATGGCGATGGATTGTAGACGACGAGACTATCCTTAATGACTGTGTTAGAGGATAGGGTGTGCAAAGAAGGAAGCAGGTTTACTATTTTCTATCTTTGTATCCATTCACCTCACCAATGCCATCCATCTTTCCTCTTTCTCTCTCCAGTCAACTTTAGTAACACCGTCAACCCTCTCCGTACAACTTCCACTCCTCCAGTCCTCTCAACCTCTCTACTATTTTTGTGAAGGTGGTGTGAATTGGGGCTAAATTTGGTGGTTTTCAATAGGGATCTAGAAGTGTATGAGAAGAATGGGGTGAGACAAGGTACATAGCGGTTCAACTTCAGCAACGACATTAACAGTTTTGCAACCTCTATATTGTTTCTGAGGAAGATAGGGACATTATGATGAGGGTAAGTCGTGAATTTGAAGAGGAAAGGCTGGAAAGATCTATAATGGGTAAACCGTTACAACTAGCTGGGTATACAATAGGTATGTCGTACTTAGAGATAAATGTCAGTTATATGTTAGTAGAAAGAACTTCTTGTCCTTATTGTCGTTGTTATGAATGGTAATTGTCTGGGCATTATATGTTAGTAGAATAAGCTTGTTGCATTATATACCATGATTCTATTGACTGTATACCATGGTAGTAGAGTTGTAGGTGTTATGTAATCCAAATTGCATGAAAATATAGTAAAGGTAGTACATCACAAGAGTGTGAGGGAAGGCAAACATCTCAAAAAAAAGATATTCGTCGTGGCATGACAAGGTGTATAGAGATATGTAAGACAATGGTAGTGTGAGCAGATAAGTTGTAGGGTAGGCAACAACATACTTGGGGGACAAGTTAAGATGTTATAAAAAAAAAGGGTGATAATGTTGTGCAAGAGTTATAATGTTGGTCGAAGGCCAATTTTGGGGTGGATGTGAACTTGGATAATCTGAATTGTATTATGTGGTAGACATAGTTTAGTAATTAGGTAAACCAATGGCTACAGTGGCAGACACTATATGAGCCACTTGTGTGAAGTAAATAATGCACTGATATTTGAAATGACAGGTTGTTATCGTATGACAATGCGGGGCAAACACGAAGGTGTTAGGGAGGTTGATAGGAGAAGGTAGTCTGGCCAAGGATAGAAGGGTGTGGTTGTTGTGACGATCACATAAAATGGATGTGATGGTTCCATTATAGGAGACGATAGTTGGGGAGGGAACTAGTTGTGTTTGTGCTATAGGGGGAGTGTTGGAGGAAGGTGAAGATGAGAAAGCAACTTATGAGAGAGGATCAAGGAAATATATGCTGGTAAAAGAGGGAATGGGGGTAGAGGCGTTGCAAACATTGGTAAAGGAGGCTGTAAGCAGTGATTTGTCATAGTACAAAATATGGTACAATTTGAAGTCTGACAGGCACAAGTAGGACGTGATTGTAGGGGACCAAACACGATGGTTTGATACAAAATTTGTTTAGTATAAATACATACTTGTTACCCTCAAAATGTTAGATTGATGTTGAACTCGTATACGATGAGGCCACATTTTACAGAGTCATTGGTTGCAACTACCATAGTTGTTGACCCAACCCTAATGTCATGTTTACCGTGGTAAATACTGACTAAAACCTGGTATTCGCACTGTTTCTCCTGAAGTACATCAACAATGTGTGCGAGTGTGCATCCTTATGGGTATCAGTATTGGATGATGATGTACATGTAGATAATTGTGTGAATGAATGTTTTAAGTTCAACAAATATGCTACAAATTATGGGGGGTTTGTCATTTTATGTGATGACTTATTTGCATGCAGATGCAATGCCTTCATTACATGGAATGCTGTACGGGACAACAACTCAACTATTATAAAGGTATTGCATGATGTGCTATTAGTTATGATGCGTTAGTAATGTGGCTTTCAAAGTGCCGCAAGGTTATGCAGCAACCTTGAAGTTTACCACATTTCATGTACTTGTCTAACATGGTTATATGTAATTGATAGAGAGGTAAACTTGAAATTTCCCATATCCATAGAGGCAAAATTGTATTCGTGGAGGAGGCTCCTGCGAGGATGTATTTGATTATGAAATTAAATATTATGGCAATTACAATAAAGTTAAAACCCTTCGATCGATATCTAGTTGATGCGTATCCTTTTTTGGGTTCCATGCTTTCTTAATTGGATTGCTATTGGATCACCCAGTCAACAATTGTTACTGTAGATCATAAGATGCTCCGTTTTGGGGGCCTTTTTTAGATGCATTATTAACTGTATGGGAATGATATGTGCAAAAATTGATATTTACCACATTTAATGTTTTATTTTATCTGGGTTGAATGACATGGACAACATAGAAAACCTAATATTTGCAACAATCAGAGAAAGGAAGTGTTGTATATTGGGCGCCAATAATGGGCAAGGGTGCGCATAATTAAGAAAGTTAAGTTTGCCACATATTTAATAAAGTTCATACTAGTAAACAAACACAAACTTTCAAGTAAAGACATCGTCATGGATTTTTGGTAGGGGTTTTAGAACGTGAATAAAACGTGACGAACATGAATATGGATTAATAGTGGGCGTACACATACTATGAGGGCAATTTCATTGCGTAGTTCTACTAAGAACTGGCACAACATACAAATTTGTAACACAACCACTCAATGGTATTATTCAACTTGCATAGGTCTCCTAACAACGACATGTAGTTCCTATATATGCGCATGTATTTATGCATTGTCCTTCGCGACGTCTTCTCCCAAGTGATACACTCCTCCATTTGCTTCCTTTAACAATTGCTCCACCTCAACGCTCACCACGGTCTACTTGCATCGTTTCCGAACTCGCATTTTCAATTAGGGCTTCAACCAGATGTTTGTCCATTCCAAATGGCTAGTAGTCCAACACCTGAATCAAAGCTGCTCCCGAATTGCTCCCTCTGGAAGTCCTAACTCCTTGTTCAGTGTACATACTACTTCAAGGGTACAACGATGCCTAATGATCACATCACCAACTGAATCTACCTGTTTCTCACCTCCCTTAGAAATTTCCCTTGTCTACCCCACTTCCTGCTGCTTAGGGTGAACATCACCACGTACCCACTATTTGCCCTGGTAACTCCACTATCTTCCTCTTGTTTCCCTCGGCGCACTTCTCCTTGGACACTTTATTCATAACCAACTTCAACTAGCTATATGTAATTCTTCTATTCTCTTTATCATACAACTTCTTGGATTGCATCTTAGCCTTGCCCTTTTCACTACTGCTGGTACTTACCTCATCCTTTAAAAAAACTAATGGGCTACTATTAGCACTTTCCCTTCCTTATTCGTGTAAGCAAATCCACTTACCTCACTCTCATTGTCTGACTTTCGATCACTCACATATGTGACTTCCTTGGAATATCTTCGCACTCATTTACGTGTACTTGGCAACTCCCTTACAAAACTACAAATTATATACCATATCAGTCACTTTATACTATCGGGATTGCCACACAATTTTGACATTATCTTCCTCACTTGTTCACACCATGAGGAGAAGGGGTCTCCGTAGTAAAACTAGTAATGCATGTTTACCTATTAAGTACAATATGTCTACCATGGTATACAGTTATCAAAATTTAGGTTAACATCAAATAACAATACATATTATCCCTAACTTAACCTAACTTATTTCCAGCAATTCAGTTACACTTAGACTATCAGTTAATAACGTACATTTCACTCTTGTTGTTATAAACATGCTTGTTAGTCGTTTACATATGGTGCAGTGAAAGTGGGTTAATTGTGTACAAATGGTTTCTCTTAGACTCCAAACATCCGTCAACTACTTACCATACACAACTGACAAAACACAAGTAACATATTACATATGCATTACAAATATGTATTGTATTACCACAATCACATGCAAAAGAACCAAGTACACATTCTATTGATTTACATAAACATACATCTACCTCAAAAAGCAATGCCTACTCAAGTTTGCTTGCATACATTATAGTCCATTACAGACAACCTGTGCCATTCACATTTTCTCGCTTCATTGCAACTAAGAAACATCAAGCTCACAAATACCCATCCCTACCACCCAGGGAAACACCTAACCTACAATTGCTGTATGAATGTGTATAATGCCTAATTCATCACCTCCTCTCATTTAACTAGTGTCAGTCAATAATATATTTGCAGTCGTTACCTTACTACCAACTTTGACTAAAATTCAATTTACCTACTAACCCCAAAAAGGTATGCATGGGTGTACACAAATTGATATCTAGGTAAACATCACAATCCCGCATATCTGATTTCCTTGCTGTATTTTACATCCACCCCATTACGATACAACTTTAGCACCACCCTCAAGCCTCAACAGTGGAATATATGGATTTAAGTCACTCTATTGCTCATTAATAACACTCGCCCCAACTACCAAAAATCTTAAAAAGCATGCAAGTCCGTACAAATTTTAACTTACGAGTACCGAGTAGATGCTGGGATGCCAAGTGCACCCAGTCCCCCTGTGCATCCGACTCAGACTCTTCGAATACAATCTTCAATTCCATAAAATTAGGATTCATCGACTTAGCAAACATTTGCCACTACCGTCAGCGCTGCAAATGGAAAATGCCTTTTAGTCGACTTCCGTTGTATTCGTTTGTCGGTTTCTCGCTTTCTCTATATTTCCTCTCTTGTCACTGGCCTTTTCCTCTTATCTAAATAAGAAGTAACTCCCTCCTAAAGACTATTCAACTAACCAAATGAAAATTCTCAAGTCAAACCTGTTTCCAAGTACTAAGTGCATGTTGTTAATTTTGTTGTCATTCTATTTTTCCCTTTCTTCATTTCCCTCTGAAAGCAACACCAAATTGTTGCAAAAAAAAAGACTTAGTTGTGCCCCATTTTAAGTGTCACTATCCTATAATTTTTTCAATTGGGAATTAAAGTAGAAGTTGAAAGCCTAAAAACTTCATAAATCAAGGACACATACTTTTTACTAGCAAATGGAACCAAAACATTTCTTGATTGCCTAAGAGCATATACAATAGTGAGTCATAAGTTTGATTCATAAGTGGGGACCTAATTCCTCCATATTAGCCCATGAGTTAATTTTTGGCTCGCAAGTTTTACTTCCCCCAATGAGAGGCTCATAACTTTAGCTCACAAAGTAAAATGATACTCATGCACACATTCTACAATAGACAACTTTCCTTTTAAAGTAAAAAAGGAAAAAACTAATTAAAACAAAAAAAACCCCATGATGAATGTCACATTAGCATAAGATTTCATTTATGTTTGAGAGTCATTTTAGGAGATTATTATGCTTAGATGAATGATTTGCACCTTTATTTCTAACATTACGCTTAGCTTCGCTTATTTGTGAATTGTGCAGATTTTGACCTTGCCAGCCCTAAGCATATGAGTAGAATGAAGATTTTGAGGTTTTGTAGATTTAAAAAGATAGTAAAAGAGGCCCAAAGATACTCAACATGGACATACTGTGGCCAGTACCACATCCTAGGAGGATCCAGGAAGAAGCAGTAGGGCTAACAAAAATGAGTAGCTAGACCAATGTCCACGATGGCTTGACCGTGGTAGGGACCACTATCCATGGTGCACCCCATGATCAGACCGTGGTGGTTCCCTTCCCCTTAGCCTACTAGTTTTCTTTGCAACTTTTCGAGTGCTAGACTTTTTGGATGTTGGTAGCTTGGATTTCCGCTATGAAAGTTGGGTTTTACTACCTTCCTTAACCATCTATCCATCATCCTATCACCATCCCATCATCATCTACATCAAATATATCCATTGAAAGAGTTGAAGCATGGAAAGAAGTAAGATCAAGTAAGGATTGGAAGCTTTTGGAACAAGGTTTGAAAGGTCATCATCTGAGCGATTAGACTAAGCTCTTCTCTTTTCTCTTTCCTTTAACTTTTCTCCTTAGTTTACATTAAGATTTTAGAGATGTTTGCTTTGATTTCAATAATGTTTAAGTAGTTTTCTTTATTTAGAGGTTGCCAAACCGAAGTGATATTGTCGATTTTGCTAGTTTAAACTATTTGCACTTTAAATCTTGCTTGATTATTTCAATCTAGTTCTTGGTTTTTTAAATTTTATTGTGAGATTTTTGGCCAACTTCTTGCATATATGTTAGAGGATAGATCGAAGTACTGAAAGGTGAAGATCGGTGTTGAAAAAACTAGGATTAGGCTTGATTTAATAATCGCTTGAGAAAGGATATGAGTTGAGTGGTCTTGTGATAATCATATTCCTAAACTTGATTCGATTAAGGTCTAATGAGAATTATTAATTAGTTTAATCAAGTTAATTCACTTTGTTCTGCAAAAAAAGTTGTGAATTCTCTAGCATTATCGACCATTAAATCAATTGGCAAGGTGACAAGTGCTTGTTTGATTTGTTAGATCGACACCTCATTAGGTGATACTACCCCTAGATGTTTTTAGCCATTGAATTTAGCCCTAGTTGTTTAACGTTTCTTAGATAAAATGTAAAGCTAATCTTGATTCTACTTAGCAAAATTTTAAAGGAAAACTCAGTAATTCAATCTACTCTTCGTGGGAACGCCCTTGATCAATACTACGACACCCCTACGCTTGCGTTGGTGATCAAAGTACACACTCGTGCGCTATAGGCGTCACAAGCTGGTCAGCCCATATCACGAGGCGTATGAGCCTTGGGCTCACGTGCTCTAATGTACTGATTTACATAAGTGAAAGGGAATAAAGAAACACAGAAAACGAAAAAGGTTATAAAAAAGAAATATATTTCCGAATTATTTTTTAAGATAGCATTCAAATATATATATATATATATATATATATATATATATATATATATATGTATATATGTGTATATATATAGTATAAATTACCTTTAAAAAGGTTACTTTGGACCATTTTTTTTGTGTGTTTCTAATCATGTTAACAAGATAGCTAGAGAATACAATTTTAATTCTTATAAAATCATATGTTTTCTAGCCAAAAAAATATAACTAGACATTTAGATATTCTTTTGCTTCACTTTAATTTGCATATTGACTTTGTTCACTTGCATTGCATGAGCTTGTATTAAGCCTATCATGGAAGATGAGATTCATACCACTCTTTTCCAAATGAACCAATATAAAGCATCAGGATTGGATGGTTTTGGAGCTTCTTTCTTCCATAAGTATTGGCATATTATAAAAGACCAACTTTGCCTCTCCATACAAAACTTTTAAATCTAGAAAGTTGCTCAAGGAATTTAATCATTCTTTGATTGCTTTTATTCCAAAAGTGGATAACCCAGAAAACACTAGTCATTCTCCTCATTTTAGTTTGTGCAATACATTCTATGAAGTCATAGCAAAATTTATGGTAAAGAGAATGTGTTTGACATTAGAACACCTCATCTAACCGACCCATAGTTCCTTTGTCCCTGAACGGGCTATTAATGACGACATTCTTGTAGCGTATGAAATGATGAATAAATTTATGAAAGGTCGAAAAAGTTTCATTGTTGTTAAACTTGACATGAAAAAAAGCATATGATAAACTTGAATTAGATTTTTGGTCCATTGTCTTCACAGTATGAGCTTTCATCCCACTTAGGTTATACCCGTTAAGGAATATATGTCTACGGTCTCATACTCTATTATTATCAACAATAAACTGTGTGGTTTCTTCAAACCTACCCAAGAATTGTGACAAGGAGACCCTTTATCGCCATATCTATTTATCATTTTTATGGGTTTTTTGGCCCAACAACTTTATCAAGCATCCTTAACTGCTACTTAGGGTATTGGAGTTAACCTAGCACCAAGAGCAAAGACAATTCTTTGTTTGCTTTTTATTGATGATAGTCAATTACTTTAAAAAGCAACCTGCCAAGTTGCTTTCAATCTAAAAAGTATCTTATATCCATTCTATCAATAATCTGGTCAATTGGTGAATTCAAAAATCTAATCTTGTGTTTTCAAAGAGTAATTCATATTTGGATCAACAGTGAGTTTGGGGGATTTCTAATAGAGTTCATGTATAGAAAATATCTAGGATGTTTTGTCTTTCAGGGTCGTCCAACTTCTGAGATATGGCACAGTAGGGCTGTGCCATATGGCACAGTGTGGCCGTGCCACTCCCTGTTCGCCCGTTCGCTCGATTTTCTATTTAACTCTCCTTCGGCGTTTTTGTTCGGGGGTTACTCCGGCTTCTCTCTGGCGATTTTTAGGCTAAGTTTTAGGTTAGCCTATCAAATAAAACCTCAATAGGAGGATTAGATTAGGATTGAAGATTGTAATCCTGGATTCAACCTTTAGATTTCAAGTTCCTTCTATCAATCAAGTGTAAGTTTTCTTCCCTTTTCTCTCTTTAGTTCATATGTTGTTCTTGTTTACGTTTTGCAAGTGTAATTCTTGTATTTGCTTTGTTTGGTTTAAATGTTTAGTTTTCATTGTTAATTCATGTTTATTTAGTTGTTTCGATTTGATTTATTTCATTCTCTTTCTTCTCTTGTTCAAGTTCATGTTCTTGTTTGCTAGTTTAGGTTTTCATGTGTTTGTGATGTTTAGTTGTTAGTTTGTGTTGGATTGGATTGTGGCTAGCCCTTGATGGCTGATTAACCTTGTTTAGGCCCCAACCCTACCTTGTTTATGCCTAGAATTTAGAGTTTTCTTTTACGTCCGCTAAGTGTTCGATAAAATACTTGAAAGAGCTTTCATCCGTGTTTTAGGGCAATTGACTTATGCTGAGAGGTGAGGTCGATTGTCTAGTGTGAGTAGAAAGAATAGTTGGGATTGGGACATGAAAATAATCTCGTCGCTAGCTAGGTTAAAGGTTGTCAATCTTGTAATTTAATTGAACTAATCCCATGAAAATAGGAGGTTAGAACAATTAGACTAGCTCATGACCCTTGATAGAGGGCTTGGATGGTTTTAATGATGCAACTGACCATCTCTGAATACTAGCGTAACTTGGGAAGGTGAGGCTTGACTTGATCACGTTTATCTTAGGTCTAATCATAGGCCGTTTGTTTTCGCTTTAGTAGTTTAGTTTTATTTTCTATCCCCTTCGATTTTGCCTAACTCGAAACACTTTAGTTAGTTTTGGCAGTTGGAAACACAACTTCCTGCGGATGACACCCCAAGTACTCAATGATACACCTTGCACTTGGGGTTTATAAATTTAAAACTCGAATTCTTCCTAACATATGTATTATATGCACATGGGAGTACATACTCCCATATCCATGTAGGCACCACAAGTACACGTTGCTTTGGGCTTTTAAAAATAAATAAATGAAAAATATAACTTAATTTCCTCACGCCCAATCAGTTCCGTCATTTTATTGTGCTGCTTTCTTCTTTCTTCTCTCTCCTCTCTCATCTCTCCTCTCTCCCCTCTCCTGTCTCGTCTGGGCATCTTCTCCATTTCTATTTCCTCTTCTTTGCTATACATCATGAAAGGACTCAAGAATTTCACCATGTTGGTTCACAATCACCAGTCAAAACTCAATGATATTTTCTTCCTTCCATCCTCTTAATAAACAATTCTGATGCTTCTACGTTTGATTTCTATGGTTAAATTCATGCTTCCAGTGGATGTAGGCTTTGTTTGATTTTTCTATGGTTATTGTTGGGTAAATAATTCATGCTTCTAGTGGATGCTGGCTTTTTTTCTTTCTTTTTTTCAATTTTCAAGCGTACCAAAGGATGTAATTTTTTACAATAATTATGTCGAGTTTGTTCAATGATATAAAGAGCTACTTTAACTTACCAATTGAACAAAATAAATTGCAGTGGTGAACAACCTTTTATCATCCGATGAACAAGTTAGATATTTTAAAATGAATAGCTTGAATAAGTTGATAAACAAATTAAACTTGTCTGTAAACAATCTTGAGCAAGTGATCCAAGTAACAACATTGACATCGACAAACTCATATTCTACAAAGAGCAAGCCTAGCTAACATAATGAACAAAATGAAGTCTTGTGGTGAATGACTGGTTTATCATCCAATGAACAAGTTAAATATTTTAAAATGAGCAGCTTGAATAAGTTAAAGTTTATTTGTAAACAATCTTAAGCAATTGAGTGATATAAACAACAATCATTTTGTGGTATCTCAAATTGATCTATTTAACGAGCAAATAATAAGCAAATAACCCACTCTTAAAGTGAACTTTATTAAAACAATAAATGAACAAATTGGTCTGTCTTAGTGAACAACTTCTACAATAGAAGCAATGAATAGATATGTCACTCCAAGTATTGAACATTATTAAGACTATAGAATGAACAAATTGATAAGATTTGATGACTGATTTAAATTAACATTCTCAAAAAAGAATGATAATTTTATAAATGAATAATGACAAAATCACTGGCATTCGTGCGGACTTCGGTTGCGTATCCGGGCGCATGGACTCCATTGAAGAGGGAGTCTCCTATTTCCGGGGTTTCGTCAACCGCCAGGGGGAGCAGGAGCAGCGGCATATTCAGAGGGAGGAGGAATAGGCTATAAGGGAAGCCCGGGAGTACGAGGAGCGCCGGCGGATGAACGAGCTACTTTGGCGTTAGTCGGAGTCCATTCAACAGATGGAGGAGCGTTTACGCTTCTTTCAGGGCGATCAGGGCGGCTCCTCATCCTTCCCATCTTTTTTTTTGTTTTTTTGTTTTTTTTTTTTGTCTTTTTATTTTTTTTATTTTTATTTTTTTTTGTTTTTGTTTTTGTTTTTTTATTTATTTATTTGGAGGTTGGAAAAAGACTGGAGAAAGGTAGGGTCGAACAGCATGTATGCCGCTGAGGAAGAAGACCCATCCATTTCATGGGTGAACGGTGGGTAAAGTGGTGGTGGAGGTGGTGGGATGGCCGCCTCCTCAGCATAGGTATCCTCGGGCTCGGACTCTCCTCGGGCCGTATCAATGTCCTCCTTCTCCTCCTCATCATACTCATCATCTCCCCCCTCATCAAACTCAATGTCATCATCAACCGCTAACTGTTCCTCCCTAGATAGAACAATTGCCCTAATAATCCTCTGGTCGTAGTTCCAATTTCTTTTGTTGGCGACCATGGTGCGCTCAATACTGAAAAGGGTGAAAATGATGGCTTTGTGGTGGGGGTACCTATTGGTGTCACCTTGGGTGTCTATAACATGCATATGCTGGAGGGTGCCGAGGTCGAGGTGACCACCTAGGAAATGAGGCTCCAGAGTAGAGAGCCTTGAGCCGTAGCCTAGGGCATTAGCAATGGCGGCAATAGTGCCGCCAATGCTAATGACATTCCTATTGCTGGTCTTGGCCACTTCCGCTAAGTGGCGAATTATGAATGCCCCCGTGTCCATGGAGGTGCCTGACAGGGTGGACTAGATAATAAACAACTCGGCATTCCGACAACCATTTTGGTTGTCGTTGCGCCCGAAAATGATGTTGGCGGTTAGGTACTGAAGGTACCACAGGTTTACATTACAAATGTCGGCGGCCTTGGCCTGTCGGGCGTCAAAAATCCTAGGTCTCCCCACCGGTCAGTGTACTCCTTCCGTTTGGAGCAGGTAATGCTCATCCAAACGGGATCAGGTTGCCACAACGAAGGCACATCTCTAAAAGCCCCGTCGACCACCGGAAATCTCAACTATTCATTAAACATCCTCAAGTTCATCTTGTGGTCGATGTTGAACATACGAAAATAAATGGCTACCTCATGACCACCATAACTACCATCCCAATCGACAGGTAGTGAATTCAAAAACTCGATTATAAGACGGCCATAAAATGTACATTGCATGTTTATGTACTCAATCCACCCTAATCTACCAATCAGAGTCAACATGTCATCCAACATTCCCAAAGACCTCAACGAGTCAGCATGAAAATATTTTTGCTCATTAGTATTCCTAATGGCTAAAAACTCATATCGTGACTTTTGTTCATCACCGACAAATTGCAAACCCCTAGTGCTAGCAGGTAAAATGAAAGGGTATGCATCCTTAGTACCTTTAGTAGAAGTGGTTGCAGCTGAAGAGGAGGTTTCCCTTGATGATTTATTGGGTTGCGATGGAGCCCTTGAAGCCTTTCCAACTCGTTTCTTGCCCATTTTGTGAATGAAGAATAGATCTGAACCCAAAAGTAGAGGTAGGAGTTGAAAATTATAAGAGAATGGACAATTTCTTTCTCTACAACCTTCAACTTCAACAATGGAGGTTAGGGTGTTAGAGAGAGAAAGTGGGTTGTGGGGTGGGGCGTATTTGGGGTGAAATGGTGAGAAATTTTGAGAGGAAAGTTGAGGGAAGTGAAGAAATTGAAGAAATTGAAGAAATTTGGAGAAATTTGAGAGAATTTCAGAGTTTTGGAGAAAGATTTGAGTGGGTAACGGTGAGAGAGAGAGAGAGGAGTTTTCATGTTTTTAGAGAGAGAAAGGGGAGAGCTTGAATGAGGAAGAAGGAAGAAGAAGAAGGAAATCGACCCTTTTAGCCGATTTTTAATGTGGCACGGTCGTGCCACTAGGCACGGGGCCACTGTGCCACAGTGTTGTCTGTGTGCTGTAGACCCAAAAACATGGCACGGTGCAACCGTGCTACTTTTCTGAGCACTGACCCATTATTTTCTTGCTCCTTTTTTCTTGAAGTCTTGGTTGGGGGGGGGGGCAGGTGGCATGGTCATGCCACCAGGCATGGGGTGCCCATGCCAACTTGCTGCCTCCGAATTCACTCCTTTCAAGTAGCTTGCTTCCTTTGTCACTTAGTTTTTTTTTTTTCACTTTAGCTTTTTCCTATCATCTTTTTTTTCATTTTCATTTTTTGTTTTTTTTTTTCCCCTCGAAAGTAATAAAGCTTGGGTTGCCTCCCAAGAAGCGCTTGCTTTAGGTCCTTAGCTTGACCATTATCTCTAACTGCTAGATGATGACAAGATGGAGGGAGGTGGAGATGGTGAAGTGATGAATGGTGCTGCCTCCAGCACTTCCCCATGGAGAAAGGTAGTGCCTCCAAGAGTAGTAGGAATGTGTGGATGTAGATCAGACAGCGCTACAAACCTCATATTAGGTCCTCCATCCCTATCAAATACTGTGATGCCAAAATTAGCTGCGTGAGGGGCGGAAAATGCAAGGGCCTCAGGGCCCTACGGAAAAAGCAACATTTTCCGACGGAAAAAGCAACATTTTCCGTTTGGAAAATGACTTTTCCGGTGGAAATTCCGACCGATTACGCCCGTCGGAATAAGGGGGTCGGGAAGGGGTTCCGACGAAAATAACTAGTTCGTCGGACTGGTCTCCGACAGAATTGGGGCAGCTGATGGACTCATATGTCGGATGCAAAAAAAAATTCGCAAAAAAATTCGAAAGTTTTTTTTTTTCCGGATTCCGTCGGAATATGTTGGAAATTCCGTCGGAACCCGTCAGCTATTCCGTCGGAATTTTTAAATTTATTTAAAAAAATAAAAAATATAGCACCGAACAACAAAAATATTTTTCAATGTTTGTAATACACAATAAATTCTCATCGTTTACGTTAAATTGATATTAGGATTAAATTATACTTCATTAATTAAAAATTATATTATTTAACAACAAAGTATAAAATTGAGAGTAAATTATCATTCTAACAAACTAACATCAATACAACAAACCAACTATATAAACTATTAATTTGCATAGTTACATGCAAACCAATTACACAAATTATTAAATTCAACATATATATTTAATTAACAACAAATTTATACAAATTACACATAAGAAAACCTTATCAAAAAGTCGACGATGAATAACGGCGATAGGAGGTAATGGCCGCAACCGGCGGTGGGGCGATGACAAGCAGCGGTGCTTCCTCTCTCTCTCTCTCTCTATTTTACGAAACGAACAACGAAAAAATGAAGCGAAGTGTGAGTTTTATAGGAGAATGTCTGATGGATTTTTCCGTCGGAATATTCAAAAATTTTGAATTTTCCCTCCAATTAATTTGGACACCCGACGAATATTCCGTCAGAATTCCGACGGAAATTCCAACAGAATCCCAATTCCGACGGAATTTTCCGTCGGAAACTTCAAAAAAAAATTTGATTTTGAATTTTGAAATTCGTCCCAGTTCCGGTCAAAAAGGACTGGTAGGCCGACAGAATTTCTGTTGGAAATTCCGACGGAAATGTGGTCCGTCGAACAGTCCGTCTTCCCTTTTTGCTTTTCCCAACCTTCCGTCGACGTATTCGCGGGCCTCTCCGACGGCCTCATTTTTCGTCCCCATTTTCCGTCAAAAAAGGCAGATTTTTTAGTTGTGGGGGAGGTGTAGGAAGAGCAGGAACTGAAAATGGTAAGGGTGGAGGGAAATAGAAATCAACCCTTTCATCACTAAACTGGAAGGACATAGTTTCTGCCTGCACATCGATCACCGCCCCTGCAGTAGCCAGAAGCGGCCTCCCAAGGATGATGGGGATTTGGGAGCTCTCGTCCATCTCCATCACAATAAAGTCGTATGGGATGATGAACTTACCCACCTGGATAGGAACGTCCTCCAAAACACCCGCAGGTCACTTGAGGGTGCGATCCACTAACTATATGAGCGTGGTGGTGGGTTTCAAATTCAACAACTCAAGCTTCTTGCACAGAGATATAGGCATTAAACTCACACTGGCCCCCAAATCACAAAGGGCTGCCTCGATTTGCATACCCCATATGCAGCAAGGGATAGAGAAGCTACCATTATCCTCCAACTTCAACGGCGACTGACTTTGGAGAATTGAGCTACAAAACTCTCCCATAGGGACCACTGGAACTCCCTCAGGCTCACATTTCTTGGAAATGAGCTCTCTCAAATATTTGAAGTAAGCCGGTGCTTTCTTGATAGCCTCCAAGAAAGCGGTATTAGCGTAGACTTGCCTTAGGATATCCGTGAATTGCGCGAATCGGGGCTCAAGTTGAGAGAGCTTAGCCCAGGCCAACCTCTGAGAGTAAGGAACAGGAGGCTGATGAGGTCAGACTAGAGGAGGTTGATGACCCTCCTCTTCTTGATTTGAAACTCCTTCCTTCTTCAAAGTAGTTATTCCAGTAGAAATAGGAATTGGAGCCTATTAAGTCAAAAATCATACATTGTTTTAATAATTATTTCGATTATATTATATATTATTTCTTCTAATTTACCTTATTTTAATTATTCTTCAGGTTTATCATTAATAAAATAAAGAGGAGAAGAGAGGACGTCGAAATTCGAATTTTACACGCTTGGCTATAAAGACGGTCCAAAAATAATAATTTATGAAAAATATTATTTCCATAATTATTAATTGGGCTAGGGTTTCAAGAATTGAAGAAGAGTTAGAAGTCTTGAGGGAGAAGAAGTCTAAAGAAGAAAGGAAGAAAAAAACCCTATTCACTAACCTTAGCCTCACCATCATCATCATATATGAACCCACGCCTAACCCTCCTTCATCATCCCCATCACACTTCTTCTTCCTCACCACACAACATCATTCATCCACCACAGTTGCCTATATTCTTCATCAACCCGACGTACCATCATAATATATCATCATCTACCCATCTCATCCTATACCATGGCTTCTTTATTTACCTCACGGCAACTTGAGCCTCCTCACCTCTTCCTCCTCCTTCTTCTTCTTTCAATCACACCCAAATGCCTAAACCCATCTTCATCATCATCATCATCACCGTGAGCATCATCATCATCTTCAAAATAGTTTTGCTTAGCTTTTATTTTTTGTTGTTGTTTAGATTATTGTTAAACATGAATTATTTGAGTGAATCTTGTGATTTAATTTTTAATATGAGTGAGTAATTTTTTTTGTTGCTTAGTATAATCTATTTGAAGCCATGCTAAATTAAGTATTTTAAAACAAATTTCATTCTTTATTGTCTAGTTGATTTATATTCATGATTCTATAGCGATTAGTATTTACCGTTCATGATATTCGTATTATATTAATTAGAATGCATGCTAGTTAGTTTAACACGAGTTCATATGATAGTTTAAAAGGCTTTAATACGTAAAAGTTATTGTCTTTTAGGTAAAAGTATCACCTTACTTAATCATGGCTGGTTCAAACCCATCTTTTTTAATTAGGTAATCGTTATAGATCTTTGTTAAATCGATTTGCCGGTAAATTGGTTACAAAGCGCTAGATGGATTTTTTCTAGTACGTAATGCTCTAATTTGATTAAATTCTTGCGCTGGTGTAAGGGTTATTAAATTAGTAGGGTTTATATTAGGGCTGGACCTCATTAAACTATAATCTAAGGAAAAACGAGGAAGATCCGCTAGTGGGTGTCTTCTACAATTTAACTCATGGATGAAATTAACTTGTGTGTTAATGATAAATATTAATTAGCATGGTGGATATAGATTATGCTAAGCATTTTTGATAAATTTGATATCTTTTGATAATTATTTGTTGCTTTTAGTTAATTTGTTTGGTTTGTCAATTTTTATTCTATAATATTTATTAGCTTTAATATAAATTCCGTTACCCCCCCGCCCCCCAAGAATAGTCTTTTAGTAATATCTTGGTAATTTTAGATAGATTAGATTTTGACTTGTAGAGTGGTTATAATTTTAGATTTGAGTTATATTCTGTTTTATCATTTAGTTACCGGTTTGTTAGAAATTAGGCTAAAAATAGTTGTTTTCATTTTTTTTTTGGTTTTTATTCATTCCTAGGGTTTATACACTGTCCTAATCTTCCTTATTTAATTTGGTAATTTTTGTGAATTATTTGATTATTTCTTAGAATTATTTCGTGAAATTGATATGTGCAGGTTTTTAATTCATTAAATCTGGAAATTTCGTTTTTAATATTTATTTCACGTTTATTAGGTGTTTTTGAGTCCAGAAAATTATGTCCTTAAATTAGGGTAATTGTTTTGATTAATTTCGTATTTATATTAATGCAGTTTATTTTATTTATTTAATTTCAGATTTAATTTTCTGTTTTAATATTCTGTGGTAATTTTCTGATTTAATTGTTCTGAGATTAATTGGATACAATTCTGGAGTTATAAGCTTATAAAATTGAAGAATATTAGTTTAATTTACTGTTTGTCATTTTTAATAATTATTTTCTATTTATTATTTGCTGTTTTGATTTTTAATTGGAGATTTAGTTATAATTCTGTTTTTATTTTTCTAGGTTATTTCGGATAGCTATTTAATTTTTTATTTCCAGAATTAAATCCAAAATATTTAGGAGTAATATTGGGTATTCTTCCAGATTTTTATTAATTAAATTTGATTTAATTTAGAATTACAAAGAGGAGGAACAATAAATTAGATTAATAAAGTTATTTAGGATTAAATTAGCGTTTTGATATAATCTTTCCTCGTGGATCGATCCCTACTTTCCTATGCTATAAATTGTATTTAAAAATCGAAGTAGTGGTTAAATTTGTAGCTCCACGACATGCTCTACAGAGCCACTTCCTGAAGTACCATCATAGGACTTTCCTCAACCCCCTCGTTTCTCGTGTAAACAATATTGATGTGACCCTTGGGGTTGACCTCGGGCTGACTCGGTAGTTGCCCCTGCGGTCTGGACAAACTACTAACATGTTGAGTGATCTGTTCGATCTGAGTGTCCATCACCTTTTGATGGGAGGCCATGGCGTCGAACTTGGAGTTCAGTTGATTTATTTGCTCACTAAAAACCTCATTTGTCTTGGTTTGGGTCGCTATGAAGCCCTCTATAAGGTTCTCTAGGTTGGACTTGGGTTGTGGAGGCGGTTGTTGGGGGGATGGGTTGTAAGGTGCCCTATGTTGAAAACCAGGGGGTTGAGGTTGAGAGGCATTGGGTGACAAGGGGTTGTTGTTGTGGTAGGAGAAATTAGTATGATTTCTCCAACCGGGTTGTATGTGTTTAAGTAGGGGTTGTTCTGTGGTGGTGGGCGTAGGTTGAAATTTTGCATAGCGTTGGCATGCTCCACTCCCTGGAAAGTAGTGTGGCACTCAGAAGCAGCATGCCGTTGGATGCCACAGATCTCACATGAAGTCCCAACCTCAAGCATTGCACCAGACAAACCTCCTACTAAACTCCCCGAAGGAGGAGTCCCAAGCCTGTCAAGCCACTGTGCCAAAGCATCAACATTGCTAGCTAGCAAGTCCACAGGGTCAACTCCATAGACCCCACTGGTCCTCTTTGGGGCTGCCCTCTCGTTGGACCAATGGTAGTTGTTGGAGGTCATTTCCTCCAATAAGGCCTTCGCAGCATCTATCGACTTCCCCATAAGTGCGCCGCCAGCTACGGCGTCAACAAACATCTTCAGGGACGGGTCTAATTCATTATAGAAGGTTTGGATTAGAAGCCAGTCGGGTACTCCATGGTGGGGGCATTGCCGTTGAAGATCTTTGAACCTTTCCTATGCCTCATAAAGTGACTCATCGCCTCATTGAGAGAATGAGGTGATTTCCGCTCTCAACTTAGCGGTCTTGCCTGTGGGAAAGTGCTTGCTTAGGAATGCAGTCGATAAGGCCTCCTAGGTGGTGAAGGAGTTAGGCTCTTCATTAAGGAACCAGTCACTGGCTCTGTCCGTCAATGCAAAGGGGAAGAGCCGTAGTCTGATTGCATCAGCGAAGACCCTGTTGAGCTTTATGGTGTCACACTTCGCTAGGAAGTTGCGAAGGTGAATGTGGGGATTCTCCGTGGGATGTCCACTGAATTGGTCTTTCTCCACGAAAGGCACAAGAGCGGGTCGCAGCTCGAAGTTGCTCGCTTCGACGACCGGGTTGATGATGGACGAGGTGAGGTCGGTGGCCTGCGGTAAGACATAATCCCGCAGCACCCCAGGATTTCTGTCGACCATGAGGACTTGTTGCTATTGTCGCTTCCTCGCACCTCTCTGCCTTCGCACAGTGGCTTCTATCTTAGGGTAAAAGGGAATAAGTGGTCGATCCCTCTGACTGCACCTGTGCATACAAAGCCAAAACTACACCAATCGTAAGCAAGTCCAAGAAAAGTTAAAAGAACAAGGAGAAAACGAAAAACAAAAAAGAAAAAGAAGATGCCTAATCTAGAGCGTTTTGAATCGCTTTCAATGTTGAAACAAACAAGTTTCATGACAACGGCGCCAAAAACTTGTTAGTCTTACAATATGTTACTGCAAGTGCACGGTGCCAATTGTAGCTAGCAACGACAAGTAAGGGTCGTGTCCACAGTGAACTCGGCTTCAACCACCGAACCAACCTATAACACTCTATTTAGGCTAGAATCTACTAAAATTCGTTTTCATTAAATAACAATTCTATTATGCTGAAGACTACTACTATTATCTAAATCAATACTAACAATGGTCCTGGATTGGGGTTCACCACACTATTATGCTCCTTGGACTGCAAACTAAGTCATGCAATTAGATCCACGCAAACAACTGAAATGGAATGATTACCAATTAAAGCGCATCTATGCCTTCTCTTGAAGGTCGTTAGACTGGTTAGGTGATCCTAATTATCTATTTTCATGAAACAGAAATCAACAAAACCACAGGATTAAGTAACTGTTATTCCCAATTGAACTCCTAACTATTTTCATGTTAAAAAATTAAATTGCTCACAAAGCAGCTCTAAGTAAAGGATTCAACTGTCGTTGATCTCCTAAACCCTAACTTAAGAACAGGAATTCAACCCTTTTAGGTAATTCATTGAACACTTGGCGCGCTAAGTCAGAGTTCATTCATAAACGTGGGCATCCATTCACAAAACCAAGAACATGGTTCCAATTCGCACAATAGGAGCTACACCTAATCCAAGACAACAAATTTAGCCTCTGATCCTCATTTCAATCACAATCACAATCAAGAACGCGAACATGATTAAAAGTACTAACTTTGAACTAAAACACAAGAGAAAAAGGGAAAGGAACGTACTTTTTATTAACTGCAGCAATAATCTACCAAATGTATAAATCAATCCCAATCCAATGCTTCGAAATCAAGAATAACAATTCAGATCTAAAAAACCTTAAGTCGTCGTTTTTCAAGAGAGAAGAAGAGAGAAAATTACATCATGCCTAATTACAATGCTCCATCGCAATTAACTGGGAATCACCAAAGTGGCACGGTGCCACCATGCTACTTTGCTGCCTCTCTTTTTCTTGTTTCTTGGGGTGGCACGATCACCTTGCCTGGCATGGTGCCCCCATGCCACTTCCTCTTAATTCAAAATCCACCTTTTTGGCTCCTGTTTGGCGCGATATTAGCTTGTTTTCCCTGTTTCTTCTAATCGAACTCCTGAAAACACAAAAACACATCATATAGGCGGATTTGGGGTAAAGAATGCCTAATCAACCTCTATACTTTTGAAGCTTCATCGAAAATCGCCAAAATGAGGGGTAAAAATCAAGTCTAAAACAGGTAAAATAGAGGTTTATCAATAGAGTTTAGGTTAACTAATTGAAAGGCTATCTCTCTTTCTAGAGCTATTAGAGTTGTCCTCATCCAATCGAATCTTGAGTCCTTGCCTACTCATACTATGCAACGTTTTCACCTTCCAATTTTTTTCTGGGAAAAATCAAACACAGAAAAGGGTCTTCTTCTTGTAACTTAGGATAATATGCCAATAAAAAAAAATATAGGTGTTTAAGCCTACGAAAATAGGTGCTGTCAATATAGCCTTTATAGCTAACCTTCTATGGAAATTTCTTACTAAGTTGAATAATTTTCGGGTTAAACAAATGAGAGCTAAGTATGGTTCTCCACATGCTTTCTTCTCATATTAACGGAAACAAACTAATTCATGGGTTTAGAAGGGTATGTTATGCACCCATTAATTTATACGTTAAGCCATTCAAAGGTAGCTCGAGAACGTGAAAAATATCAAATTTTGGTCTGATGCATGGTGTCACGACTCTAGTTTGGCTGATCTACTACAAATATATCTTTCATGTGCAGTCAACCCAGAAATTAAGGTCTATAAGTTCATTACTGCTGATAAAACTTGGATGGAACTACATTTTTTCAACTTTTGTCTCAATCTTTCATCCATAATGTTTTAGCAATTTCTATCCCCCTTACGAAGATGGATGATACGTTTTGTTGGGGACTTATCGAGAGTGGAGAATTTTCCATTAAATCCGCCATTTGGAAAGCTCATAAGAACCTGCTACCTAATCAGTGGGCTTGGAAGTTCAATTGGATTCAGAAATTAGCTGTTATGCCTAAAATTAAGATTTTCTTATGGAAACTATGTCATAATGCTTTACCATCTACATGTAACTTATTACATCATGGATTAAAGTTGGACCCTGTTTGTCTAGCTTGTTTTTCGCAAACTGAAGATACGAAGCACATCTTTGTTGATTGTCCTTTTGCAAGTTAAATTTGGGATACGACTATAAATCGTGGTTGTATTTACCAATATCCATTTTTTAACCCTCACGTCATGATTAGAGACGCTCCAAACAATCTTTGTATTGGTTTTGTCTCTAATATTTCCCAAATCGTTGTGCTCTTATGGAGCATCTGGAAGAGTCATAATGACATTATATTACAAAATAATCTACCCAATTCCCTGGATTCATTCATTCGGGCAAAATGTAGCTGTGCAGAATGGTCACATCGTACTCATTCTTTTCACCACCTCTCATCATCTACAGCACACTCGATTCCCATATCCAAACCACCCTTAGGGCGAGCTTCTCCTCAATGTGGCTTTGTCAAAATTAATTTCGACAACACTTTATCCTCTGAGGGGCATAGCAGCAAGTTATATCCTATGCGATTGGCAAGGAGGTTTCAGCCAAGTAGGTACTAGATTTCTGTACAGAGCTCCTATACTCGTCTCTGAAGCTACTACTATACGAGATGGTATTAAAGCATCCTTGGAGGCAGATGCACTCACATCTAAGTCGAGGCTAGTTTGTATCTAGGAAGTTTAGGTTACCGTTCACACCCAGTGGAGGATCCAACCGTTAGTTCAGGATGTATAAGTTGTGCTTTCGTTGTTTTCTTGTTCTTCTGTTAGTCATGTTTTTAGGGAGAGGGTAATATGACAACTTATTGAATTGCCAAATTAGGATGTGTCATGAAGGTCTAGAATTGCATTTACATCCTTTCACAGGAGTTTTCACATAACCTTACTGATGATAATATAGGCAGAACCCTTGAGAGAAGGGCAACCTAATATATTGTATACTTACCATTTTTTTTTTAAAAAAAGAAAGAAAAAAGTTTTAGCTTGTAGAGTACTCTCCGGTTTTCATGTGACAAAGTAGCTTATATGACCAAAATTAGAACGTTAGTTGCTTATATGACCCATTTTCAGTGTCTAATTTCTAGAGTTTGTAAGGCCTTTGTTGTTTTTGAATATGATAGTATAGTAATTTTAGACATACATTTTCCAGTGATCAAATAATACATTTCTAATTTTAATATCATTCGCTAAAAAATCATAGTTGAAATTTTGTTTCATGACTAGTCAAAGTTAATTGATATAGGGAGATAAAAGTGGAATGGAGAAAGCAATTTGCACAAGTTTATTCAAACTCGTTGTCAATTCCAATAAAAGGTCCTTAAATACAAGAGAGTAAATATTTTACTTCACTTGTCATAACAATTTAAAGAAGATTAAGACTCAATTACTCAGGGGATAACCCTTTATCCAAACTCGTTGTCAATTCCAATAACATCACTTAAAGCTCCAACACTAACTGTAAAGTAAGACATTCACCCTACTCAAAATTTTCTCGCCCAATATTCATAATGCTTCTTTTGTTTTTGTGATTGACTTTGTTACACGAGAAGTGATTGACATCATAGGAGGCGAGTTTAAGTTCACTTATCTTCTGCTTAGGATGAAAAGTTTCAAAGAGATTTGGTTCAAGTCTATGGTTGGTTTCACTTTGAATGAAGAGGATTGTGAAGGGAGGGGCTCGATGCCGGGTTCGACAAATTGAGAGGTGTCCCTTGCTTACAAAGGAGGCTTGGAGAGGGTTTTTAATAACCAGCAAGGTCAGCATTGTTGGAGAGTGATAATTAGGAGCTAATTTAATCAAGTTTAACTAGCAACGTACTACGAATGCTATCTTCAAAAATGGAACTATAATGCAGGATATCCTCGAGTTGTAGGGGGTTCTATCTATATATAAAACAGGTGAGATTCATATATTTTACGATTTTGGCCAGGCTTTTTATATCTTGCTGTTTATTAATTACTAGTCTGGACCCGTGCTTTGCACGGAGTATGTTCAAATAAACATTTTGTAGATATGTTATCGAAATAATAAACAAATAGTTATGGTAGACATGATTAATATTATAATTTATAGGAGATAATGGAAAAACTCAATGAAAAAGTTAAGTATACAAACACTTCGTGCATAATTAATGAGATTAATATTTGAAAACTATATAATTGTGAAAAAAGTCTATATAAGTATGATTGAGACAATAGATAGTGAATTTGTTACAAAGCATGCTAAATAGAGTGATGATAAATCAATTTATGACGTCAATGACAAAAAGTCCATATCCTCTTCTTGTTGGTGAGTAAAAATTTATGAAGTCGTTAATTTTCTAGTGAAGTTAGGTAGAAACTATTTTAAAGTCGGTTTAGTTTTAGTTTCGCATGTAACACTAATAAAATTTGTCTTTCAACGAAAATAACTTGAACATTATATTTATGCTATTATATAACTTTTTTGGCTATTTAAAGTTGTTCATGAGAGGGTGCTAATATAATTATGTATTCATAGTTTGTGCATTTGGTTTTTAGGTCAACGTAATAGTTTCATGGGTTTTGATATAAACTTCGAATGCCCTTATATTGTCTTGCAAGAGATGGGTTGAGTTCAGATTTGTGAGTTGAGATATTCTTAATTTGAAGTATTATGACGATTTGGGGCATTTTATTTTAAACGGTAAAAGATTAATTATAATTTTAGGTGTTTTATGAAGAGAATTTGATTATTGGATTTGTGTGGTTTAAAAGAAAACAAAAATTATTTCATTTTTTCTTATGCGTTTAATAGATTAGATTTTGGTCAATTTGTTTGAAACGTTAAAACATTAATTATACTTTTACAATTTATATGAATTAAATATAATTATAAGATATGTATGCTTTGAAAGAAAAAGCAAAATATTTCGTTTATTTTCTTCTGCTAAATAGATTATATTAAATGTAAAAGAAATTCAGCTTCACGGGCCTAATATTTCGTTTATTTTTAATTTTTTTTTCATTTCACGTTCAACCCTTACAGTATGCTATATTATGCTTACAATATATAATTTTTTAGCACAATCCTTACATATATATGATCATAATTAATATTGACTATGTTATCAAATTCAAAGAGAAAGATAAAAATGACGATACCGACAATGACGACAACAACAACAATAGTGATAATGGGAATAATTATGGAAATCATATTTATATTTCTATTATCTTTAGTAATACATACTCTATGTATATTTGTATATTATAATAATAATAATAATAATAATAATAATAATAATAATAATAATAATCATGAAAATCAAAAATGTTTATTATTTCTATATAAATGTGTATATTATATTATATGTTAATAATAAGGTGTCACATAAGGTTTTATGGCTTGTTCAATAATTATAATTCAGTTTTCTTAAGTTAAAACTTCTAAAATATGAACTTATTCTATATTAATGAAATAAAAAAAAATTATATCCATTATAATCTCCTAATCTCTCTTTGACAATTAGATTATCATAATTAATATTGACTATGTTATCAAATTCAAAGAGGAAGATAACATTACCGATATCGACAATAACAATAACAACAACAATAGTAATAATGAAAATAATCATGAAAATTGTATTTATTATTCTATTATCTCTAATAATACATGCTCAAATTTATATTTGTATTGAGAAATACAAAATATTAATAATAATGATGGAAATAAAAAACGTTTTGGTCCATAGAAGCCACAAAGGGCAATACAATATAATGAGGGAGGGACGAATAGAACTTGAGACCTAATATGTCCAGTAAAAAGTACAATACAATGAGGGAGGGGGAAACCGAACCTGAGACCTAATGTACCCAGTAAAAAGGGACAATATAATGAGGGATGAGCGAATAGAACAGTCAAAAGTACAATACAATGAGAGAGAGAAGAATCGAACCTGAGACCTAATGTACCCAATAAAAAGGGAGAGGTAAAAAATACAATACAATGAGGGAGGGGGGAATCAAACCTGAGACCTAATGTACCCAGTAAAAAGGGAGAGATTGGTGGTTATCAAGATAAATCCAGTGGCTGATATTGCCTAAGATTTTGATCAACGGTTGTGAAGCTTGGATTAATGAGAAGCTTGGATTGAGGGAGGGAAGTATTTTTAGGCATCCACCCATTCTAGCATTTGTAAGATAAAGATAGGTTGTTCAACCCTCCCCCCCCCCCAAAAAAAAATAAGAACCAATGCAACCTTGATTTGTTCACGGGGAAAATACTACCTTACAAACGTATGTACCTTACTAGGTACATATGCTGCGCGTGCAGTGCACAGCCTCAGACCTATAGCAATTAAAAGCAATTTAATTTTACTTGTTGGCACAAAAGATTCACTGTAATTGGGAAAAGATTCCCTACAGTTGGGAAAAGATTCACTACATTGCATAAAAAATTCATTGGATCAAAATTAAGATGTAAAACTGTGGAGTAAATGTTGATATTACGTTGTCCATATTTCATCATTGCCATTGTCGCGCCACAATCGCAATGTGGCTTACATATGCTTATATAGCTTAATGGTGTACATATGCTTCTATAGTTGTGTTGATATGCAAATATTCTTTCCAGTGTTTCAGAATGGATATTACTTTGTTGTGTGATTCAATTTCTTCGGAAAGAATGTGGAGACTGTCCATTCTGTTAGTCATATCAAAATTAATGATTTCGTTATTACAATCGTCCCTTTGAAAAATTTCGTCGAACACCTTACGAGCAACGATTTCTGAATTTAAAAATCGCTCTAGGTAGATATACTTTGTATCAAAGAGATGATAAATAATTGTTTCTTTGACAAATTTAAAGGTATGTATCGAACAAAAAGAAATATGGGTTGAGACTTGAAATCCTTAGGGTCCTCCTTGGAGAACTCCTTATAGTTCTACAATGTCTTATCTTCCAACAATCCTCAGAGTTTTCCCTATCATAACAATCACAACATTCTCATACAAAGCCTCAAAAGAGAGGAGATTAACAGTCAATCTGCTTTAAAAAAGGACTTAAATTTGCTTCTTAGTCCAAAAGGTTCACTGCAATTGAGGAAAGGTTCCCTACAGTTCGGAAAATATTCACTGAATTGCATAAAACATCTCGATTTTGCTTCTTGGCACAAAAGGTTCACTACAATTGAGGAAAGGTTCCCTGCAGTTGGGAAAAGATTCACTGCATTGCATAAAAGATTCATTCGATCAAAATTATCGATTTCGTTATTACAATCGTCCCTTTGGGGAATTTCGTCGAACACCTTACGTGCAACGATTTCTAAATTTAAAAATCGCTCTAGGTAGATATACTTTGTATTGAAGAGATGATAAATAATTGTTTCTTTGACAAATTTAAAGGTTTCTTTAATGAATTATCAACCATACATACCTCGAACATGAACTCCTAATGGTTGCAACTCTTTAATTAGCAGATTTTCTACTTCAGCTATAATTTGGTCCTCAAAATCCATTGATTTATAATTGAAGGATATTTTTGGTGCTTGTATTGCTGATTGTTGTTTAAATTTTCCTTGAACGACACTGTATCATAATGCAGGAAAAGGATGAACTTGTGTTGAATATTTACTTTTTGCTCAAAATTTGCTGCAATGAACGTGAATGTATATATGTCTGTGAGCTGCCCAAATTTAGAGAGAGAATTTTGGTCCAATTCACAATAGGACATGATTATTTGTTAGGTCCAATTAAACACCTCTTCATATAGGTGTGTATATTACCATGGTACATGAGTATGTACCATAGACTAATTGTGTTCACGGTTATGGTTTCAATTTTTCATTTCACTTTTTCACGTTGCAGTTGAATGATATTTAGACAACCACCATTGACTGTTAATGTTACTTTTTTGGATTTGTTCTTTTCATTGGAAAATATGGGTTGGTAAATGGGTGAAGTTGGTTGAAATGGGTAGAAATGGATTGAAATAAATTAAAGTGGGTATTTTTTTTGTTGAAGTTGGTGAAGTGGGTTGAAGTTGGTTGAAATAGGTTGAAATAGGTTGAAGTGGATTGATTTTTTTTTTGTTTTTTGGTATGATTGGTAGAAGTTGGTTAAATAGTGAGAAGTGGGTTGAAATTGTTTGAAGTGGGTATATTTTTATTGAAGTTGGTGAAGTGGGTTGAAGTTAATTAAGGTTGATAAATTGAGATTTACCAACGAAAAGAACAGGGCCTTTGAGCTGATATCTTGGATGCCTCTTCATAGCACCCTTTTCTAGTAGAGGATTGTCAAAGTTATATTTAGATGCTAAGTATATCAAACCGTGATTGCAAAGAATATTGTGACTAATAAATATTTGTCTACACAATTCTAAATTCCCTTTATTAGAGATATCAGTTTTGCCTCTCATCATATATGTCTATCTAAATAGTATTAAAATTGAGTGATAGCACAATATTAGAACATGTGTCTTCCATGCCATCTGCTAAGTCATCAATTGTGATTATGTGTATTGCCTATGTAAAATAGTATTATTAAAAACTGTAAACTCCAAAGTAAAAATAAATTTACTAATCTTAAATTTTTGTAAGAAACAATGTTTTCCTTTTTTAATATTACATTCAGTTACAAGATTTTGGATGTTTAGAAATGTTCTTTTCCTTTTTAAATATTACATTCAATTCCAAGAATCTTACTGTTTGGAAATTAAATTCATTAGTTGCAAGATTTACACCTCCACGTTTTAAATTCATCAGTTTTTTGCTTTGGCTCATGGATTCTCACTTCCATTTGTATTAAATTCACAATCATAGCACATACATATGAACTGAAATTAATATAGTGTCTCTCTTTACATTTTAAATACTATTGGGGAAAAAAAAACGTTCAATTTACCCTCTAAAGAATCTGAATGTTTTATTTAGAAATAATTCACACTCTTTGTCTAACACCAATTGGGAAAAAAAATGTTCAATTAAAGTACAATAATTGTTGCAACTGAAAACATTCAATTTAATAATTGAGCTTTGTAGATTCAACTCACACCCCCTTTTTTTTAACGCATGGGCATAAGTGTTGTACAAATTATTCATATTCTTTACACTATGCCTTTCTCAATTACTCTCAATTATTCTCCTCATTAATGCCTTTGTCAATTACTCTCAATTACTCCTCTCTCATTGTCAAAAGCCAAGACATAGTGTAGGTTGTTTGACTAAGACCCATTTAAAGGATAGAAAGCTTTCATCATGCCTCTATGAATATAGTACTTAAATGTTATTTATATGTTATTTTAAAAATTGACCATGCCGTATATTCTTCCTCTCCTTAAATATTACAACTATAAATGTATACTATGTGAACAAAGTATCTCATCCTATTTTTACTCTAACCTCCAGATTTATTTCTTCCCTTGGTTTATTATACACTATGGATGCACCATGGTAAATGATCAATATATTAACTATTCCTATTTTTTTTTCTCAATAAAAAAATCATCTACTAACTGTTGCTATTTTTCCACTACATGCTCCAAATTTGGCGGTTCACATTATGAACAACCGAAACAAACAAGAGCCTATCCCATATTTGACCAAGCTAAATTATGACAAAGAT
Organism: Selenicereus undatus; assembly: GCA_017589665.1. Lineage (NCBI taxonomy): Eukaryota > Viridiplantae > Streptophyta > Magnoliopsida > Caryophyllales > Cactaceae > Selenicereus > Selenicereus undatus. The sequence continues at coordinate 17,084,257 of JACYFF010010365.1, forward strand.
GAGCGGTTGATAAAGATTCGGATATCGAGATTATGGAATGTTTTCAATATGAACAACCAAATAGATCTCCTTAGAATAGAAATGGTTCTTATTGATGAACAAGTAATTTTTCCCCTCTAAAGAATATTATGCCAATTTTTCTTTATCTCTCCTTTTAGTTTATTTGTTGCCCCATAACAGCAAAAAAGCAATTAATAAACTTTTCTTTGCTTTTTTTCATTTGTGGGACTCCCATATCCATGCTACCATCAAAGGTAGTTTCGCTCATAAATTTCATGGATTACTCCTTGAAGGAAACATTTACATGGACAAAATTTTCTCTGTTCAAAAGAACAAAGAAAGGAGGCGTATTGTGGCATAAAACAAATTGATGATCACATTTTTTGCCAACACTATAATCAAAGTTGTCACTGCTAATGCACCTAGCATCTCAAGACATAAGTTTGAATTTTTCCCTTTTGAGAAACTTGAAGAAAGAGTTGGAAAAGATTTTGTGCTCACAGGTAAAACCTTCTAATTTTTCTCCTTTTTTAAAATGCCTATTATGGTCTTCATTATTTTTAAATTGGTGGTCTTTTACAATTGAGTGACAACAAAACATTAGCAAATTGAATCTAAATGGTTTTCATGAAAGATGATACGCTCGATATCTCCAGGTGCAAAAGTCCTCATTAAGAATATTAACTGAGTCTTCAATTGTTATTTTTAATATGGTCTTCGTTCTTCTTCTTCAAATTAATTAATTATTAAAGTCTTGATATGAAAGCATATGTCATTGGACAAGTTATTAATGAAGGTTCAACCATAAGTGCAAAAGTTGGCGCAAGATTTGGTAATTGTATGGAAATTGAATTACAAGATTTATGGTATGTTTTGCTTTGAATATACTTAACAAAGTATATGTTAGTATGTACATAATAGTTATTTTTTTTCCTAATCTAGTACTATTTTTTAATAATAAACGGAAAATACCATCAGAGTAACCTTATGGGAGAGTAGAATTGAGGATTACAAAAGAATCAAAGCTAAAAATCAAGATGTTTAAAGCGAGGAAGGGGAGATACACAATGATCCCAAACTTTTAATTATTGTCTTGACCTCCACGTCAATAAGACAAGACAACGGTTAGTTGGACTTTTCCATCTATTTAAATTTCGTTATCTCCTATAAGCAAATTACGTATTCAAATGGATGTTGAACACAGGAAAACCAACTTTTTCTACATCATTGGCCACCAAGATTTAATTCAATCCCGACATTCCAAAAGTAGTACAGTTCAATACAAAGTTCAGGTAATATCATACGTCAATCGTACATATATCAAAAAAGAAGGGCAACAACATGACGAATCTTTATTTTGTAACTTAGGGACACTCCATCGGCAATAACTATGTCGTCAGCTACAATGACTGGAGTTAATCATGAAGCGATCATAGACAAAATGAAATCAGTGGTGGACATTCTTGAGATAGCGAAGACAAAATATGAGCAGGTTTAACCCAAAAAAAAAAATCTTCTATTCCCTTCGATGTACGGTCAAAAGTATTAAGAAAAAACTCAAACATTTTCCACCTCATTGCCAGGATCTAATTTTTTATTGCTTCATTGAAATTGTTGGAATCTGCACCAATAATGGTTGGAGCTACAGTGCATGTGGCATTTGCAAACGAAAGTTGTCAACTACTGCAACAAGGTTAAGATGTATTAACCAAACGTTCTTTCATAATTTGACCCACAAACTCTAAAATCATCTATCTTATATTTTCATGGGTTGTAAATTTTTATATAAATATCTGATATGACAGTTGTTGAGAGTGGTGTATTCTATAACTTAATTAGATCAATATTATTTAACTTTAAAAATTAAATTAGAATTTAATTAGGTCCTAATGTTATTCAAGTTTGTTCCCTTATAAAAACGGATTATTACAACTTAAATCAATGTATAACAATAGCACAGATGTGTAGGAAACGACCATTACTAATGACCTGTACTACTATTACCAAAAAATACCACATTTTAACTTAATTGGAAAAGACTATAATCATAATTAAATTTAGTAAATCAAAAATAGTCAAGTGCAATACGTTAACATTACCCAATTAGCAACAAAAAAGTTTATGCACAACCAAATTATATTTAGACGATTCATCATGTA
>JACYFF010010365.1:17086815-17097694 GCA_017589665.1 Selenicereus undatus
CAAAAGCTGCGATCACGACACGTGTCATATGAAGCATTTATTAAGATTTTATTTTAAAATAAAAATTAAAACAATATGTGATTTAAAGTTATCATAATGAATAGTATTTTTTCAACTACTTCAATAAAAAGAATGAAATGAATTATAGATATGTTAATATTATTATTTCGAAAAATTTAAATTATAAGCTTAATTATAATATTTCTAAAAATATTTTAGCTAAAATTTTAAAATAAACCGTGCGTAGCACAGGTTTAAAGGCTAGTGTTTCCTAGAAGTTAGTTATATTATTGATTGGTGTTTATCATCACGTTTTCTAATACAAGATCTTTCATATCGAAAATGTAAAAAATAATTAAAATGAAAACGGTGACATGTACAATGGTTTTCGACTTAACCAAACAAATGTGTTATTTTCTACTCAAACAAATATTAGCTAAAGAAATAATTCTTGACACTAAAAATAAACAAGATTTAGCACTTTCTACAGTAGAAATGGACAAAAATTAAGTTTTGAAAGATAATCCCAATCCCAAATAGTTCTAAATTGAGAACAAAAAGGAAGAGCTGAGGTATTTCACTGAATAAATTTACTTCCCATAATTTAATAGAATTACTTTTGTCAATTGTTTTTCTAATATTGTGCATTGTTTCGCCTATTTGTTAATTTACAAAATGGTTTCATAAGTTCCTAATAATTCTATTGTGGAAGTTCCATTCTATCAGCAACTTATATTCATTATGCGTCTCTTCTTTTTTTTTGGGTCTTAGATCTTTCATTTCAATGGAGTCGAGCTATTGTTAGTCCAATAAGGGGGTAAAACTCTCTCATCACAGATTTCTTCTATTCGCAAGACTCAAATCCGAGATTTTGCTTGAGGGGAATAAGTGTTAAACCACTTAGACTTACCTGTGTTGACACTTATATTCTTCATGCATAAAGTAGTGTTCAATAATTTTGCAACAAAAGGGTCTATACTTAATTGTTGTGAGGTATATTTTTCCTATGAAGTGTTTCTAGATTTTTTTAAATTTTAATTTCAACATGAAATATATCTTCTTATAAAAGGCTTTTCAAAAGCTTTTTGGGGGGGGGGGGCATTGAGTAGGAAAGTAATTAGAAAAAGATTTTTTAATGATAGCCAATTTTAACCTATTTGTAGGCTGACTGCATGCAATGCATAATCTTCAGTTTGATTTGTTTCTATTTTATTCACGTTTTTAGTGTTTTTTTTCTTCTTTAAAGTTTTCAAAAGTTTGCATCATCATTAATTCTTCATAACATGGATCTATACTAGTAATTAAAAAGTTAGCGTTAAAGCAAGACATCCACCTAATGCAGGGAAGGAATAATTGCAATTTGCAAACCTGTGGCTTGCACAGCTTTTAAGCTTCATTATGCTTCTCTGGGCTAATTATCTTCTAATCTAATGAACCATTTTTGCATTTATAAATGTATGTAACACCCTGTTGTCAGGTTTGGTATACACTAAATTGATGACATAAAGTCTCAGCTCCCGAATACCATCGCTGTAAAGTGAAAAGTACTCACCTTTTGCCAACTCCCTTCCACATATAACATAGTCTCCAACTGGAGATCCATTTCATTAGCCACAAGAATACAGAAAGAGAGAGAGAGAATGAGGAGAGAAAGAGGGAGATACAAGAGCTTAGGATGGCTAATTGTGCCTTGTGCAAGCAGAAAAGCCATGAGGAAGACTGATTCCCAAAAGGGCATTGAGGAAATCCTAAGCTCCAAGCTCGCCACCATTCTCGAAGAGCCTGATTACGAGAGTTTTAGTGCAACAAGCCATCAAAACATCTCAAGAAAGAACAACAGCAGCAATAGCAATAACAGTAACGACAGCAGCAACAGCAACAGATCGTTATGGCTCAAGGGAAGGAAAAAAGGGAAAGACCTAATCCGATCGAGGTTTAAAAAGAATAGAGCACTTATTGTTTCCCATGATCTCTGCATTAAGAGATCTTATATCACTTTTCTTGCTGGATTTGCTGCTACAGGTAGGTTGACTCGACTTCCATGATGTAATAGTTGATGAACATGGCACCAGTAGCCAGCCTGCCAGTTTCATCTGGCATCAAGTCTTGATCTTATTATGGATATCATGACTTAATTCTCCTTCTAATTTAGTTTGATTAAATGTTAAATTTGGCCATTTTCTGTAACATGCATGTATTGATCAAATACAAGATCATCTGCACATACCAAGGCATTATGTAACATTTCCATTTATGTGATATGAAAACTTAGTTTTAATTGGTCTTGGTAACACATTAGTCAGATGATGGGCATTCTTTCAAGTGTTAAATTTGTGTTTTGATCAACTATGAGAAAAATGTTCTTCTTTTAATATATATAGATCTAATTGGAGATAATGATATTTGTTTTCCTTGGCGTTTTGGAAAAAGGTTTATCAAACCTTCACTTTTTCATATTGATTTTTACCATCCTTGACCTGATTATGTAATAATTTTTATCTTTGTTAATTTTTTGTCGGAAATGATATTAAGTCATCCAAATACGGCGAGAACAGTGAGGTGGTTTGAAAAAGTTATAATGGTTTCCAACATAATCTTTTGTAATTGAACAAATTTCTTGAGTGAAATTAGAATACAAAGATAAATTCTGTAACCTACCTATCAACCGACCTATACTAAGGGTCTGTTCTTTGCAATAAGATGCAACTGTAAGCTATAAGAAAATATGATGAACTATAAGAAACTATAAGAGCTGAAAAAAAAGTTGTAAAAAGCTGTAAAAAGATGTAAGGAGTTGTAAGGAGTTATAAAGAGCTGTAAGAAGTTGTAAGCATTAGATGTAAGGAGTTGTTAAATTATTAAAAAGTTGTATAGTATAATTTTTAGATATGTATGCATAATTGTTGGTCTTTAATGTATAAATTGTGAAAACAATTATTTCATGAAATTAAATTATGTGTATCACTAATATTTATGAAATACATTTTACATAAAAAAAAATTATATTTTAACATTATAGGAAAAAATATTATTTTTCTACAATTATCATTTTGGATGATAACTGCTAAGAGAATTTATTGAAATAACATAATTAATAAAAATAAATATTTAAACAAGTCAATTGAATAACGATAAAATAAATTCAAACTAACAACTATCTAGAACGAAATATGTTCTACACTTGAGGTGATTTTTTGGGTAATAACATTAGTTTCACTTCCCTATAAGCAAATTTAAAAAATAACAATTGTTCCTCAACAAAATTGAATAAAACCCTAAAAATGAAATCCTATTTAAATTAAACATTTTGAAATTAAATTCAACTCATTGTTCAATTGTACGATGATAGCAACCAAGCTGTCATTGATAAACTTAGAGATGAAATAACTGAAATGCTTCGACACCTACAGTTTGACTATTTTTATATATAATTCATGTTAAAACTCAAATATAAATATAAGTTTTGTATTATAATTTTAAACATGTTGACTTATTTTTTTCTATAATGGCATATATTCTTCATGTCGAAACTCAAATATTAATTCACATCATTAAATTCTGTTTTGATGTTGATACAAATATTATGTTTAGAAAAAAGTCTTAAGATTTTTCATATTTGTAGTATAGGGGCAGCCCGGTGCACAAGCATCCCGCGTTCACGCAGGGTCCGGGGAAGGGCCACACCCCAAGGGGTGAATTGTAGGCAACCTAACCTGACTTTGTCAGCGGCTGATTCCACGGCTCGAACCCGTGACATATTTGTAGTATATAACAAATATATATATATATATATATATATATATATATATATATATATATATATATATACATACATATTTCTATAAATATGAAAAAAATAAATGATAAGTTGAATTTTATAAAAAATTATATATATATAAGAAGATTTAAGATGTAAGATGTAAAGAGATATAAGGAGATGTACGAAGATGTAAGAAGATGTAAGAATTTAGTTAAAAGATGTAAGAAATTATAAGACGGTGTAAGAAGCTAGAAGATGTAAGCTAAATCCTCGTGGTCGTAAAAAAAAAAGGGGGGGGGGGACCTATATAGTTTTCTTTAATTACGTTAGATTATGCCCCCAAAGAATTATGCTATAAAACTCTTGAGACTTTGCATGATTCCTTCTATCTATGAACTACTAGTGTCAGTTAATGATTTTAGCTTAAAGACCATCGATTGACTAAATTACCCTGTGCATCCGAATCCATCTATTTGCTAACACCCCGTTGAGCGAAGTCCTTTCTTTCTTCGACAATTAGATAACCCAACGCCCATCAAGAACCAAAGGTTGAAAACAAAACACAAGAGGGAACAGGATGATAAACTAAACAAAAGAACATAGAGAATAAGAAATAAACACATAACAAACTGATCAAATAAACATCCAACCCAAACCACTTGCAAGTTCATGAAGGGAATATCAGATGCCTTGTGCCCAAGCTTTTAGACCAGTGGCAGTCTGAATAAAAATTTACAATACAAATGACACATAGGGGAAAAAACACACAGTGGTAAACGGAGCCAAGAATTCAGGGGATTAATTGCAGAGAATTCCCATTCAGCATTAACTGCAGCATTCATATTTGTTTGAATCCTACGAAAAAGATGTCAGCAATCAAGGAGCCTTTGCATGGCCAGTATCTACATGTAACCAAATGCCCACATGAAAACAATTTACAGTATTCTCAAAAATGGCCTTAGTTACACCAGATCTAGGTCAAAAATTTCCGGTTCCCAAAAACTTCAGAATGGAATTCTCTGAAGCATGTGCTACGGATAATATTTCAGAATGACCACTTAGATGACTAGCCAAAAAAGAAATGGCTGATATGTAATCATATACTCTGCTAGCAATTACTGGTTGTCGCCGATGCTTCCGATACAGTAGCTTTAATATGCCAAATGAAGAAAAATGACACCATGCTCGGACAACAGACGGCTTATGACAACTCCATTGTTACTCATCCTCCTCACCAATCGGAGCTTGTAGCCTACCTGGCTTCGGTCGAAAATTGATACCCATTGGAAATGGTTCCTACAACAAAGGTAAAGAGATGCATATCAGCTGCAATTCTCAGACAAAACTTGAAGGATTTTGTTCAATAACCATTTCAACCAAAAGCTTAAGCAAATGATTAAGATGGTTTTAAACATAATATCAAAGTCTTTCCAAACGACTGGTCCCGAGCATAAAACTTGTTCCTGAGCCTTCAATTATCAACTTAAGCTTTTCCATATTTTGAACAAGAAAAAATCGACCAAAGCTTTTGGTTGAGTTAGTTCATGAACAGATTTAACCACCAAACTAAAGTCTCAACAAAGTTGCTCAAACCAATTACCACTAGTTTGTTGGAATGATATTGGGGCTAGCTGGAAATGAAAGGAATTGTTTGTAACATAATTTTTTTTCCCATTGTTTGGTGTAATAGCTGAGAAAGGAAAGAGGTGGTGGGAAGATATGAAGGAAAAGCTAAACTTTCACTTCCCAAACCACCCCCCCTCCCCCCCAAAGAAATTAAAAAAGAAATGGTGGATTTACGAAGGAAAGGAAAATAACCCATGATTCTGATTTCAGCTCCCTAATTTTCTTCTTACTAAACATGGGTGGATGGGATTTTTGCTTAGTGTGACATCTGGATACATGTGCAAGTGTTGTCCATGGCTACTTTCAACGAATTTTGTGTTTGCAGGTTACTTTAAAGTGTCCAATTGTTGTACCCGTGTCTAGGTGTTATGAAGGTTGAAATGAAGAGTCCAAGTAACCTACTGGCAATGCATGTCAATATTAACACAACCTAACCCTTGATAGGCTGTCAGAATGGCTACTTTCAGAAGACCATTTTCCTCACACATTTGCAGGGAGTTCATGATCTTAACCAAACTATTAGGAGGACTTATAACGACTATTCTTCACATAGATATAAGCAAATTTACTACCAAAAAACAGTCAAACTAAAAAGGAAAGAACCACATCGAGTCTAGAGGGAGACGAAAGACAATACAAGTTCCAGAAAAAATCAGAAAGACTGAAAGAACTCGACATTTTCCAAACCTGATCTCCAGCATTTGGACCATCAGTGTGGAACAGTATGGGGCGGCACCTCTTATCCTCATTCATCAAGCTTGAATTCTGGAAGTGTGCAATGAGAGCAGCTTTCCCTTGAATGCGAGCATATGCAAGAGTTGCAACCTTTTCACTATTGAACTTCTCCCACTTTCTGCCCTCAAATGTCTGCAGAAGACATTTTGCCCTTTTAATCTTGATTTATAAGAAATACACGTCTTTTGAGACTAGTATCCATGAAACAAACCTTATGGAATGCAACAATCTGTAGAGGATCAACCATATTGATAAATGCGTAGCCCATGTTGCATTTATTCTGCCAAGTAACATAATAAAGATACAAACAATCATAAAAAAATTCGCACTTTTAGCACTGAAGTAGTGGAAAATCCAAGAGATGCATACCTTGAAATCAATCGGCAAATATATAAAATCATATTTTCCTCGATGTTGCTCGTCAATCGTAGCTAAGAGCATTTTGGAAGTATATCTGGCATTACCAATATATTAGACAGAGGAAATTAATGTAGTTTGTGGGGCCAAAAAGGCAAACGAAACCTTTTCAATAGCAAATTTTCAGCAAAGAAAAAATGAAGTATGCCTCAAACACATCAGTATGTGTCAATTTTTTTAGTAAAAGATGTTCAGAGAGTGATAAAAGATATTCATGAACGTCACTCTAGTTTTCCATCTCACCTGAGTTATTGGTGGACACTTGAAGCAATGTATTGAGACTTGACACTTCACTTTAAAACAAAAACATCCAAGTTCTTCGTAAAATGGGATAAGTCAGACTTAGGTAAGTACCCCTACTGAATACTTACGGTCAAGAGTCAAGTGTGTGTTATGCATGTTAATTGCAGAAGGGCAATGGTACCTCTTTCCCCCCCCCCCCCCGGTTTTCTCCCGTCCATTTAACGTATGACTAATTTAATGGGGCTATCTAGTAAAATTGCCTAACCGGGCAAATTCTATTTGGAAACATCGAACATCAAATCCATCAGAGTAGAGAATTGATGACATACTTGTTAGGAATATTCTTAACCATCAGTGTTGTTCGGGTGTCCTCACACCGCAAAATACGATCAATGTTAAGCTCATAATGCTTCCTGTCAGCATGACTCAAGTTAGCCTCATTTCTACGGCTTCTCACCCGTTCACTAGGAGAACCAAAAGAGGTTGGCAGTGAATTCATTCCACTCCTCTCATGAAACATGTGACCCATTTGTTGAGGAGAGTGTAGCCTGGAAATTTTAGACATCTCAGTATAGGTACTATGAGCACGAGGAAGGCTGCCATGAGAAGATATTTCTCGAGCATGGGCTGGGGAGAACCCGGGAATACCAATACTCCGGTGAGCACCCATTTGATAACCTGAAGTTTCACGAGAATCCCCTATATACACCTGCTGCCTGTCCCAGAGTGAAGCCTTAAGCACAGGTGCTGAACCAACCTGAAGTTGTTGAATGGGTGAACTCATATTCATCGTAAGATGTGAACCTCCCAGAGATCCATGGAGTGCCTCAAGGTAATGTGCATGATTACTAGCAAATGATGGAGAATTCGCCATGAGTAAAGACCGTAGATGATGTTGCTGATATGAGTTGGATTTGCTTGCCACTGACTGATGCACATGGATTCCATTCGGGGAATAGCCAAAAACTGTTAAAAAATGGAAGCATAAAAATAATCGGGCGTTATTAAGAACTGAGAAATTAAGAACATTCTACATGCCAATCCCAAAAGATGAGAGGATGAAAATGGAGAACTGGTGCTAGAGAAGTTTTTTTTTTTTTTTGATAGGGCTAATTAAGGCAATATGCCCAATTGCCCATGCCTCTAAAATTGTCAAATTTTGGACAGAAGCATGGTCATGAAATACTATATGGCCACCCAATGTAAACTAACTTATGAACAAGTACTTAGTTACCATTTAGCGATCTCCAATGGAACATTATTCTCAGCAGACAGTAGATATCATCATCAGTAGAAGAAAAAAGGAAAATTATTTCCAAGTTTTCTTTTCCAAATGAGCTTCAGTTTTAATTGCGGCAGCAGTATAACCCCACAAAGCAAGCATGGCTACAACAGTCTACAATGAAGGAGGTTGGCGAAAGGGTAATTTAGGTCAGGTTCAGGTCTAGTTAAATTCATATTAAAAGGATGTTCGGGATCAAACAGGTTCAGGTCAGGCTATTTAAGCTTGAGTCTTACTTGGGTCTACTTTCCATTCGTCCAATAAGCTTGCCAAAAAATAGCAATCAGAATTGCTCAGAAAACTTTTGACGGTTCAGACTCAATCAAATTTGGGTTTGGGTCAAAAACTGCTTGCCTTGTTGCAAGTCAGGTCCGGTTCTGGGTTCAATAATCAGATGCATGTTGATCGTCAATTATTCCACGTCTATTTTTTACCAACATATGAAAGCAAGGTAATATAATAACAATGACAATCAATACAACTTTCGGCTTACCCCCTTCATTGAGATCCATCGCATGCCCATTTAAGCCCAAGTGATGAGCATCCAAGTTGACTTTCTTTGGCACTTTAAGGCCAATGTTGTCAGCAATGCCTGTCACACTATCCAGAGAGTTCTGAGGAATGATACTGCTTACATTATGTAGCTGCACTTGATGAGAATGAGGATGGAAACTCGGCATGCGATGGTTATCGAGAAGCACTTGAGGGAAAGATTGGCTGGCCTCACCAACACCAAATTCACTCCCAATAGCTGACAAGCTGACTGGAGAGTGAAAACCATTGAAAATGCGAGAACCCTCATGTGGTGATCCATCGCCACGTACCATACCATTGGGCAATCTTGCGATTGCATGAGCCCCTGAAGCATGATCACCTGCATGAACTGAATGGTGTTTCTGACGAAGGCCCCAAGAGTAGCTCACATTTCTTTGGCCTGCCGGTGAATGGTCATCTCCTTCTAAATCTATGCCACCGAACACGTCAAAGTCTTCCAAATCATCACTACCATTGGCATCATTCGAAAGCCCCAACTCATCAACCAGCCCGGAAAAGAGTTCTTCTTCGTCAGGAAGAAGGTTATTGATTGTCTGGCCTTCAGGTTCTTCTTGGGATTCTTGATGGGAAGTGATGGTAGAAGATTGACGAGATAAGAATTTGTTTGATGAAAGTCTCACTGCAGAAGAGTGGTTCATTGTAAGTACAGCAGGTCAAAATGAAGAATGACTTGGATAATACAAAACAAGCAAAATTATTGTGCACTACTCAGACTGCCACATAAATGCACTCTCTTAGATTTGGTTCCACAATGTGAAACTCCCACACATGATTGGATTGGGTTTATGCTTATGCGGCACTTCTAGGAGTAAGCGTTTTGGCAATCAATGACAATGGATCTTACTCTTATGATTAACCAATTCAGAAAGTGAACTCGAGAAGAGGCTGCTTTCGTTTTGAGCCGCAATGACACCAACCAGAGGCCTGTCTGACAGCGTTCTCTGATGCTGATTAATGGACCTTGACAGAGTTCTATGCACACCGACATTTCCATCTTCTGCACCAATTCCGAGCTTAGGATCTCTGAGTACGGGAGGATGCTTAGCAACTGGGGAAACCTTTTCCAAGGAAGACATCATGACCATCTTCCCTGGTTTTCAGTGAAATCCACCAACACACTAAACAAGGAAGAAGCAAAGATGAGTCAAAAAGGGAACAGAATATGTATCCTAAAGCTAGTGTTTGCTCATGATTGCGGATTTATTAATGATTTCTTTCTAAATAGAAAATCCAAGATACTCAGAGAAAGGAACCAGTTCGTCAGCTAGGCATTACATTAAACACACCTCCATTTTTTTTTCTTATTCCTTTTTCTAATGGATAAGTGGCCCATGTATTTCTTGAATAAGACGGTCTCATGGGTTGCTCCGGTGAGACTGACCCATCTTGTTGGCCACATGGCCTAGCCATCTTTTCTTATATATCTCACCAGATAGCACCACCCAACACACGCCCTCACCTGGACGACTGCAGGAGAGCTTGTGACAGAAAGAGGGGCCGGGGAGGGGGTTGTCTCCTCCGAATGCCCCAGTCGGATTCAAAAACCACATTTCCTTAACAGAAACACGGGTCAAATGCCATTAAACCAATTCTTTGACAGTCATGAAATTGTTGCACTAATACATTAGATTCACAAATGTTACTCCGACCATGAATACCTAAACCAGCATATCGCTCAAACTAACCACATTTCCTTAACAGGAACGCGGCTCCCGCTTATGACAGGTTACAAAGTTTCAGATGTATGCAGCTTTACCCCGATGATTATTGGGCTACCTTCCAACAAATGCACCAAATGTACGAGACAGACCACACTGCCCCCTCCAAAAACATAAGCTGGGGATGCCATATGCTAGTGACAAACTGACAATAAGCAGAACCACAAATCAAAACTCTATACAGCGGATTTTTAGCGTCATGTTTGATTCATTGAAGATCCATGAGCAGCAATCGCAGAAAATGAAGAGGGGGCATAAACCCAAGAAACACAAAATTCTTACTATAGAGATCATATAATTTAACAGCTCTGTTTTTGGTGGGTCCTTGAGACACTGTTGTACCAGTCGTGCTACTATTAAACCATATATGACTCATAATACCCCCCCCCCCCCCAAAAAAAAGTAAAGTTAGCTCCTTTGCAGGTAAAAGTTAGATGCAGCTACGCTCCTTTACTAGTTCATTTTCTGGAACGACAATCATTATTATTATTATTATTATTATTATTATTATTATTATTATTATTATTATTATTATTATTATTA
>JACYFF010010365.1:17097704-17139820 GCA_017589665.1 Selenicereus undatus
TATTATTATTATTATTATTATTATTATTATTATTATTATTATTATTAAACGAATAATAATTTGGAGGAGAGAGAATTAAAGGGGACCAAATTAAATTGTGTCAAAATCATAAAAGAAACCCTTTTTCCGCGTCTCATAATATTTTAGCCCCTCCACAAGTTTCATCCTCTCGAGATTGTATAATTCACAACCCAAAAAAAGGACTATGCCAAACCCCAAAGGTGACAAATCTTTAACACTTTTTTTTTTTTTGGTGAGCAAATCTTTAAAACAAATATTAATCATCACAACCCCCCCAAAAAAAGATAAAATCCAATCAATGAGTCCATCATTTTTTATTTATTTTATAACAAAGCTAACCGCAAAATTACGTGAACAAGAAGGGAAATTCAGAACTGGGTAAATGGAATACAACGAGGGAAAAAAAAAAGAAAAACTGATTAAAATGAAAATTTGACAAATTTACAGTCACGGGTAGATCAGAAACTTGGTATTCTGGGTTTGAACTTTGTCCAACCCAAAAAAAAAAAGAAAATTACCAACCACCACAAAAAAAATTCAAAACCTAGCCTTCCCCAACACCCCCCCCCCCCCAAAAAGGAAGCGAAATTGAAAGAGATCTGAAACCGGGGTTGCATTCCAAAATTTGCAAGCAAAAAAAATTAATTAAAGCTTGTTTTTCACGACACACAGAAATAATCAGCATAAAAAGAGAAGGGTAATTACGGAATTTCACAAGGGAGAATTCTGGGGTTGGTGCTGCTTCTGCTACACTTTTTCATGCCCAGGTTCCGGTCGGATCCATGAGAGAGAGACTCGAATTTTCCGGTGAGGTCGGGTCCAACGCCGACGAACCCCTAAAATTCTCTCTCTAAAACTCTCTATCTCTCTAGAACGGTTGGGTACCGGCACTTGGTTTCTGGGTAGAAATGAAAAGTAGAGAGAGAAAGAAGAAGACAAAAGAGAACGGCCGGGTGGTTGGGGGTGGGGGAGTACTTCAACTTCAGGCTAAGAGCTAAAGCTAGAGAGAGAAAGTGAAAATTTTAGAGAGAGAGAGGGGGGGGATGAGACTGAACATCTGAAATGAAAGACTGTTGTATGTTTAATGTTGTTGATGAAAGCAGGATTTAACTCACAGTTTCGCACTAAATCTCATCTCTGTAGACGAGAAAAACGAAGCAAGGCGAGATATTGATGTTACGCGAGATACTGAGATATTGGAGGAGAATTTGGAGCATGGAATTGCTTGCATGTTGTTTGTTTGTTTGTTTGGTCTGAAAACAGTTGTGTAACTTGTGTTGTGTTTCTCTCTCCTCGCTTCTTGTGTTGTGTGTTATTCTGCAATAAACTATATTTCGCATCAACGAATCATTTCAAAAATGCTTTCCTAAGGTTTTTTTTTTTTTTCTTTTTACATGGAAATTCACATGATGAATGAAGGACCACTTCACTTCTTTTGAAATGGGGATGGGAGCATGAGATTAATCAAATCAAACCAAATTAAAATGATATACTAAACTAAGGCCATGTTCTTTTTTGCGAAAAATAATAGATGTGGGATTGGTGAATATAAAAAAAGGGGGAAGAAGTGGGTGAGAGTTGATAAGAATAGTATTTTTTTTTTTTTCAAATGTGAAAAAAGGGGAGAAGGAGTGGGTGAGAGTTGGTAAGGGGTGGTATTTTTATTTAAGTGTGGGAAAGAGTGAGAAAGGGGAGAAGGAGTGGGTGGGTGTGAAATGGAGTAGGTTGGGTTCATTAAACTACGAAAAAAATCGGGCCTAAGTATCTCACATTTGGCATTGCATATATGTCGGATTAGATATATATCATTATATTGTATCTTTTATGATTGGATTGTTAAGGGTAATTTTATGTTAGATGACATAGATCAATTATTAATTGGCTATTTATTTACCGTATATAATTGATGAAGTCTATTAATTTAAAGAAGGGACAGAAATATAATAATTAGTTTTATTGTTGTTTATACCCACATTAAAATGTCAAAATTAAGGAGCGAATATTGCATGTAAATGCCTATTTTCATGAGACTGGTCTTGGGGCCTTTATTTTTTTTTTTATGTTGCAATCATTGCTCTTTTTGGTAGAACTGTTGTATTTTGATGGCTTTCGTCATGTTAGCTTTGGTACATCACCATTAACCCTTCGGAATTCTGTTAATCTATGTACTATTTTATTGCAATGCAAATAAAATTTATTGACGAACTACGGTGGTGGTTGGTTGGGGGGAATGATTTTTTCAAAAAATAATTTTTAAATTTTTTGTTGTTTAGTACAATAAAGAATGAAAAATTATTTTTCAAGAAAAATGATTTTTTCTCCAATAGAGGAAAATGATTTCCTTTTTAAAAAGATGAGAAGTTGATTGTCCTCATTCAACTCTTTAATGATATAGTCAGTTAAAATTTAGGTGCAAAATTTGATTTTAACAGTTTGAATCAAAACTTGACCATCCGATGAAAAGATTAAAATAAACTCAATTCTAAATTTTCAACGCAAATTACTTTAATTTAATCAACATTTATCTCTACTATGACAACTTAATCGACATTGTTTGCTACTAAAACAATTTAATCGACTTGTCATTAAAACAATTTCAACGGTTTAGATTGAAACTTGATTATCAGATAGAAAATATTAAAATAAGTTCAAATTCAGATTTTGAGCTTAATATTCTTTCATTTGATCAACATTTTTTTTTCCACAACAGCAATTAATTGATATTTTTCGCCGCTTAAATAGTGCAATGGATATTTTTTTATCATTAGAACAATTTTAATAGTGTGGATCGAATAAACTTGATCATCAGATAGGAAAAATTAAAATATGCTCAAATTCATATTTTGAGCACGACATTCCTTCATTTAGTCAACATTTTTCTCCACCACGACAATTCAATCGACATTTTCACCACTTAAATAATTCAGTTGATATTTTTCGTCACTAAGATAATTTCAACGATTTAGATCGAAACTTGATTATCTGAGAGGAAGTATTGAAAAAAACTCAAATATGAATTTTAAGCTCAAAACTACGACCATTTAGTCAACATTTTTCGTCATTTAAACAATTCAGTTGATATTTTCCTTTTTGTTATGGAAAATGATTTATCTTGTACCAAACAACGGAAAATATGACATAAAAATTAATTTTTCTTAGAAAATGATTTTTCACAAAAAATGATTTTTCGGAAAAATCATTTTTCTTTCAATCAAACACTACCTAGAAGAACAATGCGAGTCGATTCAAGGAATCAACTTGTATTTAATCTGAAGGTAGTTTCAAGTTTAAACCTTACAAATGCAAAAAAGTTGTGTCAAGGAGCTCTATCTGATATGGAATGGAAACTAGCCTCACTTTAGGTAATAAAGGGTTAGAGACTGAAGAAAAAAAAACAAGAGTAGCAAGTAGCAAAACACGAAGAGGGAAAATAACTTTTAGTAGTTAACATGCTAGCGTATCTCCTATTATTTAAGTATATTTATTTCCTACTTAATAATTTAGACTATCTAGCATATCTACTTCTATTAAATGTGTAATTGTATTGGTAGCATACTTAGATTTGCAACTACCATGTGTGCTCGACTTATGTTATTTCCTTATTAATAGTTACACTACCTAACCAATTATTCTGTTTGCACATACAATTGGAGTCGCAACATGCATCAACTCCAAATTACTTTATTCAAACACTATTATATTTTTTTTAAATAGTGCATTAACATGAAATTGTATCTTAAGTGATAATCATTATTAATTATGTTAATTTTCTTTACTCTTTCTTACTGTCCTTTACTCTGACTATTATACATCCAATCATAAGAAGAGAACCAATTCTCTCTTACCCTATATTACTCTCACCTTCCAGACCCCTTAGGGCTTATAGGTGGGTGGGTGCCATTCATTCTTTTGGTTGGTCAAGCACCAAGGTTCTTATGCTATAGTTATTGACCCATGTGGCTTGTCATAGCAATGGCTCGATTGTCATCTTCCGCATCACCCTTAAATCCTTTCTGAAGATAAGATGAGTCGTGACCAGTAGGAAAGGAAATTTAGATTCCTGCTACTGATGATTAAGATAAAATCTCTTTGGATCCTTGAATCAATCATCTTTGATCACATTGTAACCTACCTATTAAAATAGTGATCATAAAATCCAAATTATAGTTAGACAATAAATCTAACTTATTGAGCTATATAAGATCTTGATAAATGTAATGAGACTGAATGATAGTAAATTTATTCAGTGAAGGTTTTCTATGTGTAGTGACAAACTTTATTTCATTTTTTACCCTTCAACACCCACCCCCAACGCACATGCAAAAAATAATCAAAGCAAAAACAATTCCTTCCATAGGACTTCAGATGGACCTTTCTAGGTATAAGTAGTTTGTGAGACATGCGTCAATGCTAAATAATGGTTGTAATAACGATTAAGAGTTTGTTCTATTTTACGTTTTAGATAGATAGATAGATGTAAGGAGCTGTAAGAAGTTGTAAGGAGCTGTAAGGAGTTGTAAGGAAATGCAATGAGCTGTAAAAAGATATAAGAAGCTGTAAGGAGCTGTAAAGATAGATGTGAGGAGTTGTTGAATTGTTGAAGAGTTATATAGTATAATTTGTTTTACAATGAACGTTTTGGGTGAAAAAAATAATATTAAAATAATATACTTATTGAAAATAAACAATTAATTAAGTTAATTACACAACAATAAAATATATTAATTCCCATAAATTTGGTGAATAAGATTTCGTCCACTTGAGGTGATTTTTTATATGAACATTAGTTTGATCGAATAAGCAAAGTATAAGAAAAAATAAAATAAATTTTTTTGACAAAATTGAATACAACTCTTCAAATAAATTCCTATTTTAAGTAAATAATTTTAAATATAAATAAATGTATGGTCATCTATAATAATATATATTTCATGTCAATACTCAGATATAATTTACGTCGTTATATTGTATTTTTATGTTTATGTAAATGTTGTGTTCATAAGATATTTATAAATTTGAAATATTGGTAGTATCATTAAAAAAATATACATATTTCTGTAACTAAAATAAACGAATGTTACAGAAAATCTATGAGATGTAAGAAAAGGTATGAAGATGTAAGGAGATGTAAGGAGATATAAGGAGTTGTAAGGAGATATAACGAGATATAAGCTCTTAACTAAATCTTAAAAAATGCAAAATAGAACAAGGTCTAAGTGCAAGTATCCACTTACAACAACAATAAAAAAAAAAAAAACAACAACAATAATAACTCTTAGAGCTTGTTCTTTTCGTTGGTAAATTGGAGTTGGTGAAATTAGGGTATGTTCTTTTCGTGAGTAAATGGGGGTGGGTAAAAGGTTGAAGTTGGTTGAGGTGGGTTGAGGTGGATTGAAGTTAGTATTTTTTATTTTTTTAAGGTAGGTTGAAGTAGGTTGAAGTGGGTTGAAGTAGATTGAAGTGGGTTGAAGTTAGTATATATTTTTTTTTGTGGTGGGTTGAAGTGGGTTAAAATAATGAGAATGTAATTATGTGTGATAATTTATGAAGTTATTGTAATTTTTAGTGCATTTTTTCACTGAATAGTAATTTCACAATTTTGTAACTATTTTTCTGGAAGTTGGTGGCTGACACAACTTGTCAATTATTTTTAACGATTTGGGTTACAAAATTTATTGATGATAACTTTTTATATACATGCCTTTTTTTTGGGTAAATTTGAAAATACCAACCTAAACCAACTTCAACTTACTTTAACCAACTTCCACTATCAACTAAAGTTCAATTTATGATATTAAAAAAATTCAATCTACTTCAACCCACCTCACCCTTTTGCTCGCCCCAATTTGCCGACAACAATAACAGACCCGTATTCGAAAAATTCAGATGTAACAAAAGAAAATAGTATAATTGTAAGTGTTACAAAATATATCTGCAATATAGATTTGTTGTTAATTTTTAAATGTAGGAGTTGGTTGAAAATATAACATTAGAACTTTTCTAATTTTATAAAATACGAAAAATTAGGTTGTGAAAAATAATAAAAATATGATATAATTTGAAAAGCGTATGACAGCAATATATGATGATGATAATTTGAAAATTAAAATAGAATCGTATTTAATCAATACTGCCTGATGCATCATGATAATAAAAAAAATGGAATCGTATCTAGTTAATTCAAAAATACCAACCTCAACCTACTTCAACCGCGTTTCATTAGTTTAACCAAGTTTAATTTATCACATCAACAAAATTCAACCCATTTCAATGTACTTCAACCCACCTCAACCTACTTCAACCTACCTTATCCTACTTCACCCTTTTACCCACCCCAAATTACTTATAAATTTTCACCATTTTCAAAACATACTACTTTGCGAATATAATTAAATCTCACATGACACTTTACAAATTATTAAATTTATGAAGGGGTGGGTTGAAGTTGGTTGAGGTAGGTTGAGGTTAGTTGAAGTGGGTTGAAGTGGATTGAAGTTGGTATTTTTTGTTCAGATGGGTTGAAGTTGGTTGAAGTGGGTTGAAATAGGTTGAAGTGGATCGAGGTTGGTAAATCGGAAATGACATACGAAAAGAACAGGGTCTTAGTTGAAGGAGGTTGAAGTGGATTAAAATTAGTATTTTTTGTTGAAGTTGGCATTTTTTGTGTTAAAGTTGGTTGAAGTAGATCAGGGGCGGATTTAGCGTGGTGTCAGTAGGGTCACCCGACACCCCTTCAAAAAAAAATAAAAAAATTAGTGTGTAGCAAAAATTAGAAAAATTAGCAATTGCACATAAATATAGGACTAGGCAAGATGTTGCAAAACGCTCCCTTTAGCCTAGCGGTTCAATGCATATTATCTAGTTGGGTGGCACCTTGAGGTCGCTTGTTTGATCCTCCTTGTACACACTTTGATCTTTTTGCCCAGCCTTGAACAGTTTGCGCCATCTTTCCCATTTTTTTATAAATATTTTCACTGCATTCTTGCATGTTTTGAATTTTGTAGAATGCTTTGTCTAGTCTTGATCAGTTAACTAAAAGTGTTTTTGGGGGGGGGGGTTGAAAGACACAAAAACAATCTGTAACATTTTAGAACATTGAAATACACAAATACAATCCATAACATTTTAGAAGAAGCCTCGAGTTGGCTAATTGTCATCTTCAATATAATCTATATTTCTTTTTTTTCTCAAATTTTCCATACACATTTGCAAATTGCAAATGAACACACAAAAGATAATATGACACAAATGAATTAATCTCAAATACCCTCTATCAATCCAAGCGCATTAATCTACCCCTTCCCTCTATGACCTCCTTCGACAACCTTGGGTAGATTTACAATCGACAAGAACACTAATTTTAACTTTGGAGAATCGTTGTCCTAAAAATTAGTGAAGACTAATTTAGCTGTGATCTATCACAGGGGCGAAGCTATGATTCAAAACAAGGGGACGAGATTAATAATACACATAATATAAACTTTAATAGTTCTAAAAATGAAGTGCGTAGCTAATACATTCAAGAAAGTTGTCATCGACGAGATCTCATGTTTTGAAAGTAAAGTATGATATCGTCGTTCGACAGACTTTTAAAAAGATTCAAAAAAAAATTATAAGGAAGGCACCACAAGGAGTTAAACCCACGACCTCCCACATGGAGCAACAAGCACCCAATCAATCTGTTGTGCACTCCTTTATAAAGTATCTAAGAACTAATTAACATATATTTGTTTCTTGTTTTCACCAAAATATTCCACATTTAATTTTTTTCCCAAAAAGTTGGGAGGTCAATTAATCCCCCTTGCCCCTTAATGGCTCCGCCATTGATCTATCATCGTTGATTTGTGCATGTCATTAGTGTCTACTGTAAGTTGTCCTCTGCTATATCTAGATTTTATTTGAGGCTGCAACGTCTCAGATATAGTGGCGTATCCAGGAATTGAATAATACTAAAACTATTCCCCTTGCGATGCAAGGTGTTAGAAATATAGGTTTTGTTAGTTAGTTAGCCTTATGCTGATGTGGCACCTCACCCAGCTACCAGATTCTTTCTTCTTCTTTTCTATTGCAACAAACCATAAAAGGAGCTAGCCTCCTTCAAGTTGCAGATGATGGAAAATGTAATACTTCTCTCTGCTTTCTCAATAAAGATTTTTTGGTTTTCTCTATCTTCTGTAAAGTTCAAGATGGTATCAGAGCGTATTGAAGATCCTAAATCTTCAAGACTGTACAAAATTCTTGCTTATCGATCGCTCGATTGAATAGCCTTTTCAAATTCGATCAAGCTTTACATCACTCCTCATTTCAAGCACCTTTGATTCTTTCTTTTTGTTTCGAGTAATTGATTTGGTTCATCAGTTGCTCAAGCCCTAATCTCGAGATTCAATACCTTTCAGTCTAGCTTTTGATCTCTTTTAGGAGATCTTATGCCATGGCAGCCATTGGAGGGAACAGGGTACAAATTGAACCTTCAGATCCATTGTTCTTGCATTCTTCAGATCAGCCAGGCCAGACTCTAATTGCAGATGTCTTCAACGGAGAAGACTTTGATAACTGGAAGCGGTTTGTGAGGATAGCATTATCAGCTAAGCACAAGATTGGCTTCATTGATGGTAATAGTGCTAAACCTGAGTCATTATCTCCCCTTCTCCCTTACTGGTAGGGGTGTGCAGAAAAACCGAAAAACCGCAAAAACCGAACCGAAAAATCGAACCGAAAAATCAGTTAACCGAACAAAATTTTCATTAAAATCGATTCGGTTAACCGAACCAAATTTTTTTTTCGGTTTTCGGTTCGGTTACGGTTCGGACTATTTGAAAATTCGGTTAACCGGCGGTTAACCGAACCGAAAATGATTTTATTTTTTTAAAAAAGTATACATAAAAAATAAAAAAATTAGGTAAGAAAGTGCACTTTTTTATTATTTATAAATGGTTACCAAAGTTTAATTTTTATAAAAAGAATTTAAACATAAAAAATAAAAAATTTAGTTAAGAAAGTATAAGTTTTTAATTATTTGTAAACGGTTAACCGGTAACCGAACCGAAAAACCGGTTAACCGAAATTTTCGGTTCTGTTACGGTTCGGGTTTTTGGCGAACCGAAATTTTCGGTTCGGTTACGGTTCGAAATTTTTTTGAACCGCAAAACCGGTTAACCGATTTTCGGTTAACCGAAACTCCGGTTAACCGGTTTTGCACACCCCTACTTACTGGCAGTGTTGTAATGATATGGTCCTATCCTGGTTGCTTAATTCTGTTCATAAAAGCATTCGAGATAGTGTCATTTTTTTGTGAAACCACCAGTCAAATGTGGAAAGAATTGAATGAACAAGATGGTCAGTCAAACAAGGCCAGGCACTTTCAAGCTCAAAAGGAGGTATGTTGTATCTCTCAAGGAGATCTTGATATAGCATCTTACTTCAATAAAGCTAAACGCGCTTGGGATGAATTCACCTCTGCTAATGGCATGTCGTGGTGTGGATGCAAGAAGTGTGAATGTGATGTTAACATCAATGAGAAGTTACAGGCATATCTTGAAGAACAAAAAACCATACAATTTCTCATGGGACTAAATGAGTCCTATACAGCAGTTCGTGGCAACATCCTCATGATGACTCCTCTCCCTTCCTTAAGTCAAATTTACTCTTTGCTTGTCCAAGAAGAAAGACAAAGGCAGGTCAACTCAAACACAGGGAATCTCTTCCAATCTGAAAGCACCTCGTTTAGTGCAAACACCGGTAGCAATGTCACAAGAAATGCTGGCTTTAGAAGGTCAGATACTAGAAGGACGCAATTATTCTATGAACATTGCAAAAGAACCGATCATACAATTGACAAATGTTATAAGCTCCATGGCTATCCCAGTTCAAACAACAACAACAGCAACAAAGGGGGGAAAAGTAGTGGCAAACAAAGCTTCAGAGCTGCAACCAATGTCTGGGGAGAAACTAAGAACCAAACGGACAGCACAACTGTAGCTTCACCTTCTCCCACCATGATCCCTGGGTTAAGTCAAGAGCAAAGCTAGCAGCTACTGTAGTTCATATCAAATCTGACTGGCACTGTTGGCACAAAGTCTATGGATGCTTCAGCCTCAACAGCTCATATGGCAGGTATATACCAAGCACTTAATGTTGTACATAGTTTCTGTGCATTGAGTCATGATATGTGGATTCTTGACTCCAGAGCAAGTGAGCACATGAGCTCCAAACAAGAGTTCTTACATGCTATAAGCAAGTTAGTTTGCCCCATAATGGTTAACATGCCAAATGGTATGAAGGTTAAAGTGACTCACAAGGGCAAACTCAGAGTCAGTCCAGATCTAGATCTTGTGCTAGATCATGTTCTACTTGTACCTCACTTCAAATTCAATTTACTGTCAGTTAAAAGGCTGTGTGAGCAACTGAAATGTATGGTACAGTTTAATGAAAGTGTGTGTACAATACAGGGCCTTTCTCTGAAGAGGCCTCTGGTCATTGGTAAAGATCAAGTGGGGCTATATGTTCTGAACAAAGAAGCAAGCCAGAGCTGGGAACTACAGAAAAGAAACCAAGGCACTCAAGACATTGCTACAAACTATGTTGAAGCAGAAGACAATGGAATAGCATATATAAATAGTCATAATAAACTTGCTCGGGGTGTTACTTTTGATATTTGGCATAGAAGGTTGGGACATATGTCTGATACAAAAATGAGACACATTCCTACTGTTGACATTTTGAGCAATAAAGATCAGATACAGATTTGTGATGTATGTCCCAAGGCTAAGCAACATAGATTACCATTTCCCCTCAGTAGCATCTCTACTGCTTGCATCTTTGAATTGATTCATGTTGACACTTGGGGTCCATATCTCACAAAAACACATGGAGGACAAAGATATTTCCTAACCATTGTGGATGACTTTTCTAGGGCCACCTGGGCACATCTCATGGTGACCAAAGATGAAGCAATTTCAGTTTTAAGATCTTTTGTTCTTATGGCTAGAACACAATTTGATGCATGCATCAAAGTCATTAGAACTCACAATGCATTAAAGCTAAGCAAAAGCAATGACATTCTGGATTTCTTTGCCTTACATGGGATTGTCCATCAAACAAGTTGTGTACAAACCCCTCAACAGAATGGTGTGGTTGAAAGAAAACATAGACACTTACTTGAGGTTTCAAGAGCCTTAATGTTTCAATCTCATTTACCCCTGAAATTTTAGGGGACTGTGTACTTACAGCTACATATTTGATAAACAGAATGCCTACAAGGCTATTGCAAGGGAAAACACCCTTTGAAATACTTCATAGAAAGGCTCCAAATTATGATCATCTAAGGACCTTTGGATGTCTATGTTTCATGTCTACCCTTAAGCAAGGGAGGGATAAATTCCAACCAAGAGCTAAGTCTTGTATTTTCTTGGGATATGCCTTTGGAAAAAAGGCCTACAAGGTAATGGACCTGGATTCTTACAAATTTTTTGAGTCCATAGATGTAATCTTCCATGAGAACACATTTCCTTTTGCTAAGCCACATGCAGCAGAATTACAACAGAGTCCAGGCTTGTTTCCCAACCCACAACACTTGTTTGAAGATGATGTTCCATACAATGATGATTCCAGAATCAGAATAGAGCCTCAAGACCATCTCCTTGAGACGGGCAGAAATTCACTTGCACATTTAACCCCAAAACAACCAAGGAGATCCTCTCGACCACACAAGCTACCCTCCCATTTACAAGATTATGTCTGCTGCAGTTCACTCAACTTCAATGAACCTCATTGTTTTTGCACATTAACTAATTTTTGCCTACAGGACAGTCCATGTGTTACAGCAACAACACACCCTTCAACAGACCCTCCCATCACTAATCCAGAAAGTTATGAAGAAGCTGTGCAACACTCAGGTTGACAGAGAGCAATGCAACAGGAGATACAGGCTCTCAATGATAATCACACCTGGGACATAGTCTCTCTTCCCCTGGAAAGAAGCCCATTGCTTGCAGATGGGTCTGTAAGGTTAAGTGCAAAGAAAATGGGAGCCTTGAACGATTGAAAGCAAGGTTGGTAATCAAAGGTTTTACCCAAAGACCTGGCATAGATTACACGGAGACATTTTCCCCTATTGTTAAAATGACCACCATTAGAACTCTCATGTCTGTTGCAGTCAAGAAAGGATGGAAATTACATCAACTCAATGTCAATAATGCATTTCTTCATGGGGACCTACATGAAGAAATCTACATGAAATTACCTCAAGGCATCACATCTGACATTCCTCATGCAGCATGCAAGCTAAAGAAATCACTTTATGGCCTAAAACAAGCTTCTAGACAATGGTATGCTAAGCTTGCCCAAACCCTTTATGCTAGAGGCTATCATCATTCTTCCAATGACTATTCCCTTTTCTACAAAAAGACATCTTCTGCTGCTGTGTTCTTAGCTGCTTATGTGGATGACATCCTCTTAACTGGAAATGATGAATGTGAAATACAAGCCTTGGAAGCCTACCTGGATGAGACTTTCAAGATCAAGGACCTTGGACTTGCTCATTACTTTCTCGGCTTAGAGATTCTTCCCCATGATCATAGTCTCATTCTCACACAGAGAAAGTTTGTGAAAGAGTTATTACAGCAATTTGGAGATCTCGATGCCAGTCCTGTCATAAGTCCTCTAGACCCTACAGTCAAGCTATTGGCAAATGAAGGGGACTTATTCCCAGATCCTACATTATACAGACAAATAGTAGGAAAGATGAATTTTCTCATTCACACTAGACCTGACTTGGCCTTTACTGTCCAACATCTTAGCCAATTCATGCAAAGCCCTCACACTTGTCATTACCGTGCTGTTCAACATGTCCTCAAATATCTCAAAGGCCAACCTGATTTAGGCATTGTGCTTCACAAGGAGGCCAATTATGGCTTGCAAGCCTACTGTGATTCAAACTGGGCTGCCTGTGCTCACACAAGGCAGTCTGTTAGTGGCTATGTGGTCTTCTTTGGCAAGAGCCTCATTTCCTGGAAATCCAAGAAACAAGGCACGGTTGCATTATCCTCAGCTGAAGCAGAGTGTCGAAGCCTGAGGAGACTTGTTGTTGAACTAGCCTGGCTTACTCGTCTTTTGAATGAACTCACCATTGACTCTGTTACCCCAGTCCCTGTCAAATGTGACAGCCAAGCAGCCATATACATCGCAAAGAGCCCGGTCTTCCATGAAAGAACTAAGCACTTAGAGTTGGATTGCCATTTCGTGCGAGAAAAACTCGATGGGCTAATCTCCCTCAGCCATGTCTCCACCAAACAGCAACTTGCTAATATTTTCACTAAATCCCTGTCTGGGTCTGTGCATCATGACATACTCCACAAATTGGGGGTCCAAGCACCCACCAATTTGAGGGGGGGGGGGGGGGGGGTTAGAAATATAGGTTTTGTTAGTTAGTTAGCCTTATGCTGATGTGGCACCTCTCGCAGCTACCAGATTCTTTCTTCTTCTTTTCTGTTGCAACAAACCATAAAAGGAGGTAGCCTCCTTCAAGTTGTAGATGATGGAAAATGTAATACTTCTCTCTGCTTTCTCAATAAAGATTTTTTGGTTTTCTCTCTCTCTTCTGTAAAGGGTTGAGGTTAACAAAATGCCAATGTCCAAAATTATGACTAATTCATCAATAATATTGTTTTCATCATTTAGATTTATATTATTAGTTAAATAATCTTTTTATCTATTAATTTTTTTGGGTTTACACATGTGTTATTTTTAAATATGCAAGTAATTATTTATTAATGATATTTCTAAGTAATTGATCAAGAAGAAGATGAAAAGTATTGTGGAGTACATAAAGAAAGATAAAAAAAGAATTGTATGCATGCTAAAACACACAAACTGAATTTAAATAGTAATTAATAACCTATCCAATAAAATTATGACACTTGGTAAAAATATGTGAAGTCACTTAATTTTATATATAGTTATATAGATAGATGGTGTCGGATTTTGTACTTAATATTTGTCTAGTTACGATGTAACCCTTAATTCTAATACATTTTCTTAGTCGTATTTTTTTTGCAATCAATTTGTATTTTCATTCATTGATCAATCATCCAAGAGCCATCTAGAATACAATCACAATAATTCACAGCCAAATAAGGGGTGAATTAACACACAAAGACAATCAACTAGAACTAATGTACCATGTAGCTAAGCGATGAACTAAAACATTACCTCCTAGAGGAACCCACATAGCTTTCTTCAACTTACCCATGCATCCTCCAAATTCTAATAATATCTTCTAGTCGATCTGTGTCACACCTCCACCCATATTGACGTATTCCACTGTCGTAACACCAAATTTTTATGTTCAAACCTCCAAATTTGTTTTTAAATTCGCAAATTCATCAAGTGGAGGTTGGATTGGGGCAAATAACACAATTTTGTATGCAATTAAACATGACTCTATGAATAAATCACTAAATTAAACATAATAGATTGCAAATTCCAAAAGAACAAAATTATAAACTAAAAAATGGACAACTAAAAAAATAAAAAGCAAAAATGTTGCTACATAGATTCGAACATGTGAAACAACTAGTACTAAGCAAGTCAAGTTTGCACCTTACCAATGGGTAATGACAAGCAATTTAATTTAAATAGTCAAAAATAAATTACATTTTGCTTCTACACAAATCCCCCCAATATATACAAGGGGTGTTTGGTAAAAATAGTTGTTTGAGCAAAAATAGCTGTTTGAAAGGATTTTAGTCATTTGACCAAGCCAAACAGCCAAAATGTGTTTGGTAAATAGTTGTTTGCAATAGCTATTTACCTCCAAAAAGCTTTTTTTGAAAAAAACTATTCTCATTAGCATTTCGGTAATAACTTTTTGTAGAAATGACATAATTGTCCATAAGTTTGAAAGAATTACACCACATGTCATTGAAAAGTAATTTATAGATAAGGACATAAATGAAATTTTATGAAGATATTTTTTTAGAAACAGCTAGTTTTACCAAATATTTTTTAAAAAAATAATTAATTCAAACAACTAATCGAAATAACTAATTCAAATAACTAACAACTAATACAAATAGTTAACATCTATTTATCAAACAAGACCATAGTTAACTATGTTAAGCTAACATTGCAATATAATTTCATGATCAGTCTTTCACCTCTTTCATTTGAGCTAGCATGTTGAAGACACCGGCCGGTTTTCTAATCATCATGAAAAAAAAAGAGTAACTAACGATTAAAATAAAATTAACATGAGTGCTTATATGAGACAATTTTGCAAATTTTATAATACCAATCTTCTTAATTTTTCATCAAATTATTGACACTGTATCCTGTGATATTGCATTATGATTGTTAAAGTTGTAAAGTGTATATTCTTGATATTGTATTATTCTCTGTACTATTTAGGGAATCCATTTGTAGAAGGTTTACTCTAGAGTTATTCACTTTCCTCTTTCTTCAAGGTTATATACATGTATATATTACAATGCCATAATTAATAAGAAGAGAGAACACTTTTCATCATTCTCTCTAATTTACTTGAGTTAACATGGTATCAGAGTCTACCACAAAAATGTGTTAATTTCTTTTTCTTCATATTATATTAATTAGTGGCTCACACTTTGTTCAATACTCTTTCTTGCTTCTGAGTTCTGTGTGCTTCGAGATTGGCCTTGAATGCCAATTCTCTCTCCTCCCACAATTTCTACTCAATTCTTCATATACATCCACGACAAATTCTACCAAACTTACATGCATTTCATTCATTTAGCAATTGTTGGATGAATCTTGGAGGTACAGTCATAATCGGTCATCCTTGATTTAAATCAATTTGGCAGAGCTTTGTTTTTGGGGTTTCTCGGCTTCATTCCTTCAAATCTATCCCAAGCACACTCAAATTCCAGGTTGTTGCAATTCGTTGATTTTGTTGCTACAATTCGTCCTGCTGCTGTTGTGGAATTCCCTAACTATTTCAAGCACACTTGAATCTCAAGTGTGATTTTGCTCAATTAATTGTGATTACACAAGTTTTCTTGTTGGGTAGATGGAGAAGTTAGATGTTGTCCAATCAATTAAAACCATCATGGATGGTTCAAATTATGTAATATGGTCCCAAGAGATGTCTAGCTTTCTCAAGGGGCATCGACTTTGGCGTTATGCCAGTGGTGAAATTACCAAGCCAACTAAGCAAAAACATGAAGATAAGCCCAAATTCTATGAACGATTAGAAGAATGGGATAGTAAGAATCGTCATATTTTAACAAGGATTCGAAATACCACTATTCCATCTATCAAATTGCAATTTGGTCGGTTTGAAACTACACAGGAAGTGTGGGATTTATTATCTAATCGGTACTCAATAATTGATATTGCCCATCAATATCAACTTTTTGAGAAGCTTTCTCACATGAAACAATATTCTGGACAGTCTGTTAATGACTTTTTATCACATATGCATGCTGTATGGGATCAGGTGGCCTTGTCTGAACCTCAATGGGAGAATCATAAGGATGCTGAAAAATTCTTCATGTACCGTAACAATATGCGTGTTATGTAGTTTCTTATGGCTTTGCACACTGATTATGAGCCTACTCGTGCTTTGCTTCTTCATAGAGAGAAGTTTCCTAAACTCGAAAGTGTTGTTGCTGAACTTTTATCCGAAGAGACACGACTTGGCATTCTTAAAGCTCATAAATCAGAAATTATGCTGCCAAACGTTGTCTTGGAAACTTGCTCCTCTACCGACAAATTCTACAAGTATTACAAACGATCAAGGCATCTTATTTCTGAATGTCGAAGGTTGAAAGCTAAACAGAATAAAAACCTGAACAAGCAATTCAACTCTCCAAATCATGTCTCAGCAGTTGTCAGTGATCAAGTACCTTCATCGATATCTCTAAATGGTCTCCAGGCTCTTCTCAGTCAGTTAGCTGGAAACACGACAACTTCATCCACTTTGTCTACAACACCAGGTACATCATCGTCTTGGTTTTTTTATTATGGGTGTTGCAACCACATGACTTCTAGTTCTGCTGCTATGGTAAATAAATGTTGTCCAGTTAATAACTCACCTATTCATACTACTGATAGCTCACCGATGCAAGTCAGTCATGTTGGGGATACTTCAACCGCCAATTTATCATTAGCAGATACTTTTCTTGTTCCTAAACTTGCATTAAATCTCATCTTTGTGGGTCGGTTGTGTGAGCTTGGTTTAGATGTACATTTCTCGAGTCGTGGTTGTCATGTGCAGGACCCATAGAGTGGACAAATCCTAAGGACAAGGCGTAGAGCTGGTCGATTGTTCGAAGCTATTTCCTTAGAAGTTCCACCTAAGATTAATAATCAGTGTGCAACAACCATACCACAAGAACTTTGGCATTCTAGATTGGGTCATCTTTGTTCTTCAAGATTGCAATCTTTAATTTCTAGTGGTGTTTTAGCTCAAGTCCAACAAAATGATATTGATTGTGTCTCTTGTAAGCTTGCAAAGCATCATGCCTTGCCCTTTAATAACAGTAACTCTCATTCTGCTGCACCCTTTGATCTTGTCCATTCTGACATTTGGGGACCTTCTCCCAATGATACGTTGGGAGGATCAAAATATTTTGTGATATTTGTGGATGACTATTCACGATATACATGGATATTTCTGTTGAAAAATAGGTCTGCATTGCAAGAAACTTATTACAAGTTTGCAGCTTTGATTAAAACTCTGTTCTCTCAGACTATTAAAAATTTTCGATTAGATAATGCTATGGAGTATCGTGAAAAGAATTTTTTGCACTTTCTGGCCCATGAATGGACTACTCTTCAGCATTCCGATCCAGGAACGTCATAACAAAATGGTCGTGTAGAGAGAAAACACCGGCATATATTGGAAACTATTCGAGCCTTATTAATTTCTTCATCTTCTCCAGAATTCGTTTGGGGAGAAGCAACTCTTACTGCAGTTTACACCATAAATCGGATTCCATCTCTAGTTATTGAAGACAAGTCACAATATGAACGTTTGCATGGTACTCCGCCTGATTGTACTAATCTTCGTACTTTTGGCTGTGCATGCTTTGTTCTACTTCAAACCCATGAATACAACAAATTGGAGCCAAGAACTCGCTTATGTTGTTTTCTTAGATATGGACTTAAACATAAAGGTTACAGGTGCTGGGATCCTATCTCCAAATGTGTTTGCATTTCATGACATGTGGTTTTCTGGGAGCATAAGATGTCCTCATCCTTTTCATCTTTTCAATCAAGCGAAAGTGGGACATCCTATTTCACAAGCTCAGTGAGTAATCTATTCCCAGAAGACCATGTACTAGATGATATCTCACAGGACTTGACAGCACTAAATGAAAGTGCAGGGTCTTCTTCCATAGGGTCTTCTTCTGATGATCATGCCCAACAAGATGAAGCTCCTCTGGCTATCTCTCACCAAGTGACATGAACTGCCAATGAAGGGCTTCTGATAATAGTGAGAGTGTTGCGTGCATTGATTCCTCTTATCAAATGGAAACATCTACATCTGAGTCAGTACAACCTCAAGGTACCTCTAGGGTAAGTTAAACACCTTCATATCTCAAGGATTATCAATGTTATTCTGTTATTGAACCCCTTTATGAACCACTACATATCGAGAAACAAGTTTTAATCCTCTATGGTAACAAGCAATGACAGATGAGTTGCAAGCATTATACAAGGCACATACTTGGGAGTTGGTTGATTTACCTCCTGGAAGGTCTCTAATCGGGTGTAAATGGGTTTATAAAATCAAAACTCAATCAGATGGCTCTATTGAGAGGTATAAAGCTAGATTGGTTGCGAAAGGTTTCAATCAAGAATATGGGATAGATTATGAAGAGACATTTGCTCCAGTTGCACATCTTATTTCTGTTCGCAGCTTACTTGCAGTAGTCGCTTCTCGGGAATGGCAATTGTTCTTGATGGATGTGAAAAATGCTTTCCTCAACGGAGATCTGACAGAAGAAGTTTATATGCAACCTCCTTCGGGCTATGATCATCCACCTCAAAAGGTATGTCGTCTTTGTCGAGCCTTATATGGTTTAAAGCAAGCCCCACGAGCCTGGTTCGAAAAATTCAACAGTACCCTTCTGCAATTTGGGTTCACATCAAGCCCTTATGATCATGCGTTATTTATTCGTTGAACTAATAAAGGATGTGTTATGCTGCTACTTTATGTCGTCGATATGGTTATTACTGGAGACGATTTACATGGCATTACCAAGTTCAAATCATTTCTTAGCCAACAATTTGAGATGAAAGATCTTGGTTACTTGAGTTATTTCTTGGGTTTAGAAGTTTCATCAGATTCTGAAGGCTACTATTTGACACAAGCAAAATATATCACTGATTTGATATTTTGTGCAGGCTTAACTGATAGCAAGACCACTTCCACTCCTATTGAAGCAAATGTTAAGCTTACTTCTACTGATGGTAACCTGCTCGGAGACCCTACTCTATATAGACAACTTGTAGGTAGCCTTATTAATCTGACAGTTAGACGCCCTAACATTGCTTGTGTTGTACACATTGTAAGCCAATTTATGACAATGCCACGATCAACTCACTCTGCCGTAGTTCTCCACATTCTTCGTTATGTAAAAGGGACTATGTTTCATGGACTCCATTTCCCTTTTCGCTCATCCCTTAAATTACAAGCATACTCTGATTCTGGTTGCGCAGGTGATCCTACAGATCAATGTTCCACAACTGGACATTGTTTGTTTCTTAGAAATTCCCTCATTTCTTGGTGTAGTAAAAAGCAAACCGTTGTTGCTTGATCTGGCACCGAAGCTGAGTACCGTGCCCTTGCTGATGCCACCTCAGAACTTGTTTGGATTCGTTGGCTTCTTGAGGATATGGGGGTAGGCCCACAAACTCCAACTCCTATTCATTGTGACAATCGTAGTGCCATCCAGATAGCCCACAATGATGTATTTCATGAGCATATGAAACATATCGAAGTTGATTGCCACTTTGTGAGGCAACATCTACTCCAAAATGACCTTCGACTTGTTTCTGTCTCTTCCTTGGACCAGCCAACAGATTTATTCACAAAGGGTCACTTACCTGGACGCTTTAGTGCTCTGTTGTCCAAGCTCAAGATGGGTTGTAACCCACCACCTTGAGCTTGAGGAGGGATGTTAAAGTTGTAAAGTATATATTCTCGATATTGTAATATTCTCTATACTATTTAGGGAGTCTATTTGTAGAAGATTTACTCTAGAATTATTCACTTTCCTATTTCTTCAGGGTTATATACATGTATATATTACAATGCCATAATCAATAAGAAGAGATAACACTTTTCACCATTATCTCTAATTTACTTGAGTTAGCAATGATAAAAAGTAGATCATATTCTGAGACATGAAATTATTATCTTAAGATCATAATAAATTTTATTTTTACATAGTGTAATTTGAAAAGTAAGAATCAATTACAATTTCAAGGTTGCAATTTATTACTTTCAGAATTTGAGAAACTTTTTCATTATATACAAAACCACAGGATACTAAAATATCAATAATTCTTTTATTTCTTATATCGCATAATGTTTTTCAATGTTAAAATCTCACTTTACAAATTAAAATTATGCTTTTTTTTACTTCTCTATCGTTATTTGTCGGAAAATTTTCACAACATCTATGTGAAATGCATATAAGAAATATGAAGAGGTAACAAACTGAATGAGACTTTATTTCACATAACCATGCATATTGTTTGCTTATGTCAAAAGACTTATTTCATTTAAAATCTTCCATGATTTATACAATAAATTTGCATGTTTGAACTTTTTACTAGTAATTAATCACATTCTTTGTTTTAAATTTATTTTTGAAAATCAAAATCAAATTTCAAATAACCCATGAAATGTATAGTAATTACCGACACTCCCTGGTCTAATTTCGTTTAGAGCGAAACCCGTGAAACCTTATGCTTGAGTATTCCCCCAATACGTCTATCATACTGGGAGCATATGCTCCCACAAGCCACATCATCAAATATATATTAAGAAAATAAATATATGACAAATACACGCGTGAAATATATATATATTTGTGGATAACGAGAGTATGTGCTCCTGAGAGCACATAAGAAATTGTCGTATTCCCCCAGCCCTCACAGTCACTCTAGAGCTGCTAAAGTGTCTTCCATGAGTGACGATCTCAAACGACCATTCCATTAATTTTATAGTTAAGTCTTTAATAACAAGTAATTTTTACCCTGGGATGTACGGTGGTGCCAATTGTGTCTCTAATACTTAGAACTCCCTTGTTAACATCGATTGTATTAATAATTATCTATAAAATCGGTCTTTATTTTTGAACTTTTCTTAAAAAGGAAAAAAAAACATCTTAGGATTTGTTTCACTTAACAATAAGTCGAGTCTAGAGGTTAAGCTTACGCTTTTTCAAGTGTTAAATGATTCAAAGGTCAACAATAAAAAAAAATTTAATCTTTCTTTAAAAAAAAATTGATTACTATTTTTCAAGGGCTCTCCATTTAGTCCAAGTTATAGATTTAAGATTGTCAATTTGACCTCTTGACATGCAATTCTCTCTCAAGCTATCACTAAATCAAGTATAGGTTTCACGATCTAGTTGCGGATCTCTCCTTTCGGTAGTTCACTCAACTTTGGACAAAATCACCCACAAAGTGTAATACCCCGACGCTAATTTGCATTATTATGCACACTCAATTAGTTACTTTAACTTGACCGGTTAACAACTTAACATGGACACTCAATTCAATATTTGGAAACTACACGTTTTGGAAAGTGCAGCTGGTATTAATGGCCTCACGTGAAGAATTTTAAAATTGTGCCCATTTAATTATTTAAGACTAAGGAAAACAATAACATAATAATAAGATCTTGGACGGGGGAATATGCATGTAAATGACAAAGTTCAGTTTATAAAATGCATGTTTAAATTTTGTTATTTAGGTTAGAATGATCTAATATAATTGAGCAAATAAATAGATAAATAAGTTATTATATCACCCAATCAATTAGCTAATTAGATAATTACAAAGGAAAGAATACACTTTAAAAAAAAAGTGATAAAAATAAACAACAAGATGAAAAAGGAAATAAAAAAAATAGAGATAAAAATATTCAAGATGCATTAGTTTGGTCCAAAAATCCAAAGCTTCCATTTTCTTTTTCCTCTTTTCTCATTCCGTGCCTTTCCCTGCCAACGCCCTACACCACCGCCAGTTGCCGACCGTCGCTGCCAACCTCCTCCCATTGCCGCCCAAAGCCACTGGCCACCACCTCTATGTACCCCCATCCTCTTCGTCTTACTTTTTTCACCTAAATTTTAAAGGTAAAACCCAAATCTTGTCCACTCACTTTAATATGATACTACTAAAAATTCATCTTATTCTGACGGAATTTTCCGATGAAAAATAGGTTGGTTGGAATCTCCGACGGATTCCAACAAATTCGCTAGAATTCCAGCGGATTTTCTAGCGGAATCCGTTCCGACGGAATTCCAACAGGTTCTCCGACGGAATTTCGGTCGGAAAATATTTTTAAAAAAATTTAAAAGTTTTTTTAACCTCGACTTGAATAGAGAGAAAATTCAAATTTTTTTGAATATTCCGATGCAAAAATACATCGGAATTTAATTCCGACGGAATTTCTCTTATAAATTTCACTCCATGCTTCATGTCTCAATGCTCATTTTGTAAAATAGAGAGAGATAAAGAGAGCGAGGGAGCACCACCGTTTGATGCCTTTTTGCCGCCTTCACCTTGTCCCGCCGTCATTTGTCATCGACTTTTTGAAAATGTTTTCTCATGCGTAATTTATACAAATTTATAGTGAATTAAGTACATACGTTGAATTTAATAATTTGTATAATTAGTTTGCATGTAATTATGTAAATTTAATTGTCTATATAGTTAGTTTGTTATGTTGATATTAGTTTGTTAGGATGATAGTTTGTTCTTAATTTTGTAGTTTATTGTTAAAGAATATAATTTTTTTATTAATTAAGCATAATTAATGCTAATATCAATTTACCATCATTGGTAAGAACTTATTGTGTATTAGAAACATTGGAAAATGTTTTTGTAGTTGGGTACTGTATTTTTTATTTTTTAAAATAAAATTTAAAAATACAGATGGAATTTCCGACGGAATCGATGGCTTCCGATGGAATTCGTATATTTTTTATATTTTTTAAATAAAATTTAAAATTGCCGAAGGAATCCCGACAGATTCCAACCGAATTTCCAACAGATTCCGACGGAATCCGCAAAAAATAATTTTTTTTGAAAACTTTTTCTGATTTTTTTTTTTGCATTCGACAGATGAATCCGTCGCCGCCTTAATTCTGTCAGTATGCAGTCCGACAGACTTGCAATTTCAGTCGGAACGCATTCCCCACCAGCCTTATTCCAAAGGACAGTATCGGCCGGAATATCCGTCAGAACTTTGTTTTTCTAATGAAAAATGTTGCTTTTTTCGTCGGAAAAAACTGCTTTTTTTAGTTGTGGATGTCGATGAATTCTCTCAAATTGATAAGTTGGTGTACTTGTTTGAGTTTAAATAGATGTTTAAACATGAATTGGAGTATTGATTTTGCTTGTTTGAAATTAAATGAAATGAGCTTTAGAGACGTTGGATGAAAAGTCTACGAATAAGATAGTACTGGTGGAGCTTCTTGTTCTTTCTTAAAACTTTGACTACATATTGTTAGTTGAAAGAGTATATAGCTCTTTCGGATTAGATATAGTGACTAAAATTGATTGGAGTGAATTAGTGAAAATCCAATTAAGGAATGAAGAGAGGAAGAGGAGTAAATTTGAGATTTAGGAATAACTAGCTTAGTTTAAGTAATATATTAAAAGTTTAAGTGAGTTTTGATGTAGGTTAGTTGAATGGATTGAAGTATAATCTTCACTTGTAAAGTTAGATAGAATAACATCAAGTTGGGAGTCAATAATTTCTGAAGTCAAAAAGGAAAGATTAGCCTTTGATTTGAGGTATTGCCATTGATCTATGGAGGGAAACCTTGTTATTGAGTGGGGTAGGATAAAATTAATTAAGCATATTATATTTCAAGAAGCAACTTAACTTCTGATCAAAGTATCAGTGTGAATAACTTGGTACATGCTACAGAAAGGAGCTTGGGCTAATCATTAATCAACTGATTAGCTATGGTGAGGTAATTAGTTACTGGGAAAGTGATTAATTAGGGGCTTGAAAAGAAAAGCCAATTTGTAAAAGAGAAGTTAATTATTAAGCTATTGTTAGCCATGTCTTATCAAAATAAGAGAAAGGTGAGATAGCAGTATGGTTAATAGGGATGGGACCACAATTCTAATTTTTGCTAAATGGATAATGAGAAGATAAAATATATTTTAATTAAACACAGTTACAAGTAAAATCTACTTTAACTTTTGGAGGAAACGACCTTCTAACCTTTAGTTTGGTATGACAATTAGCTCATTGCAATGAGACAAATCATACTAATCTAACCTATTTGATGCAATGTCCCATAGTAAATTATTAATCAAGGGGGTGGAATGGATATTAGGGGTTGTTTGCTTTGAAGAACTGTAATGGAATGGTATCAAAGAATGATACATGGAGGATTTGGTATAAAATTTGAATCCTTTTTTCAATTGTTTGGTAGCGAACTGGAATTATGGGTGATAATTTCACTCGTATCTATTGAATATCCATTCCATCCGACCCAAAAAAGTGGGTGAAAGCTCGAAATATGTGAATGATGGATGATGGTTTGATGGATTGTGTTGGATCCAGATGATGCTCCATCTGACCCATCACTCGATCCATCACAGACTTAGTTATCGACTTCGTTATCCCCTATTTATAATTAGTTTACTTTTTATTTTTGCTCCTGAAATTTTATCCCTTTTTTGGACAACTATATATGTTGTTAATTTTATGATTTTCATCAAATTATAATCATAAACATGATATTTATTTATTTGTTGTACCTAAAATATCTTTTTTAAACTTTTCAAAAGGCAAAGCTCACTTGTTCTTTATAAGTTTGTTAACATATTAGACATAAGCTTTTATCACCTGTTTATAATCCGAACCACCCATTTTCAACCGCGGATGATGGATGGATAGATTGGATTGAATTTTCACGGATGATGGATGCATTGGATGAAGCGGATGAAAGCAGGTGATGGATGCGAATGATGGTTCACCTGACCCGAAACCCACCCATTATCATCCCTAACCGGAATGTAATCAACTTACTGTTTGGTTGCTAGTTATGGAATGAATTGAAACCTGTTTTTATTTTAAAACTATTTTAAGCCATTGCAGGCTATATTTTTTTGAACTTATATTTGTTTTTATAAAAAAATGAAGCATATTAACTTACTGCCTAATAAATTGTGTTTTGTGTTGTATTTTTTACGAATTAATGATTTTTACAATCCTAAATTTTTTTGAGTGTATAATAATTTTATTTGTAACCTAAAAGATTACTTTTGTATGTATTTCGTGAGGAATTATTTGAAACCTAAGAAATTATTTATAACTAGAAATCATTCACAAGCATTAATTAAGCAGGCGGCAAAATTATTTTGGATTGAGTTTCCTTTCTTTTAAATAAAAACATATGGTGTTTTCTAAGGGATGAGTAAGTGTTCCCCTTGGGGGGGAGGGGCTTCTAGTCCCCTAGTTTTAGGGGGAACTCGGTACCTCTGGATGTCAAGTTCCTTGCCTAAAAATGCCATACCAAACATTAAGGTTACGAGTTCTATTCCACTTCTTTATACCAAACACCCCCTTAGAGGTTCACAACAAGGGAAAAAAAAGCATTACTTGATGGGAAAAATAACAACAACAATAACAACAATAGTAGCAATGATGACAATAACAACAACAATAACAGTAACAATAAATTAGAGAGTGGAGACTATAAATACATCCTATTTAATAAAGATATACAAGTGTAGTGCATTTATGTAATTAGAATTAACAAATCAAAAACCATGTAAACTATCAATAATTTTAGAGTGTGTTTGAAATCAAAGACAAGGTGATCGAGCCATCTCCTAGTCAATTCCCAAGGAAGATAACATATTTCAAGAAACAATATATGTTTACAGTCTATACCTTTCGAAAATTCACATGTTTCTCTTATAAATATCAAAAGTTTCATAATATAAAAATATTTAATGAATCATTTTCAAACATTTCTTTCTCATGTGATAGTGTGAGCCCCACTATATCATATCAGATCATATCAATTATATCTGACCAATGTGAGCCGCCTTTAGCCCACCAGATTTCACGATTGCTCTAGGTATGTACATATGAAGGGGAAATCCGATGATTGTATATTACTAATATAAAGCGCTATCTAGATAATAAACCCTCAACAATTTTATATAAACTCTATCCATCTAGTTTCGAACTAAAATGAATTGAAATGGGCGTAATCACTGAAAAATGAATTTCACTATAGGGGTAACATGTTGGGGTTTGTCTCATTCTTTGAGATATTTTGTGTTTTGCTTATGTTTCAGGCAGAGTATTGTGACAAAAAGAAGTATTGGCTGATCTCCTAGAACCTCTCATGTTCAAGTGGTGCTACCAAGCTCAGAGTAACATTTCCTAGAAGTCCTAAAATTGCTAATTTGTTCTGGGTTTATAGTTGCATTATGAGTATGTTCTACATTCCCTAAGAGGCAAATTAAGCATCTGAATAACAACGTTCAATATGGTTGGTATAGGCTAGATAGCCTAATTATATGGTCTGATTAAGTCTTGTCCCTCTATGGGAGGGCGGTAACATCCTAACCTCGTGTCCTTCGCTGTGCTAACTCGTGAAGATTAGTTAATCAAGACTAATCAAGCTATTATGGTTTAATTGGGGCATTACACAAAGTAACAAAACCCAATAACTAGATTGAATCAATTCCAAAACAAGATCAAGCACAATAGTTCAACAACTAAAAGTCCAACATAACATCATTGTTTGGAAAACTACTCACTCAGTTTAAACTAACAAATTCAAAAGAGTCTAAACATATGAGTTAAACTGATATAAGAAGAGTTTAAGAAGAAAAGATAAAAGAGATTGCTCGTTCAAAGGTGTTCCTCTAGAAATCTTCTGATCTTCAAGGTCTCCAAAATTGCCATGTTTGATACACGTACTATACTACCATGTTTGATACAATTTCCGGATTGTACCCACTAAATTAGTTGTCACATCATTACATCTAGAGTGCTTGAGACTTGGCAACAAGGGGTTAAATTTGTTTCGTATAAGGATATGATTCTCAAAATCTTCAAGCAATCTCACATATAAGCATGCATAATATTTATTCGAGTTTCACACTCTAGTATCTGGAGGTCTGATTAATAAATAAAGTAGTTCAAAAGTATGTGAAATTGATAATTTAGTACCTTAAGATTTTAAGGAATGAAGAGTTTTTCCCTTTTCCTGACAAAAAGCTCTAACAACTATATTTTTGGGCATTTTAGAAATTATTGATGACTCCAAATTGGGTAATTTTTGCATTTGACTATTGGGTTCTAATAAGTTTTGCTCTCCATATACAATATTAATGACGATATCAATTAAATTCTCATAATACTAGTGACAACTCTAAAATGAGCATGCTCAAACCATTAATTAGCTTAATTTCTTAATAAAAAAAAACAACAAAAGTTAGTAAAATCATAAAAAATATTAACATTTTTGGGGGTCGTGCATAATTCTAGAACTTCTTTTCAATAGAGGACTAAATTGTTGATAGCTTAAAATCTTATGGCTCATTTGGTTCTGTGTAATTGAAGTGGTAATGTAATCAAAATGGTAATAATGATTCCATTACCATGTTTGGTCACTATTAAGTTGATGTAATTAAGACTGCATTGTAATCACATTTACCTTAATCATATCTATGCAAATATAATTATTTGGATTTTCCTAAGCTATTGTGATTGCATATTTTGAATCAAAGTCTATCCAACCATAAGTTATTATATTTGAGAACTTTCTCTCTCTTATCTCCATTATCTCTCATTTGCTTCCCATATCTTAGTACTACACCAATACGTTTTTAAAGGTTTGAAGCCCCCTCACCCCCTTCTCTCGATCTCCACTTCATATTAGATAAAGTTTAACTCAAACCATGATCATATTATTGTAAATATATTTTTGTATGTTCTAGGTATTATCTCTCTCTCCCCTCTCACATCATCATCATCATCTTCTTCTTCTTCTATCTCTACTTGCTAAACTTGAATAATATTACATTATTGTAATACTGTAATTTAAAAGAAATAGAGTAAAGTAAGTCTCATGTGAAGCATTATAATCATGATGATAAGATATTAGATAATAATTATCAACAAAGTTACAGATAATTGAAGTAAGCAAAATAAAATACGAATCAAATACAAATACTTCACGTCATGTCTAAAATTAAATATTATTTGTAAATGAGTCCATCCCATTAAAATTGTAAAAACTTTGTAACCAAATATTGTAATGTAATTATTATCCTATTCTATTACACTGGCCATTGCATTACATGGTTGATTCCATTACGTAGTGATTGCATTACTTTCAACCAAACACTATATTAGAGTATTAAATTATCATTTCCACAAATTCAAACCACCGTATTCATTAGTCATATCTCAGGACATTAACATATCAATTAGTCTATTTATTTTCTTAGCTGTAGTTCAATTTTCTTTGAAATATTCACATCCATGCATCTTTTTTTTTAGGTATTGGATCCTTCCGTTACTGGTTACTACTAAAAGTTATGTTTTTTCCGACGGAAAATGCTGACCGAAAAAGAGACCGTCAGAGAGGCTGACGGACATGGTGACGGAAAAACGAAAAAAGTAAAACGAGGCGGTAGGTGTTCTGACGGACTCTTATTCCGTCGGAATCCGTCGAAATCCCGACGGAAGTCCAACGGAATATCCGTCGGAAAAGTGGTCAATGTTGACCAGATCTCTGCAAAAAAATTTTGAATTTTCCAACGGAAAAATCCATCGGAATTCCGTTGGAATTTTCGACAGAACATTCCATCGGAAAATAAAAAAAATCAAAATTTAAACTTTTTTTACCCTTAGTTGATAGAGGGAAAATTCAAATTTTTTTGAATATTCCGACGGAAAAATCTATCGGAATTCCAACGGTATATTCCATCGGACATTCTCTTATAAAACTCGCTACTCGCTTCATTTTTCCGTTGCTCATTTCGTGAAATAGAGAGAGACAGAGAGAGAGGGAGCATCGCCACTTGCCATCGCCCCACCGCCGGTTGCCGCTGTCACCTCCTCTCGTCGCCATTCGTCGTCAACTTTTTGATAAGGTTTTCTCATGTGTAATTTGTGTAAATTTATTCTTAATTAAGTATATACATTGAATTTAATAATTTGTATAATTGGTTTGCATGTAACTATGCAAATTTAATAGTTTATATAGTTAGTTTGTTACGTTGATGTTAGTTTTGTTAGAATGATAATTTACTCTCAATTTTGTACTTTGTTGTTGTTAAAGAATATAATTTTTAATTAATGAAGCATAATTTAATGATAATATCA
This sequence comes from Selenicereus undatus, assembly GCA_017589665.1. Classification (NCBI taxonomy): domain Eukaryota; kingdom Viridiplantae; phylum Streptophyta; class Magnoliopsida; order Caryophyllales; family Cactaceae; genus Selenicereus; species Selenicereus undatus. Next base: position 17,127,319 of record JACYFF010010365.1, read on the forward strand.
ATTTAACGCAAATGATGAGAATTTATCGCATGTTAGATACATTTAAAAATATTTTTATAATTTGGTATTATATTTTTTATTTTCTAAATAAATTTTAAAAATTCCGACGGAATTTCCGATGCAATCCGGGGAAAAAAAATTGAAATTTTTTTCGCGAATTTTTGTTTGCATCCGACTGATGAGTCTGTCGCCCCTCAATTCCGTCGGCATTCCGTTGGAGAAGCGGTCCAACAGACTTATTATTTATGTCAAAACGCTTTCCCGACCCTCCTTATCCCGACAGACGCAATCGGCCGGAATTTCCATCAGAAAATGTTGCTTTTTCCGTCGGAAAATCTATCGGAAAAGTTGATTTTTCAGTAGCGAGAGTAGAGCTATTGTTGGTCAAAGAAGGGGTAGAGCTCTCCTATTGCAGATTTTCTCCATCCACATAAAACTCGAATTCGATACCTTACTTAAAGAGAATAAGTATCAAACTACTTAAATCAACCTATATTGGTACATCCATGCATGTATACATACATGTTAAAACAAAGTACCATAAGACTAACATTCAACATACGCAAACTCTCACAACTTAGGAATCCCTTACCAATAGACAAACCAATTTCATGCCTAATTATAATTATTGTTATTTGTTAATAATATACTAACTAGCTGTTACAAAAAGGATCATTAATGCTTTCTTCATTAAAAAATTTTCAACTAAATTTTTATCAAACTAATATTAAAAATTAGTATGTATTTATGTTATTAATTTTTTAATCAATAATTTAGAATTTTTTTGGATGACCTAAATTTTCAAATCGTTATATAGAAATCAAGGTATTAAAATATTTATCAAAATTGAGCAAACTATAATCTGTTTTAATACATTAGAAATTTTAAGTTAATTATTTTTCAAATGCAGAAAATAATCAAATGCATCGAAAAAAATTAAAAAATGTTCTGTTAGCTTAGGCTGGGTACTGCCATGCAAAGAAAAGCTACCTTACCTTGCTGGGAGGTTCCATATGGGAAAACTATACTATGGTCCCCCACCCCCCATATGAGGTTCTTTTTTACTAGCGGCTAGTTGTTAACTATTTGTGTTAGTTATTAGCTATTAGCTGTTTGAATTAACTGTTTGTATTAGCTGTTTGAAGAAAGCGGGACCCACACTGGGAGTTTGTTGTTGTTGTTATTATTAGCTGTTTGAATTATTTGTTTGTTGAAAAACTATTAGGTAAAATTAGCTGTTTCTGATAAAGTTATGAGACAAAAAGCTAATTCTTCAAAAAGTTCTTCCAAAAAGCTCATGCAATTAGCTTTTTTAAGTTAGCTGTTTGAGTTAACTGTTTGTATTAGCTATTTGAGTTAATTGTTTGTTGAAAAATTGTTTTGTAAAACTGTTTGTGATAGAAAAAGCTAATTTTTCAAAAAGTTCTTCCAAAAACTCATGCGATTAGCTTTTTCAAGTTATCTTTTTGGACCCAACAAACTCTTCTAAAAAGCTTTTTCACCAAATACCCAAATTAACTTTTTTACTTGGTCAAACAACTAATCTTGATAATAATAATAATAAAAAAAACTCTTTTTGGTTAAAAAACTCTTTGCCAAACACCCTCATTATCCTTGAAAACATGACAATAATAACTAAATAGAATTTCTAGTATGAACCCTTATTTAATGTTTCGTTGAAATTGCTATTGAAATCTCATATTCTAAGCATAGATAATGTAAGGGTAACTTAAAGAGCACATTCATTAATTAGCTGTGCGTTTGTTGTAGTATTAATTTGCTTTTTCTTAAAAAATTATGTTTTTCAGTTGAAGGGGAAAGTAATCTGAAGATCCAAAAATTCAATCTTAAAATTTGGAGTGCTATTTTGTTCCATGCCTAACTGATCAATGAGATCAGACATGACTGCGAAGGCTACGGATCGGCCATTTGAGTATTCGACTTACAGCTTGTTTGTTTCACTAGAACATATCGCTACTATTTCTTACTGCTGTATCCGCTCGTTGTCACTCTCTTCGATACGTATGTTTTTACAACTACTAATGGCTCTTCACTGCTTATTGCTAAACTTTACCATTCCTTATTGCTTAGCATTTGTTTATATGTGGTTGAAACGAACAGGCCTTGAAGGGGTTATTTAAAAACCATCTCAACCAAAATTTCAATTAATAATTGAAGGGTAAATGTTATATTAGCTCTCCTTATCTTGAGCTGTAATCAATAGAGAGGTGGTTAAAATTTGAATGTGAAATCTCTCACTCAAATGGACTTTGACATTGTCGCAATAGCAACTTTATTACTTATTTTGGTTAACTGATTAGAGTCTCTTTAAGTAAGAGATTTGAAGTTTGAATATCAACATCGATGCATATTGACTTGTTTTGCAAGATTAGTGGGAGCCTTTACGACATCCATGACTCAGACTACAAGACGTTCGTGTGACGTGCGTGATAGAATATAAAATTATTTCAAAGCGTTTAACCGGCCATTAGCTTAAACTTTTGATAAAATTGACCAAAAACAAATATTATATTGAAGAATCATCTCAAGAAATAGATTAAGTTAATTATTTAAATGTTGAGGAAATACTTTATGCTCTAACAATATATAACGAGGTTAAATTCTATTTTCTATATTTATTGTGAGTCAGTTGATTAGATGACATATATGAGTCATTCTAATCCTTTGACAAGACTATGGGTCTCTACTAATACAGGTTAGTTCAAATGGTTTGACAATTGTTACTTTTAAGCAAGGTCTCGCGTTTGAATCTTGTGAATGAAAAAAACTTGTAATAGGAGAGCTCTACTCCTTATTGGGCCAACAGCAGCTCGACTCCAATAAAATAGAAATTCAAGAAAAGAAAAAAAACCTATGGGTCTCTAACCCTAGTAGAAAATTTTCCTTTATTTTCCATGATAATTATCTAGCCATAATGTTCTCTAGTGCACTAGAAAATTGGTCTCATTTAATATGAGGAAGAAGCAAAATACCGGAATTCGGGTAATGGAATACGTGTCGTGTACGAAATGAGATGGTTAGGGGAACAAACTAACCCAAACAGGCTGTCCCAATGCCCTCATTTGTCCAAATGAGTTTTCTGTACTCTTCCATATTTCACGCTATGCCTATTTTCTCCAATCTCTTGTGCACTAGAAACTTGGTCTCATTTAATAGGCTGTTTTGTTTAATTACATTAGTACTACTTTTCATTCCAAAGGAAGATATAGAAGATTAGTATAAATTTTGATATTAAAGTTTGGATAAAGGTCATACTTAATCAATTAAATGAAGGGTGTGGTTGGAGGAGGGGAAAATCAATTAAATAATAGTAAAAGGCGGAGGGGAAAATTATTTTTAGAGGAAAATTATTTTATCCCATGTGAAGAAATTGTTTTACTTTGAAAAAGTACAAAAATTGATTTTTCAGGACCAATTTTCGTTGTCCAATTTTATCTCTTATTCTATTTTATTTTAATTGTGCCCAGAATCACTATATTTTCACTCTTATTTTGTTTCTCATTCTTCCCCTCTTCTTCATCTTCATCATCTTCATTGATGATTTCTATCGTCAATCTTTACAATTTCTTCTTGAGTTTTCTAACCTTATTACTATTGTCCTTTTCAAGAATTTTGCAATCTGAGACATTCATTGTCTCTCCCTTCACCATTTTCTTTAATCTGGGTTTAATATGACTCAAATTCTATTGGGTAATCCCTAAAAATAGTGAAAAAAATTGAGATTCATTAATGTTGACTCTCTTTTTTCTGGGTTTATTATCAAGTATATTTCTTGCTAGTGTTTTGGGTTTGATTTTGAAGAGGAGAGAGAAATAGAATTCATTGGTTAGGTCAGAGCAGTAAGCAGCGGAGGGGATTAATGATAAAAAGAAATGAAGTGAGGGTTGGGGGGGGTTTCATTCTATCAAATAGCAAAAAATGAAGTGGAAAGAAAATGATTTTTCATTCTACCAAACAGCTAAAAATGTAAGCGAAAAATCATTTTTCTTAGAAAAATATTTTTCATAGAAAATGATTTTTTGGGAAAATAACTTTCCCTCCTACCAAACACACCCGGAGTGTAGAACTGTACGAAAATTTAAAGTGAATAATCATGATATTGGTAAGTAATTTGTAATCATCTCGATCTTACATGAATTGTCTTCTCACTAAATATGTGATAAAGTGAAAATTATTAGGTATATTCCGAACATCTTCACGAACTTGCCCCCTCCGCTCTCACTTGATACCACCCCACATTTTTTTTTTTGGTAAGAAAGGAAAGACATACAATCTAGGATGCCCTTCTCTCAAGGGCTCGTCCTAGATTATCCTCAATAAAGATACGCCCAAGGTCCCGATGCGAAACCAAATTCCACACAGTAGTTGAAGGAATTGAAAGCTCAAATTTAGCCAACCAGTCGGTGACACTATTACCCTGCCTAAAAATATGATTGATAATAATATGGTTAAAACTAGCTGCATGGCTATGATCATAAGGGACATAAAAATTACATCCAACATTGATCCATATATCATCAAACACATGCATATAAGAAGTTCTAATATGAAGTTATTTGGCAAGTTGAATCGAGGTACTTGCTTTTATCTGTACATAATTCAAAGTATATTTTTTAATAATCAATATTTATATGCTTCATTTATTAAATTTTAACTATAATTATTCATCACCTATAATAATCGTAAATTTATAAAGTCTGGTTTTAAAAAAAAAGTAAGTTACTCCTCACCTTAACCCTTCAATCAAAGAAAATTTGTACTGGACTTTTTTGTTGTCAGAAACTAATATATTTGACTGTCAATTTCTTTTGCAAAAACTTTTAAAATAACTCTAGTGACTTGCAGTAGGATTCCCCTTTCCCCTTTGAAAACATTGGGTTAGTCAAAGATTCAGCATTAAAAAGAAAGTCAACGAACCATTATTAAAATAAAAAGAGTGTATCTTTCTATGCATATAATACATAAGGTCAGGTCAGTTATAATTGTTGATAATATTAACTATGCAAAAGATAATAATCATTCACACAATTGTAAATGGCGCCATGGGCCGTCCTATGCAGAAATAATTTCATTTGGTGCACCCACTTACAAGGATGCAGTACTTATCACCACCAAACAGGCCTTTAATTAAATGACTTTCTGTCAACTGATCAGCATTGTGCTTGCACCTCTTTTTGCAAGGCATTTAGGGCGTAAACTAACGGTAAAAGCTACAAAATTTAGTAGTAGGAGATATGAAGCAGTAAACAACAGTAAATATCGCAATGTATAGAGTAAGTAGCGAGCGAGAATTTAAAAGATAATATAGGGTTAGTTAAATGTAATGCAATTCAATCAAACCTTTGTAATGCAATCATAATTATATAATGTGTGTTAATTGTAAGTACAAGGTAGTTATTATTTATAATATTCTTTTACAATCAAATAAGATAATGAAAATACAATTAAAAACTTACTTATATTATGATGTTGTTTATATATTCAACTAAAAATTACCTGAGTCATGATAAACGGTGAAGAGTGTTAACGAACAACAAAGAGCTTCAAATGGTATGCTATTTACGAAATGAATAAACCCTTTGAAAAAAATTGAGAAGTAAGGTTTATTAGGGAAAAAAATAGGGGGATCAAGGGTAATGTTTCTATTTGTGGAACCGGACATCATATCATAATGATGTTTACTCGTGAAGTTCTCAATAAGTCAATGAAGTAAGGGCGTAACACCCCCCCCCCCCAAAAAAAACACTCAGAGGAGTAGTAATTTCTATTATCTAGAAAATTGACTTGAATACATAAATTGGAGTAGATTTTGGATATTTAGTTAAATTATATTCTCAATATGAAAGGCGCAGATTATTGGGTGCAATCGGTTGGATGTTTCATTTGTCCATCTGGGCTTATAATTATGGTCATATTTCCCCTTTGTTTTTGTTTGCATGATTTTATTTTATTTTTTTGGTTCATTTTGTCCACCTTTTTTTTTACATATTATTTACTTAGAAGTTTAATATAATATGTTTGTCATTTTCATCTTCTATTTTTTTACACATTAAAAGAATTTATATTTGTTAAAAAAAAATCTTTCCACCTTTTTGTCTTATTTTCTATTCGTAGTTCATTGTTCCATAATTTATAACCTATTTTATCTTCTTTCTTCTTTCTCCTTTTCTTTTGTATAAGCTAATGTGGAGAAGACCAATGAGTAAATACTTATTGTTTACTTCACTTATTTGTGAATGGCACACCATACATGCCCCTCCAAAAAAAATATGCACACACATTTTCTAAAATTCTTCAATTGAAATATTAAGGCATACACTTATATTTACATTATGGATCTACATTCACTATTTTTGTATAAAAACCCTAAGTTTTAAGATAAATATTAATTGAAAATTTGTATATTTATTATCCGTATTTTTACTCAATAAAAGCATACAGATTTATTATAAAAATAAACAAAAATAAGAAAAAAATTCACTACAAATTTTTATATGTATGGATACAGCATTAGTGCACAATACTGCATATGTTAGTGAGCTATATAATATATTTAATAAGCAATACAATTTTAGTAAGAAATATTTATATTATCTTTTATTGTGACATAAGCGCATTCATATTATGCAAATTTAGTCAGTATAATATAAATATAATCTAACTTACTAAAAATATGTCATAACTCACTAAATATAAGCCATAACTCACTAAAAGGCGAATATATCATACCTTAGAATATGAACAAAAAATTATATTTGCTAACTAAAATTGTGTACTATATTGTTTGTTCACTCATTTTTTTTATTATGCATAATTAGTATTCCATGCTAAATCATATTGGTCACAAAATATATTTTATAGCTCACTAAATATCTATCATAACTCACTAAATAAATAGCATAGCTCACTAAAAAGAATAGTATAGATAGCCATCAAATAATATTGTCAAGTTCTTGGATTATGTTACAGTTCAATAGTTTTTTACTATGACGTAAGGGTGTTTGTATTATATTTTGTGAGTATAATACAAATGTAGTAAACTCATTAAATATAGTCTAACTCACTAAATATATTTCATAACTCACTAAATATATGTCATAGTTCACTAAAAAAATATACACAACTAGAATATAGTTTAGTGAGTTTTAGATGCACAATAACACTTTTTTAGTACAATAGCACATTTTAATAAGTTATATAGTATTTTTACTAAATAAAACTTGGGTACATAAAATGCATTAGTTTCGATATGTTTGCTCACTAAAATTGTGTCTTAGCTCACTAAAATATTTAGTTAGCTATACATTATTTTTAGTGAACGAAACTGGGTGCACAACAGCATATTTTAATGAGCTATATGGTATTTTTAGTAAGCCGAAATTCAGTTGTACAGTTGCATCTATACAATCGGTTGTATGATATAATAATTGTATAAAAGGATTATAAAAGTTAACATAGGAAAACTGAGTTATTGGGTCAAATTTAGTTGCATATGGTATATATTTTCCTACACACTTTGTCCTATATTTTCAACGTATATGGGTGTATAAAGTTGATCACTATTAATTCATTTATAATTAAAAAAATACAATTTTTTTGGGGTGGGGCCATCTTATATAAAAGTAATGATGGGATGGATTTCTTTTGAAATGACTAGTTAAAAGTTTGAGATGATTAATAATTTAATTTAGAACAATTTTTTAGTGGAGAGAACTAATAATGCATCCAACAGTGACTTTTATGAAAAACATTTTATTATTAAAGAAATACAATGTTTTGGGGGTGAGACTGTCTTATATGAAAATTATGGCGGGAAAATTTTCTTTTGAAATGACCATTTAAAATTTTGAGACGGCTAATAATTTATTTTAAAACGAATTTTTAGTTCCGGAAAACTAATAATTCATTCAACAACTACTTTTACCAAAATCATGTTGATATAGGTTATTAGTATTTAAATTTAACATAGAAACATTTGAAGATTTTTTTCATAATCTTTCTTCTCTCAAACTTGAAGCGGATTGAAACCCTTGAATATTAAGGGTGCCTTGAAATCTGAGAACGGAATCTGGAACAAAGCTCTAAAGCGAAGTGTGATTAGGAATGAAGAACAAATAGCAAATAAAAACTCAATGATAAAAAAATTTCTCCCACGACTTAGAGGGCTAAAGACCACTTAATCTCCTAAAGGTTTAAACCATCACAGACTAAGATAAAGTTTAGGCTCTAAAAATACCATCCAAAGTAAGATAGAGTTTTGAGAGATTTTTTTAAGAAAAAATATCAATGTGTATGTCATATATCATTCATCAAAGCTCATTACAAGAGAGAAATTTTGCCTATTTAAAGGCTTACAAAGACCTATGGGCTTATTCCCTAAAGAAAGACCAATAGAAAGTAAGTTACATGGCCAATTGGAGTAAGATAACTTTTTTCTCATTTTTACAAACCATTGAAAATACTTCATTAAACGAGCAAATTCAAATTTGAAAAGGATAGTACAAATACTTTTCAATTCGAGCGGCTTGACCTTTTTGTTGAAGTTCCCTCATAATACTTGGAGTTACCAAAATGTATCACAAGAATGGAAAGTCAACTCATGAAGCATACTAGGCATGCCTAAGAGCATTACCAGTGGTGAGCCAGTTTTTTGGCTTATCAGTATGGGCTTACCTTTGCCACATCAACCTGTGAGCTAACTTTTTAGCTCACAATTATCTCTCTCTCCAATGAAAGACTCACTACTTTGACTCACCAAATAAAATAATACTCATGGGCTCACTCTACAACACACAACCTTTTTTTTAATATCCCAAAAAAAGGAAAAACCAATTAAAATTAAAAAAAATCAAAAAAGCAAGAGAAACAAGGCGTGAGCCGGCTCACAGCCACGAGCCGGCCAGTTCGCCGTTCGCTGTTGGAGGAGTAGTGAGCCGCTCGGCTCTTGCACCGAGGCGGGCGAGCCAAAAATTAACCTCCATTGGAGGTGCTCTAATATGCTGTAGTTGGACTTCTTTTGCTATATAAACTCATATCAAGGATGACCCGAACTTCTTGAAATAAATTGAACAGTGGATAAATTGGTATAAACTCCTTATTTATAACTACGGATTTTCTCTTACCCATTGTTTACTTACGTAGGACCTTTCAAAGATCCCAAAGGTGCAAAGATCTTAAAGGTTGGGATCCCAAAACTCCTTGACTAGTGGTGAAATTTGGTGACAGTCAAGTCAGGTCCTTCACATTGTGCTGCAAATTTAAACTTGAAAAGTTGAAATCATCAAGGGCATTGAGGTCATTTGCTATGCATCAAAACTCAACCCCTCCCCTTTGATCGGACTAGACTTGGCAAAAATTAACCCGATCTGAAAATCCGACCCGAACCCGCCCGAAAGTTTTGGGTTTTGAATACAATTTTCTCGACCCGAACACAAAATAAACCGAACTCGAAATACCCGTAAATTTTTGGGTCAAACCCGACCCGAACCCGAACCCGCCCGCTTGGTCTGAAGATTATATACTTACTTTTTATTTTCCTTAATCTTTTCATCTTAACAATAATAGTTTTTCATTATAACGGATCGTTTAAAGAGACGTTATACAATTATCACATCCTTTTGCAAATTAGACGGTGGTTCCCGTTTTTTCACATAAAACAGCGTCATACACAACTTATAAATGGTACAAGTATAGAAAATGGTCATGAAATAACTCTAATTTTAAGAAAAACAATTTAGAATTAGATAAGTATTGAAAATGTGCGAGTCATACCATTATATTCTTGGTAAAATGAATACGTCTCCTCACATTTTAAATAAGATTATTCTAAAATAATCTAAAATTTTGATTTTATAATTAATAGATAATTCTAATATCTTGCTCGTATATAATATTCTTTCGTTTGGATTCCTTCTAATTGGTCTCGAATCTGATGTAATGTTGGGCAATGGACCAACTTATGTCCGTGTTAGGATCGATGTACTAATAAAGCACGCCTGATTAGGTAATGCTTGGTTAATTAACGAAACATCAAATTATTAATCGGGCTATTAACGGGTCGAACCGTTCCGATTCGTTAACGTGCTTTAGATGGGTCAACCCATGAATGACCCGATCATTTATTAACATTTTAATATACAGGCCAACCCATCCAAATATGACCCATTGTCCACCAGCACATGAATTTCATATATCATGTTGAAAAGTTTGGATATTTTTGATATTCTTTGAAGAAATTACAATTACAATGCATGTTCATTAATTACAGACAATTTCAAGTAATAAATATGCCAAATTTTTGATTTTGACCAAAAAAGAAATAATTAACTAAAAAGGCGCTTCAAACCCGTTGGGTACGTTGATCCGAAACCCGTAGAATCGAAATACGTCCGCCTGTATTTTACTCAAACCCGAGATACACTCGATCCGTATTTTTCCCAAACCCAAATACACCTGACCCGCATTTTACCCGCCTGCCTAAATTGACAGGTCTAGATCGGACCTTAATGCTGAATCACCGGTAAACTTTTGTAAGTCAATCGTCACTTTATTGGGAAAAAAAAGTTAATCTACTACTCAATATATGCAATTGCAAGTTATACATTTATTTTTTTTGGGGGGGGGGTGTTGTGTTAGTATAAACTAGATCTGGCAAATGGGTCATTCGGTTTGGGTACGGGTCGGGTCATGCTTGGGTTAAATGACATTTCGGGTCGTTTCGGTTTGGGTCGGGTATGGTTCGAGTCGGGTCGATTTTGGGTCCACCAATTTTTGGTTAAATACTCTCGTCATACCAAAAAAAACAACTTTGTACAAAATTTTGGGCCGGATATGGTTCGGTTTTGGTCAATTAAGGTTTCGGGTCCACTTTCGGGCTAGCATATTTTAGGTGTCAAGTCGGTTATGGCTCTTGGTCGTTCGGTTCGGGTTTCGAGTCTCGGGTCAGTTTTGCCAAGTCTAGTATAAACTACATTCAATCACTTATATTGTAATATAATATTCTTATCCTCTTTCACATACTTTTGAGAATGCTCTATATTACTTTACATGTTTCAGACAATTTGTCCTGTCTAGAAAATGAAATTTTTTAATGTTGCATTATTTTCTATTGATTTTAGAAGAAAGAAAACATTATTAATACTAATAGTTGTGGGAAACAACTTTATTTAAGGACTATCATAAAAAAAATATGGGATATTTCGGAATAGAGGAAGTAAGTTATTATTTATATTAAAGAAAATCACCTCTCAAGTGAATGGTTCGAAATCTAAACTTTCTGATTCTATGGGTGTGTTTGGTAGGGGAGATTTTTTCATTTTACACTGTTTGGTAAAACAAGGAGGAGAAAATCATTTTCAGGGGAAAATCATTTTACCCAATTTGAAGGAAATTATTTTCCCTTGAAAAAGTAGAGGAAATGATTTTCCAGACTTGATTTTCATTGCCCAATTATGTCTCTCATTCTATTTTCTTTTAATTGTGCCCAGAATCACTTTATTAATTTTCACTCTCATTTTGTCTCTCATTCTTCCCCTCTTCTTCATGTTCATCATCTTCATCGATGATTTCCATCGTCAATCTCTGCAATTATTTATTGAGTTCTTTGACCTTGTTACTGTTGCCCTTTTGAAGAAATTTACAATCTAAGACACTCATCGTCTTCCCGTTCGCCGTTTTCTTTAATCCGGGTTTAATATCACTCAAAGTCGACTGGGTAATCCTTGAAAATAGTGGAAAAATTAAGATTCATTAATATTGACTCTTTCTTTTTCTGGGTTAAAGTTGGGTATATTTCTTACTGATATTTTGAGTTTAATTTTGAAGAGCAGAGAAACAAAATTCGTTGGTTGGGTCAGGTTAGAGCAGTGAGCATGGGAATGAGTTAATGGTAAAAAGAAATGAAGTAAGGGCGGGGGGTTCATTCTATCAAATAGCAAAAAATGAAGTGGAAAGGAAATGATTTTTCAATCTACCAAGCAGCTGAAAATGTTAGTGGAAAATCATTTTTCCTAGAAAAATATTTTTCATGGAAAATGATTTTCTGGAAAATGATTTTCTCCCCTACCAAACACACTCTATATTCCTGGGTTTTTTCGACTCTAATTTTATTTTTCTTACTAAAAAATGTGAAGTGACTTCCATTCAAAAACAAAAGGAGAAGCGACTAACAAATTAACTTTCGAACTAACTAGTCTGGGTTCTTATAAAAGCACGGTGCGTGTTTAAATTGACAATTTGGAGATATATTGTAAAAAAAATAAATGAATGGCTGTTGTAGACGTAATTAATACTGTAATTTAGTGAAGAAAAGGGAAAAACTCAATGTGAAGTTAAATACACAACAATTTCGTACATGAATAATATGATTAACAATTAAAAACTATATCATTATGGAAGAAGTCTGTAAAAGTATGAAGGTGACCTTAGATAATGAACTTGGTACAAAATACGCTAAATGGGATGATGATAAGTTAATTTATGA
>JACYFF010010365.1:17140220-17155793 GCA_017589665.1 Selenicereus undatus
ATACATACATACATACATATATAGATAACTTGTCTGAATTAAGCTTGAAGTTATTGAGAAAACACGAATTCGATAGAAATTGAACCGATTTCGACCCAAAATCAGCACAGCTTCACCGTTCAGCGTGAAAATATATTATTTTTTCATTTTGAGTAAATATAAGCTATTTTCAAATTGACATCAAATTAACCTGTTAATGAGCTCTAAGTAAAACAATGATTGTCAGATTCTAGCGTTCCGCAAATATTAAAGAATAAATAAGTAAATAAAATCAACTAATAGGCTAGCGGGAGATGATTATCATTTATCAAGAATGACCATCGGATAAAGAGAAAAGGACATGACAGGCGGGGGAGAAGGAGAGATGGTAAAAGGGATGACATGAGTATAGATGATGGACCTGATCAGACCCATCACATTCGATTTAAATTAAAGGGTTTGGGTTCAATTAAATGAAACTCGATGGATGGGAGTCAGAATCTAAGTGTTCCAGGGTCAAGTCTTGATTTGGGTTTGAAAAATTGAATACTCAGACCTGAGGCCTACTTAAGACCCATTAATATTTTTAATTTTTTTAAAAGGTTGAAATTAACTAAAATTTAAATATAAGTTTAAGTAACTAATATATTCTGAGTTTAGCTGTCTTGCATTACACTAGTTCCTCACATTCAGGAAGTCACGATTACTGCTCCTTGTCTGTGGTCTTTTTCTACTCTCCTCACTAGCTTAGTCGCATCTCTCACTATCTAAAACCCACTTGATCCAAATCTCTTACTTTGAAAGAGTATTGTTTTTATATCAAATGTCCATTGCAAAAATTCTTTAATTTGGAAAAAGATTGGAACCCACTAAAGGCCCGTGGACCCATTAGACCCAGAGAGACTGCTTAGGTCCCCTCTTTCCAGACCCAGTGAAACTGAATTAGATCTGAGTCCACATGAATTTGAATGATTGTCATCCCTATACATGAGGGAGAAGCATGTAGGAGAAGTCCACCTTTGATATTCAATCCCCAATTGATAGCAGTGGCGCACTAGTGATATTCCTTGTTGGAGATGAAAAGAAGGTAGTCAGACGGAGACTTAGGAATTACAAAGGAGAGTTGGGGGGCAGTTACCATATGATCCACCAGGTTGTACATTTCCAAATGTACAACCGGCCTCACTATTATCCTACATAGAGCACTCCACATTAGAAAATTTAAAAACTGCTCAAAAAATAAACAAAAGCAAGAAAGCGCTCAGAATTCGTCAATTCAAACGATTTACAACCCCACAAACTTCCCATCACTCTCTCTCCAAAACTGCTCACATTCGTGCTCAACTTGGAGAAATTCTGTAGCGATTCTTCATAGATTCTAGCCAAAAATCTTCAAAAAATCTTTCCTGAAGCTTGAAGGAAGCATTTCGATGTAAGTTTTACCAACAAAACGCAATTAATTTGCATGTTTGAATGAACACAATGCTTGAACGAAGTGAGATTCTAGGTTTTAAGAATATCGCACTCTGATAATCGAACTTTCACAAAATTTGCAGATGGAAACTCACTATCCAGAAGCGCCGAAGAAGAAATCTGCAAGTGATGAATCAAAATCTCCTCAAAAAAGGTATTCTGAAAACACTAAACCCAATATTAGTGAGCCAGAGCACATATTTAGTGAGCAGTAAATCAGATATTTCTTTTTCTGTTAACATATTCATAATCAAACACTTAATTTGCTATTGTTTAATATCATGCAAAATATTTTTATCTCATTTCTCAAGAAAACCAAAAAAAAAATAATACAGAAAGAGTCATTACGCATAGCATATGCATGTTAGTGACATATATATGTTATTTTAGTGAGCTATGAAACATGGGTAGTGAGCATTAAATTAGTAAAATGCCTTGCTGCTATCGCAATGATAATACTGAACATTAGCCTAACATGCTGCAATGAGTTGTACCTTATATTCTAGTGAACCATGACTTGAATTTACTGAGCTATACCTTTTATTCTAGTGTGTAGTTAAGCATTCCAATCTCCTTTGGTATACTATTTCATTTATCTAGTGAGTTGTACCTTATATTCTAGTGAGTTGTACCTTATATTCTAATGAGTTGTACCTTATATTCTAATGAGCCATGACTTGAATTTAGTGAGATACACCTTTTATTCTATTGAGCTGTCACATATATTGTAATATTAACATTACATGTAATACTATTGATACATCAAAGACAGAAGGTTCAAGCACAAACCCTCAAGATATAAGTATGGAAGTTGTCAGAGACATTTCTTCTGATCCAGTGAACTTTAGGTAATTACACTTCAAATATATCCAAACACACACAATACAGTTCACTGCACTAAAGTTGTGTTTTTCTTTTTAATTGAAGCCTAAAGAAAACAGAAATGGAAAAGGATCAAAATAAGATAAATGATGCAAATCAAGGAATGGAAGAGGATATTACTCCTAGTGCAGGGCAAGGTATGTCTACATTATGTAAATTTATATGTAGGGAACTGAAGTGCATATGTAGTGCGAAGAAATTGTAGTGAAAGTGGAAACATTTTTAAATAGCTCCATGATAGGTTAACTGCTACCAATTAGTGAGCTATACACTATGCTTTGGAGAGGTATGACACATTTCTAGTAAGCAGTATGAAAACTCATATTCATTATTGTTATGATGTACCACGTGCAGTTAAGCATTCTTCTCTATTGTGGTATACTAGTTCATATATGTAGTGAATTCATCTCATATTTTAGTCAGCAAGTAAACTATATATCTAAAATTATATTTAGTGAGCTGAACTGTGTTTGTAGTGAGTAGATAGTTTATTTTAGTGAGCAGAGAGTGTACTAAACTGCAACTATATATAGAGAGCTCCAGACTAGATTAAATATTGTACATTTATTGAGTTATACATCTTGTTCACTTATATAAAGTACCATGTACAGTTACAGAAGAAGCAAACAAGACAGCTCCACATTATACTCCACCAAACGAAGAACAGTCTCTATAGCTGTAGAATTATCCTGCTACACCAGCAATGGGAACCAAATCCTCAACTAAAAAGGAGCAAGAGGAAGTGTCCACACCAAAATACAAAACCTCTACAGGGAAAACTAGCTCATCAAGTACTACTGTAAAGAAAAGGAGGGTGAAACAAGAAGCAAGAAAGAATAGAAATATTTGCAATAGTCCAATAAGTTTAGAAGATGAACAGATGCAAGCACCAACAATAGATGAGCATGAAAAACAAACTGTGCATGTTGTGGAAGAATCACAAGCCATTGAACAAGGAAAGGGAGACCAAGAATTGCAGAAAACATCATAACCACCTCAATAAAAAAACTCCCATGACAGAAAAAAAAAACAAAAGGTGGTGCATGAAAAAACAAAAAAGGAGTCAAAGAAGAATGAGGCACAAGAGAAGACTGGCAAAAGAAAAGCACAATAAGGGGCAAGAAGAATGCACATCAGAGCATCCCTAAAAGTTCCCAAAAAAACTGCTCAAGAAAGCTTAGAGAAAACAATCACTGCATTCATTGACAAATTACAGAATAAACAGATGACATGGTAGAGGACACGACTTACAAAATGCCTCCCCATGGGCATGAAGATAAGTCTGGCTCTAAAGATGAAGTTTTGGAGAAAAGAATAAAGAAAATAAAACAAACATCAAAACGTAAATCAAAGCAAATTCAAATGAGATCAAAAAAATGTGCTAGAGCAAAAGCTGAAAAGAAGAGGCAGGGTGTCCAGAAAAGTCTAAGTCCTGTAAAGTACGGACAACTTTCAGTTTTGTAACCTGATCATCAAAAGAAATCCCTAAAACAACAAGCAAATGCTACCATTCATATTCAAGATCCCAAGTCTGTGCAAAAACCTGTAGAGGCAGACATAAAGCATAAAAAGATTTTCAAGACCAGAATGTCATCGACAAGGTTTGTTGCAATGATAGAGAAGTTCAATAAGGCACAGAAACAACCAATGCGCGATATGGGTTTTTGAGGATTCCTAGATTTGCGAGTAATTGAATTACCAAGGGATTTACGCAAATGGCTTGTAGATAGTTTTGACCCATACTCAGTTACACTATACATAGCTGTTGGCAAAAAGATAGAGATAACACCAATAGATGTGCATCTCACATTGGCGCTCCCAATTAACGGAAGGAAGGTTAAAAAGTTTTATGGCAAAAGGCAAAAAGGCCCTAAATACAATGAAGTCCCCTCAATATGGAGAAAGGAATGGAATCTGCAAGATGGGACCCCAAAACTTAGCCAAATGCCACAGTACATACTGAGCCAGGCTTATGTAGGGGAAAGTTTCAAAAGAAACCTTGTGATGTACATGGCCTCCCGCTTCTTCAACAACTCGAAAAGTATACATTGTGCACCTATTTTGCGAAGAATGTTACAAATGTTGAAAACATAGCAACAATTAATTGGTGTCAGTACATTATTGACAGATTGTGTGAATTTGCTAAAAAGAGAGCTTCAAACTTTGATGGGCCTATTCTCTTTTTAATGGTAAACACCTTCTATTCTATAAGAATACCATGTTTTCAGCGAGCAGAACATCACTTTGAGTGAGCTAAATATATATTCACTGCAATAAAAGTAGGCTTTGGCAACGACAATAGGGCGACAGTTTGCAAAATTGTTGCAATAGATAGTTTATGCAACATCTATTTTAAATGTTGCCTAAAGTTTTGGCTATTGCAACATTTGTGCAGAACTGTTGTAGTAGATATGTTAGGCGACAGTAGTAAATTGTTGCCTTAGCCCAAACACTATTTATGATAAAGCAATGAATTTTTTGGTGCCAAAACAGTAAAATTAAGTTGGGAACCCAGAAAGCCCCAAAATTTCCTTGTAAAATTTTTTAAAAAAAGGAAAATAGAAAAGAAGCCCAAACCCTATTCTGGCATAATTCCCTTGCTTCCCAGACCTTCAAATGCCATCTCCTTCCCAGACCCTCAATGCCACTCGCTTCGACACTCCAACGCCACTCACTTCCCAGAACACCCACCTTGTTTCGACTCTACCATCTAGCACATCTGCCGCCGGCGACTGAAGTGCTGGGTGTTTTAGTCATCACCAATGGCATCCTCTAGCAGTGTGAAAGGTTCATTGGTCGGCCCTGATTCAAGCCATCGTCAAATTGGTGTCTGATTTAACTGGCAACTATGTTTGCTCTCTTGAAATTAGTTAATTTGGAATCTGATTTGTGTGCTTTACAGGCCCTTCTCACTCTCTGCCCCCCTCTATGACCAAAGCTTGGCAACCTTCTATTTCGGATATTGTGTATTTGACAGTTTACTGAGTTGTTCACCCTAATTTGCTGCTAATTTGTGTCATCTTCACCCTAATTTGCCGCTATTTTACATGGCCCTGATTCATTCTTCTTTACTGAGTTGTTCTGTATCCATAATTTAATGTTTGCTTCTCGTTAGGAGTTTATTTTTAGCTTGATTTCTTTTATTTTTCATGTGTTTACTTTGACCCGTTTAATGCCTTCTATTTGTTAAGATTCCTTAATTGATTCTTATTCTGTGCCAAGGTCAGTTGTTACGTGGAATATGGGTCTTTGTAATTGTTGCTATTCCCTCAAAGGAGGTTGGTTTCCCATTGTTGAGAACAATACATTTTGATGTTGTATTAGAAAAATCACAGATAATTATACAAGTAATCTGGTAGCATAGGTACTTGCACAATCCAATGCTTATTAATTACTATGCTACTAGTTGGCAGAATTAAGTATGATAGAATTGAAGCTATGTGATAATCAAACATTGCACTTGGTCTTTGTTAGGATGAGTCAGTACTCTTTTAATTGTCAAGCAAAAAAACTTCATTTATGATTGAGAATTGAAACTAGATTGATTTCTAAAGTGTATGTTTTTAAGAGCAAAAGGCAAGTATAATTTTTTCAGTTAACTCCAAAAGAACAAGTACAACTAATTCAGGTATACTTGGGAGGGATTTAGTGCAATCCCAAAACTGCTCACATAAGCTTATTCAAATCAGCATCTTCATATAATATCTTTAATCTAACACACACAAGATTTGAATATTTCTAATAATAGGCGAGTTTGCCTAATCTTTTGTTGTGATAAGTCCAAAAGAACAAGTGTAGCATTTTCTACGCCTAACTTAATGTCTTTTCTTTTCTTTTCTCTTTTTTAAGTTTTATTTGTTTTTTTTTTTGAAGAGGCCCAATTTAATCTCCTGTATTAATGGTTGTTCTAAATAACTGATGTGCGCAGCTGTGTGTGTAATAGCTTAGATTTTTCCCAGTATCATACAAAAGCATGCGTTCAGCTTGATCATTCTATTTTCTCTCTCTTTCTTTGTTATTTCTTTCATGATATTAGGCTTAATTTGCTTCAAGTTTCATAGTCTGCATTTAAATTACGTAATCCTCATAGTTCGACCATGAATGTGATTGTAAATTGTTGATATGAAGATGATGTACTTGGTTTAATAATGATGGAAGTTCAAGATGGAAACTTGTCTGTTCATATTGACATAAGTGTGTACTTTTTTTAAGTAAAAAAATAATAATGATCTACGCCTAGCTTATTTTTCTTCATTTGTGTATGATAGAAAACTTATAAATTCGGTTTCATACGTTATTCATGTACCTAGGCTTAATGTTGACCCTAGTGGCTATATAAATAAACTGTTGTCAACTCTTACTTGGCTTTTAGTATGTCAACAATTGGTCTTTGGGTTATATGCCTTTGTCACCTTATTTCCATTTTCATTTGCTGCTTACATGTTATACGTGGCTATTTGTTACCTTGATATCTAGACAAGGAGAATGCCAAGTATGATCTATATGTGGCTATTTGTCGTGATAATCTAGTTGTCGTCTTGAATACACTGCTTGCACATGCTGTGTATGGCTATTTGTTGCGTTGACATCTAGAAAGGACAAAATGATGAATACAACCTTTTTGTGCATGTATGTAATTAAAATTTATTTTATTGTTCTTTACGTCTATTTGTTGCCTTGACATCTAGACCTGGTGGTGTGATTTGTTGTATTTGTTTCTTTACTAGTTCGGTGGAAAATCAAGAAGAAAGTTGGTTTTATATATACTTAAAATTTATTTAATGATCATTGTTTGTTTATGTTTTCTATCCAAGGTCATAGCTACTTTTAATAATTATCATTTCATGATTATGGATCAAAATTGTATGAGCTTACCTAAAGCTTCAGATGAGTTTAAAATGTCATTGAGTACTTTTCTTGATGATATGTTCTTGAAGGATGCTGTTGATAATCAAATTTGTTATCCTTGCAAGAGGTGTGTAAGGCAATTTTGTCGTTTCAAGAGGATGTATATGATCATTTGATTGTGAATGGGTTTTTTAAGGGTTTTAAGGAATGGCTTCTCCAAAGGGATCAATCATTTTCGACGGACACAACACATGAAAGGGGGGAACAAAATGATTATGATGATATTGATGGATTATTGCATGATGCCTTTAGAAATGTGGCTAATGGGTTCAACGGAAATGAGGGGGCTATAAATGGGCTAAATGAGGAGGGTAGAGAATTTTATAAATTGGTCGAAGATGGAAAACAAGAACTCTATCTAGGATGTGCAAATTTTTCTAAGCTTTCATTCATCATTCATTTGTATGTTTTCAAATGCCTTAATGGTTTAAGTAATGTGGTATTTAATGATCTTTTAGATTTATTAAAAAAGGCATTCCTTTTGCAAAGCTCCCTAAGAATTTCCAAGAAGCTAAAAGTATTGTAAGGGATTTGGGGCTTGATTATAAAAAGATACATGCATGCCCTGATGATTGTATGTTGTATTGGAAGGAGCATAAGAGGGACAACTTCTTTAGTAAATGCAAAGTTTCTAGGTGGAATCCGATGATGTTCTAGCAAAGGTTCTAAGACATTTGCCCCTTAAAGTCTGGGCTTTAAAGGTTGTTCATGTGTGCAAAAACAGCCGAGTCAATGACTTGGCATGACAAAGAACGGCCTAACGATGGGAACATTAGGCATCCTGCTAATGGTGAAGCTTGGAAATATTTTGATTCTTTGTTTCTAAATTTTGCAAATGATGCTCTTAATGTTAGATTGGGGCTTGCCAGTGATGGGTTTAATCCTTTTCGGACAATAAGTGTGGCCCATAGTGTATGACCAGTTAATACTTATAAATTATAATCTCCCACCATGGATGTTTATGAAGCCTGAGTATTTCATGTTGTCTTTGCTAGTTCCAGGTCCAACTTCCCCGGGAAATGATATTGACATTTATTGGCAGCCATTAGTTGATGAATTGCAAGACTTGTGGGAGTTTGGTTTAGAAACTTATGATGCATTTAGGCAAGAGTCATTCAATATGCAGGTTGCCTTAATGTGCACGGTAAGTGATTTTCCTGCATACTCTGTTGTTGGAATAGAAAACTAAAGGAAGCTTTGTGTAGGAAGAATTAGGACTAACCTGAATGCGAAAGTACACTGTCGGTAATAGTCCATAATGATAAGAATATCAGTCTTCGTCAATCAGAATACCAAGCGGCTACTAGAGTCGCATTAGGGTTTCACGTCCTAAACCCGAGAACTCGATAGATGGTAGTTCGGCCATGAGAGAGAAGTAGGAGAATATGGGAGATATAATATTCGCGTCATAGCGTTTTCCTAGGCTAACCCCCTTAAACCTTTTTATATAGGTTAGGGGGTAGCAAGGGTTGTTGCCCTAGGCGGCTTAAGTGGTCGTCCGGCCTAATCTCATTGGGCCCGTCTAACAGCTCCTACTCAGCCACTTAGGCCGTAAAACACGTATTCTCCATGTATCACAACTCCTCACGCTTCATACCAGGAATATGACGTAAGACCAAAAATAACAAGTAGTGTTATATTAAGTTATCATTCAACTAACATAACACATTCACGAAATACGATACCCCAAAAATATCCCAAGACATCACCAGTGGCATCTCTAATCCCTTATGCCTGATATATCATATGATTATGTTCTCAACATAATCGCCCGAGCTGATATGGTGATGGTGGATAGATTTTTCCTTAAACACTCATGAAATCTCATCTTAGCTCAATTGCTTTCATAACGTGTTCTTGCCGAACCGTATACATTATGGTTCTTGAGAATCACATTAAAGTAGCATCATTAAGTTTTGACTTAATATCATAGCTTTAAGTGAAAGGGTTATCGTCCTTAGGGTCACACAGTGACAAGCGATAGGGAATTCAATTGTCACCCCACATATGGGTCGTCTTATAAGCACACACAGTATGAGATGTGTATCACGGCATAGCTCCCACTTAGCTGGGTTCGTCACTCTTGATGCCATGCGAATCGTCAGTCTAGATTTTCACCCAAAAATCTAACCTGAGCCACTAGATCAACATACTGAATATTGGTCTTGACACTCAAGATTCGGCTTTTAAGGCTTCAATATGAAAACTTATTTCATACTCGACTCCCTTGAGTCTCATCTTAGTCTTACTAAGGCGACTATATTCATTCCACTCACACACTTCCAGTGTGAGTAATCAATATTGCATACTTAGTGCTACTATGATTCAGTCTCATCCTACCCGTTACTCAAGCGTCAGGGTAATTGCCTATGTGACTAGGCTAATCAGAAGCCTGTGACATTTCAATACGCCTAACGTACAACAATGAGCATCTTGCCCATAAAAGAAACGTGTCCATCACGTAACAAAACATGTCTAGATACTAAACCTTATGAAATCCAAGACTCAACCAATGAGTTTTGGACACATCACTAGGAATGGGTTTAGTTAAGGGAACATAATCACCTTGTTAGTCTATATATATATATATACCCAATGGCAATACTTTTTGTCTCTATGGCACAAGATACACAATTACCTCCATAGCCGACATTGTTCTGCAGCTGTGCTTCTTTGCTGCACCATGACATGGCTCTCCCACACAGGGTGAAGACATGTCCTGAGGTTAACTTAGACTAATTCGAGTTACCACCCCAATCAAAATTTGAGCATCATCTCAACTTGAGGTCTGCTCCTTGATAGCAAAATGCTGAGTTATCAATATCACGAAGGTAGCATTTGATTCTCCTGATGACTTGTCAATCAGGAAGTCTTGGGTTACTTTGATAACAACTTATCAAATTATCCGCAAAGCAATATCAGGTCATGTACACAACATGGCTTTCATTAAGCTTACTATGATACTAGGGTTAAGGAAATTGTTCATTATCTCTGTTTTGTCATCTCTTTTAGAGTATTGAGCAAGACTTAAGGTTGAACCCTTCTTAACTGGAGTATCTATGGGTTAGGAATTATAAACCCAAAATCGTTCCAAGGCATTTTTGATGTATGCTTCTTGGGACGACTTTGGATTATTTCCACTCCCAGGACATTCCTGGTTTCACCCATGTCCTTCGTTTCACAGACATGGAATGGCTACCTTTTAGTAGCTTTAATCATCTCCAAGTTGTTCATAGTCAACGGTATGTCATCAATGTGAGGAACGCAATCCCCATGTTGATCTTTTTACATACACAATGGCCTTCTGAAACCATAGATAAGCCAAGATGGCTTTATGGAATCTAGAGTACCAAGAACTGGAAGATCGCTTAAGATCACATATAGACCTTTTATAATAGCGCACATTGTCCTCTTGTCCCTTTGATACAAAATCAATGGGTTGGTCCATATAAATCTCCTTCTCAAGATCGCCGTCAAGAAAAGCAATTTTTTTTTTTACATCCATTTTGAACTACTCAAAGTCTGAATGGGCAACCAGGGCAAGGAATATTCGGGCCTGAACTTATCAATTGAACTATCCACCCGGTGTTTTATCTTGAAGACTTACATCGGGGTGGAGTTCCAAGGGGTTCTTAAACCTTGTCAGTGAGTCAATCTCATCCCTTATGGCATCCAGTCACTCTTTGTAATTTGGTGAACCAAACGCCTCTTGATAAGAGGTAGATCTCTCAACTCCCAATGGAGTGCATGAGGATATTTCTTCTTCGATGTAGAAAAATCATTGAAGAATTCTTCCATGCCAACTCTTTCGGATTCTAGGACCTTCATTATTTGTCTGACGAGGTGAGAAATCCCTCCCCCTTTCTCTAAGAGGTATGGGACTAGGAGTTCCTCCCCCTTTCTCTAAGAGGTATAGAACCCTGAGTATGGAGAGAAAGTTACTCCCACTATCCATTTGAGGTGGGATCCTAAACATGTGGACTTACTGCATGTTCAGGAATGACTCTCCTCAACATTTGAAGATTGAGGACGAACCTCATTCTCCTTGACAGACAAAACTTCACCATTCTTACTAAGTAAGGAATTTGTACCATCCTCGGTGACTTAGTGAGAATTCAAATCCTCCACCTCACCGAGAGGTGGTTGAAGGTGTTGTTGTAACGCATACAAATTGAGGTCCTTTTAAATTTCACCAAATGCTAGAGAACTCATCCTTAAGAAAATCGACACTACGGGATTTTGTTTCACGAAGAAAATATTCATGATCTCAATTGGTTCGAAGAGTTTTAATATTTCGTCCCAATTGAGTCCTACTACCGCTATAAAGTATATGATCACATCAAGTACTTAATAACGGTGAGATAGTAGGTACATATACCTATATCATGAATACATGTGGCTTCATGACATGCTTTCATATTCATGGACACGCAGATGTCTAAAGTGAACGAACGCTAAGGGATTCGATGCCCTTGAAACCTTATAAAAAGGATTTCCTATTCCTTTACTAGCTAGACATAACTCACATTTTGCACCTTAAGCCTAGTGAGTTGGTCTTAAAAAGGTCATCTTTAGCTAGTCTATTGACCCTATCTTGACCCTCATGGTCAAGTCGAGAATGCCTAAAACAGAGTCGAAAATGAAACAAGGATGGAAGATGTTCTTTTTCGTCCATTGAAAACATCTTTCAATGTGACATGGCCAAACAAATCACCATGCCATATGATGCCTAAGACATCTAGACGAAAATTAAAGAAAACTAAACTTAGGGACAGAAGACACGAGGAAACATCGCACTCCAGGTGCATAGATAGCATCGGGAAGAGACAACGTAGTCCCTTCAAGGAGCCTAGAATGATTTGTCCTTAATTCAAGAACATCTTTTTCATCGTCGTTACCTAAAAAGGCAATTTGTGAATCCACCGTGTAGTGGTGAAAGTTCACAAAAATCTCGTTCCCGAACTGTGTGCTTGGTTCCTCCCGTATCTGCAATCCACTAAGGATCAAAGTTCGCAATAAATGCTTGGGAGTGCACACATTATCCAGGAGTGGCTGTGGAAGGAGGTACGTTAATCGACTTAGGACAATCCTAAGCATAAGATGCCTAATTTCCACAATCATAGCACTCACACGTGCTATATGCTTCTCTTTATTTCCTTAGCCTTTTTCCCTTTCGTAATACCATTCTTAGGTCCAGAACCTTATGAGGGAATGAATCCGGACGAACCTGATACTAAGCTAATCCCACTCGTACTCAACAGTGGGGTGACGTTTAATTCCACCACTAGATCAACATTGATGTAATAGGACAAAGTATAACATCTTGATCGATCTATTCTCGAGTCACTTTTGGTATGCTTTTAAGTTTTCTAGATACTGTTCACTTACAGTACCATCTTTGTCATCCTATGAGACCTAGAACTTAGTAAGTGTCCTAACATTTCACGTTCATTCAGAAGAAACCGAATCTTCTGACATTATGTATCATAGTAAGCGCTATCAAGTTCTTTATTGGTAAACAAATTACCAACCTAATTTTAATTGTCATATCTAAAGGTATATATTCTCTAAAGTGGACATTAGGCATATCTTCAAATAAATAAATTATCAAAAACTCCATTATCCATGTCGTATGATCGAAAATTTCGCTAAGCTCATAATCATCTCATACAAGCATGAATTAGAAGTTTGTATAACTTATTTATCACAATTTTCCATGAAACAAAATTTATGGAGGACATTACGGTAAAACATATTAATATTCCAGAAATATCACGAAGATATCCAACTTTAGGTAACCAAATTTATGTGAAGTTATCTCATTATATATAACTTCTAATATGTCATTTAAAACTATATCAATGACATCTCAAACATGAAATTTAGATTATTACATAAAATACATTTATTTAATAAAATGAATCTATAATGCGAAACATATTCGAAATATAACATGTTATAAAAGAAGTTCATAAAAGGCCCAAATAGCATTATATAAAACACATTTATATAATTATATAAAATGAAACTTATTCAAATGTTACTCGCAAATTATAAACACATTTATAATATTACGAATTTAAATTTCATGAAACCAATTCAGAAAGTACCGCTAAATTACATAATTAGCAGGTGACATGAAACGAATCCACATTCATTAATTTGGGCAAGGATAAAAAAAAATGCTAAAACAATTAGCAAATTTACTACAACTCATGTAGTTCGTATATATAATGCGCATTTATATAATACTACTAACTGGTGATTGGTATGAAACATATTCATGTAATCGAATGTAACATATTTTTGTAACATGAAATATATTCAAATAGTAATCGCAATTAACTATATATAGAGCAGATCTATATAACAGAAAAGTTTGGATGAAACGAATTCATAGTAAGACTCGCAAAATTATATAAAACGTATTCATATAATATTGCAAATTTAAAATTTATGAAACAAATCCATAAGAAGATCAAATATCTTATATATCCAAATAATAATCGCAATTAATTATATATAGAACAGATCCATATAATATTAGAATTTGTATGAAACGAGTTCATAATAAAGCTCGCAAATTATATAAAACGTATTCATATAATGTTGCAAACTTAAATTTCATGAAATAAATTCATAAAATAATTAAATACCCTATATATCCAAATAATAGCATAAAACTTGTTCATGTAAAACCCAATGAATCATTTTTGTTAACTACAACAATGACAGAACAATTAACTGATTTATAATTGCTCATGTTTTGTATAAAATTATTAAATCATGAAACATATTTATGTGACGGGATATTATATAAAACAGATTTATATAATATAACTTATGAAACATATTCATTTACCGACCAAAGGGACCTTTATATCACATAGATATTTATCAAGTTCGAGTAAAATAAATTTACGTCATACATACTAATCATATATATCAAAAGAATTCATATAAATTTAACCAAATTGATCGATAACAAGCTACTCGGTATGAAAATTTTAAGTCGACATATATATAAAACGAATCTATATATGACATTAAACATATTAATGTTTTTATAACGAAATCATCCATTTTGAATCTCAATTCAACGAATGAAAAAATTGAATGAAACTTTATCAACTTGAACGTTATTATAATTTAATCATAAATCATGCTATAACTAATAACCTCAATAATTGAGTTAAAAACCCAATAGTTACCGAAAAATAATTCAGTCCTTCAATAAAACTGTCTTTTAATTGAGGTCCCAAAAAATACAGCTTCTAATAATAATGGCCATTTCTAACATATAAAACAAATTTATATGGACATGGGAGCAAATATTCAATAATCCAAATTTGAAACATGACCAACCCAAAATAAGACAGCCCAAATCAAAAATAAACATTTCGGGCCCAAAAATGAGAACAACCCAAAAGAAAACCGGTCCACAAAAAAAAACAGACCCAAAAACTTAAAAGAACCGAGGGACTTTTATAAGTGATTGAGTTCACTAACCCTCCTCCCCCCAAAACCCTACGTTGAGGCCTTTTCTCTCTTGGTGTTCCTCTGCCTGAACTCTCTCCATCTTCAACCTCGCTGCCATGGCCATACCTCTCTCTCTCTCTAGTTGTGCCATGGCCAGAAGCATGAAGCTCCTTTCGGGGCACTGGTCGTCGTGACCCCGGCAGCCACCACCGCTGTTATTGATTGCCCCCAAAAAAAATACTCAGATGATGCAACAAGCCACCACCGACCCCGTTGAGCCTCGATCTACGCTAAACCGGCGAGAACCAAGGGTATTGTGGTGTAGATCGGCCTAATCTGAGCCTGAGGAAGACGCCCATGCGCCAAATGCGCCACTGAGGCGGTGGCGCGTGGTCTCATGCGCCTCCTCAATCGGTGTTTTTCGGCTTCTTTTTCTCAAGGTTGCGTAGATCGACGATGGGAAGGGGATTTGGGAGGAAGAAAATCGTGAAACAACCTTCGTCGGCGGCACGTGACGGTCACGCGCCACCCCTCCACGGTGTTTGCCTGATGGGTATTGCTCGATTTACTTCCGTTTTCTAGCCTGCTCCCCCTCCCTCTTGTCCCCCCCCCCTTTTTTATAGGCGAGATTGAATTTTCAGGCAGAGGGGTGTTAGGGTTAGGGTTTTGGGTCACGGTGATTAGGGTTCAGTCGAGTGGGGGTGGGGTTTTTTTTTCAAAAATTATGCCTTTCATGGTTTATCATTCGATTGAAGCATGATATCATACTCACACACAGTGATACGAATTGATGTAAGACGTGCATAAAGAACAATGACAGACATGGTGTACCCGTGGATTCTTAAAAAAAAA
>JACYFF010010365.1:17155803-17173565 GCA_017589665.1 Selenicereus undatus
ACTTGGGGTTTATAAATATTAAAACTGTGGTTTTTTCCTAACAAGTTCAGGGTATAGGAATATAACATCCACGAATCTGAACGAATTTTTCTGAATATTGATAAAAATACGAGCATGCTTATGATTTTAACAATTTGCATAGTCACGGAAATTAGGCAAATTTAAACGGTAAAATAACATGCTTTTAACGAATCAATAAATTGCATGATTATGAAAATTAAGCAAGGAATTCGTATAAATAAGCATGCTTGTGAACATCTGATGTTCAACAGAATTATTAAGTTCTCAGTAGGGACTACTCCAAACAGTTTAGGCTCTGATACCACTGTAGGAAGAATTAGGACTGACCTGAATGCGGAAGTACACTGTCGGTAATAGTCCACAATAATAAGAATACCAGTCTTCGTCAATCAGAATATCAAGCGGCTACTAAAGTCGCATTAGGGTTTCACGTCCTAAACCCGAGAACTCGATAAATGGTAGTTCGGCCATGAGAGAGAAGTAGGAGAATATGGGAGATATAATATTCACGTCATAGCATCTCCCTAGGCTAACCCCGTTAAACCTCTTTATATAGGTTAGGGGGTAGCAAGGGTTGTCGCCCTAGGCGACTTAAGTGGTCGTCGGGCCTAATCTCATTGGGCCCGTCTAACAGTTTGCATGTCCTTTTTGTAATTATGATACTTGCTCTCAATATTTGAAACATAGTAGAAAGACCTGCTATATGGGTCATCGGAGATTTTTGAAAATGGATCATCCTTGGCGATTTGATGAACATTCTTTCAATGGTGGAAAAGAGGAGAGACTCGCACCTTCTATTTTGTCTGGCAGTGATGTTTTGGAGCGATTGTCGAATGTAAAAAATGATTTTGGGAAGGGTCAACAAAAGAAAAAAAGCCAAAGATAGTGAAGGACCTTGGAAAAAGAGGTCTATATTCTGTGAATTGCCTTATTGGATGCATAATAAGGGTCGACATAACCTTGATGTCATGCATATTGAGAAAAATATTTGTGACAACGTGATTGGGATGCTGCTAGACATTCCAGGGAAGTCAAAAGACCACACTAAGGCTCGTATAGATTTAGTGAACTTGGGTATAAAGGAACACCTTCAGCCTTATATTTTAGATGACGGGCAACACATTAAGTTGCCTCTAGCCCCTTTTTCAATGGATGATGCAGGGAAAGATGCATTTCTTAAGGTGTTTAAGGAAACAAAATTTCCATATGGATGTGTATAAAATATTGCCAGATGTGTTCAAGATAGAGAAAAAAGGCTTGCAGGTTACAAAAGTCACGATGCCTATATAATGTTGCATTATCTGCAGGTTGCAGTTAAGAATTCATTGCCCAAAAATGTTGCTATATGTCTCATTAGGCTTGGGAACTTCTTTCGGCGTTTGCGTAGTAAAGTTATTAGCCTTCAGGAGTTGGATTTTTTAGAAAATGAAATTATAGAGATACTATGTGAACTAGAGAGATATTTTCCACCGACTTTTTTTTTGTATAATGGTGCATTTGCCTATTCACTTAGTAAATGAAATTTGGTTTGGTGGGCCGGTCCAATATCGATCTATGTGTTCTGTTGAGCAATATCTCTGCAAGTTCAAATCCCAAGTTCGTAACAGGTGTCGTCCTGAAGGATGTATGGCAGAATGATATTTAGCCGAAGAATGTTTGACATTTTGTTCTAGATACTTGCATGATGGAGTAAAGACTAGATTGGACAAAAGATCAACTCATTACATCACTTGGGAGATGAACTTGAGTGGGGATCAAACATCATTTTTCCCAAATGTTGGCCATCCAATTGGGGGGGAAAAGCACTCAAAGGCAAGACGTTCTTATTCGACCAAGAAAGTTTGAAGCAAGCACATAGATATATCATTTTCAATTGTGGTTGCGAAAAAGTGGAGAAATATATTGAGTAAGTCTATCTATTTAATTATATGTTTCATTTATATATATATTTTCACCCTTATCCTTATAGATTAATTCGATAAGATAATGATGTTCCTAATTCACATGGTATTCTTTCTGCAGGGAACATGCAAGGTTAGTTAACAACCAAGGTCGAAAAAGTAGATGGCGAAGAGCTCGAAATCATAGTGTGGAGTTTATTAGTTGGTTTCAAGATAAACTAAAGAGTGAGAAAGTTGAAGATCATATGTTTTGGCTTGCTAAGAATCCAATCCCCACAGTAAGGAGGTATACAAGATATTTTATAAATGGTTATTGATCTTACACAAGAACTCGTGATTCGAGACTAAAGACTCAAAATAGTGGGGTTATCTTAACGGCCTTGACGTCAAGTTTTGCGAGCTCTGAGGATCAAAATCCTATTACGGGAGACGTTACTTATTATGGAGTAATTGAGGAAATTATTGGGGTGGATTTCTGGTCCAATTTTAGTGTTGTATTATTTAGGTGTGATTGGTTTCATGCAAATATTGATGATTTTGGGCTTACACGGGTCCATTTTAAAAAATTGCACTACAAAGATGATCCTTATGTATTAGCATCTCAAGTTCATCAGGTGTTTTATGTGCTAGATTCGGTCAAAACTGATATTTGTTTTCTTGTGAAAAGGATTCCAAGAGATCTTTTTAACTTTCAAGAAGTAGAAAATCCTGAGTTATATTGGAGAGAGCCTATGGATGTTGATTGCAATGCCCGAAGCACTTTTAATGGGCATGACAATCAGTGAAGAGAAGATGTAAATGTGAGAATTGTGAATATAGATGCCATCTTAGATAATGATCAAAATATGGTTGAAGAAGTTGATGACTTAGATTATGAGATTGAGACTGAATGCAAGCTAAGACATAGAGGTCATGGTAGGCTTGTTATTTATGTGTTTTACTCCTTATTTTCATATCTTAAGTCATTGATATGTTTTTCTTCGCAAAACAAAATGTAATACTTGCTAACATTAATGTGCTTACTTTTGATAGCATCAATTAATTACTCTTGAATATTATATGTGACTAAAGCTTGTTATAGTACTTCCAAGAAAATGGTGAACAAAAGGAAGACTCCAAGCTCCAAACAAACTGAGTATGACAGACAGAGGCAAATGAATATCGAAAAAAATGCCATGAGATTTCAGGCATTGGGTTTGTTTAAGTTGGCAAATCAATTAATTACCAAGGCTAAAGGATGTCAAGCTAAGGATAAGGACAACCATATATATGATAAGGAGGACCAAGAATACATACCAGAGGAGAATGGTGATGATGACCTCTTAAATATGGGGAAAGAGCATGTTGTCGAAAATGTCGTTCTTAGTTCGACTACTAATTACATCTCTAATAAGGTTCCTTTTCTATCTTTCTCACTTGCTAGCATTTCTTAGTCTTTAAACCTAACATTTCTTAGTCTTTAAACCTAGTTTGGTAGTCTACGTAATTGTCTGAACCATGTTGAATCTGACTAGAGAAACAAGATGCTGCACAATATTCTATCTTTATTACTTGCCAGCATTTGGGTATTTGGAAATGTTCTAAGACATTTTCCCTTTATTTGGGTCTTTGCTTCGGTTCATATGGTGACAACTAGAAGGCGTGCATCAATCAAAAGAAATCAACCTTCCTATCTAGCAATGTCAATAGTTGAATTCCTGGATCAACAAAAGCAACAAGAATCAACACAATTGTTAGAGGGCTCACATTCCATGCAACGTGAAGAAGGCCAGAGGTCTACTGTGGAGCATAGTAGTGGATTTGAACAAGAAAATGAAGAAGAAACTAATGAAGAACCTACAGGTCTTTTACTAGCTTCCTACTACATGTTTATCTACTTGGGTTGTTATAAATTATTGTAAGTTAATATTATTACGTCTATCTAGTTCACTTTCCTCAATCATGATTGGTAGATCATGCGAAAAAACATAGAGGACCAATGTTGTTGTCCGATGTTCATGCACGTAAGTTGGAGGATCGTGTACCCATCTTCTTTAATGGGCATGGCCAGCCTATTAGACCTACTGAGAAGGCTTCTGATGAGTTTAGTAAATTTCTGGGGTCTATTGCTCATGAACACTCATGAGCACCATTAATTTATACAAATTGGCATAAAGTCCCTGATAAGGATAAAATGTGGGAATACGTAAATGTAAGAATATATTTTCTGAGCTAAAAAAAATAGATTTTTCAAATATATATGAAATCTTAGTGTAGATATTCATATAATTATTCATGACATGTTAGCACAAGTACATACTGCCGCAAGCTGAAAGTGTGAAGAAGCGGGTGTTGGAATCAATTACTTGGGCTTGGAGGCTTTTCAAGTGTCAGCTGAAAGCTAACCATTACTATAAGTATGACAATGATACTGAAAGATGGAAGCACCAACCTAGTAGGACACTTGATTCTCACTTCAAATTGTTGTTGCAATACTGGAACACTTCTATGGCCGAGGTTCTTTTCTTTACAAATTATGCATACAGAATTTTTGTTTTTATTTTGTATGATATTTTGGCCTAAAGTACCACATCCTTGGTAATTGTTTTTGTAAAAAAAATCAATGCTCAAAATTATGAAAATCATAGACTGCTAGACAACATGCACACTGCTGGACCTGTGAGTTTTGCAAGAATCTATGAGAAGTTGGTAAGAAAGGAAATATGATATGCCTTATTTAATATTTATTTTTGTTTAGGTATTTTGTTGTATCTTGCCTAAACTCTTGCCCTGCTTTCTTTGTTGCCTTGCTATTAAGTTTAAGCTCGGTGTCAGTTCACATTTTCAAGTATCCAACTCATACTTAGTAATAACACCATAATAAAAGCACTACCTTATTTTCATATTGATCACAAAAATCCCAAATGTGCTTCCAACTTACCTGTTCGTGAACTACCCTCCCACATTTGAACCCCTAAAGCTTCTCTGCTGTTGTTTCTCTGCCTCCATCAACTGAAGCACTCTCTCCTTCATTCACAAGGTTCATATGCCTTCATCACAAGGTACGCTTTCTCTGCCTTTGCTCTCTCTTCCATCTTCTCATTTATTCTTCTTCCCGCTACAGGGTATCCTTCGCCCTTTTTTTGTGTTTTTCTCTTCTGGTACTCTTGTTCTTCTCCATCGACAAGTTTGTCTCCTCTCCTGCAGTGGGTAGTGCCCTGCTACAGTGCTGTTTTATTCTTTAGGTAGTGCCCTCTTTTTTTTTCCCTTTCCCGCTGCCCTATTTGTTTTCCTTTTTCTGCTCTGTTGCAGTGGGTAGTGCCCTGCTACAGTGTTGTGATTTATTTTGGTGTGGTTGCGTGGTCGTGTGTGTTCTTAGTGATTTATTTTGGTTATTTATTTTGATATTTCATGCATTTTGTCTCTGCCCTTCTCTGTGCTCTCTCTGGTATCTGCCTATGTGTCCGTGGTTGTGAGAGTGACACTCAGGTCATTTGTTTTGGTATTCAAGTGGTGTCCAGTTTAACTTAGCATTTGTGAATCAGAATGAGAATACTGGTAGCTTGAATTAAGACCTTTTTTCCACATACGTAGAATTTTGTTAGTGGAATTAGAGTGGTTGCTACAATTTATGTCATGCGCTTTTAATTTAGGCAAATCGAGATGGACAAGCACCTTCCAAGAGGATGATGTTTAAAGAAATACGAAAAAGGAAAGATGGACGCAGTTACGAAAAGTCCTATGATGATATGCTTGATAAAATTATAAGTGTTTAAACTAAGTTGCCTTCTATATATAGTTGCATCAGTAAGAAATAAGTGGTCGTTTTATTCAAACTTAGATTTAAATAACCTTTTGTGTAGCATTTGTTTATAGCTGTAACTGCACATCATGCTACTGCACATTCTACCATTCACCTTTTTTAAATGCAGGAAAAAATGAAGGGGTTAGAGGGCTTGCACGAAAAAGGACTCTCCGATAGTGATATAGATCCCTTTGATAGGGTGAATGGATCTACTCAAAATGGACGAGTACAGTTGTATGGAAGATGTGTTTCAATGAAAAATCTAAAGGAGAAAGGACTTAAGGTGACAAGGAATGGGAAGTCAGTTGTTGTGCTAGAATAATATGTTGATGCTATAAGGTGTAGTTTAGCAACAGAAATGCAAAAAGATTTTGAAGGTCAAAAAGAGAAACTAGCACTTGATATGAAACAAGAATTTGAAGCTCAAAAGGACAAAATGGTAGAAGACGTGGTTGCAATGGCGTTTGCTCGACTTCGAGAAATGTTGCCTGACATGGCAATTGAGACACTTGGACAAGCAGTTATATATTTCGTACTTGCAGATCAGTAACTTTAAACCACATCAGTAAGCAATCCATCCCCTTTGATTATCTCGTCCCTTGCTCTAATTCTATAACTTGAAGCTAAAAAGGTATGGTTAATACATTCGCTTGTTGTGAAACTGCCACCTAAGAACTTGATATGTACTTCCACCCATAATTTTGATCTGCAACTATCATTGTCAAGGAAGGAAATGTCAAGATGTAGTATCAATTTATGAGTTCCAGGTTGGGCTTGGTTAATCAATCAAAGGATGATGATGTTGTGAACAGGTGTGAGAAGATAATGTGGTATTTTGATAGAAGCTAAGATTAGGATATGTGATTTCAGTCTATGGTTACTGTTTCGAAACTGCCCCTTTTATTGCTTGCTATGAAACTGCCCCATTTATACATTTGCTTGTTGTGAAACAACCCCTTTTATTGGTTGCTGTGAAACTGCATCAATAAGAGCTTAATACATTCGCTTGCTATGAAACTGCATCAATCAAAGGTTAATACATTCGCTTATTGTAAAACTGCCCCCTTTATTGCTTGATATATCTTTTTTCTTTCAAGCTTAGCACTTGGTTGGTTGTTCATATCCGAAATTATGGTCTTTTAATTATTTGGCAATTTTGAGAAAACTAATAATGGATCTCTATCGCTTATCTACATAAGGGCTTTTGTATTGCCGATGATCTACATATTAGGTGGACTTTTGCTTTGTCTATTATCTATTTTGTGGTATGTGACAGCTTAAAGTACCATTCATGTCATTCTAGCTTGATATGAAATTTGTTGATTTTTTTCTTCTTTTGGGGTGTTTGATGCCTATTTGATTTTATATATTGTGTAGATATTTTGGTCATCCATTTTGTCCACAAGCAAGAGTTCTTGTTATGAAGGTCGCTTCGAAGATATTTGTTTGTTTTATCCCTTTTGTTATTTGGGCAAAAATCATTATATACGTACAGTAATTCAAGGGGCGGAAAACTTGTTGCCCCATTTTCTTATTATGGGAAAATTAATTGTATATATATTTTTGGACTTTTGGTATATGAACGGTAATTCGAGGGATTTGGTTGACATTATTGTCGATTTCATTAATTAAGGGTTCGTTTATATATGTGTTGTTGGTGTTTGATCAAATACGATGTCAAACTTTCATTTACAAACCACCTTTGGTGGCGTGTTGTGTATAGAAGTGGATTCAATGAAATTATAGATTGTACGTATTGAACATATGATGTCCTGAAGGTATTTTCAGCATTTGAAAGCCAAGCATTTAGTTTGTATTTTCTCAAACTGTTGCAATAGGTGAAAGATATGTGTTGCTTAGTATCTATTTAAGTTGTTGCCATAGATGAAATATACGTTGCCATAGTATCTATTCAAAAGTGTTGCAATAGCCAGACATATGGCAACAGTTTCTACAACTGTATGCAACAATTACAAAAACTGTTGCCTAAGAATCGAAAAGTGTTTCGTTAGGCCTAATGCAACGCCCATTAAAAGCAACGGTTGAAAAATGGTTGCAATAGACCTGTAGCAACACTTTCATTTGCTATTGTAATAGTTTTGCCCGTCGCCAAAGCCCACTTTTGTTGTAGTGATTTTAGTGAACAGAAAAATATTTTTAGTGAGCAGAACACGTATCTTGGTGAGCAGACCATATATTTTAGTGAGTAGAACATGTATTTTAGTGAGCAGAACATTATTTTTGGTGAGCTATTGAGAACTTGTTTACGGTTGACAATTGTCTCTTACATTGAACTAGAACGACCATTTTAGTAAGCACACATCACATAAACATACCTATACCAATAACCAAATAGGAATTATTCTTAGATAACAGTACTTTATGTTAGAGAGCTAGTATGCATTTTTAGTAAGCAAAACATATATTGTAGTGAGCAGAGAATCATTTTTAGTGAGCTATGGAGAACTTTGGAGAACTTCTTGATAGTTCACACAACATATACTATATTGATTACAATGAACATGTCCCTTGTTAATGCTATATCTTGATAGAGTTCTCCTCATACGGAGGATTGCTGAGAGTCAATTCCCTACAATCAAAGGCTAGACTACAGAAAAGCTGAAGGAAAGAGTGAAAAAGGCGAGAAAGGCTAATCAAGTTGGTGACAAAGAAGTGACAAAAGGCTTCGGAAAGGGCAGAGTGGAGCCTGCAATACAAATGAACAGAGAAGAGCATGCTGAACAAGCTAGACAAACTCAGTCACAAAAGGATGAACAGCCAATGATATTTTCACAAAATAATGAAACATTAGAGTTAGAGGTATCATTTAATTCATTTATATCAATTAAAAAGAATAAAATAATTAAAAGAAATGTCTATCTAACATCTTACAATACTTAAAATATGTCAACATGCAAAACGATATGGAAGAAATGACTGAAGTAACGAAAGCTTTAGTTAGCACATTCAAGTGATACAGAACCTTTATGGAATACTTGTCAAATGGTACCAAAACAATGAAGCACTCAAGAAAATAAGAGATGTGGCCATAAGCATGTTCTCTTCATATTGGGGGGCCCAAATCTCAAAATCACCACCAATGGGACATAAAGAAAAAGGAGATGAAAGTCCTGAGATACCACCATTCAATCAGGATGATAAATGGTGGAATAGAGCTACTATACTAGAGGCAATAACTGAATTGGAAAATGCTTTTGTAAAGCACAAACAAATGACCAGTAGCCCCAAAGCCAAAAGTCTAAGAAGGAAAGGTCCAAGAAGGAAAAAGAGGCAATGACATGCTAAGTTTCAAGTTGATTGATGACAGCCAAAGCCTAGGTCCTCCAAGACTAACAGCTCCAATAGCATTTCAGACATCACCAACCTCCCTCCGCCCAACAAAAACACTTCAGACACCCCCCCCCCCACAAACACTACAGACACCACCACCCTCCCCACGAACAGTCGAGACATAGTAGCCACCATAGCCATCACAAGCTCTTGAGATAGAACCACCACTGGAAACATCTGAGACACCACCACCAATTCCAGAGACACAGTCAGAGCAAATGGTAATTATATTCTTACTTAGAAAGAAAAGAAGTAAAGGCTCTCCAAGAAGATTTTTTGCACCGATTGTGCAATGGTAGTTACATTCTTATTTCTGTTCACTAATTCAAATGCTTAAACACCTACTGATACTAATACCAAAATGCAGCGAACTTTGGACCCCCATGATACATGCAGCAAAATCAAAAGAGGCGAGGTACATTGATTTTGAAACGATACATTAGAGAGAATTTCAGAGATGTGACAAATGCATAATGGCCAAACAGTTACAACTGGTAGACATTAATATAATACATTTTATTGTGTATTAGACTACCACATTATATGATATTATTCATCTTCTAATTTGAAGATGTTCTTCCTAGTATGTCACAAGAAGCACTTCTTCATCTTCTGCTTTAATTTACAGGAAGAAAGACTTGATATAATGGACAACATGCACATAACAGTTTCATACAAAAGCACAGATGGCGATAACACATTTATTAGTGGTATGTTCAAATGTTTACTGATTCATTTAATTTTGAATAAATCAACAGTTGCATTTTATGAGGCGCATAGTTAGTGAGATGGGACTATCCTTTAGAGAGCTTATAGAATTTTAGGGCATCTGCTGAATGTTTATTCCAACATTGTCTCTTAGTGAGCAATGCTTATGTTCATGACAGTGTTGTCCTAAACATATTTAGTGAACTAACACACATAATTAGTGACCTAACAAACGTATTTAGTGTGTTGAAAATGAATGCTGGATAAACTGTTGCTTAGTAAGCTAACACACATATTTAGTGAGCCTAATAAACAATTCCAGTGAGTTGAACAAAATGTTGGTTGTACACATGCAAAAGCTTTTGGAATATTTCTTTAGGACAATGTTGGCCATTCTAAACATAAAATTGTCAAGAAAATGAAAGCAGTGTGAATGAGAATGTCATGGAGAATAACAGATAATGTCACAAACCGTGGAATATTCTGCATGAGGCACATGTTGTCAAACTTTAGGCTAAACAGATAAATGAGACTGTGGTTTCAAGAAGAATGAAGTAAGCCTACAAAAATATTTTGTCTGCAAAAATGTCTTGAAATAAGTACAACACATATTAATTAAAGAACCAGAATGGGAGCCTTGAAGAAATGGTAAGGTTGTCTCCATGTGACCAAAAGGTCACGAGTTCGAGCTATGGAATCAGCCACTGACAAAGTCAGGTTAGGTTGCCTACAATTCACTCCTTGGGGTGCGGTCCTTCCCCGGATCCTGCGTGAACGCGGGATGCTTGTGCACTGAGCTGGCCTATAATTAATTAAAGAACCACAAATGTTGGACAAACTCTTTTTTTTTGTTTTCTGTTTTTTTTTTTTTTGGCAGGACAAGAATATGTTTGATGTAATGGGAGCATGATACTGTCATGAGATCAAAGACAACGAAGAAAATATACACAGGAATAGAGTGAAGGGGCTCGCAAAGGAGTTTCATGATAAACAACAGGCAGAAATGAATGCAAATTCAAGCCAACCTCAAGTGCCAAAAGCATATGCAATGAACTTCCAGATATGATCAAGTTCTTGAACACTAACATTGGTTTAGTTAGGCTAACTTTTGGAACCAATGTACCCAGTACTATCATATGAACACGATTACTATGCTTAAACTTAATGATGGTGAAGTACTATTATGTAGCATTTATTATTCAATCACTAATATTGAATATTTCATATCTTTTATTATCTTTAGAACAAAAAAAAAACAATAATCCAGTGAGCTAGCAAGTAAAACCAATGAGTTCCAAGGATTCTATAGTGAGCAACAGCGTAAACTAATCTAGACCACTAATATGATATAAACTTACAACTATTATTGACAAAGTTATTCATATATTGAAGTATACACAATCTCGTTGTCAAAGAATACTATTCTTTTATAATGTTACATCATCAAAAAAGTTATAAATAGTTTTGTAAATTATAGTGAACTAACGGATAAAATTAGTGAGCTATGATTTTTTAGTAGTGAGCAATATATTATAAGTTTCAAAAGTATTCAACATATTATAAACTTTAAAATTATTCAACATGATTTACTAAATTTTGAAATAAAAAAATAAATCTCATCACATCACAAAAAATAACATCATAATGAATAAAAATAAAAGTTTACAATTTATTAATCAAATGCAAATTTGCATTTGAATTTTTGTTTAAAAAACTATTGTATATGCTAGAGGCAAAATCTTCATTAATACTAGAAGCCAATGCAATGTCCTCAACCCTGCACAACACACATTACTTATAGTGAGCAAAATATAATTGTTAGAGAGCATGAAAGAAAACGATTAACACATAGAAAATCAAATCACTATGATTATACCAAAATTTCATGCTCAATTCCTAGGTAACCTGTTTCACAAAATAAATTAGCACATTCATTTGTATTTATATTAGATTAGAATATAAAAACCAACCAAAAAAAATCCATGCTCTTGCAGAAGCAACAAAAAAGCCAAGGGAAAAAATTACCCTTGAATGTTAGGAGCTTTAGAAGGAGGATTCAAATGATTGGTAGGAATGCTACTCCGATTTGGTTACCTCAATCTTTCATCAAAAATCAAGCTAGAAACTCTATACATTTTATTAAAATCTACTGCTGGATTAGATCAACCTGCAGGAATAACCTAAACCATCGCAAGAAAAACATATTTTTAGTGAGCATATACATATGTTTAGTGAGCCAACGTATAAATGTAGTGAGTGAAAACTGTATGACTAACAATGTGAGAATTGAAAAATGTAGTCAGCCAATACACATTTATAGTAAGGAGGTACACTATATTAGTAAGCGTATTAACACTTTTAGTGAGCCAAAACACAGTATATTTTTAGTGAGCTTATCAACAAATTCAATAAACTGCAAGAAGATATTATCATAAGAAATATAACTTATTCACTAAGATTGTGAATAGAAGTTAACCTAAGGTTGTGATACATCTCATCCATTCCTTGAAGAAAACCTTGCCCTTCTTGATCTTACAATGTTTGACATCTTCCCTGATGTACTCTTCCGCCTTACATTCCTTTGACCTTTCTTTCTATAACCCTTAGGGTTACCAATGATTTTATTACTAGCACTACAATGTTGATCATTTTCTGCATCACAAATATAAACTGAACCCATAACAACGCTAACATCAACCTTTAACCTGGCAAAAACTTCTTCACATAACTTTCTCACTTGGGTATTAGATTCACTTGCAAGAAGCAACGACTCAAACTGCCTATTCATCTGAACTCTCCATATTGAACCAGGAAAGCCAACTGCATTAACACTTGGAGTTCTTCTATAACCCAGGAGGTCTAGCTAGCCTAGTCCATTGTTTCAAAATATACTGATCAGGTACTTTAGGCACACAATAAACCTTGAAAATACGTAAAAAATAGCAACAAAGAATACCACTCTCAGTGTACTTTTTACAGTCGCTAACAATATTTTGATATGGAAGATTAAGCCTAACCACAGACCCAAACTTCTTCGAAAAGCGATTCTCATAAAGAACATAAGGGGTTTCACTTGAACTAAGAAGATCTTGACAACACACTTCCCCTTTAATATATTCATTCTCAAACACTTTGTAAAAGTTATTCATACAAATTTTCAAAGCATGCTGCAAAAGGCTAACATATGGCAAATACATCTCAGGGAACCCATCCTTATTTTTCACATTCTTGTCATTCTCCTTAATCCTCTACTCAGTAACTGCATCACAGAATATGTTATAAAAATCAAACAAACCTCTAGTGGCACTGACTCTCTTTGACAAAAAAGCATTTGTAAACTCACTTCTTTGTGACGATAAAATGCTACCAGAAAAAATATCCTTACAAAAAGTTGGACATCAATTTGTTTCAACCGATACAATCCAACCAACCAACATTTTCAGCACATTTACACTCTTCAACCAACTTAACACAGAAATAATAGTGAGCAGAAAGTAATAAGTTAGTGAGCAGGAACATGTAATCTTGGTGAGCACATAATAAACAGTAACAGAAAGGAGCTCACCTGTGCCAACAAAAATTAAACTCTACTTCTATATCACATCTCATCAAAACATGTTCAAACTTATCAACAAAGCCACCCAAAATCCTAAGATGATCAATATTCTTTTTGAATTCTCCAAGATGTGCCAAGTATACAACCTACGTTTTGCCAAAGGGAAGACCTTTTCAATAGCATTTGTCATAGAAAATGCTTGGTCCGTCATCATAGTTTTCGACTGCACATTATCCATAACTTCCAAAAATGTTTCAAACAACCAAACAAAGCTCTCAACCTTCTCATTCATCAAAAATCCGCATCGACCATAACATTCTTTGCATGATGATTCATACAAACAAAAGGTGCGCATATCATCTCATAACGGTTGGTTCTATATGTCGTGTCAAATACAAGGAGATCACCAAACACCAAATAGTCAGATTTCATTTGTGAATCTCTCCAAAATAAGCTTATCAAACAATCATCCTCATCCAATTTAAACCTATAAAAAAAAAAAAACTTGCTCGTTGACATACCTAGTTTCTAAAACACACATGAAATTATTGGCATCGTCCCCGTCTAAAGTCCTTTTGACTTCATTTGTAACACTATTGTAGGCATCAATTTCGCTAAACCAAAGTAATGGCGAACCCCCAGCCTCATTTCTTAGAAGCCGGTGAGCAGGAGAAACTTTCATACCATTTCTTCTCAGCTTTTGATAAAAATCAACATGAGCTTTCTCCACCTTTTTTATGCGACCTCAACTTATGAACCTCATTTTCTAAGAGCAATTCATGATTATGAATCATATCATGCTTCTTACAAACCCATTCCCCATTAGCTTCCATGTAAAAAATAGCCCTAGCTTTACAATTGCACATGCAACTCCGTTTTGTAAATGTCTTATCTTTTTTCTCGTGACACCTTTTAACACCTTAGTTGTTGCAACAAAACTCCCTCGAACGCACCTCTTATGAACCCTCTCTCCTCTTTAACTTGTCACATCTTATGGAAAAACCTTTACGGAAAGCATACTCATTGTATACCTCAAATGCTACATCTACAGAAGTGGCCCTTTTACTAATCAGTTCTGATTTATTAGCCTCCTTCATTTCAGCAACATATTCATCATCAACATCTACACATTTCTCTTTATCAATCACAATACAATTAGACATAGCAGCAACAATATTACCATTGTCAGGCACAACATAATTGCACTCAGAAGCCACATCTTTCCTTGTTAAAACACCGGCAGGATTACACAAAACTCTAACATAATCATCAACATCAACAAACTCAACAACAAAATTATCTAATGTAGATAGCAAAAATGAAGTATCATCTGCAAAAACAAACATGATTTTTGTGGTGCGCTACACTGCATAATTAGCGAGCACAAACTCAATCCCAGCGAGCCAAACATTTTTTTTTTTAGTGAGCAAAGAAGTGCTCTGCAGAAGAAAACATTTTTTTTTTATAGTGAGCTATTGTTTTCCCTATTAGGTACATAATTGATTATAGTGATTATATTTAGTGAAGACATAACCGATCTATGATTGGTGAGTACAAGATGAATCCTAGTGAGCTAAATGTATTTCTTTAGTGAGCTAACTACTATATTTAGTGAGCACATAACTGATCATGGTGAGCTATTGTTTCTCACATTACACAAACTAAAATTTACAGAGAATGAAGTATATTAAAAAATCAAACGAAAAAACCTTATTAAAGTTGTATATACCTAATAAACAATTACAAATACCATATACAACTCAAACCAAAAAACAAACATTCTAGCAAACATCTAGATCAACTAATCACAAAACCAACTATATATTCGAACCACCAACTAAATTATATTTCCAGAACACAGCATCATAAGAACAAACGCAATCCAATTGAAAAATCTCAAAATTAACTCATCAGAAAACAAAATTAAAACACACAAACTCCAAAACAGAACACAAAAACAGAGATTGAAAATAGCATGATCAAACTTGAAGAAGAATTCGTGTTTGATGAATCTTTAACATCAATAGCGACGTTAAGATCAAATCCAACCATTGAATAATTGCTAAAAAACTAAAGGAATCGAAATAGCACAGAGCCTTCAGTAATGGAACAGAGTAGCGGGATGAATTAAAATCATGATTTCTCAACTTGTCAACCGTGAATTTGTTTTTTTTTTAAAAAAAAATGCCAAATATACCAACATGGTGGGCTAACAACTACCTGGACCAAAAAACCCAACATTGTGGGCCCAGGTGGACAAATGAGATGTCCACCTGGTTGCACATAATAAAATGCGGGGGAGGGGGCATAGGAGTATGGCTAATGCGCGGACGGTTAGGATTATTAAGTTTCACATTTCTCAAATTCTAAATACTAAGATTTAAATTTTAATTATTTAAAATTAAACAATCAATTGGGTGAAAAATCATATCAAATGTGACCCTTCTTTAAACATGATCTGATTTCATTGACTTGATTTCAGATTATTTTGTTTATTAGATTCGAATATCTTTTTTTGGATTCAAATTGCATTAGTTCGTCACGAATAGTGTTGGATTTGCTTCGACTTCTTATTTAATCACTTTTCCTTATTTTAAATTAACATAGCTCATTTACTTTCTGATTTACTTTATATTTCTCATTTTAAGTACTTACTCATATGACATCCACAACTATCGAACACAAGCAAATACAAACTCTAATGTAATACGCAAACTCATTCCCAGAATAACTACTTATACATCCATTAATCGTTCCTCTCTCCACAATCGCTGCTTCCTAATACAACATGTACAAGATATCCACACATTTTCCTTGAAATAGATATGTTGATTATGTGTAGTCTTTTGGGGAGATTTCTTATAACATGAAAGACCGTATTTAAAGTGGGTGACTTCCATTGAAGAGCCGATGTGTAATTATAAAGCAATTCATCCATTGAAAAACAAGCGAAAAATTACACAAACGCAAGGGTTTAATTAACTACAAAATAGAACTCTTACTATCGGGAAGAGGAGACAATTCTCATACTTGGAGAAAAAACACATACTAATAAGATAAAATACTAGTAAATAAAAGTAAGAACTAAGATAAACAAAGTGATTAAGATGATAAGAAAAGTAAGAAAACCGACTATCTAACCTTCAATTTCACAATACATGGACTAGAGATAAAAGAGGTAGAAGAGTAGAACAAGATTCACATTTACCTTTTCCTAATATTCTACATTGGCTAAAGTACATAAGCTAATATTCATTGCAATGTAACGCAATAACTTTTTTGACAATTATATGGAATAAATGAATTTGAGCTATAGCAAACAAAAGGACCACCTTTATTTGGGGTTTTTTTTCTTTTTTTTTTTGGGTTTGCCATGCATAGCAAAATGTGATGGATGTGGAGCAATGTCAGGTTGTGGTCTAGAGTTCAAATCTTGTTATTGTCAAATTATAATTTCTTTTTTAATAATTTGGTTTTTATCTTTTTCTTATATATGTTTCCTTTTTTTTT
Source organism: Selenicereus undatus (assembly GCA_017589665.1). Taxonomy (NCBI): domain Eukaryota; kingdom Viridiplantae; phylum Streptophyta; class Magnoliopsida; order Caryophyllales; family Cactaceae; genus Selenicereus; species Selenicereus undatus. Next base: position 17,172,635 of record JACYFF010010365.1, read on the forward strand.
TGTCTTCTAACTACTTTAACTAATTATTAATCAATTTAGTGTAAGTCTTTGGCTAGCTTTCATATTTTTTATTTTTTATAATTAATTAACCATACATTTAATTCAATATAACAGAAGTCTATATATTTAATTGCCACACTCATTAATTGGACTTATGCGCTCATAAATTCATAGTGTAAACTCATAAAAAAAGATACATGTATGCTTATAACATAAGAAACCATTGCTTATAAATATGAAATTACATGCACATAAAATGAAAATTACGTGCTCATAAATTCAAATTGTATGCTCATAATTTAAAAATTATTTGAAGTGCGCATGAAAGTTATTTTTTAATTTGTTAAATTAATTAGCCATACATTCATTATAATGCTATAAGGAAAAGAGTCTAAGTTGTAACTTGTACGCTCATGCTCCTAAACATCAACCGCACACAGATGCTCGTAAACCAAAATTAACTGTGAGTCGTGCTCATATGCTCCCAAAATTAAAGTAATGATAGATGAAGGCTCATAAATAAAAAGTAAATGCTCATAAAATTGAAAATATATGTTTTTTGAATTTGAAAACTGTATTGCTCATGCAAATGAAAAATGTATACTAAAAAAAAAAAGAAGGAAAGAAGAAGGGTTCATCAATTCAAAAAGTATATGCTCATAAAAATAACGAGTATATGCTCATAACGGTGGGTAGTGTATGCTGATAAAATTAAGGCTGCGCAATTGATTGATTTGTAACTATGTGCTCATTATATATAATTATAAAACTGATTAAAATGGCCATAAAAAATTATATAATGCTTATAAAATTTAAGTTAAAAAATAGTGAGTATATAATTTTAATTTTATGAACATATAGGATAAAACTTATGATTGTAACATTATATATATATATATATATATATATATATATATATATATATATATAT
>JACYFF010010365.1:17186967-17210766 GCA_017589665.1 Selenicereus undatus
CTTTTGTTGAAAATGTAGAGTCCATGGCATGGGACGCATCTTTCAGTGACATCGTCTATTTGTATTATTCTAGGTAGGGCCCATTCTGATAGAGATGGCATCATCTAGTTAGACGCACCGTTTGGTTGGGTTTTAAGTTGGATTAGTTTCGAGTTAGATTTATGTTTGTATTATATATGACTTAAAATTAGGTCTAAAATTGGGGTCAAGCATAAATATATTATTGGTGGATTCAAAAATTTTGTATTGCAAAAGAGGCAATATTTTTTAAGACTAAAAAAAGTAGTATGAAAAATTCTGATATAATAATTGACATGATATTCAAAATAATTTAAAGTCAAATACAAAGAAGATAGTGTTTGATATGTAATGGTATCAAGAATGAATGATAAAAGAGCTCCTAAAAACACATATATCTTTATGAGTCATCATGTGTCCTAATTTTATGAACTATTTGCGAACATTATGCTTCCTTCTTCATTCGGTGCAACTATTAGACTATACATTGACGGATATGCCTTAATTGAAAAAAAAAACAAAGAAAATCTTGGTTATATTCAATGATCTATACATATTTAGATGTCCTTATTTTTATTTATGAATGATATTACATTGTATATTTTATAATTTTCTCCTGTCGTGATAAACCTCCTTGAGCTTTAGAAATATCTTGTTAACTATCATCCCACATTTTGCCCACCTATTTTTCTTTTTGTCTTTGAAAAAAAATTACGGATTATTTTAGTTTGATAAAAACTACCAATAAGAAATTTCTTTAATTAATAAGGTGTAGAATACAATAAAAAATAGTAATTATTTGTGCTGAAATATAAAGTTTCAGTATTTTTGTAAACCTGTTTAAAATTTGGTGATTTTTTAGAATTTTGAAGGCAAGTTGAGTAATTTTCTAAATTTGTGTCCTAATTTAACGCATATCGATTTGAAATTAAAATCCCTCGCCTCTCTTTGCCCAATTTGCGAAAACCTACACAAGCAAGCTGCAGGCACTAATGTTCTTTTCTGAACAAGAATGACGATATTGTTTTACCCTGAAATTCCGACAGAAATCGACACATATCCCAGCTCAAAGGGCGGCTGATAAAAATGGTTTTCAAACCATAATGCACTGTAACTCCATCAGGCTCAACAGCACTAGACATCTTCCAGGATGTATATATAAAAGCAAGAAAAAATTTTACATGAGATAACTACATTGAACTGGTAAAGATATTCAAGAGAGAAAAATAAAAGTGGAGAGCAAAACACTACATACCATCTAAACACACAGCCAAGTAGAGTATAAAGGCTTCAACCTTCGATTTTCCAATGCCAGTAAACCCTCCCCAAAAATATAGAATTTCCCTACACATAGCAATGAACAAGGGCCCCCCCCCCCCAAAAAAAAAAAAAATCCTAAACATTGCAATGGGTAACCAATGATCTAATTATGGGTCAATTTGAATTTGCTAATACTTTTGTCTATAATATGCTTTAGGGTAACATATGCCATCTGGAAGTTTTTGTGCCGTGGTGAAGATCATTATGAAAAATAGGCTGTTTGAGAACTTACTCATCAATCAGAGTTGACTTAGAGGTCATCAATCTGAATTGCACTGGTTGTAGCTTTGTCCTCCTTTCTTGAAGCTTTCTTCCGCTTTCTCTCTGACTGAGGTTCTTTTGCTTTTAGATCATTGCAGAAAGCCCTTAGTGATACAGCAAGATTCTCATTCCGATGAGCTGAAACAACATTTGAGAAGCCTAAATTGTCAGAAGGCTTGGATATGAAGATACAAAGTCAAATAATCTCCCCTTCTATAACCTATGCACATTTACAAAATAAACCCTTGACAATGGAATTAACTAGTGGAGCATGGGCTTATGATCACAAGACTAGAGGAATATACACAATGAGATGGATGTAGTTAGATTGAGGAAACTACTGGGGCACATTTCTTAGAGGATCAGCCATCACGTTTAAAAGCAAGCTAGATTTCAGTCACATAGAAACTGAAAACCACGAAATAGCATTTACAGAGAAACAGGTGCCCATGTAACAGAGGAATTAAGCATACAATACATCAATCAAATGAAAAAACCCTACAAATTCAATCGGCCAAACATTGCACATGTAAAACATGATAGACCTGACTTGAAATTTTATTTTTTTTTTCATGGAAAGAATTTTAATGTCACCTGAACTTAAAAGGATTAAACCCAAAAAAAAGCCATAAAAATGAACAGCTTCAGTAAAAATTAGCAGTATAATTATTCTGAAACTTTTGAAGGAGAAAAAGAGGAAGGACTGGAAGAATGCAAAGATTTTTTTTTGGGGGGGGGGGGACATGAAACAAACTTTGTTCTCTGCATTTAGTCTTGCAAATAGATAGGCCAGCAGAAACTAAAGAGTGGCCATTCAGCAAAGAAGCATACATTTACCAAACAAGCCCTCTACCATATTTATCGAACGCTACATTGTGAATTTTGGTAAGAAGATATACCACAACATGAACCATCCTTTTGTTCACTTGTCCAAGCACAAACCAGAACACAATCGAAGAGGATATTAAATTTTAGACAATCATAGAAACTGTTCTAGAACTAGAGTATCCAATAGCTGCCAAAACTACTGCTCTGCCTACCAAAAAGGAATGTAGACTATTCCTTCCATGTTCAACCATCTACTTCAACTATAAACCAAAATTGGGGATCGGGGGGGGGGGGGGGGTAAGATAATAAGTTGGATATCACTTCTACTGAAATGGCAATAGTATAATTGTGAGTTGTAAGTTGTAACCTTCCCAACTGTAGTTTTGCAACTTTCTTTCTCATCTCTAATGCACTTACCCAACCAAAAATGTTGTATATTTTATATAATTCATACATACGGGTAGCAAGTAGGATACATGTTCAAGTGTTTACATACCAGAATAAGTCCAATATAACAAGTGGCATTTTAAATCTTCATAACAGCTTGCATGGCATACCTGCGAGTATGACATCTTCTGTTTTTACCAATTTACGACCAGCATGATGGGCAAATAGCTCAAGATCCTTGGCCAGATGCTCTGCTTTGGAAAAAGATAAAGCCCGATTTCAAAAGCTCAGGTCCAATAAGACCAACAAATAAGAGAAACTCCATAAAGACATGGAACACACGCTAAGCATATCCACTTTGCTGCAAACAGCATCCCTAGTATACCTCATGCCAGGGAGAAGCTTGTATAAATCCGTACCTCCCTAGGGCCCAAACCCTGGGGTCGTATCCAGAAAGTTGATGTATGGGTGTCCTTAAGAGTTAAGAATTTTCATATAGAATATTTTTTTAAAAAAAAATGCTAATAGGTACCCAGGACACCTGTAACCCGTACATAGATCCACCCCGGCAACCCCACAAGGTCCATACTTGGCACTTACAGTTGCTGTTGATAAAACTATCCATGAATTGATTGACAATATAACAGACAATAAACTTCAAGCTGGAAATAAGTCACTTGATGGAAATCCATTCCACAAAAAGTAAACTCCCTCATGTTCTGCTGCTTCATACGGGATGGTTCCACTGTATCACACACACAGAGGTAGTTACATACAAGGAATCCTTGATTCAACTAAATGGCAGGAAGCTCAACCACAAGAAGCCATCCAACTCCAACCCGAAAATAACCTCATCTAGTACTTGTTTCGGAATTAAGTGCATAAACAGGGAATTTTTAAACGATAAATCACTTGCTGCTAACCATATCAGTCAAAGAAGACGACTTCAACAGATACTTACGAATTCTAAACACAGAAAGCTTAATTTGGCTCACATATCCTATAGCCAGGCCTTAAACAAGCTAATTGATAAGAAGTCGTCCCCGTTCTAACCATGCTAGGGTTGCAGCTTCTGCATTCCATTGACTAAACAAAAATCGGTTCCACGTCACAAATAAATTTCCATTTCACCATTAATAAACGCATAGTCCAATTGAAATCCTACCTTCGATGAACCCTAAGACACGAACAAATTTCAAATCTTAAAAAACAAAAATTTAAGCAATATTACCTGCATAATTAAACGCCAAATCGGAAATGCATGCAACAATTGGCTCAGCCACCTGCACTCCACTCTTCTTCGCTGCTCAAAAAGATGAACTGAACCGTAAGAATCCTGCAATTCAACGAGAAAGAGAGAGACAGAGAGACAGAGACAGAGAGTAAACCTAACCTTCAGCTTCAACAATGGAGATGGCGGAAAGACGAAATCGATCCCGCAAAAGTTGGGTCTCTTCATCATCTTCTTGCACTTCTCTCTCATCCATTTCTGTGTCGCTCGCTGCCCTCTCTGACTCCATTTCAATGGGGTGTTCTTCCCAATTTTGAGTTTGGACGCGCGAAACACCTGCCGCTTTCGGATGTATATATATTGGGATTTCGAGCTATTTTGTTTTCTTTAAATCATTTATGTGTGGGCGAAATTGGGCCTGACACTACTAGGATTGTGGGCTTGTGCTAATGTTTGAATACCGTATAAATGCCAATGGAAATACTAAGGCCATGTGTCCATGTCAACTCTCTCTCCCCTCTTGCCATGCCAGCTACAGCAATGATACTTCGATCGTCGTGCAGAGTTCTTGTGTTTTTGTCTCTCATTAGTCTTCAAATATAAATTTCAAGGCTAAAATAAATTAGATAATAAATTAAAATAAATTAATTTTTTTATTATATTGTATGTAGCGTACAATCTTTGTGTATTTGTTATAAGTAAAAAAATAAAAGTCATCTGATTTGATCTCTAATTGGTATGCTTGAATGAGGGCCAACTGGTTTGATCCTCAAGCAAGTTAACTAAATTGACTTTTGTTGATGAATTCGATATGAAGTTCTTAAATGAGAGCCTAAAAGGCTTTATCCCGATCAAGAAGAGTGCTTGATTTCTGTAGAGAGTAGACGACACGAATTTTGATTATATTTGTTGTCTTCCTCCAAAAAATTGTAATTTACATTTGAGTGCATCGAACTTTAGTGTATTCATTTGCAGGATCAACTTTTTGAAAAGGTCACTATCAAGTTTATTAAATTATTGCACCATTTACATTTGGGAGACAAATCACTGTTGAAATTTATTTGTAAATCCCTAAACTTTGCGTATGTGCATTTTAGCTCAAATCTTTAAAAACTTACTTTTGAAAAATCTAAAATTGTGTATGTGGTGTTTTGCTCTCTAACAGTACTCGAAACCCTCTTTCATCTGGTATCAGACCCATGTGACCACAAATAATTAAGACAATTATGCTAATTAATAATTAATTAAGGTAATTAACTATGATTAATGCTTGAATCATCACTTGCTTACCCTGGTCCTAATTATTCACATTGTGTTCACTCACCGAAAGGAATTACTTCCCTAGTACCTCAGTTAAACTATATCACTGATATAGTTTTAGAATTAAAAGCAGAATTAGCTCAAATTAATACTGAAATCAAGGATCTTAAGAATTAATTAATTGTAGTTCATCTTTCCCTTATTAACGAAGTCAGGCATAGCGGAAAATCTACTCCAAGTATTAGTATTCCATTTCAGCATAAATATCCTTTCCAAAATTCAAAAAACAAAACTCATTTCCTTTGCAAGATATAAAAATCCAAAAAAGAAGTAAGAGAAAAATCTAGTGAAAAATCGGCTGAAAAGGCAAAAAGAGAAAATGGAGTATAAGCAATATACTCTTGAAGAACTAAATAAAATGTTCGAAAAGGATCAAAATTTTGAAGAATTAAACAAGATTATGAGCGTAATTAGTGATAAACATTACGTGTTATCTAATGATAATGAAGAAACTAATAATATTCAATTAGAAGAAGATATATATTAGCAAATGCATCTAATTAAATTAGAAGATCTCAATGTATTACCATTAGAAGAAATTAGGAGAAAACTGAATAAAAAATATGGTAAAATGACTGAAAATGAGATCAATGAGATTTGAGAAGAGCTCGACTTAGGCCCTGTTCTTTTCGTTGGGAAATTGCCCCACCCCACACCCACCTACTTCTTCCCCCCTCTTTCCACTCTTTCCCACACTTAAAAAAAAATACCACTCTTTCCCACATTCACCCACTCTTTCCTATATCTACATAAAACAATCATTTCTCATATTTGAAAATTTTTTATAATTTAAATAATTGTGTGTACGAATAATCTGATAGCAATTATGAGCAGTTTTAACTTTGCGGATGCCATGGAACAATTTTAGTTTTTTTTTTCATTAATTTTTTAATTTTTTAATTTTTTTTAATTTTTTAATTCTATTTTTTATTTTTAAATTTTTAATTTTTTAATTTTTTAATTTTTAAATTTTTAATTTTTTAATTTTTCGGATGCTATGGAATAGTTTTTCTTTTTTTCTTTTTCATTATTTTTTTATTTTTTTAATTTTTTTTAATTTTTTGATTCTATTTTTTATTTTTTAATTTTTCAATTTTTTAATTTTTAATTTTTTTTGTATTTATTTTTAATTTTTAAATTTTAATTTTTTTGTATTTATTTTTAATTTTTAATTTTTAATTTTTTAATTTTTTAATTTTTTAATTTTTCATTTTTAATTTTTTAATTTTTTGTATTTATTTTTATTTTTTAAAAAAAATTAATTATAATTTTTTTTGTATTTTTATTTTTTTTTATTTCAGGAAAAAACCTACGGAAAATTCAAAAAAAATAAAAAATAAAAAAATTATAAAAAAATAAAAAATAAGAAAATAAAAAATAAATACAAAAAAAATACATAAATTAAAACAAAAAAATTTAAGAAAATTAAAATGAAAATAAAAATAAAAAAATTTAAAAATTTAAAAATTAGAATTAAAAAATTAAAATTTAAAAAATTTAAAATTTAAAATTTAAAATTTAAAATTAAAAAATTAAAAAATTAAAAAATTAAAAAATAAAAAATAAAAAATAAACAATAAAAATAAAACAATAAACAAATAAAAAATAAAAATAAATAAATAAATAAACAAATAAATAAAATAAAAAATAAAAAGTAAAAAATAAAAAATAAAAAAATAAAAAAATAAAAAAATAAAAAATAAAAAATAAAAAAATAAAAAAATAAAAAATAAAAAATAAAAAATAAAAATAAAAATAAAAAATAATAAAAAATAATAAAAATAAAAAATAAAAAATAAAAAATAAAAAATACAAATACAAATACAAATAAAAAAACACAAAAATAAAAAATAAACAAAATAAAACAGAACAAAATAGAATAACCGAAAACAAAAAAATTTCATCATCATTAATTACTATCACAATAAAATTATTACATTATAAAACAAAAAAATATTAATAACTAATACTTCAACTTCATTCAACTACATTCAACTTTCACCCACACTCACCCACTTTTTCCCACACTAAAAAAAAAAAAATCACACTCACCCACTCCTTCCCCCTCTTTCTCACAATCACCCATTCCACACCCTTCATTTCCCACTGAAAAGAGTAGGGCCTTAGGTGAAATGGAGACCATTCTAGTTAATAATGTTGTTCCTAAGCCTGAAGAATTTGGTGAACCTTTTAGAAGCAATACTCATTTTATAAGACCTCGATACGTTCCAGCATGACGTACAACCAATTTTTTTTTTGGGTTCATCCCATAGAAAACCACGTCCTTTGAAGAAATTGAACTTACCCCAATTAGTCAAATAGAATACATCTTAAACATTGATGGATCTCGTAATAGAGAAGAAATATTTGAGCACTAAAAAAGAGGAATAAATAGTGTCTTAAATCTAAATACTCATGGACGGCTGCAAACTTCCTAAACTGCATCAAACATAGTTTTTCTGACACTGTAACTAACTAGTACGATTCATTAAGTGAAGACGGTAAAAATACATTAAGAATGATGGAAACACCAGCTTCTATGTTTAGAAATTTATTTAAGGAAATAGAGACCGAATTTATAGGGGCCAAACTTGATTTTGAAGAAAAAGCAAGAGAATGGCAAAAAAAATTAACAACATTGAATAATGGGACACGAGATATCTAGAAAATTATATTGCTGAATTCAATCAATATTATTACAAAATTGGACATAATGAAACTAATCTTGGTATGTTTTATAATAAATTGTCATATTCGATAAATTTTATAATTAATAAAAAATACATGACATGGCTTGAAAGAACAGATGTCATTAATACCCTTGGTTCAAGAATCTCCTATCTAGAAAAATGGGTCAATGATCAATGTCTTCATCTCCAGAAGCAAAAGAAGATTAAGAAGCAGTTGTTAACTTGCTGGGATTCGCCTCATCAATGGGGAAAGGAACCTGAAAAAAGAAGACAAAGAAAATTCTATAAGAAAAAGAGCTTTGACAAGCAAAAAAATATATAAGAAAATACTATAACAAATCTAGTCCTAAAAAACGAAGATTTTTTAGGAAAGTAGTTTATTATCATGTAGGGAAAACAACTGCAAATGTTGGGCATGCGGAGAAGTAGGATATTATGCTAATGAATGCAAAAATAGGAAGAATAATAAGCTTATTGAAACCTTTGGTAGCTTAGATTATGTTGAGCTTAGTAAATATGAGGAATTAGACCTAGCCCTGAATAACAACGAAGGGATTGTTGAAATTATATTGGGCAATAAATATGAAGAAAGTGATTATGAAGAAACAAGTCAGATGATGGAGAGTAGCTCGGTTAGCCTTGGTGATATTCAAGGGGAAGAGTTTATGGTAGACAATGATCATGAGAAAGTTAAAGGAGATTGGGTTCTTTCCATAATCCAAAAAGACATGATCTATAAAAAATTCATATTTCAATTTAAAAGTAAATGCGTATATGAAATGATGGAAGGAGATCTGGAGATAAAGGATTGTGAGTATGACATTGGAAAAGTTAATTTCATTACAACAACAACAACAACAACAACCACCTCCCAGTGTGGGTCCCGCTTTCGCGGGGTCTGGGGAGATCCAGTTGTAGGCAACCTTACCCCTACAGATATTGAAAAAGTTAATTTCATTAATTGGGAAAATATTCTTAAGCATAACAAAGATAGAAAGTATAGGTATATCCATGTCGGAAGTGTCCCATTTTAAATCACTCCATCACAATATTATGGTAAAAATATTGATCTTTATGCTTTACTCTGTGACATTAGGCATACCAAATTTAATAATCAAATTATCACAGGGATTAAGATTGATTTATGTAATGGATCGGTAGGATTCAATTGTCGAGCTGGATATTATGTGAGTCCAAATGATGAATTTGTTAAAAACTTCCTATCCCTTAAGATAAAAACAGTTTGGATGGACATGAAAGGAGGAGGATATCCTTGAAAGATATTTTGAAAAATTATCTACAAATTAGATAATACAATAGACCCAAATACTAGGGTGACAATGATAGAAGCAGAAAATTTTGAAAGTCCTACGCCTATGCAAAAGATCCAAAGGATTAAGTCCAATTCTCAGGAGATAAAAATCGATCGTTTATGGATTTCTAGCTTTGTCAATCCTATAAGGATCAATAAGAAAAATGTAATAAAAATTGATGATTAGGGTAAAATCACTATTAAACCCCAATTATTAAGAAACATGAGTACAAGATTAGATTGGGAAGAAGGATCATCAGCTAAAGAGGAGCTTAAAAAAGATGCGACAATTAGCATGACCAGTGAAATGAGTAGAATGTGTTTTGAATCTGCAATGCTCAGTGTAAATTGAAGTATGAGTCTAAAAAGAAAGGTTATTGGGTACAAAACTAGAACTATTAGTGAACCAATATATGAGGATAAATTAGTCAAAAACATGACTATATAGATATGCTATGAAGCTACTAATACAAATTCTAATAGCATCTATATCCCAATAAGGGTATTTTTAGAGGGATATAATAAATATGAACTATGTGCTTACATAGATGATGGTTGTTTTGTATGCTTTGGAAAGAAAATATTATTTCAAGAATTTATGTGGAAAAAAGCCAAGAATCCTTTACAAGTAAGTAAGACTAGCTGATAATAGTATTATGAGCCACAATGAAGCTACAGAAGGATTATTCATAGAATTAGGAGGAGTTCAATACATTATACCAGTTCTATGAGCTACTTATCAACCCCCTTATGATATGATTATTGAAAATAATTTTCAAATATTATATTCTCCATGCACCCAGACCATAAAACAAATAATATTTACAATTAATTGTCACTCAGATCCTATTGAAAAATTAAGTAAGACCTACATTCATTAGAAAATTAAATTTCCACGCAGCCAACTTGGTAAGAAGGTAATGCCTGCATAATGAGAGGTAGCACTGACAATCTCATTGCTTGAGCTATCTATTAAAGCATATTGTTGAACAACAAGAAAAAATATGCAAAGAACTGTACTCTTGTAATCCTCTAAAATTTTGAGGTAAAAATAAAACATTTGCTAAAATCACTTTATTAAATCCCAACATCGTTATCCGAGTTAAACAAATGGTGCACACACATCAGGAGATCCAAGAGTTTAATAAACAAATCAAAGAACTTCTCTCTTGTTGTTGAAGGTAATAAAAAAAAAAAAAAAGAGATGGAGTTCGACTATCGGGTTAAAATATATATTCCTGGATTTTCAACTATCGGGTTAAATTTTTGGTTGAGTTTGTTCTTGAAAGTATCAGAGTCTTTCTAACAAGAGGTCTCGAGTTCGAATCTCAACAGCCCCCATATTGATTTATTGTGTAAAAGAGATGGAGTCCTTATAGCATCTACACTTCATGCTTAAAGGATATTCGTGTGAGGGAGCGTGTTAGGGTATGTATAAACTTATTCCTGGGTATTCATTCTTGAATAAGGTGACAAACCACATTTCATAAAAATCAACGATCTTACAAGGGATTACTATACTGACATTCGAAGATGTCGTGAAGGCATCCAAACTTGTCATGATAATTGATAAATCAGCACTGTATAGTGTATCATATTAGTTTCGTTGCAGTAAAAGGGGCAAGCAATTAGGTTAATGGTGCAAGTGAACACCATTGTATTCATTCTTATTTAAGCAATGGAGGTCGATGATCGTATCAATTAACCTCGTTAAGCGTGATTAAGCAATAGTTCAACACGAGGACCATTTTTTAACTTATTTTCAGTAAATGTTTGGTGTCATTTTGCTTAATTTAGCACCATTTAAACCATCTTTCATTACATCTGATACATTTTAGTTCATTGTAGTATTATTTAGTGCTCATTAAGAAAACCAAGTTATGTTTTTCCTATTCATTCACTATCATTCAATATATATCACATTATCTCTAAATAACACTAGTATAGACCCGTGCTTTGCACGGTGATTTATAAAATAGATAATAAGTTGTTTACAAAAAACACATAGTTGCTATTATTATTTAGAAAAGAAGACACAAATAAATTACTTAGTAAGTGATGTTGTTATAAGTAGAAATAATTTTTCATTATAAAAATTTAATAAGCCTAGTTATTATAGTTAGAATTTTTTAATATTATATACTTTTCTATCATTTTCTTTTAGGGGATTTTCATCTTTGAAAATAGATTTATTCTTGTCACAATTTCATTCAAGTTATCTCAATATATAGTTACAATACGTCAAAATTAGTCATCCATGATGTGCTTAGGCTCCTCCTTTTGAAATCATAAAGTTAGGTGACTTTTTATTGAAAAATATGTCATCGAATTCTCCTTTAGACAACATATCTCCCTAAGGTTAGTGTTCCACTTAAATAATGAGTTGCAACACAAATGAGTTGTTGTAGATTTAGGACCATAGATTTAGTGATTTTAGGTGATTTGAATTAAGCAATTTTTTTTTTTTTGAGAAAATGGGGACTGTGAAAATAATGGATGGATTTAGAAAAGCAATAAAAATTATCATATATGGAAGTTGGTCTATTGATTTGAAACTACTAACCAATTTATATAACATGTCCTCTCTCATAATGAAAGATAATGAGTTAGCAGAAAGGCACATGCTAAGATATTCTAGTTAAATAATGGATCATAATTAGTTGCAGCATATTATCCACAGAATTCTGAATGTGTATTTAGTTAACCCATAATTTAAAAATCCAAAAATAGTATTTTCAAATTTGTTCATTCGATTAGCTAACCTAAAATGAGGTTATTTTATTTCTTGAAATCAGAATGACCTATCAAATTCTCAATTAACATATGATTTTCAAAAAACCCAAGAAATTAAAATTTTCTATAACCTTACCTTGTGATTTATGTCTTAAGTTAACTATATGATTTGAACATTTGTCATGACTTATGAAAAAAACCTACAAATAGTATTCAAGAATATATTACAGTATTTTACTAAACAACAAAAACTGTTACATTGATTCAAACATCCATTACAGTATTGAATGTATGCCATGACAAAAAATATATAGAAATAGTATTCAAGTATGCATCGTAATTTCTAACTAAACAATGAAAATATTCAAGCATGCATTATAGTTTCTAACTGAACAATGGAAACGAAAAATTACATTGATTCAAACATGCATGTAGTATTAAATGTATGCGATGATTTAAAAAAAAAAACTGAAAAGTTACATTTGTTAATGTTGGAGGCATATTTTGAAGGTGAATAAGTTAATCAAAATCGTTCTAAAGACTTTATACATTAGGATCAATTTTTTAATATTAAACTCATCCCATATGTCCATTAATGCTATTTGATTATACTTCTAGGGTTCCTAACCCAATGAAATCCCCCAACACCCCCTCCATATTGTTCTAAACCCCAACCTGACCACATCACCCAATTTTCAAAAGAGCAAACTTTGAAGATATAGAGGACTATAGTCTTATCTATGTATGTAAAAAAGGAGGTCAAATTTTGTGGTTTTTTTAAATATATTTAACAGTAACTTTTTAAAATTATGAAAATCATATTATAATTTGTAGTATAGGTATTTAAAATTTTTTAACTAATGTAAATAAATAGGTCACCAAATAATTAAAATTTAACCCAAGTCATAAATTGAACGGAAATAATTAAAAATATAAACGAACCAAACCAAATACCACCACTATTAATCAAGTTTGACAAAAACTACACCTAAAAAAGTGAGATTACGAATTGTCGCAAGAAATCAATGATGGCGCCTATTAGTGAAAGATTAAATATCAAGAAAAGAAAATTAAGCCACATATGGGAGGGAATTACAACAAAAAAAAGTACAAAAATTTCAATCAAATATGATCAAGCATTTTGACACTACTAATTACAAAAGAGGAGGTCACTTACTAACGAATTAACAAATTAATGCAAATAAATATATGAGGAATTGAATGATAATTGTTATATATCTGGAGGTGATGTAAAAAAGATCACTTTGACACAGATGAGCAATGTGCAAGACGGTAAAATTGATTTCAACTATGAGACGTATTCTAATGTATAATTTCAACTATGAGTAAGAACTACTTGACTAAAAGGGCAATCCGGTGTACAAGCATCCCGCGTTCACTTAAGGTCCGAGGAAAGGCCGCACCCCAAGGGGTGAATTGTAGGCAGCCTAACCTGACTTTATCAGTGGCTGATTTCACGGCTCGAACCCGTGACATTTTGGTCACACGGAGACAACCTTACCGTTGCTCCAAGAACTACTTGACTATTTACACTAATATTGAAAATCCAAGACTTATATCTATTTTATCTATAATTTTTATAGTTATTTGTTACTAACTACTTCATAATTCATATTTCCATAATTATGGGATTATTCTTTATTGGAATTTGACTTTATTATTTAAAATAATACTAAAGGTATAACCACTCCATACTCTTTATTTCAATCATTACAGAATTATACTTATCGGGATTATACTTTCCTATGATCATTTACTTAGTTGTTAATGATTTTTTTCTACTATTACGAAATTATACTTCCTGAGATTAATCTTTTTCTACAATCTAGTGGTGATAAGGAGACAGAATAAATTCAAAAGGTTTAAGAATGATATTTTTTTATAATTTTCATAATCACTAATTACTGCATAATCATTCATTTTATAAAAAAATACTCCATAATCTTCATTTCGACAATTATAGAACTATAATTCATAAGATTATACTTTCTTACGATCATTTCCTTATTAATGATTTTTTTTCCTTACTACTATGTGAGAGATTTGAAAATTATAAATTAATTATTTTCAACAATCGGATGGTTGTGATGAGGAGAGAGAATGAATTTAAGGGTTCAAAATCTCTAATTAATGAGAATGCAAGAAAATTCCATATCATCACAATATTGCTTTTATATATAGTATAGATTCAGTAGATCAACACATGTTGGTTTAAGTAGTTTGACGCTTGTTTTGTTTGAATAAAATATCAAGTTAGAGTCTTATAAATGGAGAAAATATGTAATAAAGAACTTTATCCTTTATTAGACTCATAATAATTCAACTCTAGTGAAATTGATGATCCCAGACAAAAAAAAAAAAAAACCAAAATCTTTCAATGTCAATTAACACCTTTTTATTTCATGCCACACTACGTGGCCAAGTTAATGCCCTTGAACAGTCAGTGCATTAGTTTCAATATAAGAGAATAGACTTCGATTCAATACCGCCCACTTGCTACCATTTGATGAATCTTAATGTGTAAATATGCAAATGGAACCAATCCACGTCAGGTGATGTGGGCGTGGGGTCAAGAAAAGGTGGGTAGGGCCCAAGCGGTGCGAGAGTGGGAATCCCAATACATAAAATGTTGGCTGTCAGAGTTGTACTTAGAATTTAGAAGATTGTCGAATTGGATTTATATTTGGATTTAAAAACTTATACTCATTTAATTTTTAAATTAATTGATCTGTTTAATTTATTTAAAATAAATTAATAGATTGAGTTCAATTATCTAATTACATATTTACATATTTAATATTTTCAAACAATATATAATTATATATTGTTAAAGGTTTACTTTACATATTACATTAAACAATTACTCTCTAAAACTTCATAAATTCATTATAATTCATATTTTTAAAATTTTTATATTTTTAATTATCTAATAAAAAAATAACAGATAATGGCAAAATGAAAAAAATGAGTTGACTTCTTTAACTCATTTAATTAAATAAGAAATGAGTTAAATAAGTATTTTTTTCGTACTAAAAATCTCTATATGAATCTAACCCATTTAATTAAACAGGATGAATATATCAATTTATTTAATTAAATAAGTTAAAAATTTATATCCAAATCTATTTCATTTTATATTAGTCTCAGATTGATAATTATATCTGATTAATTTTATCCAACTCTCATAGAAGACAACCAAGTCATAAAAGGCAACACTCAGCCGTTCTCCTCTTCCCCCCCCCCCCCGGCCCTTTTCCAAAAAAAATAAAAAATGGGTTTTTATCCATCTCTCATAGACAGACATGCTTCCCATGTTTCTGTGCCTGTGCATGTGAGCGCCTGATACCTGATCCACTATGACGATGTTTTCGTCATCAAATCAAATACAACGACAACCAACTTACATTAAAAATAAATTAATGATGCCTCCACAGCATTGATTTAGACTTTCAGGAGTTCAATCAAGCATCTACAAGTCTACAACCGTAATTGTAGCCCATTAGATGTGTGCTTTCTCATGCCATGCACTATTTGACTTATTTTTTTTAATTTTAAAAAGATGATATACTTTAATTTCAGCAGCTATTTAAAAATACAATTTTTCATGTAGGACAATTAGTTTTAACTGTTATATATTATGTAAATGTAATTTAAGTAAAGTATGAAATGAAGAACTTTATACGGATAATTGTGTGTGTATATGTATATGTATGTATGTTACTTTTAAAGTTCATATTATTACAGTGTAGAGTCTCTAAAATTTAATCAACATAAATTGTTTCAAATATTTGATACTTTGTCTACTCAATTAAGATTTTAAGTGTAAGTATCGATAAAATGACTTTACACTTTATAAATCCATAATAATTCAATTCTATTTAAAAAAGATCAAAGACTACCAATAATATCTTAATCAAGTGGTAAAGATTGAAGTAATGGGTACATTAGGTCTTAAACTCAATTCTTCCCTCCCTCATTGAATCACATTACCCTTTGTGATTCATATGGATAAAAAAAAAGATCAAAGACTCAAAAAATATGGGGCATCAATTGAGCATTAAAATATTAAAAACTTTGCCAAAAATTTTGATTTAACCTTTACAACTTCTTTTGCATGAAAAAAAAGAATCCAAAAAAATCCAAATTCATATAACTCCTAAAGTATGAAATTAAAGTAGGAAAAGGGTGAGGTAATTTCCGCCAAATGAAAATTACGGCAATTACATAATTTCCGTGACACTTGGCATCATTATATGTGAACCGCTGATTTTTCTAGTTATTTCTTGAAATAAAAATTACTATTTCCAAAATAAATAAAAATTAAAAAATAATTTATGGATGTTATGTTTGGATTTTGGACTAAAATAATTTCACTTTTTGAATTACAACAGAAATTTAAATTTTTTTTTTAACCTAAACCTTCCCCAACCCTTCCCCTTCCATGGTTGGCTTAAAATTACAGTCTTCTTGGTTTCCTCTGCAACCTCATCGGATTTCTTGAAGTGATCTTCTGGTGAGAGAATAGAAGTTTTGCACTCCTTGATGACAGTCGTTTGATGCCCTGTGCTGACTTCTTTGGAGATGGTTGTCGCCGGTGTGGCGCCAACGACCTCCAGCCGGCGGCCATGGCATTGGAAGGGGAAGGGGAAGGGGAAGGTTTGATTATTGACTTTTAATAATCCAAAATGATTGAATTAAATGATAATTTCAACTAACTTATCAAAATTTAATTAGCAAGTTAATTTATCAATGCAAAAATGGCCTTAAAAAATTAATTTTAAACTAATTTATCAAAATTTTAATAATTCAAAAAATTATTTTCAATGTTATTTAAAACAGAAAAAATTAACTATAGGGATTAAACTTTGCCACATGTACACCTATGATTGCAAAAATTACGATAATTGCTGTAATTATCATTTGGTAGAAATTGCTATGTCGTCACTGATTAAAGTAATATAAATTAGTCCATTGGGATTCGGCCGCATCCGACAAAATATTAACAAAAAGTTTAATTAAATGAAAATACCTTGACGCCGGGAAGCCGTCCGCTCAACGCGCTCCATTTTCTGTCGCAATCTCTGTCTTCAACTTCCCCAAAATTCCAACAATTTTCATGCATTATCATTCTCTCTCTTTTGATTTGGCAAAATCTACCTTATCTATCAATCAATATAATCTGCAACTAAACGTGATCGATTGAAAATTATTCTGGAGATTTCTGTGGAGTTGTTCCTCAATCACCATTTCCATTTCTTCATTTTCTCTCTCCTCGCTCCTTCTCTTCCTCCTCTCTCTCTCTCTCCCTCTCTCAGTGTTTCTCATTCTACGTATGGAAATCTCTGGTTTCATCAATCCACATTCATTCAATCATACGAATCTTGTTAATAGTGTTCGTTAATCGATTTCTCGTCTTCTTAATCGTCGAATTTTGCTTCTTCAATTCATTCCCGCTGATTTTGAGACTACTGGGAAGAGGAATAGGGAGAGCTAGTCGAAGTCATTGCAAAATTGATTGCATGCTTTGTTACAGGCATACTCATTGGGTATGCTTTCTCTCTCTATCTGCCCAGAACCTGTGATTTAGATTAATTTTTAAGATATGTCTGATTCTTTTTTGCAGCTGATGAAATTTCCATCTTTTTGTTTTTGTTTTTTGTTTTTTTTTTTTTTTTTTTTTGAGGCAGAGACGGCTGGGCGGTGGTTCAAAGATGCACTTCTCGAAGCTCGATGATTCGCCAATGTTTAGGACTCAGGTATAGTCTCTATGTAACTCATGAACATAGCCTAATTCCAAATGAAAATAAACCTTAGTCTAGGATATGTATTTGTATGGAAAGGGGTGTTTGCATTTGCTGATTCTGTTCGGCTTAGTTGAGTGTATTATGATTATATTCAATTGTTGGTCATCTAGACATGTACTGTTGTCTATTTACTTGGTAATTGATTATGCTGGTTTTATGAAATAGTCTAAATGTAATTCTAAAACGTATGGGTAAGACTGGCCACAACTAGAATTCCCCAAATCAGCCTTATGTGAGATCACATGCACATAGGGTGGTGGTTGTTGTTGATGGGGAATATGTTAATCACCCTCTCCCCGCTCCTGGGGCGAGGCCATACATTATTGAAAATGAATTGATTCCAAAAGATATAAAAAAGGGAAAAAAATTGAGGCCACTAGAGATCCTACAATCAGCCGAGACCTGTACAAACTGACAGTTACAACCAGGAAAAATGATTTGTGACTAATTTTGCCAACTGGGTCTGTTGTCTGATTTCTTCCCAATGATGGGTTGACCTGTTTTACAGATTTAGTATATAATTGGTTTCTGTAAAAGCTTCAAGATTCTCCAGATATTTTTTTTCCTTTTTTTTTGGGAGTCGTTGTATTTTGACTTGTGAGGGTCACTACCAATAGGAACAGGGGGAAAAACAATACACGTTATGTACCCGCATGCTCTACTGAATGACTGATGTTATGCCCTTTTGTATCCTGCTACTGAATGACTTGTGTTGGGCCCTACATATGTTGCCACTGAATTAGTGATTGACTGAGTTGTGGATTGGTGGAGCAGCTTCACTGCTTGGAAGAAAGTGCTGAATTGCTTAAGGAGAGAAGTCTAAGGTTTTACAAAGGATGTCACAAGTACACGTAAGTCAACTTTCAACGCCTCTTTTGGTTACATTTATATTCATTCTTCATTATCATACTCCAGTTTGGCCATCAAGCATATTATTCCATATTGTAGCCCAATACTCAGGCTCTGTCTATGATGCGCCCATATTCTCATGGTTGTGGATAGACTGATAGAATTTGAAGTGTTGCTCAACAAGTCTCTTTCTTTCAATAATTTGGCAACCTCCTGCACAAGGCTACTTGGTTTTCGAATTCTTACGTGGGCAGAAGTTTCCATATTCAGAGAACTACACTGTCAAATAACTTTGAAAGCTTTGTTACATTAGTTCTTTTTCCTTTTGATCTCATCAGTTTTGGTTGCCAATATAAATTCAGGGAAGGTCTGGGGGAAGGTTATGATGAAGACATTGCTTTTGCAAGTGCTCTTGAAACTTTTGCCGGGGGAAATAACGATCCTTTGGGCGTTGCTTTTGGAGGTCGGTCATGTCAGATCTGCACTTTTTTTCTGTGATTGAATTATTGAAAGGCAAAAGCTTCCTTTGATGTTTGTCACCAGGGTTTATGGATTTTCTTCTGGAAATATCAT
Organism: Selenicereus undatus; assembly: GCA_017589665.1. NCBI lineage: Eukaryota > Viridiplantae > Streptophyta > Magnoliopsida > Caryophyllales > Cactaceae > Selenicereus > Selenicereus undatus. The sequence continues at coordinate 17,206,315 of JACYFF010010365.1, forward strand.
AGACTAATGCCATTATCATTAAAACTCAGGTCCAGTCATGTCAAAATTTACTATTGCCTTGAGAGAGATCGCTACCTATAAGGAAGTTCTTCGATCTCAGGTACTGCTTTGGGTATGGCTTTAACGGGATAATAGTGTTTGTATTAGTGCCTTAGACTTTATGCTTTATTTATTTATTTATTTATTTATTTTTGTCCTCGCCCCCTTCCGAATTGAAATATGAGCTTGAGATAGGTGTTGAATAATAAGCGGAAGAAACTCAGAATTCTTATGCATGTTAGATTTTTCGCATGTATTTGCTTCTAACTGCACAAATGCATTAAAGCCCAAGGAATGTCTTAACAAAGAATCCTATGAGAGCTAAGGAGAATATTAAGTCATCTTTGAGTTTGATAAATGTGGTTTATATTACTGCATTCAACCATTCATTCTTGAGATATGTTACCATGGATCTAAGAATGAACAGCATTACTAACATTCAGAACCTGTATGTTTGCTAGTCTTTTAACTGATATTGCTTAAGCAATAAACCCCTTCCATATCCCCCTTCCCAAAAAAAAGAAATTAAGCTCAGTTTGTTAACTGAGTGGTTTCTCACCCTTGTGCTGTAACAGTTAGTAGGACCAAAACAGCTGCAGTTTTGTTGCTATTGCTCTTGTTGCTCAATGATTTCATCCCGCTGTCTAAATTCAGCAAAATGTTGTACCTTGCTGATTCTTGTTATACTGTCCTGAACTTTGGGTGCTTATGTCTATTTGTTTGATTCAATAGGTGGAGAATTTGCTGAGTGTTAAGTTGCTGCAATTTGCCAATGTCGACCTTTTTGATGTCAAGGTACTTAATGGTATCTACACTATCTGACCTCTTACCATCTCCAACATCCCCCTTTTTAAAGTAAAAACTACTTCACTTTTCAGTAGGTAGCTTTAAATTGTACAAAGTGATGATGCACACATGCTTCATTGGGAGTCCCTCCGTCCCAAGTTACTTGTCATGTCTTGATAATATAATTTTTTAAGGGAACATCATTTAATGCAATGTTTTCCATTGTTTTTAGAAGAGAGACAACAACAACAACAACAAACTCCCAATGTGGGTCCCGCTTTCGTGGGGTCTGGGGAGATCCAGCTGTAGGCAACCTTACCTCTACCGGTATTACTACCCATAGAGAGGTTGATTCCATAAGACCCACAAAACAGCTTTGAGGAAAAGATTTGAAGAGAAAACGATTGCAAAAACCATAGACCGCCGTAAGAGAAAGGGGAGGGGGAAAAGAATCCGGATAAGCGAAAAGATAGGGGGCGGGGACATACCTCAACAAACCAGGGGCGCTTGGTGCCGTTGCATTCCGGGAAGGCATGACCTGCAGACAAGCAAACTTACCCACCCCACCCCACCCCACACCACCTAAGCTACTGCCACCTACGGAGTCGGTCCCCTACAATCAGGGACCTTAATCCTGTCCCGCCACAAACTCCTATCCTGAGCCATGTCTTACTTGTTTTTAGAGGAGAGAGAAGACTCTTAATACTAATAATAGTAACAGGGGACTTTATGAGATAGAGGAACAAGTAATCTGGGATGGAGATACTATGTTTTTGCTGATGAATCTTGATTGCGAGAGATCCAAACATACTAAAGCTGTTGGAATTTCTCAAATTCGTCAAACTGTTTACTTGGAAATATTTTTCAAGGTCTCCATTGATTTTGCACTGTTCAAATATACTCTTTTCCCATTTGTTTGCACCTTGTCAACACCAGCATCCCCTCTCTCCCGCCGGTGTAGGAAAAAACAAAAACCTGAATATAACTAAGTACAAGCAATAAAGATCTTTGAGTACCTTCAGTTCACTACCACCAGAGGCAGCAGAACAGGCTCGTTGTTATGCATTCATAGAGCGTCTAAAGTGAAATTCTCAGAGGATGGAAAAAATGTGGTCCTCTTTCTTCATATCAGTGCTATCAGATCAAGATCACAATGCTTCTTTACCTAGGCATTTATTTTGCTTTGAAACAGGAAGCTAGAAAGCGCTTTGACAAGGCTACTGCTATGTATGATCAGGTGGGTCCTCTATCGCAAAGTGTTTATTCAAATTTGGATTTGATTTACACTGCTGCTCGATTGCATTTATCCTCTGATGCCTATTTTATTTTTATCTCACCATCACTTGCTTTACAACGATAATCCTGCAGTGCTCTTATGTAGTTAATGACTTGGGTTGTGATTTTCATAATAAGATATGCATATTCCAGTCAATTTCAATGCAAGACTGGAAAGTAAGCTGAGTTTATGGAAGCCATTGGTTTTAGGCATATGTATCTTTCATCTTATAGTTTATGTTCAACTATAAAAATTAACATAATTAGTTTCCATGTTTCACATTTGTAGTGCATGCACTCCCCCCTCCGACAGATGTCAATGTAGGTTAATGGTTTGTTCAATGAGGTTCTAAACCATCACATATATGGATGTGCCGGACACTTTATAATAGGATAAGGGTACTTATGTAAATTTACTGCACTTGTATCATCTGTAAATATGAGCGCCTGGCTCCTAGATTGGGCGAGCCTTTCCATCACCAAATTATTGAACATGGCATCAGAACTGTTATGAGGGAGAGGTCTCAAGTTCTAATCTCAGTAGTCCTTATATTGATTTATTGCGTAAGGTAAGGGGAGCCTTTGCAGCATCCACGCTTTAAGCCCAAAGGGCTTTTACATGAGGGGCGTGTTAGAGTATAACCTATTCCTGGGCCTTCAACCGTCAGCTTAAGCTTTTGGTTGAGATGGTTCTTGAACATGCACCTGGCTCCCAGATTGGGGCGAGCCTTTCCATCACAAAATTATTCACACTTTATAGATAATTAGGTATATATAGGTTGTTTGTTTTCTCAAATCTTAAGAAATGACAAAGATAAATAGAAGTCAGATGATGGTATCTATTACAACCTTTAGTATTGAAATTTCAGCTTGACATCCAACCATGTCCTCTAACATTTGTCCTAAACAAAAATCCAACGTGCCACGCTTTTGACACTGAATCTTGATTCTCATGCTGTGTCACAGGCACGTGATAAAGTTTTCTCACTGAAGAAAAGTACCAGGAAAGACACAGTTGCCATCATAGAAGAGGTGTGTTGACCTTCTTATGTTTCACTGAAGTCTGCCTAATGCATACTTGCAATGATCACCAAATTTGTTCTAGATGACCACTATTTCTTATAATCTAATTTGGTAGAGAGACATTCCAGGAACTAAACACTGCAAGAGCTTTCTATGAGCAAACTCGTTTCAATTTGGTAATGATCTATTGTGCTTGCATCTCTTCATATGATGAATTTTTAAAATGAACCGGTGCTCCATTTGTGATCCCACAAGTAGCAGTTGTTTTACTTTGTTGCTTTTTTTATACACAGGTTACTGCTCTTTCGAATGTGGAGGCCAAAAAGCGTTACGAGTTCCTGGAAGCAGTTAGCCGAGCCATGGATGCTCATCTTCATTACTTCAAACAGGTTCACCATATGTTGGCATCTTTGCATCTTTTTAATCACTGTTATTTGCTGCATATCCAAGTGTTTGAATATTTCGCTTGTTAAATTTAGGGATATGACCTGTTGCATCAGATGGAGCCTTACATCAAGCAGGTTTGTCTCATTTGTTACAATTATATATATAATTTTAGGAACAAATTAGTCCTCCGAACTGTGAAGGGTGTCGATATGATTTTCGGTGCAAACGTGGTACTGACACATGGCATTTTAACTCAGGGGAGGGTGATTCATGATAGTTTGGAAAGCAATTGCTGGTTAATGTAGTTGCAGTGTGATAACTTAGGCAATTCCCATCTTCTTGAATTGGGAAAGTCTTTCTTTATTTTTCGACAGAGCAGGTGTATTAATTTTTAAGTTTGGTTCATTACTTATTGTTTGTCATTGGGAAGTTTTATTTGAATCGTTATTATCTGCCGTTTTAATGAGAAAAAGTACGAATTTACTAAAATAATGTTAAAATAAAAAATATATGACAACGGTGTGCAACTCACAGTGCTAAAACTAGTGGTCTTAGTTTTGGGGTAATATTGCTCTTCATTTTACTTATTGTGTGGCTGTGTATGTTCCTTTATGTACTTCTACATCAACTGTTTTACCTTTATTTGCAGAATTTTTCTACGTGGGCCTTTTTTTTGGGGGGGGGGGGGGGGGTTGTCTGTTAATATGCTGAATTTTTACCCATGCATATCCCACTATTTTCACCTGATCTTGGAACCATTAACTTGTTGGAAGTGCAGTGCAAACAATGCATCAAAGATAATAGGAGAGGAAAACAATATGGGTTTTGACTATGAAAAGGTTTTGGCATGGGCCTCTGAAGGTGAGGGGGTAAAGGGGGTTCAAATTTCAAGAGGGTAAATAATTTGACAGAGATCAGAAAGGGGGAAATGATTAGTTTAGG
>JACYFF010010365.1:17210866-17236682 GCA_017589665.1 Selenicereus undatus
AAAAAGGAAAATGAAATCCTGAGTTTGTATTGATAGAGCATTGAAGAACAACGATTAGAACCCAAGTTGAACCATATTTTTTATTCCTTACTAAAACTTAAAAAAATTGCTTTTTAAAGCTCTTATCAGTCTTGGATTACCTGGCTTTCAACTGTTGCCTTGGGGCTTTCATCATAGCCCTTGGATCTGGTCACAAAATGTCAGCCTGCCCAAACTTACACTTTCATGGTCCAAAGTATCTGCTGAAGTAGATAACAAAATGAGGGGATGATATAAGGATGAATAATTGAAAGGAAAATTTGATTCAGCATAGAAGAGGATTTGGGTGTACTTTAATCTAAGTTGGGAAATTCGTACTTGGAAATGACAGGCTAGGATCAACATAGGTTTCATAGACAGCTGCAACTTGTTAAAGTTAAGCAATAGCCGGTTTTAGTGAGAAAATCCGAGGAAATGATGGACTGGGATATTTGAAAGAGCAAAAGTTAGGGAATACTATGAAAATAGTTCGCTGTTTGGCTTAATCGGATCACCTGGAAGCTATGTTTGATCTTGATACTAGAATTCCTTGGAACCTGTTGTGTGCAGTAGTTTATGCTGGCTGCTTTTGAAGGACTGTGGGAGTTGAGGTAGAAATGCATGTAAAAGGAAGTACTGCATACCAGCATCTTTGTGAATAATATGCTTAAAATACGATGACATTGCCTAAGTCCACCTTTTTGCATTCTATTGAATGTACCTCTTCATCAATACCCCCTTGCATCTTCTTTTAGGCACCAAATATACACCTAACTTAGTCACATAATAATTCTTAGGAATTATGTAATTTAAATTGCTTCTGCAGGTTCTTGCATATACGGATCAGTCCAAACTGAATTCCGACCAAGAGCTCACATCACTAAATGAAAAGATGCAGGAATACAAAAAGCAGATTGATCTGCAAAGCAGGCAGTCTGTAAATGGATCTTATGAAACTCTTGGAGGGCCTTGCCCACAACCCTTATCCAACAGCTATGATAAAAAGATAGATGAAGTTATGCAGTCTTCTGCAGATGGAAAGGTGTCACTTCATTGATATTGATTTCTAAGCCTCTACTCAACTCCTGAATTTGAATACTTGCTAATATGATTTACATGCCAATTTTACTTTCTGTATCCAGGTTCAAATAATTCGACAAGGGTACTTATTCAAGCGATCTTCTAATTTGAGGGGTGATTGGAAAAGGAGGTTTTTTGTTCTGGATAGCCGTGGGATGTTGTATTATTATCGCAAGCCACGAAGCAAGGCTTCTGTAAGTTCAATTAGATAAAAACCACATCTTAGGTTCATTGCTGCTACTTCGCTTACTCTTTCGTCGTTGCATCCAGGTGGCTGCCAACAAGCTGTCTGGTCCCATTAGCTGTCCACCTGAACCTGGGTCAGTGCTCGGTCGATTGCTTTCTTCTCATTACCATGCAGTTCCAACCAATGATGATAAGTCTGTGGCACGGCACACTATGAACTTACTAACATCAATGATAAAGCCCGATGCAGAACAATCAGATATGAGGTTTTGCTTCAGGATAATCTCTCCTGCAAAGACGTATACATTGCAGGTGTTTAGAATTTAACTTTGAAACTCAAGGCTTATTACTATTGGCAAACAGACGTGATGCAGTTTCTGAGGCATAAGCCATAGAAAAAAGAAAAGCTAACATGAATTCTGTGTCCTGGCCCTGTAGGCTGAGAATGCAGTAGATCAGATGGAGTGGATAGAGAAGATAAGAGGAGTAATTGCTTCACTGTTAAGCTCACAGGCCCTTGAAGGGGTATCTTTGTGGTTTTTATTCTTCTTTAGTTACTTTTTAGTTTGTTGACCTCCTACAACTACCAGTTTCGGTAACTTAATCCATTGTGCTGATAAGAACTAAATTTTCATGTCAGCGGGTTTCATTGAGGGTGGATCAAAGAGATTTAGCTAATGCCACAGACAGTAGTTCCTCTGAGTGTTCTTCTATTGTCAAATCATCAATTACTGAAGAAGGTGCATCAAAAATTGGCCGACTTAACAGTTTCCAGCGGCAAAGACGCAGTGTGAGACTTGAAAAACCTATTGACCTTCTAAGAAAGGTGGCTGGAAATGAAAAATGTGCCGATTGTGGCGCCCCAGAGCCAGACTGGGCATCTTTGAACCTTGGCATCCTCATATGCATCGAATGTTCTGGTGTCCATCGCAACCTTGGCGTCCATGTATCAAAGGTTTGTCAATAAGTAAAATTCAGTGCTGCTCTCGTTGATAGGCACGTCTCCTTTTCAAGTTGAAATCAAAGGGCTATAATTCAGAAGTCATAGGATTCAGGTTGGAAACCCTATCCCATAAAAATCAGCCGTGCGCAACTTCATGCCGTTGGCAGAGTGATGGGGGCAGATCTAGAGTTATGGTGCAATGCTCCTTGAAGTATTTATCTGTAATTTGACAAAATAGGAAATTTTTGAAAATTATTAGACTTGACCCCGTACCTTTGCACGTACTTAGAATACCTTAAGTTGATCCACATGGGAGCCTAGACATATGAAGCTTTACATTTGACATCAAAAAGGCGTCATTCTTGTTAGGTCCTTGCTTAGAAAGGCATTCATTGAATTTCTACTCAAAACATTAAAAGTTCGATGATATCTTAGTGGGAGATTTGATTTAAACAAATCCAAGCTGATGCAGAAGAATTTACAAATACAGTGTCAGACCTTGGAGGCTAGTACTACATATGCGGAAAAAACAAAAAAACATATTTGGGGTCTGGACCTTTTAAAGTCAAAGCTATAACTAAACGCTTTTCCCAATGCTTATGCAAAAAGAGGCTGGAGCTTGGTGTTATTCTCTAAGACTCTAACCACCATGGTTGCCTCCCTAGTCTCTTCTTGGGCATGTCACCTTGCCTGATGATCTCTTTATTGGTCTTTCATCTTCCCTGAATAAAAGAAGTGCCAAGACCTTGGCATTGGTATTTCGTCTTCTGGTATCATATGACCCCTTTTTTGGGTAAAGTGTACAGAACATCCTTGGATGAACATATTTCGTGCATGTTGCTTAATGCTTATTTTGTTCCAAAGTTGGATATTCTCTTCTCAACATGGAGCCTATTTGACACAGAGAGAGAGAGAGAGAGAGGTCTGAGGTTCTCTTTTAGTATTGATCGGCTAATTCATTATTGAACCTTGATATAGGTCAGGTCACTGACACTGGATGTAAGAGTGTGGGAGCCTTCTGTCATATCTTTGTTTCAATCTCTTGGCAACGTGTACGCAAATTCAGTTTGGGAAGAATATTTGCATGCTAGAAATTTTTCCAATGGAGATGATAGACCTGCAATGTAAGTGTCAGTCCTACATAGTTTGGCATCATATGAAATATTCTCCACCTGGACTCCATACTAAGTTTCAGCTCTGTTTTGCAGCTTCCCGAAGTCTGAGAAACACAAACCAGCATTCATGAAAAAACCCACACAGAATGATCCTCTCGCTGTAAAAGAGATGTTCATTCATGCAAAGGTATCAAAAGTTTATTAACAAGGCCGCCTTTTGTGGTTGTGACTCTCTAATTCTCAAATTTTAATTACTCTATACTAACTTTAGATCACAAAGTCCCTGATCTGTAATTCATCCATTTATCTGATTGTACTGTCTTTGATCGCAATTAAATTTTTCTATGAAACTAAATTTAGGATCCATATTTTTGTCTGCAAACTAGAAATTTAAGTCCTTTGATTGGTCTGCAACATGCCTCAAATGCATGCAGATTTTGCTTGCTAAGAAAATAAGGGAAGGCAAAGGTTTCAAAATCTTGATGCAGAAATCTCAGCTAATGCTTAAATTCTATCATATTGGCACTTCTTCACTCCTATATTCCCCCTGGAGCAGGGAAACAGGTCAGGTGGGGTCAGGTTCGTATTTATGTCGAATTTAAACGGGTTAACCATTTATTGAATAGGTTGGAAAATCTTGACCTGTATCCATTTAATTTTTAAATGGGTTGACCCATTCAAGATAAACAAGCCACCTAGGTATCCATTTACTAATACATTATTACATGACATTAAAAATTAACTTTACATACTACATTAAGTAATTACCGCCTAAAGCTCCCCCTATTCATCATAGTTCACATTTTCATATTTATTTTTAATTTGTGTTCTTAATTATCAAATAAAAGGGTAAACGGGTAAATAATAAATAGATAAATGGGTTGACCTATTTTATCCATTTAACTAAATGGGTTGAATATGTATTTTTTCATATCTAGAATTTCAATCTGAACCTAACCCATTTAATTAAATGGGTTGAATGTATCAATCCATTTAATTAAATAGGTTGAAAGTCTATATCAACCTCACTCAATTTTGTGTTGGTTTCGGTTCGGAAATCATATTAGGTCAGCTTTGCCTAGCTCTAATCCTTTTGGCCCCCAATCCAAAACATAAAATAAAATAAAATCTTTTGGATGTCATGGCAGGGGGCTTATTGATCGAAACACTCTGTTTACTCTGATGACAAATAATTAACAATGATGTCATGCTGCTTCACTAGTCCAAAGTCAGATTCTGCCATTTCATTAGCCTTGCCATGAATAAATTTCAACTTATTTGGAGACATATGAGCTATCCATTGCTTTCTTTCTAGTGTTTTGAACCTTTGATCATATATGGTAAACCAATTTCACAAATTCTTTTAGTAGAGTTCATTGATTCGATGATACTGTCCCTTCTGTAGTATGAAGAAAAAGTTTTTGTCCGCGTGAAGAATAGCAGTCAGCATGCATTCTCAGTATCCCATCAGATGTGGGAAAGTGTCTGTGCCAATAATAAGAGAGCAGTTTATCAACTCATTGTATGCTCTGGAGCTGATGTTAATGCAGTTCATCAACAAGGAGCATCTACTAAATCACTTATTCTTCCACGAGTGAGGAATTTGGATGAAACTCCCCTTGTTCGTGACTTTGACTCTGTAAGATCTGGATCGGCTGAAAGGGCAACCTCTAAATCATTGAGCTCCCTCAATCATGGAAATAATCTGTTCAGAGAAGGTCATCCTGATGGGTGTTCTCTGCTTCATATTGCTTGTCAATTTGCTGATATAGGAATGGTAGAGCTACTATTACAATATGGTGCAGATGTCAATGCCATTGATTCCAAAGGTCAGACACCACTCCATTACTGTATCACAGGGCAAAAATCGGACATAGCAAAAGTGCTTCTTATAAGGTATTTCTTTGTCTGGTGTTCCCACAACTTCTGCCATGTTTGATTGGTTGTATTTTCTTTTTCCCTCAACTACAACAAGAACACCTAATGTGGATCCTACTAGGTAGCATTTGCAGAGGTTAGATAAAATGTCGCCTTAACCCTCAGTACTTGACAAGCATAGATGCAATTTGGGGATCAATCAAAAAACTTTTTAGAATAAGTTTTAAAATTTGAAAGGAGATTAGAAAAGAAGGTAACTCCAACTATGCTTTCTAGGCTTACAAAAGCAGTATTTTTAAGAGAGCACTAAATTAACCGCAAAATAGTTCTTACAATCAAAATACGTAAAACCAAAATGATATAACGTTGTAGATATAATAACGAGGAGTAATGGATGCTGCAAAAGGAACCATGCATGTCCACCTAATAGGCTGATGCTTAGGAGCAACAAGTAAGACAATGCACTGTCTGAAGAGTTTCTTTTTTGTTTTTTGTGGTTTTTAGTGGTTTAAAATGACAATCTTTAGAGAGAGTTTTTTTTTTTTTTTTTTCTTGATCTCGTTTTAGGTCGTTTGACAGTCATAACACAAACTTGTCTGGTGCTTTATGACAGGGGAGTAAGGTCAAATGTTGTTGACAAGGAAGGTAAATCTGCGATGCAGCTCGCTGTGGATTCTGGGCTGAATGATGGAGAGCTCATGGCACTTTTAAGAGATAACAGCAGATATCATTAGTGCATGGCGCATCAGAGAATCACAAAGGTTAACCTCCAGCGCTCGATATCTCTGACGGGCTTTAAAGAGGTAGCAGGTGGTATCATCCTTCGGAGCTGTTGTGGCAGGACCCAGTTAATTGTCCATTTAAGTTCTTGATTGTCGTATGAGAGTTCTGCCCTAGGTTGATGTATACTTAGGATCAGAAAACCATTCTTAGGTAAGAACGGCCCTGTTAGGTGTGCCCAAGTGCTGGACTCAAACTAACACTCAAGGCTTTGCTAGGAGAGGCAGGTAGGCTGACAACCCAATGGTTCCAAAATAGGCCTTGATATTGCATTTCATAATTAGAAATACAGCTTCAAGAGGTTTCAGATAGAGATCCTTTGTCATGTATATAGTTTGACATCTCTTTTTCTTCTCCCCCCCCCCCCAACCGCCAAACCCCCAGGGGCCTCTGATTGCCCCACGGTGTGTGGCATTGTGTAATTAGGCATTGTGCAAATGACAGCAAGTTTTGAATCAAAAGAAAGGGAAAAGAGAGAAAAAAAATCTTATAGAGATTTTGTGGGTGAACTGATGGTGTGGGATAGCTCATAAAAATTTGTCAGTGCATTTTATGGCTTTGTTACTATTGCACTAGCGTGGTTAGCTACTTGTGCTTCTTTAGATGATGATCTTTGGGCCTGTTAACAAAATAATAATTAAAATTCGAGCTTAGTATATGTGGAAGCGATAAATCATATAGATCTTCGAGAATATAAAACAAGATAAAAATAAATAAATAATTATAGGCACATGATTTTTACGTGGAAACCCAAATCGGGAGAAAACCACGGGCGGCAACGACACAAAATCCACCATGATATGAGTAAGTACAAAACGATTTCAAAGCAAACGCTCAAGGAAGATATCAATAAGAAAGATAAAAGTTCTCAAAGCAAACGCCCAAGGAAGAGATCAATTACAACGAAAATCTCTCAATACTAACTCTCAATAAAATGTGGAATAGAAAAGGGCTCAGCACTCTCAAATACCCCACTCCAAACAAAGTTAAACAACCTACTATTTATAGAGAAGTTCCAAAGGTACCAAGGGTTTAACCGTAGCCGTAAAATATATGATCTTGGCCACCAAGTATCATCTTTACAGAAAAGAAAAAGATATCCAATATAAAATATGGAAATAATATAATTTCCATAAAATAAAATATCTTCAACTATACAACTTGAGCCTTGGATGCCAAGCAATAATCTTCAAAAAAGGAAATAATTTGTTGTCTCTAACACCGGCAAAGGAATTTGGGACAAATCCCAACAAACTCTACCTTGGACCATATTCCTTGGAAGGGACGAACACGGCAAAATCGATCTTGTTATGGAGTCAAAATTCTCAATATAAATGAGAAACATCCTTCAAAAAAATGCTCAAAATCTGGACCAATGACTTCAGCTTTGATACCACTTGTTAAGAAAATAGTAATTGAAATTCGAGCTTAATATATGCAGAAGCAATAAAGGATGCAGATATTCGAGAATATAAAACAAGATCAAAAAAAGATAATTGTAGGCACATGATTTTTACATGGAAACCCAAATTGGGAGAAAAGCACGGGCGGCGACAATGACACAAAATCCTCTATGATATGAGTGAGTACAAAACGATCTCAAAGCAAATGTCCAAGAAAGTAATCAACAAGAAAGATACAAGATCTCAAAGCAAACGCCCAAGGAAGAGATAAACTACAACGAAAATTTCTCAATACTAACTCTCAATAAAATGTGGAATAGAAAAGGGAAGTGCCGAGAGGCACTCCCAAATGCCCCGCACCAAACGAAGTTAAACAACTTAGTATATATATAGAAACCTCAAAGGTACTAAGGGTTTAACCCTAGCCACAAAATATATGATCTTGGCCACCAACTATCATTTTTACTGAAAAGAAAAAGATATTCAATATAAAATATGAAAATAATATAATTTCCATAAAATAAAATATTTTCAATCACACAACTTGAGTCTTGGGTGCCAAGCAATAATCTTCAAATAAGGAAATAATTTATTGTTTCCAAAACCGACAAAGGAATTTGAGACAAATCCCAATATGGTCCTTTAAATTTACATCCAATCAAACACTTCTAAATTAGCAGAATTTACCTTCATATAACACCAGTTTATTTTCAAACGATAAGAGTGTTGTATTTTTGTTTTAGATGCTCGTGTGTTAAAGAACAAAAGCTTAAGAACATCAACTAATATAATAAGTTTTTTAGAAGTTGGTAACAAATTTATCGGTCCACATAGGGGCAATATATTGCCAGAGATTAGTCAAAAATCTATGAAATTGTTAAAGTAAACACCCATAAAAATAAAGTTTTTATAACATTCAAGTAAATTTGAAAATTGACATCGTCAAATAAAATTTTTACATCTGCGTTGGATGTCTTATTGATACTGCGTGTCTTTTTTAGAAAATTTTCCAAATGTGATGGCTTTAGTTGTCACCTTTCCGCAATGTAGATCATTTGTGCCAGCCTGAACTTTGCTGCTTTCACTAGCCGTGGATAGGGATGGCAATGGGACGGGTACGGGGCAGGTTAAGTCGTACCCTTACCCATACCCGTACGCGTACCCATCGGGTATTAAAAAATAAAACCCATACCCATCTCCATCGGATTTTGCGGTTCGCAGGTTTTATTCGGGTTCACATAGATAATGAAAATTAATACCCATATGAAACCCATATCCAAGTACGATATATGTTTTTTTCATTATAAGGTTCCTTGCATTTCAAGCTTCAAATATTCAACAAAGAGGATTAAGTGCCCTAATCAATAAATTAACAAGACATACATTGTTTTTTCTTTTTTTTTTTCCGATAATTTATAAGCTACATAAGTGTTAAATGGAAACTACAAACAAGACATACATTGTTACACATACATTGTTACATAATGCTCTTTAGAGTTCAGCACAAACACGTTCTGGTGATTTGGAGAGAGCAAGCAAAGTTCGTTCATAACGCAAGTGCATGAAAATGGAACGTATCAGTCTGGTGTATCAAATTAATATCAATGTATCATAATTTGTACCTCTTAACTTTGAAAATAACAACAAATTATTAGTTCCTTCTTCTTCTTCTTTTTTCCCCGCAAATTATGTCGAACATAACAGGAAGGAAAGACTGATAGTTGTATATCTACAATACACAGGCCATTACAGTATCAAACAACATTTATATTATTTCTTGGATAAACGATGATCCATTGGAACCCCAAAGTCCAGTGTCAAACAACAAGACATACACAGGCCATTATAGTAACTTTTTTTCCCCCTGTTTGTTTTGGAGAAAGAGTAAATTATGAGGAGAGAGTTCGCGCCCAAAAATGCCACCAGGTTTTTTTATTTATTTATCTATGCAGTAAAATGTCATCAAGTTATTTTTTATCTCCTTAATGCCACTGTACTTCATATTTGGGAAAGAATATGCCATCAAGTTATTTATTTCTTTTGAATATGCCAGTCAGTCATTATTATTGGTTTTTTATCAATTTGCTACCGACAACAAGTAGTTGTATAGTTACTTGGTGGTGAATAAAAAATGCAAAACATAGTGGCGTTAAGGGGGCAAAAATAACTTTACGAGTTTGGTATTTTTTTAATTTTTTTTTAAAAGCTTGGTGGTAGTTTTGGGCATGAACTTTACAGGGAGATATCCTCAAACAACCTTGTTACCTTCTCATAAAGATTCTTTCCAAATTATCGTCAATTAAGATAGAAGAAAAATTGGTAGGAATACATGTGCAAACCCCTCATGAGGCCATAGAGTGCCTTATCCAATCTGTAATATAATTAGCTTCTCTGAAAATGTTATGAATAATAGGCATATTGGCTTTATTAATGATTGCTCTATTGTCTAACATTTGCTTGCATGTGAAATTCAATGGCTATGGAGTCTGACATTTGCCTTGGATTGTCCTATCTTACTATCTTCTTTGATTTAATTCATATCTTTTGGAATCCCATTGAAGTTGCTCGAGAAGTCCAAATCTTAGAGACAAAACTTTAGCCACTCGAATAGAGTTTGTCAAAACTCTGTACGCTCGTGCTTGTAGTAGATGGCCCATCGCATCGCTAATGACATTACCTCTTGTCGCACTGTTGTTTGTAACAAATTCATCAAAAGTTAGCTTAATAAAATGTTGAAGGAATTAATATATCGAATTATTAAGCGTTAATGAACTTACCTTAATCCTACAACAGAAGATGATCGAACGTTGGCTTTGAATCATTGATCGAGGAAGGAACTCAAAATCCGGAGAAATTTTACGATTCCACAACCTAAGAGCCCTAGGGTTTTGTGCAGAAAACTCTCTTTAGAGAACCCTTAGTGTTTCTTGTGTGTTTTTCCTCGTAGACTAGTCAACTTTTTATATTATATGGACAGTTGAGGAACTAAGGTTTCTAAGGTAAATAAGCCGTCAACTTATTATGCTTATTGGGGTCACACCCCTTATAGGTGTATCATGCCCTAAGTCCAACATCTCCTACTGTAAGAGGTGAAGGCGCTATTATGAGAGCTTGAATATCAGCTAAAACTTAAGGCAGTTATAGATGCATGAAATAAGGAAGTTTATTGTAGATATTTTGATGTAATGAGCATACATGCAAAATATATAAGCTTGGGTCATTGTATTGCAAAGATAGATTGAGAGATATGAAATTACAGCTTCTGGCTTCTCTCTTTCTCTCACTTATTTCTCTCTCTTATCTTCATCCATGGCTGACTTAACATGGTATCAGAGCATAGATTAAGATCCTAAATCATTTTTTTCTTTCTTCATCGATTGAATGATTTGATTCATCATTCGATCAAGCTTATTCATAATTGAGACACATAATGTTTTTTTTTTTATCATTATTGATTGAATTGGTTTGATTCAACAATCGATCTAGCCCAGGAATAGAATCTCACATTCATCATCATCAATGTCAGCAGAGAGAAATCGCAACAATATTGGAATGAATGATCTCCAAAATCCGTTGTTCCTGCATCCTTCTGAAGGACCAGGATCGCTTGCAATTCAGGAAAAGCTTATTGGAGCTCGGAATTATAGATCATGGAGGAGAGCAGTTGAGATTAGACTTGCTACAAAAAGGAAGTTAGTTTTCGTCCAAGGAACAATCACCAGATCAAGCGAGGATCCTGTAAAGGCAGAGATGTGGGACACCTGCAATAGCATGTTAATTGCTTGGCTCATAGACTTTATGACTGATTCTATAGCGAAATCTGTGCTATTCTTGAATTCTGCTCGAGACATTTGGATCCAGTTAGAAAGGAGATTTTCATTGAGTAATGGCTCCAGAAAATATTAGATCAATAAGGAAATCTACTCCTTGAAATAAAATCATACTCCTGTTAATGATTACTATACTACTTTGAGGTGTTCATGGGAGGAACTGGAATCAATGAGTCAACTACCTCATATCACAATCATCAATGATGAGTTCAAAGCATTTGTAGAAGTTATGAATCAGCGACAAGAAGAGCAAAGATTATTTCAATTCCTTAATGGCTTGGATGAAGTGTATGGATCACAAAGGAGTCAAATGCTCCTTATGACACCACTTCCAACACTAGAAATGGCCTGCTCAATGTTGCAGCAGGAAGAGACTCGGAGAGAGGTGATGGAATTCAACAAACTTGATGTTGAACCAGTTGCTTTGTATGGCAGAAATGAGGATCAGAGATGCTCTCAATGTAATACCCCGAAAGTTCGTTGCTAATTTTGACTTATGTGGAAATTTATATTTTAAGTGCATCTTTTGGGCTATCTGTGTTTAATATTTATATGTATGTGCTTGAGTTAGTGTTATTATTATGATGATGCATTCCTTACTACTAGTATTTGTACCAAAGTCAAAAAGAGGAAAAGGGAGATAGAAAAGGGGAGAGAAGAAGAAGAAGAGGAGAAGAAGGAAAAAGAGAATTGGGTTTTGATTTTGATTGCAAATTAAGGTGAGTAATTTTTAGCTTCTCTACCCTTAAAATTGATTTGGGGTTTTAAGGTTTATGCTTGAATTTGGGAAATCAATTAAGAATTGAAGCTATGAATTTGATGTTTTAGAGTTTAGTAGATTAGAACCCTAAATTCATGTGTTAGAAACCCACCACCAAAATTTTCATGGTGATTTGTGATTTTAGGGTTATGTGAATATTGTGGGTTGATATTTATGTTGTGGTTTTGTTCATATATACGCTAAATTAAGAATTTTTGGATTGATTATTGGTGTTGGAAGAACAAGGTGATAGAAAAATAAAGGTTGAATTTTCGGATTCTACACATAGCCTGCCACTATTTCACTCTCTGTGAATTATCAAATTGGTGAAATTTTCTAAACTTTTTACTGTAGGTGACCTATGATATTGGGAAATTGCTGAAAATTTTCATGAGTTTTTGATATGTTTTTGGTGATTTATGAATTTTTGATTAAAACTGCCCTATTATTTAGTGTGAAAATTCGGATGATATTTGAATTACTATGAGCTACTGAGTTGGACAGAAATTGTGAAAATTTTACCATAAAATATAAATATTATTTGGAAATTTGTGGTGAAGTTTCATATATTTTGGGCGTATACTTTGTGAGTTATGAATTTTTGATTGAAACTGCACTGTTATAGTGCATGATTTCGGTTATTGTTTTAATTTTTAGGAGTTATTTGCTTAGTCAAAAATTATGAAAGTTTTAATGTCTATGATCTATGATACTTGGATATTTTATGTGAAGTTTTATGAATTTTGGATATGTACTTTATGATTTATGGATTTTTTATTGAAATTTTCCTATTTAGTGTATATCTTCGGGTACTGTTTCAATTTTTGTGGAGGATTGGCTTTAGGGAAAGTTATGAAAATATTATGGTTAATATCTCATACTGTTTTTTATTTGTATGCAAATTTTCATGTATCTTGGATGTGTATTCTTTAAGTTATGAACTTTTGAGTAGAATGTTATATTTGGTGTAATTATGCTTATTCGTATGCATAAATTAAATCTTTATCTTGTTAGTGATGATTTCACGGATTAAGACAGTAAGGTGTTTGTTATGATTTATTGGAAACTTGTGAAAATTATTTTGGGTGGAACTATGTCTTTCAGTGACTATGTTTTGTCAAACATTGTGAAATCATGCTTCTATGAGGAATAAAAATATGATTATATGGGTTATACGATTTCATTAAGTTATGTTTTTGGGGAAAAAGGTTCATTTCTTGACTAAGGCTATTACATGACATTCTAGAGCTGTGGTCATAGTAGTGACTGCCGTTATGTTTAGATTGCCTATTGGGAGAGGTTCTAACTAATCTCCTGGGATATTAATGTTGGCTTTATGTGTTATGTGAGCCATGTGGATCCCTAATGGGAAAGATTTTAGCCTAAACTTATTGGGATATGAATGTGATTCCACGGTTTGTGTTGTGGGCAGTTCACGTCCTTTAGAGCGTAGGTGTCTGGTTGGTACCATATGAATGAGTCGCGGTTGGTCCACCATTGGTTGGTACCATATGAATGAACCGTAGCTAGACCTGTAAAATTTGACCCGACCCGAAAACCCGACCCGAACCCGCCCGAAAATTTAGGGTTATGAACAAGATTTTTCAACCCGAAACCCGAAAAAACCCAAACCCGAGAAACCCGGAAAAATTCGGGTCCATTAGGGTCGGGTCCGGGTCGACCCGACGGGTCAGACCCTTTACATTCTTTTTTTTTTCAACTTGCAAGTTTGGGCTGCATAGACACTTGCAAATGGGCCTCGGCTGAGAAATGGGAAGAGAGCCCGTGAGGCAGTGACTGAGACGCTGGGTAGAAGCAACAACCCTAGCTGTTCATTACTTCATTTGCTTGCTTCCAGATCGCCTCCATTCTCTCTCTCTCTGTCTCTCTCAAGCTATTTTCGACTTTTCAGTGCTTGCCTAACTGAGATTTGTTCTTCGTTTTTGTCCTGCTGCCCTCAAATTCTTCCAATCACCTTCCATGGCGTCACGTCGTGCTAGCATTGGTGGGTCTCGTGGTCATGGAAGAAGTAGAACAGCATCAGGTTCTCCATCTCCTTTTGGCAGCAATACTCGTGCTTCCATCCACCCATCAGGTTTCGATTGTTTTAGAAGTTTTGTTTAGAAGTTTTGTTTAGAAATTTTATGTACTCTACCTTTGTTTTTTGTACTCTGTTTTAGGCAGCAATACCCATCGTGTGTGCTCTGTTTTCGAAGCTTTGTTTTGCCAGAATCCCGATCGTGTATGCTCTGTTTTGGATTTCGAAGTTGAAGCTTTGTATTTTATTGTTGAAGTCAACTGTTAGTGTATAA
Source organism: Selenicereus undatus (assembly GCA_017589665.1). NCBI lineage: Eukaryota > Viridiplantae > Streptophyta > Magnoliopsida > Caryophyllales > Cactaceae > Selenicereus > Selenicereus undatus. The sequence goes on from JACYFF010010365.1 coordinate 17,225,172, forward strand.
TCTGTTTTGTTGTTGGAATTTAGAAGCACTAATCCTCTTTGCTATGTATTTGTCCCTTTAACACGCAGTTTATACACAATCCCATACTGGAAAATGAGAAACCTCAGGCTTAAAATTTCAATCCCGCTTAGAGTCTGAATATGTCCCTGTCAACATTTTACATTAGCATTCAGAAAATTTGTTTCAGTATTATTTATTTCCTGGAGGATGATTTCCAAAATAGTACTACCTAAACTTGCATTTCCTGTCAATTTTGTATGCCATCATATAACAAGGAAAGAAAAGTGTACCAGTAGTGCAGTGTACCAAATAGGATAAATGTGAAGTGTGAACGCATTCCAAAAAACAGAGACAAACAAGAAACAAATTAACACACGAAGAAACAATGCTTATTAGAGGTATATCAACTTGACATTGGCACATGGCCCTAGCAATTGCAAGTGGATGAGATCACAATGATCTGATCCTCTAAGAAAGATGCACAGAAAAAAAAAAGAGATCGGATGGAATTAGGAAAGAATGAAAGCCCCCAAATTTCAGGAAACCACATCGAGCTGCAAGAAAGAAAGACAATCATATAGCAAATCATCACATGAAACATTTATTTCATATTGAATTGTTGGTTAACTCTTCCAGCATATGATAAGTAGCAAGATCACCAAAGTTATTGCAAAGCCATGATTTTCATTCTTAAGCACTTGTTTGGATAAGGTTAATGCATTAATTTGAAAAACATGGAGTCTAGAGTAATTTGCTATCAACATATTTTGCTACTAATCATTTTTGCAAAGCCATTAATTTGAAAGATGTTAACATTAATAATTTGAAACATGAAGTGCATTTATTTGTTGTTTCCTAGCTGGCTGGTTACTAGAGTCATTTGCTATCAACATATTTTGCTACTAATCATTTGTGCACTAAGTTATTGAAATTTTTATAGGGAGTTCCACCCCTTCGATGCCAATTGTAGTTGAAGTAGATGACGATTCTCCTTCAACCAAAAAAAGACGTTGGGCCTCTCCTGTGTGGAAGCATTACAACATAAAAGAGGGCAAGCACTTCTCCGATGGCAAAGATCGTGCTTATTGTAAGTATTGTAATGGGGGACCCGTCGATGCAGATTCTAGCAATGGTACGTCCAACTTTAGGCGTCATACTGAAAGTTGTAGTGCTCGTTGTAGTACTGATGTGGGTCAAATGATGATAGCTAAAGATGGAAAATTAGCTAGAAAGTTTAATCGATTTGAGTATAAAGAATTGGTTGCTCAAGCTATAATTAGACATGGGTACCCTTATACATTTGTTGAGCATGATGGAACCCGAACAATTCATGTTTATTTGAATGAGGATTGTGTTCCAATATCTAGGAATACGGCTAGAAGTCATTGTTTGAAGATCCACAAACGTGAAAAGCAAAGACTTATGGGATCATTGAGCCAACTCAAGAGTAGGATTTGTGTGACTTCTGACATGTGGACTTCTTGCGTTGGTCATGGTTTTCTCTCCTTAACAGCTCATTACATTGATGCTAATTGGAATTTGCATTCTAAGATTCTAAATTTTATTCACATGCCCCCTCCTCATAATGCAATTGCCTTGCATGACAAAATCCATGATCTTTTAAAGGAGTGGAAAATTCATAAGAAAATCTTCACGATCACATTGGATAATGCTAGAGTAAATGATAATATGCAAGACATGTTGTGTGATACTCTTAATGTGTATGCTCGATTGCCTTGTGGTGGTGAGTTTTTTCATGTTCGATGTGGAGCACATGTGTTAAATTTGATTGTCAAAGAAGGGTTGAAATTGATTGATGTGGGGATAAGTAAGGTGAAGGATTTGGTGAAATATGTGACCGGTTCTGAAGGTAGGAAATTGAAATTTGAGGAAATTGCTTTGGGTCTTGGAATTGATTGTGCTCGGGGTTTATGGTTGGATTGTCCAACTAGGTGGAACTCCACCTATAAGATGCTAGATAGAGCATTGCCTTATCGAGCTGCCTTTGTAAGTATGAGGTGGATGGAGAGGTCTACTCCTAGCTTTCCTGATCTTCCCACAGAAGAAGAGTGGTCTAGAATTGAGAAAATTTGTGATCTCTTTCAACCATTTGATGAGATAACCACTATCATATCTGGTACAAAGTATCCTACGGCAAACTTGTACCTCAAAAATGTTTGGAAGATTGAAAGCCTATTGGCATCATGGACTTCCTGTGAGGATGTTGTTCTTAAGAGCATGGCAACAAAGATGAGAGGAAAATTTAAGGACTATTGGGAGAATTATAGTATGATTCTCTCCTTTGCTGCCATTTTGGATCCTCGTTACAAGTTTCAATTTATCATGTATTGTTTTCAAACACTTGATGTTGAAACTGCTGAATTGAAGTCAAAGATTGTGAAAGATCAGTTGTACAAGCTCTTTGGGGAGTATGTGAAAGAAAAACCCCAAGCAAATGAGAGTGGTGCAAGGAGAGGAAAGGATGACCTAGTGGTAAGTTTCATAATTTGATTTCTATTTTGTACTTGTTCATTACAAGAGAAATTATCTTATTTATTTGTACCTAAGAATATATTTTCATCTTATGCAGGGCTTTGCAAATTTTGATAATGTTGGAGTATCCAATTGCAGAACTTCAGAATTGGATAAGTACCTGGATGAGTATAGATTAGATCATACCATCAACTTAGACATTTTAAGTTGGTGGAAAATGAACAAAAATCGGTTTCCTTCTTTATGCAACATGGCAAGAGACATCTTGAGTATTCCTATTACTACAGTGGCTTCTGAGTCATGCTTTAGTATGGGAGGTAGAATCATAACAAAGTGGAGAGCTTCTCTTAAACCCGAGAATGCGGAAGCCTTGGTTACCACTCGTAGCTGGTTGTTTAGATATAAGATCGATGGGGGTAAGTTCTACAAACATAAATATTTTTCTTTTTGTATTTTATATTCAAACTAATAAATACATTAATTTAACTTGTAAATATTTGGCGATGTAGATGAGGATGATCAAGAGCTCAATGGTGTGAGTGCTCACTTTTCTAAAGTCACTTTGAATGTTGATGAAGAAGAAAGAGAAGATGAAGAGGAAGAAGAAGAGGTGGATTTGGAATTGGGAGACCAAACCGAATGTGGTGATTCTAACATTAATTAGTTTAGTAATGTTAGGTGTTTGATATTGAACTATGTTTTGGGTGTCTTTGTTATAACTTGGTTGTTTATGACTTATGACTTTGTGCTTTGTGACTTGTTGTAAACTTGTAATGGTGATCACTCTTCTATCATGTAGTGACTTTGTGCTTTGGTGACTTGGTTGTTTTACTTGTTTATGACCTAAGATTTCGCTTCATCATGAATCATGACCTTGAATCCTTGATCATGTTCAAAGAATGAAAAGTAAGTAGCTTATTTGTACTTTGTTTAATGTCTATAATAGGTATTTCATATTCCATATAAGGAGCAAGTGCATTTCAAAAACATAATTAATTTTTAATTTGTGGACTCACAATTCACAAATGAATAAATACATCTTTTCTTTCTTCATTTTTTATCAATTTTAAGTCTAGAAATATTCATTCGTTTGTCGTGATGAAATATCAAAGATTTATTTGATATGTATTCAAGTAATTTGAGCTTCTATAGCCAATATTAGTCGCCCCAAAATAGTAAAATAAGTGGCGATCACGACCCGTTGGGTCCACCCGAAACCCGTAAAACCGAAATACACCCGACCCGTATTCTACCCGAACCCGAAATACACCCGACCCGTATTTACCCGAAACCGAAATACACCCGACCCGTATTCTACCCGCCCGCCCGAATTGACAGGTCTAACCGTAGCTGTGCCACCAAGATATGTTTGTCACCCTTATATTATGATAGTTTTTTGTGTAGGTCATGAGTTGATTTTTCCTAAACTAAAAAGTTTTACATTCAGTTAAAAATATGTGATATGTTATGAAAATGGTAATTGGCATGGATTTGGACTTTGGATATGATACAAAAATGGTTTTGGCTTGGACTTGGACTTTGAATATCTTATGAAATTAGTTTTGGCTTGGATTTGGATTTTGGATTAGGTTTTGAATGTGAAAGATTATTTAGGATATTTATGAAATTGTGATTGGTTTTGAAGCATATGTGTGATTGATAAATACGTTTAAAGAAATATATTGTGTTTAAAGCACGTATGTGGACTTTTGAATGGAATATGCTTTATGTATGCATCAAGTATGGTTACGGACGGACTGCTAGCTTGATTTAGCAGGCTTTATATTCCTTTCGACTCTAGTGAGAAGTAAGAGCCCAAAAGACATGATTGGTATGGGACACTCATGGTTGGTTTAGTGAATAGACTAACAGCAAAGCTTTTTCAGAGACTCAAGTGAAAACGAGGGTCCTTGAAATGTACCTGGTATAGGAAAGGTACAACTAAGTTAGTCTAATTGCCTACCTCATAACATAAATATGTGTGTGTGTATTTGTGATATTTGTGAACATGTTAGATATGAAATATATGAGTTTATTTTGATTCTTGAAGCATACACATGTTCTCTTATCGCCCTCTATATGTTATATGATATGTTCTGTCTATATGTCATAAGATACGTGTATTGTGTGATTATCTGTTAACTGATTGATGTGCAAAGTGTAACAATGGGGAAGGTAATGGTTATTGATTAGGCTTGGGGAGCTCATGACCTCACCATTTTTCAGGTTTTGGAAGTAAAAAGGGACCACAAGAGCATTAAGAGAGCTAGCTAGCTATAAAATATTTTCGAAGAACCTAGTTGGAAATGCAGGCCTCATTGTATATTTATGTTATGGATTATGTTTAGTGAATATAGTTCTAAATGTATTTTTGGTTATCATATGTGTAAGATTATTAAATAGGGGTGTTCAAAAATATCTGTAACCAATAACCCGAATCGAAAATTCGCTACCCGATCCAAAATCTTGGGTACTCGACCCGAAATATTTTTAAATTTTGGCTCGGGTACCCGAACCAATATTTTTTTCGGGTTATTGGTTCGGGTACGGTTTGGGCATTTTGAGAATTCGGGTACCTGAAAACCCGAAACTTTTTTTTTCGAGACTTTTTTTATATTATCCCTTCTCTATAGACTTGGTAAGTCAAATACTCTCAAATGCGAAGAAGACAAGTACTTTGATTTCGTTACATTGTTTTATTTGAATGCGCTGGGCATGAATATGATGTTAACGAGCTTATACCCTATGAAAGTGTGAACTGATTGAAATGTGAACAGTGATAAGATATCGGGTGATATTGTCGTATTGTGTAATAATTTCAAGTGCAACTTGGCGCAATCCGACAACTTTTTATAGCATAAATTGAAATAATTATATTATGGATGCAACAAAATTATTAGGAAAAAAACATTTTAGAAAAAATGGGTTATTGGGTAACCAAATACCCGAACCGAAATTTTCGGATACCCGAATTTCGATTACTTGAATATTTCAGTTCGGATACGTTTCATCGTTTTGCCGACCCGAAATTTCGGGTACCCGAACCGAAATCTCCTTCGGTTCGGTTACTCAAAAAATGAACACCCCTACTATTAAGAATACAATTTAAGTATGTATGTAATGCATGTTTTAGAATCGGCCTACCTAACTTTAGTTAGATTTCGATAAAAACTTCCGCTGCTATCGCACTTTAACAAGTGAACTATTGTTAAGAAGTTTAAGTAGCCTTGTGGGTGTTTCTAGTGGGACATCCACGGCGGTGACGCGCCTGCCCCTTACGAGTGGAGCGTTACACTCAATGTGGAAACAAAGGCCACACAAAGGAAAAGTGTCGGACAGTGATTGGATATGCTTCATGGCATCCAAGACACAAACAGTTTCCACAAAAGAAGGGTGTCAGGCCTCCAAACGTGAGAAATAAGGGAAGAATTGCAAATGAGGGGAGAACTACAGCAAATGCAAGAGTAGAGAGTAACAACATGCAAACTGTGCAGAAGGCTGAGTTACAAACATATACACTGTCACAAAAGCAACTTGAACAACTGATAAGAAGTTTACCACAGCAGACACAAACAAACAGTGCCACACCAATACTGAAACTGATGATGAACGCGATCATACTTTTGCAGGTATGGCCATAAGTCTGAATGCTATCATTGATAAGCATGAGTGGTTGTTAGATTCAGGTGCAACTTATCATATGTCACACAATTCATTGGACACATTTGATCAGATTATGTGTCCTACAGAAATGGCAAAGGTACATTTGCCAAATGGACAAGCCACTTCCATAGCTCAAATAGGCAATGTGACACTAGCAAATAAATTGAAACTTAAAGATGTACTTCATGTTCCATCTTTTAAGTTCAATCTATTGTATGTTTCCAAAGTGGTTAAGGGCAACCAGTGTATGTCATTTTTCATCCAAAGTTCTATTTGATTCAAGACTGTGCAAACAAGAAGCTCTTGGGGATTGGAATGGAACAACAAGGCTTGTATTACCTGGTGAACCCATTATTAAGGTGTATTCTGATTTAGATGATCTACTTTATGCTGCACCTGTTTTATTGAGTGGTGGTCGTGTATTAGTGTTAGGAAAGTTTTAATATTTATAAATCCCAAGTGCAAGGTGCATCGTTGAGTGCTCGGGGTGTCGTCCGCAGGGAGTTAGGTTTCTAAGTAGCAAAGCTCACTCAAGCGCATCAATCTAGGCAATATAGAGGGTGTAGGAAAGAGGAACTAAACTACTAAAACAAGTAAACAAAATGGAATTGGGTTGTGATCGAATCTAAGACGAACTGATTAATCAAGTTGAACCTTCACCTTCCCAAGTTATGTTAGTATTCAAAGGTGATCGGTTACATCATTAAAGACCACCCAAGCCCTCTCTCAAGGGTCATAAGCTAATCTAATTGTTCTAACATCCTATTTTTATGGAATTAGCTCAATTAGACTACAAGATTGACAACCCTTGACCAAGATAGCGACCGAGACTATTTTTATCTCCGAATCCCAGCTATTCTCTCTACCCACACTAGACAGTCAACCTCACCTTTCATCATAAGTCGAATTCCCTAAAATACGGATGAAAGCTCTTTCAAGCATTTCATCGAACACTTGGCGGGCATGAAAGAAAACTCTAAATTCTAGCATAAACACGGTGGATAAAGGCCTAAATAAGATTAATTAGCCATCAAAAGGCTAATTATCATCCACATCAACACAAACTAACAACTAAACATCACAAACACAAAAACCCAAACTAAACCTAAACTAGCAAATATGAAAGCAAACATGAACAAGAGAGGAAAGAGAATGAAACTAATCTAACTAAACAATCTAAATAAACATGGATTAACAACGAAAGCTAAACATTTAAACTAAACAAATCAAATACAAGAATTAAGCTGACAAAACCTAAACAAGAACAAAAACATGAAATAAAAAGAGAGAGAAGAAGAGAAACTTATACTTAATTCATTGAATGATCTTGAAACCTACAAGCTTGAATCCAAAATATAATCTAATACCTAATCTAATCCACCTATTGAGGTTTTTATTAGCTAAAACCTAACCTAAAATTATCCTCGAAATCGCTACCAGGAGAGTTAGGGAGGTCCCGAACAAAAATGCCTGAATCGGGCAAGCAAGTGAGTGGGGAGATCGTGCACGGCCGTGCCAGGTGGCATGCCCACACCGTGCCAAATTTCTGGCACGACCTTCCCTGTAGTCCTTTCTTGCCTTCTTTGGCTCTTCTTGCCCATCTTCACTCCTTTTCACGGCATTTGCTCGATTGAGGTTATTGCCTACAAAAGTAAACAAAACAAGTAAAAATCTTAAAAATTAAGTTATTATACGAGCTAAAAATTAGGTGAAAAAGGTATGTAAAATACGAGAAATTATAGCCTAATAATTGGTTGCTGATAGATTACAAAATATAACTATGAGCTTTGGTATAAGAGGTTGGGTCAGCTTCTCTGTCCAAGATTAGACACGTATCTAGTCTGCAGTGTAAGAAGGCTGATGCTACTAAAGTATGTGTCACATGCCCCATGGCAAAGTATGCAAAGTTGCCTTATTTTGTGAGTGTGAATAAAAGTTCTATTCTCTTTGAACTCATTCATATGGCCATTTGAGGACCGTAGAGGGTACCCACGCACAAATACTGTAAGTATTTTCTGACCATTGTAGATGATTATAATAGATTTACATGGTTATATCTGCTCAAGCAAAAGTCATAAGCATTGGATACTCTGCAGCAATTTATGAATATGATTGGTACTCAGTTTCAAGCCAAAGTCAAGATCATTAGATCTAATAATGCACTTGAATGTGACAGTGGCCCTTGTTAACAATTCTTTAGTAAACATGGCATCATACATCAAATATCATGCATTGATGGGCATCAACAAAATGGTAGAGCTGAAAGGAAACATAAGCACGTTCTGAAAATGTCAAGAGCTCTAAGATTTCAAGCTCATTTGCCATTAAGGTACTAGGGAGACTATGTTTTGATAGCAGCATATCTCATAAACAGGCTGCCTACCCATGTCTTACGATATAGAACTCCTTATGAGATGATTTATCATCATCAGCCATATAACTCCCATTTGAGAGCCTTTGGTTGCATAGCCTTTGCCAACAACCCCAACTTGATACAGACAAATTCAAACCAAGAGGAATCCCATGCATTTTCCTTGTTTATTCAGCAACTCAAAAGGGCTACAAATTACTCAATTTGTAAACCAAAATGACATTTGTTTACGTAGATGTGCAGTTTGTTGCGCATGTCTTTCATTTACATACAGCTTATTATTCCAAATATGTCCAACCTACCCCTATTTCTGTGCAGCCTTAGTCTTGGTTTGATGATATCCCCATGTGTACCTAAGGCATCTATACCACCTGTAAAAAGATCCACCAAATCAGTCTCTAAGTCTAAATGGCTGGGGGATTATGTTACTAGAGCTATTAGGATAGCACCCTCCATAGACCATAGCAAGTCTTACTGTGTCATTGCTAATTATGTGAATGATAGCAAACTCAGCTCCAAATATTAGGTATTCATTTGTGTTGTAGATTAAAAACCTGATCCACAAACCTTCAATCGGGCAGTCACAGATGCTGAATGGTGTAATACCATGAACATTGAATTACAAGCATTGGAGAGGAACGGAACTTAGGAAGTTACTACTCTAACTCTTGGTAAAAGAGCCATTGGCTGTCAATGACTGTTCAAGACCAAGTATAAATCAGATGGGACTGTTGAAAGAAAAAAGGCAAGGTTGGTTATTCAAGGCTGTAGGCAAACAAAGGGTATTGATTATGAGGAGACCTTTGCTCCTGTAGCAAAAATGACAACAGCAAGAACATTCTTCGCTGTTGGAGCATAACAAGACTAGTATACATGCCAAATGAATGTAACTAATGCTTTTCTTTGTGGTGATTTGCATGAAGAGGTGTACATGACTTTACCCAAAGGTTATATAGGAAAGGATGAGCCTCTTTCTCCAACTACCTTGGCTAAAGCTTCTTTTGAACACCTAGTTTGTAAACTCAAGAAGTCTTTATATGGCCTAAAGCAGGTTCCTCGACAATGGTTTGCCCAACTATCCTCTAAGTTGCTCTCATTTGGCTTTAGACAGTCTAAAGTAGATTACAACTTATTCACCAAGAAAGATAATCAAGGGTTCACAGTTGTTTTTATGTATGTTGATGATATGATGATTATAGGAATTAACCTTGATCATATTAATCAATTGAAGGAGCTACTTCATTCTGTTTTTCACATGAAAGACCTAGATCTAGGTGAGCTTATGTACTTTCTCGGCATTGAAGTTGCCAGATCTGGTAAAGGTATCTTCCTGTCTTAAAGGAAATATGTGTTAGATCTTCTACATGAGACCAACATGATTAATGTCAAACCTTTCAACCTGCTCATGGAAGCTCACTTGAAATTAGCCCCTGATGGCTCTTGTCTATTTGAACCAGATCAGTATAGAAGATTGATTGACAAGCTCATTTATTTAACTATTACCAGACCATATTTGTGTTACACTATGCAGGTTTTAAGTCAATTTATGCAACGCCCAACCATTGCTCATATGCAAGCTGCATTGCATGTTCTCAGGTATCTCAAGAAAGCCCCAAGTCAAGGCTTCCTTATGGCCCGAGATTCTCAGCCCAGTCTTACAACTTACTATGATAGTGGCTGGGCTGGCTGTACTCTTGGTAGGAAATCTACCTCTGGGTATTGTGTTTTGTTTGGTTCATGTCCTACTTCTTAGAGAACTAAAAAGCAGTCAGTGATGGCTTGCACCTCAGCTGAAGCTGAGTATAGAGCAATTACTTTTACTACTTGTGAGATTATCTGGTTACTTTCTCTGTTGAAATATATGGGCTTCTGTGATTTAAAGCTAGCAAGTATGCACTGTGACAACAAAGGTGCTTTACGAATTGCCAATAATCTCGTTTTTCTTGAGCGAACTAAATACATTGAAGTGGACTGTCAGTTCATTCGTGAGAAAATTTTTGCAGGTATTATCAAGCCATCTTATGTCCCAACCAAATTTCAACTGGCAGTTGTCTTCACCAAAGTCTTAACAGTAGCCTAGCAAACAATTCTCCTTGGCAAGTTGGGGGTTTTTGACATCATCCACCCCAACTTGAGGGGGCGTGTCCTAGGCGAATGAGCTATGAGAGCTTGGATATCAACTAAAACTTAAGGCAGTTATAGATATATGAAATAAGGAAGTTTTTTATAAATATTTTTGGGGGTCTATATTGATGTAATGATCATAACGGCAAAATATATAAGCCTAGGTCATTATATTGCAAAGACAGATTGAGATATATGAAATTACAGTTTTTGGCTTCTCACTGTCTCTCACTTATTTCTCTCTCTTATCTTCATCCACGGCTGACTTAACCAACACTCACACATAAGGGAGTGCTAATTTCTACCTGAAGAAAAACTTATTTTTCTTTTATTTCTACACAATCTTTATATTGAGCAAATAGGTCGTCCGACCAGTATACTTGCGAGAGATCTATACTATACATCTGTGAGGAATATATAACCTCTCATCAAGAACCATGCATGAGTAGTTAGAAATACGCAAGAACCCTAGATCATTTCAATTTCATTATGATGCCCCAGTTTGATCTCATCAAACCATCATATCTCATATTCACAATAATGACCACATGTCATAACTGGCGCACGGGTGAATAGAAATCAATGCGATTCCGTGAATGATCTTTCTCTTTTTAAAAGTCCTTCGACCAAATCCAACTCGTTTTTCTAGACATGTCCCTCCAGACCGAATCATTCATGATCATTTTGAAACACACTAATATAAAGAACATTGAATTGAGTCTTAAGCCACCCATCAGAGTCCTAGGGGTACAAATACGAGGTCATATCCCCACATCCACATACAAACATATACACATATACACAAACACACACACACACACACACACACACACACACACACACACACACACACACACACA
>JACYFF010010365.1:17291682-17401595 GCA_017589665.1 Selenicereus undatus
TAACCCATTTCAACTCACCACATAAAAAATATACCCACTTCAACCTACTTCAACCAACATCAACCCACTTCAACCTACTTCAACCTATTTCAACCCACCTAAAAAAAAATACCAACTTCAACCTATCTCAACCCACCTCAACCAACTTCAACCCACTTCATCCTTTTGACCCACCTAATTTACCCACGAAAGAAACGGGCCCTAAATACAATGTAATACTCATTTAGCTTCAGTTTATGATTATTGTTAAGTTTTATATTGTGTGTTATTATTTTCGGCACCCTTCCTTAAAGTTTTGAACTTCGCCACTTATGAAGGCAATGATGTAGGCGTTTGATTGAATATGATTTTATGATATGATATTGCAACGAATTTAATAATGCAATTATAATTATATAATTTATGGTAATTGTGATGTTTATAAGTTGACTTTTTAATTACAGTACTCTCATACAAAACACAGCAAAACATGATAATGAAAATATATCTACAAAAGTATTATCTTACAACATAAATTATATCCAACCAAACAACCTATTAATGTATCCATTCATGTCGATATTGGTGCTTGTTGCTTGAGCACCAATATTAATAAACAGGTCTACAAAATGGACTATGACGCTATTCTATTCATCTTACTTTTTTCAGTATACGTCCAGTGCACCAAAAATAAGTCTAGTCTAGTAAAAATAAGTTTGGTTCAATTTAATCCATTAAAATAAGTTTAGTTTAGAAAAAATAAGGTAAAAGTCAATGTAAATAAGTTAGTTCAATAGGGTCAAGTTAATTCAACAAAAATAAATTTATTCAGTTTAGATTCGCTGAATTAAAAAAAGGTCCAACAAAATTCAGTTAAAAAGCACATATATCTATATCTTCTATAGTAGAACTTCAAAAAAATAAAGAAACCATACGAAATTCTTGTGCATCTTAAATATAAGAGAGAAAAAAAACCGCTTTGAAGTTTTTTCATATATAAAATAATCTTTGATATATTTTTTTTATCAAAATTAAGCTACTATTAGCTCGATATTTGAGAGGCAAGGAACCCTACCTTGCATTAACATTGTGAATCAAGCATGAGAAGACAAACCATAAAAAAATAAACAAAAAAGAAAAGAAGAGGGCAGTTATAGTATGTTGACAACTGCCTCAATCTTTAAGTATTAATTATGGGGAATAAGACAGGGACCCAAAAAGTGGAGAGGCTTTTTTCCTTCCCATTTTCTTTTTCTTTGCTTTCCTTCCTGGCTTAACCAAAACAGTTACAAAAGGAGGCTGATTATGGGTTCAACTTTGTGGAGGAAGTTCCAGGAAAATAAGAAAATAAGAAAATAAAAAGGTGGGTTGAATTAAATGGAAAAATGGAAAATAATATTTTAAAAAATTGTGATAAACCTGGGAGAAGTTGAAACTGAAAGTAGCTTTTCAATCCTTTTATTAAGGGAGCAAATATTCCAGAGCCATTTGGTCGTTTAGGCCATACACAGCTGCTAATAGACAATACAGAATTACAGATGGCCCCTCCTCACTTCCACTCTTATGTATGTAGTCAACCCCCCTTGCCCTCTTCATTTTCCTCACTCCCTCTTAACTATGATCTGATAATATTATTTTGAATGACGTTTAGTATTTAAATCAAATTAATATACTAATTAGTTAATTTTAACTGCTTAGTAATTTAGTGTGGACGAACATTTAAATTAGCATTTAGCATTTCAAGCAGTATTTTTAAAAAGTTAATATTATTTATTTTTGGCATTTAAAAGTAGTGCTTTATATTTTTTTCACAAAAAAATACGATTTGAAAATTCTATATTTGAAAATTATTCGTATCTTTTTATGTCAATTTATATTAATCAGCTAATCCAACAACTAAAAACTTACATTAAAACCACATTAAGGATTATTTTAGTCCTCTGAGATTTTGTTGGATCACTTTATAAATAAATCTAAGTTGTAAAAAATTGATATTTTAACATTACACTCCTTTTTCGTATCCATTGTCAAAAAAATCTATTCTTCTAGTCCCACATTATTATTGAGTTTGCTTATTTAAAAAGTTAACACTGTTTTTACTGGTTGAAAATTCATTTCAATAATATAAATATATTTAATAATTATTTTGGTACATTTTGTAAAATTGACAATCAATATGGTACAGAAGGAATTTTAATTTTGATACTTTTACACTTAGACCATAAATATAGAATTTAGAATACCTGCAGGCTACAGCGCTTGCATTCTTATCAAAAAATCTAAAGCGTCACATGCTCCAATGCATGAACTAGTCAGTGCCATAATTGAATAGCTTCTCTCGGTTGATGTTGTTCATTTATCAAAGTTTGATTTAAATTTTTTTAATTAAAAAAATAGTGATGATATATATCTTGCTGCAAGACACCTTAAATATCTTGTTTTATTTTAAATTAATATATTTTATAACTAAAAATAACCAAATTCTCAATTATTACACTTAATTATAAATTGCTAAACTCAAATACACTTCGGCTACGCCGATGAAGTATTAAATGATACCCTGATCGGATTAAGTCAATCCATGAAGACATATAATACACGTATTTTAGAAGTGTAGCAAATTATAGATAAAAAGATAATTTTACACAATTCATAAATTGTAATATACTTTCATTATTTGATCATAATATTTTTTTCTAATTTAAAAATATTATAATATGACTTTTAAGTTAAAACAAGATATTTATAAAGTGTCTTATTATAAGACGTTTATCATTTTGTTTAAAAAAAAGGATCAGTTGATTTGAATTTAGGTGGTCATATGTATGATTATATATTGTCGAATTTTGGGAAAGGGGGTGAGTGTGGTCAACAAGTCTTGTATAAGTTTTAACTTTACAAGTGTACTAGATTGCTGCAGCGTTGCACTAATTATTTTAAAAAATTTTAAATTATAATTTATTTTTGATATTTTGCAATTAATTTGATAATTAGTATTTATCAATATTTAGTAATTTAAGATGTATTCTCATTAACTACATATTAAAATTATTTAATTTTCTTCCCTAGTTATAAATACTTCTTTAAATATATTTTTATGGTGCATTTAATTTTTTTAATTAATTTTATGATTAGCATTTATTAATGCTTAGTGATAATACTAGTATATCTAAATTATTTAATCTCTTCACTCTTTAAATGCAACGTTGAATGTATTTTTATTGTGATAGTAAATCATAAATTATTTCTTTTAATAAAAATTAAAGGTTAATGTATTAATTACCAGTGAGACACATGTCATTACCATAGCATTTGTACTCACTTGTATATACACGCACACACACACACAAGGAACGCATGCTTATCAATGCATCGAAAAAAGAAAAAAATAAAGAAAGTGAACCAGTTAGTGACTAGTTGAAAGTACACCTGATCAATTTGAGGGTTGGTCAGGTTGAGGATTGGGTCATAGGAGTCAACATGCAGGATTTTCTCGACTCTAACCCTACCTGATCCTCTGTGGGTCAGCATACCTCTGACTCTGTCCCTGACCCTATGGGTATCTTTGGGTCATCGGATCAGACCCAACCCTCAGATCTTCCCTATATAGAAAGTTCAACATTAAACATCCTACAAAACAAAAGGACAAACGATAATATAATGTTCCAATGAAGCGTATCATAACAAACACTCTAATGCATAATTTAGTGATTAAAATGATTAATTTATTAAAATAACTACTCCAAACATCAAAGAGGGAGTGTTGAAAGGTTGCGAGCCAGTGAGATTTAGAGATGTAAATGGGAGGAGGCTAAGAGGAGACATGAAAGTGAAAGTAAAAAAGTTTTGAACAAATGATACCGAAAGTATCTTGTTTTTATTTTAAATTTTAATTTTTTTTTAAAAAGGGAGAGTCAGCGAGTCGGGTTAGATGATCAAAACCTCTACCTGAACCCGACTCTCATCATAGTTGGGTACCCGCATTTAAGGGGTCAGGGCAAGTCGGAGACAAAAAAAAGTCGACCCTAACCCTCATTTTTGACGGTTAGGTTAAGACAGATCAGGCGGATGGATCCCCAACCCGTTGGTCTGGTCTAGTTAAAAGTAAGTAAAACAGGGCATGGTGAATTAACTTGTTTATATTTATTTCCTATAAAAATTAAAACAAAAATGTTACCCACACTTCATCATATTTTTTCGTAGACATTGTGTGTATACACTTATAAAGTTATAGTGCATCGTTTTAATTTGTGTAATGTTAGTAAAATGACTTTGACTTAAAAGTACGTATTATTTGAGCAGCGTAACTATTTGTGTTTATCAGGACTAGTTTTACAAGATCAAATGCAATGTTGCGGTATTTTAAAATTACATAGAGACATGTTGAAACTTCACAGTGACTTGCATGAGATTACTAAGAAAATTCTCTAATTTAAACATCTCTCCAATATATAGACTTACGTGTCACTTTTGAATCCACAAATATTTTCAACCCAATTATTTTGTATTTGACCTCTATACCTTTTGTCAACGAATTCTAAGATATCGTTTGAATATGTTTATATTTTCATAACAAGGTATGATACACAATAAATAAATGATGTTCACATTTTGATATAACAGCAGCAACAATAACAACAACAACAAACTTTTAGTGTTGGCCTGGCTTTCACGGGGTCTGGGGAGATTAAGTTGTAAGCAACCTTACCTCTACCGGTATTACTACCCATAGACAGATTGATTTCAGAAGACCCACAAAAACAGTTTTGTGAAAAAGGTTTATAGAGAAAACGATTGCAAAACGATATAAGAGCACACGTTTTAAGATTAGATACATGTACAATACGGTCTAAAATATAAACAATTAGATATAAATTTCTTTGATTTACTGTAAATTTTTTAAAGAAGAGGGTAAAAGAATAATAATTTAAGTAGCCTTTTTCATAATGAATTTGCTTGAATTGTTTTCTTATAGAATTAGAGTGATTATAAAAGATATTGATAACTTTCGTGATGATTGTTGCCTAAAAATATCATCATTGTGTGACTTTCATTCATCTCTTTAATTGATGTTATTTTTTTTATTATAGTTAAACTAATATTGATCTATAAAGAAATAGAGTTCCTTTATCATATATTTTTCAATTTACAAGACTCGAATTTGAAACCTTACTAAAAGAAAATAATTGTCGTACCACTTAAATTCAATTGTTAAAAATATATTGATCTATGAAATGGTAGAGTTCTTTTATGCATATTTTTCAATTCACGTCGAAGTTGTGTTGGCTTGTGTGGTTAGCACAACACCTGCCACCCCCACCTCTCAGGTTCGATCTTGGGGGGCACCATTTTGCTTTATGCAAAATTGTGTATGGGTGGACCTGTGTTCCTGAACTCTTGTCCAAGCTTTGACATCCCCTCCCTGACCTGTAAAGACCTATTAGGTACTTTGAAATATAGGCCTAGTGATTTAAGTCCGCTTACCTATAAAAAATATTTTTCAATTTACAATACTTAAATTTGAAATCTTATTAAAAGAAAATAATTGTTATACCACTTAAATCCAATTATTAAAGTATATTGTGTTAATAATATGCCCAAGCTGTGGATATTATGGAACGAACTTTAAAAAATTTGCTTTCCTATGTTAAACAGTAGAAAAGGCACTGATCAGGAGAAAATCCTAGACAAAGCTCATGAAATACTCACGAGAAGCACCCAACCCCCCACACCTGTCACCTTTTACTATTCTTGGTTAATAGGGAGCCCATTATAGCAAGCCCAGCCGAACGCAAAGGCAATTACCCCCATTAGCCACCCATATTTACCCAAACAAACAAAGCAGGAAAAAAAGCATGGAAAAAGGCGATTATTTAAAAATCTTTAAAAAGCAAAAAAAAAAATCAAGAAAGAGGGCCAAGGGTTAGGATTAGAAGTGGGCCCTCTCTATGTGGTGAAAAAGAACAGCAAAAGTAACCATGGTTAAATTTCAAATCAGAGTTAAGATTAAAAAATGAATTTAAAAAAAAGAGGCGTGTGAGACCCACCAAAGGTTGCCCGTAGCTGGGAAGACAAAAAAGTGAGTTCCCATAAAACGCAACAGCCTTCCGGACAAACGCCGTCTATTTACGGACCCAATGCGCTGCAGACCGTTTATCTCTCCGTCTCTCTTCTAGCCGCCTTTGTTTATTACTCTTGCCTAGCCTCCTCGCTCTCTTCCTTGATACGAAATTATTGGAAATATTGTAGCCAAGCTAATTAATTGTTCGTCATTAGCATTTTACATCAGCTAACAACTTCAATCACTCTTATTTACTTTAACTTGCTAAATGTTTTTTTTTTCTAAATGCTCTAAATCACTTCAATGAAAATATAATTTTTTTTCACATAAACAACCAAAAAAAGGACAAAATGACCTAATTAACCTCAATCAAAATAAGTAAAAAATTACAACCGTTAAAAAATTATAATTTTAAAAAAAAATTATGAATGATAATTTAAAAAAGACAAAGATTGTATGCACAGTCAACCTAATAGAATTACCAATTATTTTTATTCAATGCACACATCAATGTTAATGTAGGATTGCATTGGCTCGTTTGATGGCACCCATAGTCGAGCAATGGTTGTTGCCCCTAAAGTTGCGGCGTTTCCAAATTGTAAATGACACAAGACTTGGAATGTGTTGACTATATGCTCATTCAACATGATGCTCACTTACATTAATGTTGGGTGCAAAGGTAGCACTCTGATGCAAAAGTGTCACGTAAGATGCTTAACACTAGTTGTTATATAGTGAACCCAGATGAATAGAAATACTATACACACTATTACAAATCTATAATACACTAAATGCAATTTTATTTTACACCAAACATTATTACATTCTACACTGGCTTCTTAACTTTTTTTTGGGGGGGGGGGGACATTTTTAGGGTTTTTTTCTTTATTATTATATTAAACTCTCTCTTATTTTTTTTTTTAAATATATATATATATATATATATATATATATATATATATATATATATATATATATTCTGTTGTACACTAGATGTCATTTTATCGTACACTAAACACTAAGCTATTACACGCTAAATACTTTTATATTCTACACTGACATACTAGAGGGAAAAAATATTGGAAGTATCTAAAAAATAATTGTTTTAATACTAGTTATACTCAATGTCTATATAGAACCAGATGCTGATATGTTACAATTCAAACCAAATATAAGAATAGATTCTACAAAATACAAGCAACTTGGTTATACTTGACATGTTTCTATGTTGAAGACTAGAACGCATCTAGTATTATCAAGTAAATTTGTTAAGACAAAATACATAAATCCAATCATTTTATTTTTGCATTGTTTAGTTGTCACTTCAATGAAAATTAAAATAAGTTTGCAGTAACTGACAATATACTCCGGTTTAATTTTATAGTTATTTGTTGTTGATTAGTTTATATTTGGTGTTGTTTAATTGTTACTTTAGTACTCCCAAACAACGTGTACCATACTCCTGTGCTAGTGGGTGTATAATATAATTACTCAACTGCTAAATCAAAACTGAATAATGCACTAGGATGATGTTCAATTACTCCGTTGCTCTTTTTTTTTTGGATGTAAGATAAACTAGTATTATAAAAATCAAAGTCATTGCACAAAAAATAATCATCAATAATTATAGACACTCGAAAATGCTACAAGACACTCTCAACCTCTCAACCTGCTCTCGCACCGCTGTAATCCACCACAACTTGCTCTTACCACTCTAATCTAGGGCTGGCAAAAAAACTCGTACCCGCTTAAAACTCGCAAAATCAGCCCCAATGGATATGGCTATGAGTGGAAAAAATTGAAAAAAATGGGTATGGGGCGGGTATTGCTAAAATGGGTATGGATATGGGTATAGCTCGTACCCGCCCCATACCCGTTTTATTAATACCCGCCTCGTACTCGTCTCATACCCGCCCCATATAAAACCCATACCCGTTTGTTTAAAGTTCTAATTTGTTACTTGTAATTGAATATTTTGCTAGTTGCTTTGAGTTATATGATATTCCAAATTTCGGCAGAATATTTTGTTTCAAACTGTAATTGTCAAGTGTTAATTTATTGTTTTGATTGGTAAATTTTTAGTTGTATTTGATGTGATATGATGTCATCGGAAGCTTAGTGTTAATGTGACATATTGAGTATTTGATATCGAATATGGGTACAAAATGGGTTTAATTCTTTTTTGTCTATATGTACCCGAATAAAATCCGCATACCCGCTATATTCAATGGGTATGGGTATGGGTATAACTTTATAATACCCGATGGGTATGGGTATGGATATGAGTATTAATTTTAAAAATGGGTATGAGAAAGGGTACGGCTAAACCCGCTCCGTATCCGCCCCATTACCACCCCTACTCTAATCTATTAACTGCTAATCCAAAATGCTCCTAACTATTCCAAAACGTTTCAAACTCCTCAAACCTGCTAAACACTCCTCCAAATGCTCATAACAAGCAGGCGCAAAGCGCCTTAAAAATGATGGGGAAACCATTTCTTGAATAATTTGCAAGCAATTATTTTGAGGTCACGAAAAATAGTTTTCTGAATGTTAATTTGTATGATCACACCCCGGAAGAGTCACGTCCATTGTTACCTCACTAAAATCTAACGGGTAATATGATTTAACATCTAGCTTGAACAAAATAGGAAGAGAATTAATATCAGTAATAAAGAAAATCAATATTCATCTTATTGTTGCATATAAAAACTATAACAATTCCATCATCATGATATGTCTTTCAATATTACAAAGGGTTTTTTTTTTTTTTTTTTTAAAAAGCTCATCGTTCGTCTTATCACCAAGATTGAGCACTATTTTGATTTTATTGAGTAACGTTTCAATTTTATTAAAATCATCAATATTTAGCATTATTTAATTTTATTGAGTAGCATTTAATTTTATTCAGCATATTACTGACATTTGGCATGAATGTTTTTAGATGGGTAGTATTATATTCGGCAAGAATTAATAATACTAATTAATTTTTAATTCTATTTAATACTATTCGGTACTTAATTACCCAATTTATGTTAATTCTTTATAGTATCATTCATACCTATTGAGTAACCTTCGGCATAAGTCATTTTTTTCTTAAAAACCATTCCATTTTTATTAACATCAATAAAATAACTTAATATCATTTAACATTAAGGAGCTCAGCATCAGTCCTAAAGAATATCTCCAAGATTAATTTTTCAAAAGAAAATTCCCAAAACATTGCATTACACTTAGGATACCTTGGAAAATCACAGTTTATTCCAATTTGGAGTCATTTCCAATGGGATGGAGGAATTAATTTTAAGAAAAAATTATAAAATTTAAATATTGATGCCATCTTCATGTGTCCCTATTGGGAACATTTCATATGATAGGTTAGTTGAAATTTTCTCATAAAATATGTTATATACCCTTTTCATTCAAACAGAGTTGGACTTGTAAACATCGATTTTGAACAATAATTCCTAACATCCCGAACATTGATAATCATTAAATTAGTTAATTGTTATCTCATGGATAATGACTTATAATCATGTGCACCTATTCTTAAAATTTATATTCGTCTCCAATAAATAAAAATTTAAGATCATTGATTATAACAACGTAAAAGAAAATTTATGATCATCACAACAGTTCAAACACCTTAAATAATTTATGATCATCATATCATGTAAAATTTATTGAGAGTCTTAATATAATATGATAAAGTCATATGATTATTGAAATTACAAAAGACGGTAGACTAGCGAAGAAGTTAAAAGAATGTGTCACTAGTAATTTCTCTTCCAGTAAATTACAATTCCCCAATTTTAAAAGTATGCATGTATCGGTTTTGTTCTTATTATAATTGTAAAAACTATAATAATAGAGATGCGTACGATTTCTAGGTCCGATTGTAATCAAATTGTTTCATGTCAATGCACAAAGCGTTGGCATATTTTCTAAAAATTTGTTCGAAGGATGTAATCATAAAAAGAAAATAATAAAATCTTAATCAATATGGCTACGCATTAAAGGCCTGTAAACTCGATGCTAACGACCTATCTGGCTATCTCTTAATCTTTAGAAATGCATCACTTCAAATAATAATTTAAATACCATTGTGAAATCTCTTAGTATAGATTTTCAATTTTAAAAAGCTTTCTACGAAAATTTAATCGCTTTATAACATTTTTTTTAGGTTTATGCAAATTCTTTCATATCTTTTTACATGAGATACCTCTATAAATTAGGTTTAATCTTATTTTGTATAAATTCGTATGGATGTTAATTTATTTTAAGAAATTTGTATACATTCTTAAGACATCTTTTGACTCTTTCTAAATTATCGCAAAACAAAGCGAAACAAAATGTGAATTATTCTTAGTGTGAAAAATGTGTGTCCGAAGCTGTACACATATGTCAACAATATACACCGAAAGTACATTAAGTTAACCAACCTTATGCAACTAGTCGTCATGACAATTTTGGGGAACTTATTTTCCTCGCACGAATGCATTGCACCTATGAGCACTTAGCAATTAGTAGGTAAATTTTGGTCAGACCAGACTTTATCCTTTCTCTTCTCCCTGTTCTTCTTGTGACTAGTCTATTGAATCCCACCCACACCTCTAAGAGGTCTAGTGAATGAACATCTTACCACTTCCCAACCAAAAAAAAAAAACATTAATGAAATTTGAGTAGTTGACAATTTAATATTTTAAAGTATGATAAATGAATAAAGTGGTATAGAAATTTATGAAAATAATAATTTATATCCCAAGATTTAAAAAGGTGAATACTTTAGGCAGTTTCTTAGAATTTATATTTTTGACATTGTAGAAATTACTTTTGATCCCAAAATGAAACATTTTTTATATTTTATCTTCTTTTGGTTTTTAATAAGTTGTGCATCCTATATATGACACTGATGACAATTTCAATTAGGTTCTTATAACAAAACAACTCTCTGCGAACCCTATTTTTGCATATCAGGGAGATCTAGATGTAAGTAGCCCTACCTCTACAGACATTATTGCCTGTAAAGAGGCTGATTATAAAAGTCTCACAATGAAAGTTTTAAGAAAATACTTAAAAGTTGGAAAAACGTTTGGGTAGAAAAAGGGAATGCGCACGAGAAATAAATGATGTCATTAGCATTAATTAAAAATAAACAACAAATGAGGGGTAACAATTGTACGTACATTAAGCAGCAAGCGACAATATAAGACTAATCTGGCAAAAAGAAGTTAACCACTAGCAAACGAAATTGTAGCAATCTTCTTTGGTTTTTAATAAGTTGTGCATCCTATATACTCCTATCCTGAATCATATCTTTTGTTGTTTAATCACTTCACTCCAACACTTCTTTTGCCGACCTCTGCCCCTCCCATAATGCAAAAGGTTAATCGTTTCATATCTCATCACAGATGCATCTACAGTCATCTCCTTCACATGACCGAACCATTTAAGCCTACTATCTCTCGTCTTATCTTCTATAGGTGCAAATCCTACGTTGTCTCTAGTCACTTCATTCCTAATTCTATCTAATTTCATGAGGCCACACATCTACCTAATAATCCACATCTCCGCTACCATCAACATTTGGGTTTGAGTCTTTTTGATGTGCTAATACTCTGAGTCATATAATAAAGATGGTTTGACCACTATACAATAAAGTCTACCTTTTAATGTTGCCAGGACCTTCTTTTTACACAATACTCCTAAAGCATTCTTCCATTTTTATCATCTCATTGCCATACCATGGCTAATGTCTTGTCATTATCCCTCATCTTCTGAATGATTGAGCCCAAATGTTTGAATTTCTCAACCCTTGGTATTCCCACACCATTAATGGCGACTTCTTCTTCATTGCCCTCTTTCCATCCACATCTCAAACACTCAGGCTTTGCCCTACTTAATTTAAAATCTCCAGACTCTCTAGGATATGTCTCCAATACTCGAACTTGTTATTAAGTCCATCCCTACTCTCATTGATACGAATAATATCATCAGCAAAAAGCATACACCATGATATTGCGTCTTGCATCCCTTTGGTAAGCTCATCTATAGCACTGGTGAAAAGAAACGAGCTCAGAGCTAATCCTTAATAGAGCCTAATGTCAAGGGGATAATCCTCTATGTCCCTTCCTAAGGTCCTAACACTTGTCTTCACTCCTTTGTACATAATCTTAATAACTCGGGTATATGCAAGCAGTACCTCTTTTTATTCAAGCGTCTTTATAACACTTCACACTGTACTCTATTATAAGCTTTCTTTATGTCTATGAACTCCATATGCATATCCTTTTTCTATCCCTATACAATTCCATGAGCCTTCTTATAATCTTATAGGATGAATCGCTTCAGTCGTAGATCCACCTGACATAAAACCAAACTGATTCTCCAAAATTGATAAGTCCTTTCTCAACTTCCTCTCAATTACCCTTTCCCACAACTTCATAGTGTGACTAAGTAGTTTTATACCTTTATAATTATTGAACTTCTGAATATCCCCTTTATTTTTGTGAAGTAAGATGAGCGTACTAGTTCTCCATTCGTGGGACATCTTTGTAGTTCAGAAAATGACATTAAATAACTCAATTAACCAAGTTTTAGCCCTTCATCCACTAAGCACCTCCAAATTTCCTCCGAAATACAGTCGGTGCCCACAACTTTATTGACTTCATTTTCCTAAGGGCCTCTTTAATCTCGTGTTTGTCGATACAATTGCAGAACATATAGTCATGTCACTCCTCATGACACCTTTGCTCACAGCTTTGGGAATCATCACTCAACTCCCTGTTAAAGATTATAAAAAGTTACATTCACAATCTTTCCTTCATTTTTGCTTCCTCTACTAGAACCTTACTTTAGGTTCTCATAATAGTGCTTGTAATTATTATTAAATATATGCATTAGGATAATATATCTTTCCTTTGTTCCTTCATTTTCTTTAGGACCATCTTTCCTTAGGTTTTTGTAACAGTACTGGTAATTAAAAGATGGACAGACCCATTAATATATATTAGGATAATTTCTTTAAAAACCATTTAAAAAAGGGTAAAATTTTATAATCTCTTTTTTTTTTGCAGTTAATACATTATTTTGGCAATTATTCTTAACAATACTAAATTATTCGTATCTTAAAAATGCAAGATATTAAGGGCTTGTTCGTTTCGTAGGTAAATTGGGTAGGTAAAAGGGTGAAGTAGGTTGAAGTAGGTTGAGGTGAGTTGAAGTTAGTATTTTTTTTTTGAGGTGGGTTGAAATAGATTGAAGTAAGTTGAAGTGGGTTGATGTAGGTTGAAGTAGGTTGAAGTTGGTATATTTTTTATGTGGTGGGTTGAAGTGGGTTAAAATAATGAGAATGTAATTAATGTTGATAATTTATGAAGTTATCAAAATTTTGTGGAATTTTTAATTATTCTTCTTAATTTTTAATTTTTAATTTTTAATTTTTAATTTTTTAATTTTTAGTTATTTTTTATTTCTTTTTTCTTATTTCTTATTTCTTATTTTTTTATTTAGTATTTTTTGTTTTTTGTATTTTATTTTTTATTTTTTATTTTTGTATTTTTGTATTTTGTATTTTTTGTATTTTGTATTTTTTGTATTTTATTTTGTATTTTGTATTTTTTTATTTTGTATTTTGTATTTTTATTTTTTTGGAATTTTTCTGTAGCTTTTGTTTGGAATAAAACTAAAAAGATAAAAAATTAAAAAATAAATCAAAAAATTTAAAAAATACAAAAATAAAAAATAAAAAATAAAAAAATACAAAAAATTAAATACAAAAAATTAAAAATAAAATTAAAAATAAAAAATAAAAAAAATAAAAAGTAAAAAGTAAAAAATAAAAAATTTAAAAAAATAAAAAAATTACATACAAAAAATTAAATATTAAAAATTAAAAAATTAAAAATTTAAAAATAAAAAACTAAAAAAATAGAAAAATAGAAAAATAAAACAATTCCAAAGTACGATAATTTACAAAAAAGTAATATAGTGAACTTTTTGGTGCAAAAATGATTAAATCTCACATGATACTTTACAAATTATTAAAATTATGAATGAGGTGGATTGAAGTTGGTTGAAGTGGGTTGAAGTAGGTTGAGGTAGGTTGAAGTTGATTTTTTTTTTCAAGTGGGTTGAAATAGATTGAAATAGGTTGAAATGAGTTGAGGTTGGTAAATTACAATTGACCTACGAAAAGAACAGACCCTAAATTGTTACTTTTATAAATTTCTAAACCACCTTATTAACTCTTTAAAAAAAACCCACTTCATTAAGTGGTCATGCGTCAGGGTATTAGAATCTAACGGCCTATTCTTTTCAATTTATCATAAGTAATTTATTTTTGACGAGTGCTAATTAGTATCGAGGAGGTCCAATTAATAGTAATTAGTGTTGATTATGATTAAAATTGTAAGTGAAAAGTGTAACTAACAGCATTGATCAATAATAATTACTGATAATTAATATTCATAAGTTTGATGATAAAGAATTATAACTTGTTAAAAAACACACCTACTAGTGAACCCCAGAAACCCCATCCGCCCAATCGGGGAGCAAGCGTGTTTTGTATTCAATTAAAACCGCCTCTTTCCGGTACATACATGTCCGAACTCTACAGTCACCGGATAATGCCGGTTGCTCTGTCTCTCTTCTATGGTTAAGCTTTTGACCGCGGTTAGAAAATTATTGCTCCCCTGGAATTTGACGCCCCCTTCCCCTCCTCATCACATCCTCTGCTGCCCCTGGTTAAGCCTCCCATTGCTCTCTCTCTCTCTTCTTTCTCTGTCCTCCCATCCTCACTCACAGGACTGTCGTACATCTCCATTTCCATCCTCTGCTTCGGAGGAGAGATAAAACCAACCAACCAACCAGCTCTTGCAGTAGAGAGAGAATTCAGAGATTGAATCGAGAGGCTACTGATGAACTCCATGTAAATGAATGAGTGAATTCGAGTCCGAAGGGTTTGATTTTGATTGAGGGAGGATTTTTTGATGATTTCAGTTTAGCAGGTGTATGTAGATAAGTTTGTGTAGGGTTTATTTTTGTTGTCGTGATTCGATTGATGCTTGAAATTGGGTTGGAGTTCGAATTTCTGAGGGTATTTGACATGGTTTTGGGGATGTTTGGATTTGACAAGGAGATAGGTAGGCCTCAGATAAGAGATCTGTGCTAAAAATCTTCCCGGAAAAAATGCGTACATCGGAGGTTTTGAACGCCGGAGCCGGAGACGACTGCGGAAATACCAGAAAAGGAGTGACAGATGAAGCAGCTAATGGCAACCATCACGCCGGCGGCGGCGGCGGGAAAGGTATTTCCGGCGAGGTTCTATTAGACTGTTTTTTGGGCTCGTGGTAGTATGTGGGGGTTTGATCCGGTGTGTTCGAGTGTTTCTTAGCTTTGTGTGCTTGTGGTTTGTTTGTTGTTTTTGGTGCAGTGGATCCGGAAGCAGCGCTGTACAAGGAACTGTGGCATGCTTGTGCTGGTCCTTTGGTCACAGTGCCTCGTGGGGATGAACTTGTTTACTATTTTCCTCAAGGACACATTGAGCAGGTTTGTTTTTATTTTTTAATTTTTTTTACTCCAAATTACATTGAAAATTTTGAGTAATTCATTCTAATATTAGGAATAGGATCATTGTTGGAATTTTTTTTTTGTATCTTTGATCAAATTAATTTCTGTTTTTTCTGTTCCTTTTGGTGGATTTTGTGTTGAAATTAATTCAGTTTTTTTGGGGTCTTATTAGGTAGAAGCATCCACCAATCAAGTAGCTGACCAGCAAATGCCCGTGTACGATCTGCCTTGGAAGATCCTCTGCCGTGTTGTAAACGTTGAATTGAAGGTCTTGTATCTATTCTGGGAATATGGCATTTTTAATGTTTTCCCTTTATAATAAGCATAAAAATTGTGCCCTATTCACTACTAATTTGATTTGAAACGTCAAAAATTGTAGGCTGAACCGGATACTGATGAGGTATATGCCCAAGTGATGTTATTGCCCATTTCCAATGTGAGTTTGCTGCTTTTTTTTTTTCCCCTGTAATTCCCATTACGCTTTTGAAAAAAGCTGTTCTTCAAGTTGACTAAAATTTCCGTCTTCTAATGGTAGCCTGCTGAGAATTCTATAGAGAAGGAATCCCCACAAGCCCCTCAAGCCCGATTTCACGTCCACTCCTTTTGCAAAACATTGACTGCCTCCGATACGAGTACACACGGTGGATTCTCGGTGCTCCGACGACATGCTGATGAATGCCTTCCTCCCTTGGTGGGTGTGACTTTTAGTTAAGCATTCTTAGTTATGTAGGTATGTTGGTAGATTGATCACATATAGAGTGTGGTTGTTATACATCGGTCTCACGTTTTTGTAGGACATGTCTCGCCAACCACCTACCCAAGAATTGGTAGCCAAAGACCTTCATGGAAGTGAATGGCGTTTCCGGCATATTTTTCGGGGTAACTGTACTCTTCTTTGTGCTGGCTAGTGGGCACAGCAAAAGTTGATAATTTAAAGAGGCTGTTTTTTTAACCAGTCAATTATAATATAATAGTTTCTTTGTTCTGTTTTTCTGCTGGGAAATACTCCCCTCACGGTACTGTTGAATGGCCATAGGCGGATCCATGTGTTGGGGAGAGGTGTCCATCGACACCCCTCTTCCCAAAAAAATTTTAATGAGTTATTTTAAATAGGATTAAATTAGTATATGTGGACACCCCTAAATTAGGTCCAAAAAATTACAGATATTTTTTAAATATATCCAACCCACATATTGATATTTTTAATCTTTTTAAGCATCAAGAGTACAGTTATAAGTCGAAACTTGATAGAAAAGTAAACTCAAATTAAATGTACCTAAACTCAAGTTTTTCTCTCTCCCCCTATCTTATCTACAGTTTAAACGTTTAATTTAATCTAATTCTAATTTCTTTAATTTTTTTTATTGTTATTGTCTATTTTCAGCTGTTTAGTTGCAATGCGTTTTTGGTACAAACTTTTCTTTAATTTGGCACTAATTGATTTGAATTTGTTACTATTTTTTTCCTTTTTGGTACAATTAATTGGTGCAGATTGCTTTTTGTAGCTGCATTTTATGTTTGACATGTTCATTTTATGTTTCAATTCTTTTTTTTTTTTGGTTTTATTGCTTTGTGCTGATGATTTGTTCTTTGTAAGAAATTGTTTTAATAAATGTTAGGTAATTGTAACATTATGCGTTTTCGGTACATTCTATGTATCAAGTTTAAAATATGAAAAACCGCAAAACAAATGTAGTAGTAGAGGTGCCATAATTTTTTGCTAAGAATAAAAAAATGGTTCTATTATTATTACTTGGCAATTTCCCTAGTGTAGAAATACAAGACGGAACGTTTGTTAAAAAAAGATTTGGAATGTTTGTACAAAATAGTATGTATCATACAATTTCTTTTCTTATTGATATTATAAACTTTAATAGATGGACACCCCTGTTCTAAATTTCTAGATTCGCCACTGGGAATGGCTAATGTCATCTTTTTATGTTCCACTGATTTTAGAATTAACTATTCACAGCAAAAGCAACTAATAAATTGATTCCCAATTTCCTTCTCTTATTTAAAGAAGAATATCCGTTTTCACTGAGATAACTATGTGCTGTAAAAGCAACTGATAAATTGATGTTTGTTCTCATGGGCTTGCATGGATTAATTGTTTCCTTGCAATAGTTACATGTAGTGAGGAATGTTCATCATTAAAGTTCAATGTCTGAAGTGTCTCAGTCGCATTTTTGTTCAAGAAACTTTATCTTTGTTGTCGTGAATTTAAGTTTAGTGATCTTGAATTTTGTCCGGCATGTAGTATTTCGACTCTTTTGTTTACAAATGCTACAGGAAGAGTTGAACTTAGAGCACATGCATTTGTTAGCACATGAATTTGTTAGCTCATGACATGACATAGACCTTTAGGATGGACTGAAATTGGTGCCTTATAAGTTACTTGTTTAGCTGATCAGTATGGTGCAACTGACATATGGTTATCTGTGGATGTTTTGATGTTGTCGTATGTTGTTGAAGTGCAGCCATGTGCTGATTTAATTTGCAAAGGTTGAAACCTTATGTTAAATCTTGCTGGCTTAACAATAACAGTATAATTATGCTTGTGGTTGATTTAGCTGATGTCTGCTAATTGCTGCTTAATTTCGTGAAATTTCAGGTCAACCAAGGAGGCATCTTCTCCAGAGTGGTTGGAGTGTATTTGTCAGCTCAAAAAGACTTGTGGCTGGTGATGCATTCATCTTTCTCAGGTTTGTTATCTTGTTCAAATGAGTTTATGAATTGCTAATACGCTGCTATTTAGATGGGGATGATATGGTTTTGATTTGAATTGCTTCAGAGGGGAGAACGGTGAACTTCGTGTTGGGGTGAGACGTGCCATGAGGCAGCAAGGTGTCGTTCCATCATCCGTTATATCTAGTCACAGCATGCATCTTGGTGTTCTGGCTACAGCATGGCATGCAATCTCAACTGGAACCATGTTTACTGTCTACTACAAGCCCAGGTGTGTGTTACCTCATATGCATATTGTGTGCTGTCGTGCTTATTATTTATTTATTTATTTTTTTACAGTTATGAGCTACACTGTTAGTCTGTTACTGATGAGTGATGCAAAGGATTACTCGTTATACATGTTACTCATACCTTACCTAAAATGATCTAAATTTGGTTAGCAGTTTGTTTATTTTGTTATCTTTTCAAAATAGAAGACCTAAACAACCTTTTTCCTTTCTCAAGCAATTGGTTGCAATATACATTCATGGTCAGCTGTTCCTCACTAATGAAATTGAATTGCCTGCAGGACGAGTCCTGCTCAGTTCATTGTCCCATTTGATCAGTATAAGGAAGCTGTGAAGAACAACTATTCCATAGGCATGAGATTTAAGATGAGATTTGAAGGGGAAGAGGCTCCAGAGCAAAGGTACTTTTTCTAGCCATTATTTACTGCTTCTAGTGAAATCAAATTCCTTTCTGAGCAAACTTTTGAACTCTGAACTTAATTAATGAACATTTGAAGATAAATAGGTAGCTTGGGAAACTTATGTTTGTATCATCCGAGAAATATTTCGAAAACTATCCACCCTGATGGACTTATGGCTCTTGTAGATTTACTGGGACTATTGTTGGCATTGAAGATGCTGATTACAAAAGGTGGCGGGAATCAAAGTGGAGGTGCTTGAAGGTATTCAGCTTATGTTCTTTCTGAATCACCAGTGTGTCATTGTCATGCTAATGTGATTCTTTTCTCTGTAGGTCCGTTGGGATGAAACTTCTACCATACCTCGTCCAGAAAGAGTCTCGCCCTGGCAAATTGAACCAGCTTTGACTCCTCCCACAGTAAATCCACTTCCTGTGCCAAGAGCCAAGAGGCCTCGTCCAAGCGTGATGACTCCATCTCCAGAATCTGTTCTAACCAGAGAAGGTAATGATTGCCTTTAAGCTGACATGGATTACTGAAGTTACACAGCAAGGGGAATTTGGCCCCCCAGTTCAGTTCTTTTTGGCTGATTATTTCGTTATTAAATAGGTTCATCTAAAGTGACTGCAGATCCTTCACTTGCAAGTGGGTTTTCTAGGGTCTTGCAAGGTCAAGAATATTCGTCATTGAAAACCAGCCTTGCAGACAGCAATGAGTCTGAAACAGTTGAAAGACCAAATGTACGGCCAAGTTCAGTTGATGAAGAAAAAGTTGATAATGTATCTGCTTCATGGAAGTATGGACCAGAAGCTTGGGAACCATCGATGAGGCCTGAAACAACCTATGCTGATCTGCTGTCTGGCTTTGGGGCTCAGAGTGATCCACCGCCATCTGGACCCTACTCACCTTATCAAAGTGCTGCTACTCCACCACTGAAAAAGCATCTAGTGGACCAGGATGGCAGATTCAATGTTGTTGCAAGCCCTTGGTCGATGATGCCTGCTGGTCTCTCATTGAATTTGTCAGATACTAGTGTGAAGATTCATCCACGCAATGGCAATATCTCTTATCAGGTCCAAGGAAGTGGGAGGTACGGAGGTTTTGGCGAAATACTAATGTTTAATGGTGAGAGAGTGGATAATCACAAAGGGAGCTGGCTGATGCCTCCTCCAGGTTCATCCAGTTTTGAGAATATTGCAAATTCCCGAGAGATTGCTATGAGACAGACGCAGATGGAGCAGGAACCTACTATTGAACCGAAAGATGGAAACTGCAAATTGTTTGGCATTCCTCTCATAAGCGGTCCCCATACACAGGTTGTCTCATCTGTCTCAGGTGACCCAGCAACTTTACTGCCTCCCGTGTTAAAACATGGGCCTAATATTGAGTCCAATCAAAATCTGCAACAGTCAAAGGGCTCTAAGCAGGTGGATAACATGCCTGCTGGCGATGAACAGGAAAAGAAAATGCAAAGCTCTCATTCACTTCCCCGAGACTTGCAGACCAAAAGTTATGGTGGATCGTCCAGGAGTTGTACGAAGGTACCCCCTCCCCCCAATTTTGAACCGGTAGCGTTAAGACTGTTAGGACTTTTAAGATCATGCATTAATATTTCTGTTTTCAGGTACACAAACAAGGGATTGCGCTTGGGAGGTCTGTGGACCTCTCCAAGTTCAGCAGCTATGATGAGTTAGTCTCAGAATTGGATTTCTTGTTTGATTTTAACGGTGAGCTCAAGACCCCTGAGAAGGACTGGCTTATTGTTTATACTGATGACGAGGGTGACATGATGCTGGTTGGTGATGACCCATGGCAGTATGTTCTTTCCCTACACATCACTGGATTCAATCTTCTTTGAGCATTAATTTGACTTGAATGTTAAAGCAGGGAGTTCTGTGGTATGGTTCGCAAAATCTTTATTTACACGAGGGAGGAAGTACAAAAGATGACCCCTAGAAAACTAAACCCCAGGAACGAAGAGAATCCACCTGTCACTGAAGGAACGGATTCAAAAGAAGTGAAGAAGTGTCTTCCTTCGTGAGCATCTAATGCTGAAAGCCACCAGTAGATGACTTATAGTTCTAGGTAAGTGTAAGTCTAAGATGAACGCCTCATTTTATGATAATCCTGTGTGTTATATATTCGACTCAGTTGGACTTGGAGGCAGGGGGATGAATTTAGTTTTTGTGGTTTCTGCGTGCCAGGCTGTATGAATTGGCATGGAGAAGTTACTTGTACATCCCTCTGTGATCGTTGTGTCAAGACTATTCAAGGTGTGGCATTGGTACAATCTTTGAGATGGAGTGGTTAGTATAGTATGCTTTGTAATACTCCCAGTTTTGGACGTTATTTTGGAATCTGTTTTTAGCGTCGGTCACATACATAATATGTATGTAAACCTTAAATTGCAAGGAGGCCAAGTGTTAGCCCCAGAACCTCGAATCGATCTTGTACATAGCTCCTTCTGACCAACCTATGATGTAAGTAATTACATATCTAATGCCTGTGCGGTCTCTCCCCTGCCCTTCTCTCACCTGCCTTTTGGGTGTTTTTGGATGCCTTATTTTTGCTTATGCATATTTTCATAGGTATTTTCTGCAATATATTGATAGTTGTTGATGCAGGAGTATGTGTGCTCAAAATAAGCGGCGCTGAAGGCTTCTCTAGTACCATATCACTAAAGACTTTACGAGTTAATGCTACGCACTCTGCAGTGGAAGTGGTAATAGAGTTTGGTATCCATCTATCAATTACGTTACTTGGCATTACATTGTGCTCTCTCCGATTATATCATTAGTGACGAAGTCACATGATACAGATTAGGCTTTATGAATAAATTTGTTCTTGATTTATTGGTTAAGATATTCTATTGTTACAGTCAGTAATTTGGGTATTTACTTGTTAGAAATTGTTCTAGGTCAAAAGTTAATTACGTCATTATAGTTACATATGGTCTCTAAGTCAGAAGTTGGTTGTGTTGTAGCAAGTGACTCATTTTTTTTACCGAGGATGGTCTACAAGGGCGCCGTGAGAACTTGAGCATGCCATGGAGTACTTATTGTGTTCCCATTCCAGATACTTCGCATTATTTGGATGTATGTATGTTCTAATGCTGTTATTTTCCCCATGTGTGATGTCCATTTTGTAGACTCTTATTTGGCTAGTATTTCTAGATAGGCTTTGAACAAGTTGGGCAACCATGTATCTGTAACCACCCTCGGACTTGAGTTTTGCATGGCCATCCGTTAGGGAGCGAGCGCCAGACAAAGGGGGGACTTGTACCTCTGGTCATTAGGATCCCAACGAGATCACTCGAGTCTATCTTTGGATCGAAATATCAATGCAACAACAACAAAAACACCCCCTCTCAGTGTGGGTTCCGCTTTTACGGGGTTTGGGGAGATCCAGATGTAGGCAACCTTATTTCTACCGGTATTTTTACCCATAGAGAGGTTGATTCTAAGAGACCTATGAAAAAGGTGGATCGAAATATCAATAATTATGCAATTAAAGAGCAGGACTATGATGGTTATTGGACAATTCTATTTTTTAAAAATAAATGAAGATAGAAACCATACAAACATGCTATTGCATTCAAGAAAAAGAAAAATAGCAAGTTGAAAAAAAATTAATTGTGTTTTAGAGGGAGGGAAGGCACACCTTCACAAACGTTGTCAATCAATCATGAGAAGAAAAACCATAAAAATAAATATAGAAAAATTAGTTAGCATTAGGGATGACAACGGGTTGGATTCGAATAAGATGTATAGATATTTAAATCTGATCCAATGAATAATTAGATTTGAAAATCTGATCTAAATTCGACTCTGTTGCATCAAATGTTAAATTGAATTTGGATCGGATCAAATTCGGATATAATAATACATAATTCAATTATGTATTTTTATTTATTATTATTTATTTTCAATCTTATTTTTGCTCACTTGTAAATGTAATGTTAAACACTTTTTTAATGTCAACTAAATTTTCATATCAAACATTTCAATATGTTAAAGTAAAAAGGTGTTGGAAAAAGAGAATGTGAATTTCCTTTAAAGGGAAAGGAATAGTTAGTAGTACAATAGCTAGAAGGAAAATGGAGAAAACATTGACTATGATTGATAGAAAGGAGATATGGAGAAGAAGATTGGGAGGAAAGAGGAAATTAGTTAACAAAGAAGTGTGTATCGCATATAGAGTGTGAACCTAATGGGAATTTTTTTAGAGTTATGATATATGATTTTTCTATCTTCAAAAAGAAGGTGAAATTATTAAAAAGGTATCAAATTGGACGTTAATTAGAGTAGATGGACATTCCTTCAAATCCGATTGGATCGGAATCAGATTATTTTTATCGGATTCGAATCGGATTATTTTTTATTATATTTAAATCGAATAATTTTATCTTGAATCGGATCGAATTTGCTTCGCATTCAAATGATATTGTCATCTCTAGTTAGCATGGTGGAGGACTACTCAATCGCCAGCATTGATTTTGGAGATTGAGATAGGGGCCCAAAAATTTGGGATGTATAATAGAAGGGTGGTTTTCTTTGCTTTTTTCTCTTCTTTGATGTTCTTTCTGGCTTAAACTCAAATAGTTGCACAAAGAAAAGTTGGGAAAATCTAACTTGACAAGATAGCATGGTCCGAATCCAATATGAAGTTATTGAGAGAAACAAGAACCTGATATGAACTGAA
This sequence comes from Selenicereus undatus, assembly GCA_017589665.1. Taxonomy (NCBI): domain Eukaryota; kingdom Viridiplantae; phylum Streptophyta; class Magnoliopsida; order Caryophyllales; family Cactaceae; genus Selenicereus; species Selenicereus undatus. The sequence continues at coordinate 17,315,364 of JACYFF010010365.1, forward strand.
TCAATTTCAACTCGAAGTCAACACAATTTGACCATTTATGTGAGAACGAATTATTTTTTAATTTTGAGTAGATCTAAACTATTTTCTAGGCTATTACTAAATTGATCCGTTTATTAAATAAGTTGATCCGAACTAACATGATATCTAGCTCTGGCAAAAGGGGCTGATTGTGGGTTCAACTTTAAGGAGGAAGTGCGAGGAAAAAAAGAAAAAAAACTAAAAAAGTGGGTTAAGTTAAATGAAAAGATGGAAAATGATCTTTTTTTTAAGAAATTATGATGAACACGGGAGAAGATGAGAGCCTTTGCAATGGTTGGCTCGCAAGGGGAAATGGAGGAGAGAGAAGGGGGTGGGGGGAGTTCTCCAGTGGTCTTCTTGTGGCAGGGGGCTCGTGGGAAGGCTCATGGGGATGAGCCGGCTCTCACTCTCACCTTTTGCTTGCTTTTTTTTTATTTTTTTAGTATTTTTAATTAGTTTTTCTTTCTTTTAATTCTAAAAATAGAGTTGTGTGTTATAGAATGAATTCATAGGTATTATTTTATTTGGTGAGCAAAAGTGGTGAGCCTTTCATTGGAGAGAGAGACGATTGTGAGTTAAAAAATTGGCTCATAAACTGATGTAGCAGTGATAAAGCCCCACTGATGAGCAAAAAAAATAACTCACCACTGAAAATGTTATGAAGCTGAAAATAATTGTTTCCATTTATTAAGGGAGCAAAGATTGCAGAGCCATTCGACTGCTTTGGCCATATACAATGGCTAATGGACAATACATATGGGCCCCACTCTTGCGCTTTTTAGTTATCCCTCTCGCTTTGGCTTGTCCGAGCCCCCTTGCTGTCTTCATTTTCGTCACCTGTTAAACCATGTTCTTTTCGAGTTTTTGTGGGTAAATGCTCCAATTTTACTTCTTCCCAATATTTCTTATTCCTTAAAATAAATATCACTTTTTCTCATTTCTTCAACTCTTACTTACTTTCATTCATTTTTATTATAATTTTTATTATTAATATTAATAAACATTATTATTGTAATTATTATTGTTAATAAATAATAATAATAATAATAATAATAATAATAATAATAATAATAATAATTAATTATTATTTTTATTATTGATAAATAACAATAATTATTATAATTATCAATTAATAAAAATTAATTCATTATAATATAAAAATAATTATTTTTAACAATAATTATTATTAATTATTAATTAATTAATTGTTAGATAACAACCATTAATCTTAACATTCTTAATTATTATTTTTATTAATATTCAATATTATTAATATTAGTAATTATTAAGTTTTATTATTATTAATATTAATATTAATAATAATTATTAATTACAGCAATAATAATAATAATTATTATTAATGTTACTAGTATCTATTATTGTAAGTATTACTAATTTTCATAAATAACAACAACAATAATAATAATAATAATAATAATAATAATAATAATAATAATAATAATAATAATAATAATAACAATAATAAATTATTAATAATTGTTATTAATATTATAATTATAATAATTATAGTTATTAATTATTAATAATTTTTATTTGTATTAATGTAAATAATAATTATTAATATTAAAAATTATCATCATAATTATTATTAATATGAATTAGAATTATTATTGGAATTTTTATTGTTTTTAATTATTATTAGTAATAATTATTATGATTTATTATTTTTTTATTGTCAATTAATAATTAATATTATTAAAAATTTATTAATAATAATAATAATTACTTTTTAACAATAATAATTGTTAATAATTAATAATACTATTAATATTAATTGTTTTAAATATTATTATTAATTATTTATTTGTTAATAATAATAATTCTCATTATTAATAATTATTATTTTTACAATTATTAATTAATATTAATATTATTAATTAGTAATTTTTATTTTTATTAATTTTAAATTAATAATAAGTATGATTAATCGTAATCATTATAATTATTAATATTAATATTAGTTATTATTTTAATTATTATTAATATTGATTTATACTAATAGCACTAATGTTCTTTTATAATAACAGTAATTATAATAATTATAATTGTAGTAATATTATCATTAATATTAACAATAATAATTATTTCTATTTAAATTAATTTTAATATTAATTTTTATTATGATTAATATTATTAATTATTGTTAATAATTATTATCAATTAATAACTAGGATTATTATAATAAATGTTAGTAATTAATAATAATATTATAGTAATTATTTTTAATAATAATGATCATAATTATTATTAGTTGTTAGTATTATTAATTAATTAATGTTTCAATAATAATTATTAATGTTAATTATTGTTATTATTAATAATATTAATAATACTAATTATTATTCTTAATATTCTTAATTATTATTTTTATTATTGCTAATGATTATTATTATTAGTAATTATTAATGATTATTGTTAATACTGATATGACTTCTTATTCTTATTATTATTAATAGTATGATAATAATTATTGTTAAAATTAATGATAACTATTATTATAATTATTAGTTTATTACTAATATGCACGAATAATAATATTAGTAATCATTATAAAAGTTATAATTATGTCAATAATTATTATTAATTGTTAGGTGATAAATTGTTGTATTTTACGTGCCTCTTTCACCCACTTTTAGTTCCAATAATAACTTAATTTTTAGAATTTTTACTTGTTTTATTTACGTTTTGTAGGAAATAAGTTCAAATGGAGCAAGTACCACGAAAAGGAGCGAAGACAGACAAAAACAATGAAAGCAGGCAAGAAAGGGATGATGGGGGGTCGAACCACCGCGCTAGAAAAATGGCACGGTGGGGCCGTGCCACTTGGCACGGTCATGCCCCTCTCTCGTCGCTCGCCCGCCCGATTTTCTATTTAAGCCTTCTTCGGCGTTTTGTTCGGGATCTCCCCGGGCTCTCCTTTAGCGACTTTTTGGGAGTTTTTAGGTAAGAATTAGTCAATAAAAATCCCATTGGGGAATTAGATTAGGATTTGTCTCTACTTGTTTGGATTCAAACTTGTGGATTCTTAAGTTCATTCAATCAACATAAGTTTTCTCTTCTCTTACACTCTTTATTTTGTATGTTTATGTTCATGTTTTGGTTTATATGCTTTTGTAATGTTTATAGATTATAGTTGTGAATTTGGATTGTGATTAGCCTTGTGATGGCCAATTGATTGTTGTTAGATCTTTGCCCCTCTTGTTCGTACTAGAATTTAAGGTTTTCTCTCACGCCCACCATGTGTTCGATGAAATGCTTGAAAGAGCTTTCATCCTTGTTTTGGGGCAATTAACTTTTGCTGAAAGGTGAGGTTGATTGTCTAGTGTGGATAGAGTGAATAGCTGAGATTGGGACATGATAATAGTTTCGTCGCTAGTTAGATCAAAGTTTGTCAACCTAGTAGTTTAGTCGAACTAATCCCATGAAAATAGGTGGTTAGAACAAGTAGACTAACCTATTGACCCTTGAGAGAGGGCTTGGGTGACCTTAACGACACAACCGATCAACCTCGAATACTAGCATAACTTGAAAATATGAGGGATTAACTTGATCAGCTGGTTTATCTCAGGTTTAATCATAATTGTAGTCCTTTGGTTATTTACTAGTTTAGTTCTATTTTCTATTCATTCAGTTTTGCGTAGCTTGAGACGCTTTAGTTAGCTTTGGTACTTGGAAACCCAACTCTCTGCGGACGACACCCCGATTGCTCAATGATACACCTTACACTTAGGGTTTATAAATATTAAAACTTTTTCCCTAACATTAATGTTAAAAATTATTATGATTATTATTAATATTTATAAGAATTATTATTGAAATCATTATTTTTAATTATTATTATTAATAATCCATTATTATTTTTATTATTAGTTAATGATTATTATAATAATTAATAATTAATAATTAGTAATAATAATTAATATTTATTTATTATTATTATTATTAATAATTACTATTATTGTAATAATTAATAATTAATATTTATTATTAATTAGTAATTATTATTATAATAGTTATTATTATGTTACATCAATCGTTAACATAACTAATATCAATACCGCAGTCCATTCTACTCCTTTTCACTTCTTCCCACTCCTATATACAACAAACCACTCTACCCACTCATACCTATTTCTTACCACTCCTTCCCACTCCTTTTCATTCTATATCTACAATATACTCACGAAAAGAACATAACCTTAACTGGACTAGGCATAAAATTGCACACAAGAAGCTGGAGTTTATGAGCCAATAGATATGGGATGTTTGTAAACTTTTTGATTCAAATTGGAATTATTTTTTTAGTCAAGATGTTGAGAGGAATACATAATTTGTATATTTAAGTTTTTATTACCATAACTAATGTGTTTTACTATGTTTAATTGCTTAAGAAATTATAGACAATACATTTGCTTTCCTTTAATTTTTCCCTTCCTTATCTTAAAAGAATTACATAAGAAATGTGTGATCATTAAAAGAGGTATAATATTGATAAGATTTAGATAAAGATTAATGAAAGCATAATTGTCTCCTTTTTTTTATAATGTAAATGAATTATTGAACTACACTCTTTGCAAAGTATAGCAAAAAAAAACGTAGTAATAGTAAAGTCCAAAAGGGATGTCCATCGACCATCATTGCTAAGTATTAGGAGATAGTTTGGCTTATTATATAGTAATGCTACTGATAATTTCATTAGTATGACTATACAATAGAAGAAAGACATCTTACAATACAAATTCTAAGGCATGTAATTTGTCACATAGATAATTCAAAGTATACACCAAGGATAAATAAATTTTGAAAAATAAAATATAATAGTTTATTAACATTGATGAAACGTACATAAAAAGTTTAGACCGCCCCCCCAAAGAGGAAACATGTTGCGAGAGTACCCCAAAAAAGAGCACATAGTAAAAGTTACCCTTATTTTACCATTCATAACTTAATTATGTTAGTAAATAGACTTATTTAGGATCTTGAGATTTGTAAACATAAAAAACATTTGCTGGTGGATGCTCAAAATGAGAATGGGTTTGTTAATGGGGAACTGCTGATACCTGATAGAGAGGAGGGTCCTATTATCATGGATTCAGCAAGTAAGGGGCTATTGCTTCTGGAGATCGGGATGATAAGCAGCGATCCACTCGTACATTTTGAGATCTATTCAAAGACAACAGGGATCCTACGAAGGGGATGAAATTGCACTTTGTCGAGCCTGTCGCTGAAAATGGTTTGAAGGTCATGCATATCATATAGGAGGATAATGAGATTGAATTCTGGAAAAATGCATCAGTGGGGCATATAGTTGTTTCGTTATTAAGCTTTTATGGACAAATGATGGGGGAATGTAGCTCCTCTTTAGATATTGTGTCACATTAAGGGATGGTACATATTTTGATTTGATGCAAAGGATGATATGGAGGATATTTCGTAACGAATCATTGATGCTTAAGTCGTGTACCCCAATTTTTGTTTGATCAGGAAGTGATGACTTGTGTTCTAGTTTGGGCTAATTTCCCAACCTTGATTTATGTTTTGGGCTGTGAATGAACACAGCAAGTCGATAATCGTTGTAGGTGAGCCTTTATTTGCAGATAGATGTACTATGACTAAGGATTGTATCCCTGATGCTTGAATATTGATTGAGGTTGACGTGGCTGCTACATTACTAGAGCTCATTTTGTTTGTATTAGGATCTGTTGGCCGGGCCTAATGTATAGGCCCGACAGCCACATAAGGCACTTAGGGCGGCAACCTTAATTGTCCCCTCAACCTATATAAGGAGGTTTTAGAGGATCAATTAGGGGTTACAGAAAATAGCACTCTCACAGTATCTCCCCTTCCCCTCTCATAGCTGCCCAACCATCTATCAGGGTTTCGGGTCTAGGATGTGAACCCTAAAGGCAACTCTGGTAGCCGCCTCACCTTCAGTACCAATGTGGGCTATTTCCGATAGTCAATTCCGCAATTTAGGTCAGTCCTATTTGTTCTACAGTGGTATCATAGCCTAGATTGATCGGATTAGTCCTGTCCAATGCATTTAATGATCTGAATAATAAGCATGCTTGGTTTTGAGAACATGACTATATGACTAGCTGCTTAGTTTTTGTAATTATGCAAGTTAATAGCATGTATATGTGATTATATTGCCTGCACACATAAGAATCGATAAAAGATTGAAACTTTATCGATTTTAAATCATGAATGTTTGTGCTTTGTAAAAACAATATGCCTAGAAGATTAGTCGATTAAATATCATTAATAAAAGCATGCTTATGCCTTTTGAAATTAGTGTGCCCAATTGGTTATCTATTATAAAAAAGGACCTAATTTTTGATTGATAACTTATGACCCAAACTGATTATGCAGCCTTATTACATCAGTTTGTTTTAGTTGTAACAAGTGCATGCTTCCGTGTTGTTTTTATAAAAAATTCATGCAACCAGTGAGTCACAATGTCGTGTCATTAGGCCCATACTTATGTTTTTGTTTGATTAAAAGGAAAATTCGTTTTGTTTTAAACCCAAAACCCTAACCCTAATCTCCCTTTGCTCGAAACCCTAATCTCCCTTTACCCGAAATTCGACCGAAGCCCTAACTCCTAACCACTCGCATCTATGTGGTTGCCATTGTGGTGGCCGTGGTTTTGACAAGGACTTTGTGACCTTCGGACAAAAGCATAACATAACCCAAATAAAAAAAAAGGGGAGTGGGAAGAAAGTGTAGAAAACCGAAAGAGGTCCGAGCCATACCCATCAGAATTGCTGCGGAGGGGTGGTGTGTGTAAGTCACGTGTCGTCAACAAAGGAGGTTTTAGCTCTCTTTCTTCTTGCAACCGCGCTCCGACCACTGATCTACCCAAATCCGGCAAAGAAATTGCGAAAACCACCAGATGAGAGGCGCGTGTGAGTCACGCACAACCATGTGAGAGTCTCGCGCCACTAAGTGAGAACAACATTCTGTGCTCAGCTAGCGTTTTTTGGCTCTGTTGTGGCCGATCTACACGCTGGTGGGGTTATCTTTGGTTTTCGACGGCGGGTGGGGGGTTTCCTCATCTTGGTTTTCGGCCAAGGTTCGTCGTCCTTGATAGGGTTGAGGTGGCGACATGGGCCGTGAGCAGGACTCGCAAAGTAGCCATAAAACGGGACAAAGAAAGTTGAGTGTTGGCGAAGCTCAGTGCTCCATTTCCCTGGCTATGGCGCCAGGAAACCAAGAAGAGAGAGAGAGGGAGAGAGCTGGATGGAGAGGAGAGAGAGAGTGAAGACCAAGCTGTTAGGGTTAGTGGGGTTAGTGAGGGAGTTAAGTGAGGGCTACTCACTAATAAATGACCCTTTTTTTTGTTCTTTTTGATGATGGGCCATTTTTTTTTGTTTCTTTTGGCCCAGTTTTGTTTCATGCAAATCGGGTATGTTTTCTCCTTTTGGGCCGGGTTACTCTCGGCCCATTTAACCTGATTCTTGGCTTGGGCTAATCTATAATTATTTTCATAAATGTATAAGTTAATCTTATATGCTGAAAGTAATTATGAATTTATTCTATATGTTTATATCATTATTGTTGGTTATTTCGTATTGTTGTTTATATAATGATAATATGAAAGTTAGAGGTATGATATATAACTATGTGTCATATGTCAGATTTGTTTTAGTAACATGTTATATGAATTGGTTTTATATAACACAAGCTCATGTAAATATGTTTTGCATAATGAAAAGTGAATATCTCTGAGGTAGTCACTAAAGTAAAATGTTAATCAGTTTAACGAAATTCTATGGAGTTAACTTTATAATTAAATTAAGGAAACTCCTAAATTCACATCCATATGTAATGATAATATGAATCTTAAAGACATGATGTATAACTACGTGTTATATATCTAGAATATAAACAAATTGTTTTCATAATAGAATATATGAATTAGTTTCATATAAAATAAACCTTGTGTAAATATGTTTCACACGGCTAAACATGAATTTTTGGCCTGATGTATAATAATGTATTATATCACTAAATAGACGCATCATATGAATTCGTTTCATATTGTTTAAAGTTTGTAACATTATATGGATGTGTCCCACATAATTACTTACGTGTAATTCCTTTTTAGTTAATATGTCATTAAATAGAGTTTTAACTTACATATTAGTAACTATATAAATTCATTTTAGATAACTTCGTGTAAATTTGTTTTACATGATTAAAACTGAATATCTTTGTGATATTTCTAGATGTGTTAATTAGTTTAACAAATTGTGCACTCCATAAGTTTTGTTTTATAGAAGAATGTAGTAATTAAATTATAGAAATTTCTAATTCATGCTTGTATGTGATGATTATGAGCTTAGCAAAATTTTTGACCATACGACATGAGTGATGGATTTTTTTGATAATTTAATTATCTGACAATATGCCTAATGTTCGTCTTTTAAATACATACTTTCAGATATGACAATTAAAACATGATTGGTGATTAGTTTACCAATGGAAAGTAAGATAGCATTAACTATGATACATAGTGTTAGAAGATTTAGCTTCTTCTAAACAAATGTGAAGTGTTAGAACACTTGACAGCTTCTGAAGTCTCCTAGGATAGGCAAAGATGTGAATAACATAGATGTAACTGCTTGTAAGCAGTATCAAGAGAGAGGCTACCATGAGTAGTTCAAGGATGGATCGATTAGCATGCTGACCATGTGGTATTGCATGCAGGATGATCCGGAAAAGGGATTTGAAGGCTATCATACTCTTGAGGACATGTTGGATTAGCTTGGCACCCAGTTTGACTAGATTCATCCCTCTCTCAAAACTCCGGTCCTACGGGTGGTATTACCAAATGGGCAAAAGGTTAAGGTCAATAGAGAGTAGAATATAGCATGTGTGAAGTGCTATGACTGTGAAAAGATGAAACCCTTCGCTTGGGATCATCCCAAGCTAACTAGAGTACCTTTTTTCACAGTTACACCCGAATAACATGTGTGCTCCCAAGCAGTAGTCACCAGCTTTCTCCCTTAGTAGACTGTAGACATGGGAGCCACCAAACACATAGTTCAAGACTAAGCTCATTTAGTGAACATTCATCGCTACTAGGTGGGCTCACAGACTGTTGTCTTAGGAAATGACAGTGAGGAACATGTCCTTGACATAGCAAAACATCAGCTCAAACCCCGTGAAGGAAATAAGTTGTTTCTCCACGACGCTCTCTACGCACTTAGGGTGCATCGTACCTTTGTACCTTTTAGTTATGATATTAGTTTCTCTCTTGATTTCCGCCTATCTCGACATCTTCCGTGTTTGCCATTTTCTTTGAAATTTATTTTTAGGCATACTCGACTTGACCAAGAGGGTCAAGGTAGAGTGAACAAGCTAACTAGAGATCATCTTTTAGATCAACTCAGTAGGGTTAAGTTGCCTAGGTGAGTAATGTCTAGCTGGCAAAGCAAAACCTTTCTGGTAAGGATTCGAAAGCATCTAGTCCCTTGTAATTAGTCCACTCAGGCATTTCCGAACCCATGAACGTTAAGGCACGTCATGGGACTATCTATTTCATTGCCCTTATAGATGACTATTCACGATATAGGTATGTGTACCTATTATCTCATCGCTACGAGGCACTTGATGCGTTCAAATGCTTTGTAACAGAGGTAGAGACTCGATTAGCATGAAGAGAAAAAATCCTTTGGACTGATCGAGGTTGTGAATGCCTATCTGATGTGTTCAAAGAGTTCTGTGAGGAAAAAGGTATACAAAGACAGCTAACAATCCCATGCACCCCTCAACAGAACGGTATTGCAAAACGCAGGAATCGTACATTACTTGACATGGTCAAGTCAATGATGGCACACGCTGACCTCCCAATTAGTTTTTGGAGAGATGTGCTGCTTACAACAGCTTACATCCTTAATCATGTGTCCAACAAAGGTATACCTATCACATCATATGAGTTATGGTTTGGTAAGAAGCCATCATTGGACCATTTACGTCCATGGGGTTCGGCTAGCTATATGCATAACCCAACCCATAAACATGGAAAACTTGGTCCAAAAGCCACAAAAAGGTGTTCATTAGATATCCCACACAATTTAAAGGATATGTGATGTACGGGGAACACCCTAATGTTGGCATGACAGAAATAGATTCGCGCAATGTCAACTTTCTCGAGGATAAGTTCCCAACCATTGGTAAAATCAAGGATGTCGAACTGTTTGAGTTACAGCAAGCCATCCAACCATTTTTCGGTGAGGGGGAGAATTTGGACTCTAACCAAGTCATCGAAGATGGTTAGCCTCCCCTATCCGAAAGGAATGGGCAAGGATAGTTTGCTCAGGAGAATGAGATTCGTCCTCAATCTCCTATATATGTGGGGAGTGAACCTGTGAGTGAGGTCCGTCCTCAATCTCCTATTCCTGAACATGCAGTTAGTCCACATGTTTAGGATCCCATGCCCAAAGGGATAGTGGGAGCGACTCTCCAAAAGCTCAGGGTCCCACACCTCTTAGAACGGGGGAGGGATGCCTCACCCAGTTAAACAAACAATGAAGGTCCCAGGATCCGAAGAAGTAAGCGTGGAAGAATTCCTCGATGATATTTCAAAATCAAAGAGGAAATATTCCTATACATTCCCTTGGAAGTTGAGGAGTCTACCTCTTATCGAAAGACAATTGATTCACCAAACCACAAAGAGTGGACGGACGCCATGAGAGATGAGATGGACTCGATGGTGAGAAATAAGGTTTGGGAGCTTGTTGATCTTCCACCCCAACATAAGTCTATTGGAGACAAGTGGATTTTCAAGATAAAACGTTGGGCAGATGGTTCAATCGATAAATTCAAGGCCTGTTTAGTGGCAATAGGGTTTACACAAATGAGGGTGTAGACTATGAAGAGACATTTTCTCTTGTGGTGAGATTTGTCTCTATTCATCTACTCCTAACCCTGGTTGCCCCATTTGGACTTAGAGTTGTTTCAAAAGGACGTAAAGACTGCTTTCCTCAATGGTAGCCTTGAGAAAGAGATCTATATGGACCAACCCATTGGTTTTGTATCAAAGGGACAAGAGGACAAGGTGTTTCGTCTTAAAAGGTCCATATATGGTCTTAATCAATCTTCCAGATCTTGGTACTTATGATTCCATGAAGCTATAACTTTGTTTGACTTATATATGGTTTCAGAAGACCACTGTGTGTATGTCAAAAGATCAACCGGGAGGATTATGTTTCTCACCCTGTACGTTGATGACATACTATAGGCTAGGAACAACCTGGAGATGATCGGAGCCACTAAGAAGTGGCTATCCTCTGTCTTTGAGATGAAGGACATGAGTGAAGCCAGGTATGTCATAGGCATAGAAATAATCAGAAATCGACTTAAGAAACTCTTAGGTATGTGCCAAGAAGCATATATCAAGAAAGTCTTAGAACGATTCCGTATGTATTATTTCAAACCCGTAGACACTCCAGTTGAGAAGGGTTTAACCTTGAGCTTCGACCAATGCCAAAAAACAGACAAAGAAAAGGAGATGAGCAATGTCCCTTACGTAAGTGCCGTAAGAAGCTTAATGTACGCCATGTTATGTACACAACCTGACATTTGTTTTGCGGTTGGTTTGTTAAGTCGTTACCACAACAACCCAGGACTTGTTCATTCGTAAGGCGTCAAGAGAATCATGCGCTGCCTTCATGGTATAGCTAACTTGGTCTCTTGCTATCAAGGCAAGGACCTGAAGTTTGGAGGATACTTAGATGCCGATGGGGGTAGTGACCCGAATGAGTCCAAGCTAACCTCGGGATAGGCTTTACCGTGAGTGGGGGAGCCATGTCATGGTGTAGTAAGAAGCAAAACTGCACCATGCAGTCAACTATGGAGGCCTGTTGTGTTGCGTGTTACCATAGAGACAAAAGCTATTGCCATAAAGTATATGTAAAACAAGAAGGTGGTTATGTCCTTTTTTGACTAAACCTATTCCTAGTGATACGTTCAAAACTCATATATTGAGTATGAGAATTCACAAGGTTAAGTTTTGGAACATATCTTGTCATGTGATGGACAAGGTTTTTTTGTAATGAGCAAAATGCTCATGATTTATTATTGCACGTTAGGCATATTGAAATATCACAGGCTTCTGATTGGGTTAGTCACACAGGTAAGCGCCTTAACGCTTGAGTAGCGGGCAGGATGAGACTAAATCATATTGGCACTAGGTGTACAATATTGATTACTCATACTGGAAGTGTATGCATGAGATAAGATATAGTTGCCTTAGTAAGTCTAAGATGAGACTCAAGGGAGTCGAATATGAGATATGATATCATATTGAGGCCTTAAAAGCCAAATTTTGAGTGTCAAGATTGACATTTAGTATGTTAATCTAGTGGCTCAGGTTAGATTTTTTGGGTGAAAATCTAGACTAACGATTCGCATGGCATATAGAGTGATGAGCCCAGTTGAGCGGGAGCTATGTCATGACACAAATCTCATACTATGTGTGCTTGGAAGATGACTCATATATGGAGTAACAATTGACCTCCCTATCTCTTGTCACTGTGTGACCTTGTGAGCGATGATCCTTTGACTTAAAGCTATGGTATGAAGTTGAAACTTGATGTCGCTACTTTAATGTGTCTCTCAAGGGCCACATTGTCAACATAACTTGCCGTGCTTATCAACTTGGCAAATGACAAGCGGTTTGTGTCAACTTTTGGCTCACAAGACCAAAAAGCAACCTTGACCTATCCAGTTGTTGGCTTAAAAGATGCACATCTCTGTTTTAGAACTCGACTAGCTTGTAAAGTCGATAGTTTGATGTGTAACTTGACAGCCGGTGCCTCTGTTTGGACTGCACAACTGAATTTGCATGTCCAGTGCTCACGTTAACCAGATAAGATGACCATCGACTATTTTTCGAAAGCCATGTGACCAATCCTTTGTTTTTTTAGTTTTTTTTTGGGGGGGGGGGTGTGTTGAACTATGTCTAGATGAATTGATCTAATGTAATATACAATATCAATTTCATTCATGAAGTAACCCTTGAACTGTAGAGTTGCTTGAGGAATAATCTCCATTGCTAGACAGTGGAATCAAGCTTCATGATGCTGTCTTTTTCTTGCTAGACAGTGATCTATAGTTTCAAACACCCTCATGCTTGCTTATTTATTTATTTTAGATTTAAGTCCAAAGACAATCTTGTTTGATGGAGCAATCGCTCTACATGCACATGATACTTTCCTCTTTATTTTTTTAAAAAAGAAATTAGCTGCCCTGTAGAATACAAGCTAGCAAATAGCATGGAATGTTTGAAGTTTCACTTTGTTGTGCACACTAACGAGAGAACAAATTATGGCAAGTGTTCGTATGGATTAACTATTTACAAATTGTGAACGCAATTCTTACGCTTGCGACCTTCTACATTTTTTTGTTTTTTTTGGATGATCATATAACATCAATGCATAAGCAGCAGAGACAACCAATCGACTAATACATAGTTTCAAGACAAACTATGTGCCGGGATGTAACACTTGAAGACACACTGCGCGGGGTGATCAGACTCAAACTTTAGACCTTGAGGAGAAAGCCCTCACATTTGCTAACGGGATGTAGCATTATATGCAGGGGTAGATTGCCTTGGTCTTTAGACCTTTAGGAGAAAGCACTCCTATTTGAAAAGTGAGATGAACTCTTGAAGATCCACTGCACGTTGAAGTGGTCGGACTCAGTCTTTAGAATTTAAAGAGAAAGCCTTTGCATCTAACAACGGAAAACAGTCCCAAAAGACCACCACATGCGAAATTGATTAGACTCCATATTTGGACATTGAGGAGAGAACCTTTGCATCAAATAGTGGGAGGCAGCTCCTGAAAACCTACTGCATGCAGATGTAATCGAACTTGGTTTTCCGACTTTAAGGAGAGAACCCTCGCATATGCCAGCAGGACACAACACTTGAAGACCCAATGTACACGAGGTAATTAGACAGTCTTGAGACCTTGAGAAGATCCTTCAAAGTTTACTAATATTAGTTTAGTACTTTAATTGACTTTAATTTGTTATTCAATCCTTTAACTTATAGATTAATTTGTTTTAGTTTAACTTATGAATTTAATTTGCCAAATTCAATTCTAAACATTTTCAATTTGTGGTTTAACTTCAATTCTAGGCTAAAGTATATAGATATTTACAAAATATAGCACTTCAATTGACCTCAGTAGTTTAATTTGTTGATTAATCCTTTAATTTGAGGTTAATTTATTTTTTTAGTTTTAATTTATGAATTTAATTTTTTAAATTCAATTCTAAGTTGTTTAATTTATATATTAATTTAAATTCTAGCTCGAAATGCATTGATACTTGCAAGAGATGACTAAGGAATCGCCATGTCCTTCATGTTCTAAATTCCAAAACTCACCATTGAATGAAAAGGTATAACGGGCCAATAATACATAAATCATAGCTGCATTTACTTACCTAAGCTTAACACCAAGAAATCAATGAATGGGTATTACCGCCGTCCGTAAGGACAAGGCTTCGATTGAAAATGAAAAATTTAGCCATAAAATCAAAGTTTATCCTCAAAGGGAAAACACATCCATTCAAACCATTTAATTACATACAGGAAAGGTTCTAACTTCTCCGGGTTACATCAAGGTTAAGCAACATACGTAACTTAGTTTAAATGTACAGTTGTAACTCCAAAACATGTTGCAGTTCAAATATACAACTGGAACACCAAAAAGCACCAGAAAAAGGCATGAAAACATTTTAGCACTTCTATCCGCCGAACATATGGACGGTCCTGATTTATTTATCACCTTCAGCCTCCCTACCTGCCTGAGAGTGGTTTACTGAACATTTTCCTAAAACAAAATATAAAAACATTTCGAACTGTGAGTCAAAGCTCAGTACATGCATCCCTGTATTGATAAAGATTCAATGGGGAAAGAAATTATGAGGGCCCGCTTTGCAATTCATTTTGATTTTAAAACAGGGAATGAGATGTATATAAAGCTAAATTGCCAATTATTATCTGTTAGTGCAATTCTTTTCCTCTGGTACCTCAACTACTGTAAAAATTTTCTCCATTCACCTTATCCATTCCTCCAATACCACGGGATCATAGGACCCGTTGTAAACTTTAGGGTTGCGTCGTGCTACCCTATCTGCCAATTTATCCTCCTTGGGAGGGGTTTCAGTAGGCACCTGAGGAATTCGCTTCATCAATTCGGCAACTAAGGTTGGCCAATAACTAGGGTTTCCTAAGTTGCTAGCTAATTCAGAGAGCGACGGCGGCACGTCACCATGTGGTGGCCCCTAACACGAGGCTTGATCACCCGATCCCTGACCTTGCTCCGAATTGTCCTCTACATGCAACTCATTACCATTTTGCATTGTCTGAGACATTCTGATCAGATATTACATAAAACAATTCAGACACTGGGACCCCAAACATATAAGATAAGCATGCCCAATAAATATATAAGAGATGTCTCACAGAATCTTTCATAACTCAAAGCGTCATCATTTCATTACATAACTGCTTACTTACATACATAGTTGATTCATATACATGAACACAAAAGCATATAACACCTGCAAGCCTCGTTCTTACTCCTAAACACTAAACACTAAATAGCCCTTAGACATTAGATCCGTCACATGATCAAAAAGAGTTACGGATCATGTCGTCATGGTCAAAGAGGATTGGACTACCTATATACAATGTCGGGTGCCCCAAAAATATCACCATCCAATCCCATAATTTCATATCTACATACAAAGGTTCAAAATGAAAACCACTACACTGACCCTGAGAATCGCCTAACGATCCCTAGATGGATCGTAATCTGGGCAGACTCATCATCAGATTCTTCACCTGAATCAAAACTGCTCGTGGATGCCTCTGACTCTACATCACCAGCCTATGGTTGAACTTGGGGCTCATGTTCGTCCTCTGCCATCAACTCATCCTCCTCTTGCTCCCCTGGCTACTCTATCCCCATCTCCTCATTGTCTTGATCCTCCTTGGGATCATCCTCCTCAGGATCCTCCCCCTGGTGGTCCTCACTAGAACTGATCACCACTAAGTCCGGGGTATCAGGGATGTTTATCACCTCGTAGGCCTCCCCAGGGCTCTTAGGCATCAGTGGGGTGCCTGGTACGAGTGGGATGGGTGGCTCATCTGCTGGCGCTGGGGCTACTGGTGGAGGATGGACCTGATGGAGGGAAAAACGTGCTAAAGAGTTTCCACGGTAAGTCCCCTCAGTTCGAACTCCTATCTCAACAACAACTCTGCAGTGAGAGTCGTCCAAGCCCCCCTGCGCCTGAAACCTAGGCTCGTTTACGCCTGGGTTCCCTGTCATCATAAGGTCATTATAACGGTGCCTAAATTCCACCCACGGGCCAACCGGGGGTAAGGACCATAGTAATCTCTGCGCATGGAATGTAATACTGTGGAACTCAGAATAAGGGTCCTGCGCGTGTGCCTCCATACTAATATGGAGCAACGTAATGTGTGCTATCATTGATCCACCCGGCAACATGTTCACACCATAGGGATCCATCTAACAAAGAAAACACATGTGTGAGGTAGAGGCATACATAACCATAGCCACCCAAAAATAAGAAACATGCAAATAAAAGCAACTTGCATTCTCCTAATATATCACTATAGCAACAACATGCATTAGCCCCTCTTAGCCCCTCCTAACAACCACTCTCACCCTATAGTTTCTAGCTCTACTTTCCTCAAGAAATCTCAACATGGCTCTGATACCAAATCTGTAACGCCATAATAATACATAAATCATAGCTGTATTTACCTACCTAAGCTTAACACCAAGAAATCAATGAATGTGCGTTACTGCCGTCCGCAAGGACAAGGCTTCGCTTGAAAATGAAAAATTTATCCATAAAATCAAAGTTTATCCTCAAATGACAAACACATCCATTCAAACCATTTAATTACATACAGGAAAGGTTCTAACTTCTCCGGGTTACATCAAGGTTAAACAACATACGTAACTCAGTTTAAATGTACAGTTGTGACCCCAAAACATGTTGCAGTTCAAATATACAACTGGAACACCAAAAAGCACCACAAAAAGGCATGAAAACATCTTAGTACTTCTATCTGCCGATCATATGGACGGTCTTGATTTATTTATCACCTTCAGCCCCCCTGCCTGCCTGAGAGCGGTTTACTGAACATTTTCCTAAAACAAAACATAAAAACATTTCGAACTATGAGCCAAAGCTCAGTATATGCATCCCTGTACTGATAAAGATTCAATAGAGAAAGAAATTTTGAGGGCCCGCTTTACAATTCATTTTGATTTTAAAACAGGGAATGAGATGTATATAAAGCTAAATTGCCAATTATTATCTGTTAGTGCACCCCTAGTAACTGTTACGATCTATGTATAGGTGTACACCTGCCAAGCCGACCGGAAGACCTGACCTGAAGCCGCGCGGGTAACTGAAGGGCAATGCCCTGTAACTGGTAACTGATGGGATCACTAATTATGTGATAAATCACTAGTTCAATTGATTCATTGATGTACTTACCAAAACATTATAATTTCGATAAATATGTGTTGATTTCTAAAGATACAGTCAATGAACGTACCTGGGGTCTTTAAAAGTTAGTTCACAGATTAAATAGATGTACTAGAATGGAGAGAATGAGCGTTTGGGCCTTGATTCTGTTCAAAAATCATTATAGACATATGAGGTTAGGATGAACTTATTTTTATAATGGATACATTTAAATAAAAAGGAAACAGGCTTTAAAGAATTTGTACAAACTAGTTGATAGGTTAAACTAAGATGCTGAAGTTAAAATGCGGAGTTAAGGCAGGGTGGTGAGTTAAGGGCTTATGACGAGGGTATGGAAAGAATAAAGCAAAACTTAAAATCCCGACCTTAGATTGAGACGCAAAACCCCAATATGTAAAGCTTAAGAGGTCCTCTAAAAATTTCCTGAAGGACACATAACCAGATTACTACGACATGTTCCATAAAATGGGGTTAGAACACCAACATGTTAGATTTCAGTGCTGAAAAATTTATTCTGCCCAGGTTCAGTAAAATGGCCATAACTTCCTCCAAAGAACTCGGATTAATGCGATTAAAAATTCTTCTTAAATCTAACATCTAGACCTATCTACTCACCAAAAATCAGAATTTTTGGTTGGGCCGATTATTACCAGTTTTGATCCAAAGTTCGTCCTGTTTCACTGAAAATTCCAGCCTCACTGTTTTAGGTTGTTCTCTCCCTTTTCACACCAAACCTCAACTTAAACTCTTTCTTAAGAGCATGTAAACACACTATGGTACATCCCAACATCATACAAGATAACCAGACTCAAATTCACTTCATATATATATCCAACAAGGCTTACTTTCTAGGCACATAAACACATACCTCAAGTTTAACACAAATTTGGTCCAAACCATGCATTCATGGATAAAACCCTAACTTTGGGTCAACTTGAACCCCATCTCATCTTTCCAACACATCATAAAACTTCAATACATTAAAAGATAAGCAAAAATAAGGAGAAAACAAGCCATAAATATCACTTGAACAAGAAGCTTGCATACCAAAGATGAAACCCTAACCCTAACTTCATCCAAAATCAACTCCACCATAAACCCTCAACAAGGTGATTCTTAATACCACAAAAATAACATAATACATCATTAAAAAAAACCAAAATAAAGAACAAAAACCAACAAGATCAAAGATCAAAAACAAAAATCAGCATAGAGGTGAAAGAACACTCACTTAGTGCTAGCAAAAGAGGTTAAAATGATCCTTGATGCTTGAGGAAGTGAAAGAGGTGTTTGGGGGTGGTGAGTGGGGGATGATTTGTGGTTTTTTGGGGGTTGAAAGGTGGCTAAGATGGTGGTTTTTCAGCTGCTCCAGCCGTGTAGAGAGAGAAAGAGA
Source organism: Selenicereus undatus (assembly GCA_017589665.1). Lineage (NCBI taxonomy): Eukaryota > Viridiplantae > Streptophyta > Magnoliopsida > Caryophyllales > Cactaceae > Selenicereus > Selenicereus undatus. Next base: position 17,334,343 of record JACYFF010010365.1, read on the forward strand.
AGAGGGAAGAGAGAGAAAGTCTCTCGCAAGCTTGGTGGAGAATGAATTAAAATGAAAATTTTGACCATTTGTATGTAATTTACTTGGCTGAAAATAAAGTTAGAAAAGTCAATATTGTCAAGCTTGGATTAAGGCTTAATTAAGAGGGTTTAGCTAAACAAATAAAGGTCAAGTCTTGATGCCTCGGAATCGGCCTTAAACGAGCTCGGGTTTAGAGAAAGAACTGAAACCGAGTGCGTTTGCGAATTTTATTTTATTTTATTTTTTTTTCCAAATTTTGAGATTAAACGATTGTGATTAAAGTACCGTGAAAAGAATTAAATCGTTAAATTCGTAAAATATCAAGGCCTAAAATTTTCAAAATTGACTAGAATAAAACCCCGAATTGCAAAATAAGGGTCTCGTTAGAAATATCCAAATGGGAATAATAAAAAGAAATGATGTAAATGAAATGAAATTAATCATATGGATTAATGAAATGAAATTAATAAACAGAATTTAGGGTCAGACTATTACAAAAGGTGAAAACGATGTTACTCAACCACAAACACCAACTTATTTCTGACCATCTTTTCTTAAATTCATGGCTTCGTCATTGTGTTTAATTGCTATTTTGGAGGGGACAATGAAAACTTTTTAGAATTAAGCTTTAAAATTCAAAAGGATAGCAGACAAAGAATATGAATGGAATTAAGTTTTAAAAGTTAAAAGGAGATCAGAAAAGAAAATTATAATATCAATATGCTTTCCGGACTTACAAAAGTAGTGTTTTTGATGGCAAATTATTATGTATATTTGGGGAGCATGTGCTCCCATATCTATTATATATATATTTTTGGTGTATTTGTCATATATTTATAAATTAATATATAATTACTTATATGTCATATGGGAGTACATACACTCGGCTGTATGATATAGACTTTGGTTTCTTATAGAGCATTAAATTACCACAAAATAGTACTTACAATGCAAAACACATGAGACCAAATGGCCTAAAATTGTAGAGATGATGACTAGTAGCAGTGGATATATCTGTTTATGATAGCATATAATGTTGTAGTCGTAGGGATATTACTACAATAACAACAACAACTCCCAGTGTGGGTTCCGCTTTTGTGGGGTTTGAGGAGATCCAGCTATAAGTAACTTTACCTCTTCCGGCATTCCTACCTGTAGAGAGGCTGATTCCAAGAGACTTATAAAAATAATTTTTAAAAATATTATATAAGAGAAAGGTTATGTAAAACACTAAAAGGGAGAATATTTTTAGAAAGAGAGATTTCATAGCAAGGGATGATTGAGAAATATAAAAGAACAGTAGCTGAAGCAACAAAATACAAGAAAAATATATCCAAGGAAGGTAATATACACCTTGTTTATCCCAGCGGCCCATAAATTGTGCTTGGGCCCTCAACTACTTAAACACCATTCGCACGCGCCCTCTCTCATAATCTCTCTAACATTCACTTTCATTTTGACTCTCTTCGTTTCGAATTTTGCACTGGTCCTCTACTCCTCTCATCTCCGATGATGGGTTCTTGGAACAAGATGACGACACCTTCCACCTTCCTCCTCCTTCTTCTTTCCACCTCTGTCTCGACCATCCGCGATATCGGTGGAGGCAGGCAGAAGCTGCAGGCGAATGTTGAAAGCCCAAAATCATCCTTCCTTTCCTCCATTTTTTCCTTCTTCCCATCTATCCCAACCATTCTCTTTTTTTGTCTGTTAGGTTTTTGTCCCTTCTCCTTCTACAATCTTGAAGGGGCTTTTCTTAAGATGGTTACCATTTGCTACTGTTAAACAAATTAGGGTTTAGGACATACCTAAACTGCGGAAGCGAACTAATCTCTTGCGCCTTTTTGCTCTACGATCTGAACCCGACGGCTACTAGAGTCTCGGTAGTGTGACCACGACCCAAACCCGAGACACGATGGAATTAGGAGAAATGGGAGTTTAGGAATTTGCAGAAATGACTGAATCAATACAGTGTGTGTATTTCTGTCAATAAGCTGGATTTATATAGATGACATATTTACTAAAAATAGCCAGTGCCACTTACTAAATTTAGCAGTCAATTAATCCAACTTTCCCCTCATTTTTCTGCTTAGTGGCCGTTGCCACCAACATCTCCCACTCGGCCACTCAAGCCGTAACAATGTTTCTACAACATTGTTTTCTCTTCTAAACGTGTCATACCAGGAATGAGACGTGCGACCAAAAATAAGTAGTGATTTTTGTTAAGACACCATCAGTCTAACAAAAACACTTTCAAGGCAGACAATTCCCTAAACCATTCAAGACATCACCTGAGGCACACACTGTCCCTTTATGCCTGTTGATATATCATAGTTATATTTCGAAATATAACCGCCCGGGCTGATATGGTGAATATGCAATGGTTTTCCTCTAGCGACTCATAACATTACATCTCAATAAGATTGCTTTCCTAATACGTTCCGCTGAGCTGCATATATCTATAACTCTTGGAGTACGTATTAAAGTAGCAACATCTCATTGGGAATTCATGCTATAGTGCTAAGTCCAAGGGAATCGTTATATGAAACACCGATATTTCGGGGATCACACAGTGACAAGGAAGGGAATCAATTGTCACTCCACTAAGTCGAATTAAGCACACACAGTCATGGTATAACTCCCGCTGAGGTGAGTCTGTCACTATTTATACCATGCGAATTACAAGTCCAGTTCCTCCTCAGAACTGACTCGAGTTCCTCAGTTTAACGTACTTAACATAACCTGGACACCCAAAATTCGGCTTCAGGCTTTGATATAAGGTTGTGTTATATCCGATTCACTCAGAATCTCATCTTAGACTTACTAAGGCGACTAATTCTCCACATCACTCGTACCACTTAAGGTACGATGATAATCAATATTGCACACCTACTGCCAATATGATCAAGTCTTACCCTACCCGCTACTTAAGCGTTAGGATTGATTATCCGTGTGACAAGATAATCAAAAAGCCTAGTGACATTTAAATATGCCTAATCAAACAACCAGAGTAAAATAATGACCATTTTATACAAAATAAATGTTCATTACATACTTGTCCAAACCAAAAACAGGATATTCTAATTAACTAAACTCTACGGAGACCAAGACTCATCATATGAGTTTTGAACACATCTTTTGGAGTAGGTTTAGTTAATGGATCCGCTATCTTCTTAACAGTAGATAAGTGTTTTACAATAACTTCTTTCGACTTTATGGCGTCTCTTACAAAATGATAACGCCTTTTAATATGCTTGGCCTTCCTATGGAATTTAGGATCCTTAGCATATTGGATAGCAGCAGTATTGTCGCACCAAATTTCTACAGGATCATTAACTCGTGGAGTAAGATCAAGATCCTGGAGAAAACTCCTCAGCCAAACTGCCTCTTGAGTGGCGAGGCAACAAGCGACATATTCTGCTTCCATAGTCGATAGGGCTATGCAATCTTGCTTCTTGCTGCACCAAGATATGGCTCCCCCACCCAGGGTGAAGACATATCCAGAGGTGGACTTAGACTCATCTAAGTCTCCACCCCAGTCAGCATCAGTGTACCCCCTCAATTTTAGGTCTCCTCCTTGGTAACAAAGTACCAAGTCAATAGTTCCTCGAAGATAACGCATTATCCTCTTGACGGCTTGCCAATGAGCGTTCCTAGGGTTGCTTTGGTAACGACTTACCAAACCAACCGCGAAGCAAATGTCAGGCTGTGTACATAACATGACATACATTAGGCTTCCAACTGCACTAGCATAAGGGACACTACTCATTTTCTGTTTTTCCTCATCTGTTGTTGGACACTGTTCTAGACTCAAGGTTAAGCCCTTGTCGATCGAGTATCAACAGGTTTGGAATAATGCATCCGAAACCGTTCTAAGACTTTCTCAATATATGCCTTTTGACATAAACCGAGAAGTTTCCTAGAACGATCTCTGATTATTTCCACCCCTAGGACATACCTAGCTTCACCCATGTCCTTCATCTCAAAGACAGAGGACAGCCACCGCTTGGTGGCATTGATCATCTCCAAGTCACTCCCAGCTAGTAGAATGTCATCGACATACAAAGTAAGAAACATAATTCCTACTTTTGTCTTCTTGACATATACGCAGTGGTCTTCTGAGACCATGGTTAAGCCAAACACAGTGATGGCTTCATGGAATCTGAAGTACCATGCTCTTGAAGACTGTTTGAGGCCATATATGGATTTTCTAAGACGACAAACTTTGTCTTCTCGCCCTTTTGATACGAAACCAAAAGGTTGTACCATATATATCTCTTCCTCAAGGGACCCATTTAGGAAAGCAGTCTTCACATCCATCTGGAACAGTTCTAAGTCCAGATGGACAACTAGTGCTAAAAGTAGGCGAATGGAGGGTAATCTCACCACAGGAGAAAAGGTTTCCTCATAGTCTGCTCCCTCAACTTGGGTGTAGCCTTTCGCCACCAATCGGGCTTTGAACTTATCAATTGACCCATCCGCCCGACGTTTTAACTTAAAAACCCACTTGTTTCCAATGGCTTTACGTCCAGGAGGAAGGTTGACTAGATCCCATACTTCATTCCTAGCCATTGAGTCCAACTCATCCCTCATGGCATCCATCCATTATTCCTTATTTGGTGAGTCAACAGCCTCTACATAAGAGGTTGGCTCTTCTATTTCCAAAGGCATGCAGAAGAAAACGTTCTCTTCGATTTGAAAAAACCGGCGAGGAACTCTTCCGCGCTCACTCCTTCGGGTTATGCTAGGACCTGGTTGCATTGTCTGTTCAGGTTCCAACTCTTCTCTCCCCCTTTTTCTTCGAGGTACCAAACCTTGAGTAGGAGAAGTCCCTCAAGGCACAGAACCTCGAATAGGAGTGGTGCCACTCCCACTAACCCCTTGGGGTGTGGGCTGGTGAGTACGAGGACTATCCTCGTTTCCGTTAACGGGAAATTGAGGCTCTTCCTCGTTCTCGGGTTGGGCACCCTGAGCAGACAAGCTTCCTTTAGCAGGAATGATGGGTGTACTCCTACTATCTCCAGCATCAGGAAAAAATTTCCTATCCTCGGTGATATGGTTAGTGTACATATCATCCCCTTCACCGAGAGGTAGGTTTAGTTGTAACTCATACAACTGTAAGTCCTGTTTGACTTCACCAATAGTTTGGAACTCATCCTCAAGAAAGTCGACATTTCGGGAATCAATTTCCTTCATACCGCCACTAGGATGTCCTCCGTACATTACATAACCTTTTGAATGTTCAGGGTATCTAATAAAGACCATCTTAGTGGCTCTTGGACCAAGTTTGCCATATCTATGAGTCGGGTTATGCACATAGCCTGCCAACCCCTATGGTCGTAAATGGTCCAAAAGAGGTTTCCGACTGTTCCATAACTCATATGGAGTAGTTGAAACGCTCTTACTGGGTACTTTGTTTAAGATGTAAGTTGCTGAAAGCAACGTATCACCCCAGAAGCTAATTAGGAGATTAGCTTGAGCCATCATTGACCTGACCATGTCAAGTAATGTACGATTCCTATGCTCGGCAACACCATTTTGTTGTGGAGTGTAAGGAATCGTAAGATGTCTAACTATACCCTTTTCCTCACAAAAACTCTTGAACATATCAAAGAGGTACTCTCGACCACGGTCAGTCCGAAGAGTCTTAACTCTTCGATCCAACTTAGTCTCTACCTCTAATACAAAGTGTTTGAACACATCTAAAGCTTCATGACGATGTGATAACAGATAAACATATCCGTATCTAGAGTAATCGTCAATTAGAGTAAGGAAATAAATGGCACCATTTCGTGCCTTTACATTCATAGGTCCGTAAATGTCGGAGTGAATGAGATCTAAGGCACCAAGCGCCCTAGAAGCCTTACCAAAAGGTTTCTTGGTTGCTTTGCCAGCTAAACAAGGTTCACATTTAGGTAGCCTAACTTTAGTAAGCGATCCTAATAGACCTTCTTTAGCTAGTCTAGTCATTCTTTCTTGACCAATATGGCCTAGTCTAGCATGCCAAACAACAGAATCATGGTCTGAATCAACAGATGACACAAAAACAGAAGACGTATTATTACTATAATACTCATTATCCAAGTCCAAAACAAGGAAATCATCTACCAAAGATGCGTGGCCAAACAAATTGCCACTATAAAAAATATCTAAACCGTCAATACAAAAAACAAACTGAAAACCTAATTTCATTAAAGAGACATAAGACACTAAGGAACATCGGACTCCAGGCGCATAGAGAGTGTCGTGAAGAAGCAACGAATTCCCTCCACGCAACTTAAGCCAATACGTTCCGACTCCTAGAACGTCTTCTGCAGTGCCATTTCCAAGAGTCACAGTTTGTAACCCCACCGGACAAGGGTGAAAGTCTACAAACCCAACTCGATCTCGAACTACGTGCTTGCTTGCTCCCGAATCTACAATCCAATTAGGAAAAGATTTAACAACGAATGCATGGGAACCTACAAGTAGTTTAACAGTAGGAAATGAAGAAGGTACCTGAGCAGGCTCGGGACACTCCTGAGCAAAATGGCCCTTCTTCCTGCAGTTATAGCACGTCACTCGTGTCATTTTATCCGTCACCTTGCCCTTGGCCTTTGGTTGCTTCTTAGCAATACCGCCTCTAGGGCCAAGTTTCTTGGAGGGATGAAGACTCTTCTTCTTCCCTCGTCTGAACTAGTTGCCCTTAGGCCTGTCCACCCTGGCCACTAAAGCTACAGGGGGAGGAGCGCAGGCCTTCAAGCGCTCATCTTCCAGCTCAAGATGCTTGGTGATATCGGCAAAAGTTTTGATGCTCTCGTTGTGAAACATCATGGTGATGAACGGTTTCCATTTTTCGTCCTCAGCGGGAAGTGCATGGAGCACATTTGTCTGCTGTTCGCGTTCGGAAATGTCCACACCAGCAGCTTTTAGGTCCCGCAGCATGGCCTGCAAAGTTTGCACATGCTCGGTTATACTTCAGTTCGAGTTTATCGTGTATGTCATCCACTTAAGATGCAACGCACGTAGTCTCGTTTCCGAAGTTTGACCGTACCTAAAGCGGATATTATCCCACATTTCCTTAGCAGTGGGATAAACTTCAAACTCACCTATAAGGTCGTTATGCATGCAGTAAAGCATAGTATAACGTGCCTTACGGTCCTTTTTGCACCAATCTTGGTACGCAACCAAGCTGGTTTTATACTCATCAGTATGAGTAATACCCTTGTCGTCGTTGTCTCTAGTCAAGGGTGGGGACATTGTGGTTGTGAGGTGTTCTAATACCTCACATTCTTACAGAAGATACTGAATCTTCCGGCGCCACATGTCATAGTTGGACCCATCCAACTTTTCATTGGTGGTCAACTCACCAATCATAGAAGTCTTAGAAGCCATATCTACAATTTTAAGAAAGAATGGACATTAGGCATATCTTGTACATAACCAAAGAAAACTCAAGATTACAACTCATGTTATACGTTCGAAAATTTCGCTAAGCTCACAATCATCACATATTTCATGAATCCAAAAATGAGATACTTTGATTACTAATATTTCACAAAAAAAACACATTCTTATGAATACAATGTTTAAACACATTAACATTCCATAATCTATCATCACATAGACGTTTTAGATCTTATGCAAGACATATTTGCATGAACACAACATAAAACACATTTATTTATGTTTAAATGGAAAAGAACTAATCTTTTATATATTAATCGAACACATAGCGCGATGTATATATATATTCGTATTAGTCTACATGCCAAAAGTTCACACAAAACTATCGTTACCAGCTTATATACACGAAACTCATTCATGTTTAAAAGAAAAATTAAACGGGCATGTTTAGAATGATACAATTAAGCAACCAAACCAGCTCTAGCCCAGGAAAATAAAATTGACATAAACACATTATTATTATAATTTTCGAGGCTAAGCTGAATTATAAATTTTAAAACCTCAATTAAAAAATTGAAACCACCCAAAAACAAAAATTAAAACCCCCTCACCCCAAAATTTAAAAAAACGAGCCCCTTCTTTTTATTTAGAGAAGGGCATGCATTTGGGGAAGTGAGGGGCCTCTTTATTTAATGGGTCGGTTCAAAAAGGGGGGGGGGTCTTCATATCTCTTGCTTTCCTCCCCAGAACCCTTGGTCTCGGTTTTTCTTGCTCTCCTTCCCAGAACCCTCCTTCTTCTTTCTTCCTCTCTGGCCCGTGACTTCCTGTTTCGCCGGCCGGCCGCCATGGACAGAACCAGGCGAGGCCATGGCCACGGCTGTCACGAGCACCTCGCCTGTGTCCCGTTTATACCCTTCAACCCTTGATTTGCCTTGGTGCGTGCCGGAAAATGGCCAGGGAAGGTCCGACCGCCATGGATTTCGGGCACCAAGCCCGGTGCCCGTCGGCGAGCTGGTCTCCCGGTCGTTTTTCGGTGCCCCAAAACTAAAAAAAACAAATGAGGAAACAACCGCCGCCACCCCGAAACTGAAAAAACCCCCTCGATCTCTCTTTCTGGTCGTCCACCTCACAAACTACCGGCACCATCACATAGATCGGCTAACGACGGTCACGTGGGTAGGTAACACGCGCGCAACGCGCCACTCAGGCGGTGGCGCGTGTTGCCCACGCGCCGTCATGGGTGGGTGGTTTGTGCGTTTTGTGGACATCGGGCGACGGATCGGGGTTCGTGGAGGGCAAGGTGAAGAGGAAAGAGAGGAAACGTATCTCTCTCGGCGGCGCGTCCAACCCACGCGCCACCCCTCTGGGGCGGTCTTTGGCAGCGTTCTGATGGTATGACTATCACCACCCTTTCCCCTTTTTTTTATTAATATAAACGTAATCAAGGGTCGAGAGCAACTGAAATTTAGGCATGTTATTCTAATATGCATAAATTTAACAAAACGGCAGGAGGAAGAAACTGAAAGCTCTAATGTGCATAAATTTAACAAATAATTTATGCATGTTCTACTAGAAATCGAGAGCAAAAAAAACGTCAAAAAGGCTCTGATACCACTGTTAAACAAATTAGGGTTTAGGACATACCTAAACTGCGGAAGCGAACTGATCTCTTGACGCCTTTTTGCTCTACGATCTGAACCCGGCGGCTACTAGAGTCCCGGTAGTGTGACCACGACCCAAACCCGAGACACGATGGAATTAGGAGAAATGGGAGTTTATGAATTTGCAGAAATGACTGAATCAATACAGTGTGTGTATTTCTGTCAATGAGCTGGATTTATATAGATGCATATTTACTAAAAATAGCCAGTGCCACTTACTAAATTTAGCAGTCAATTAATCCAACTTTCCCCTCATTTTTCTGCTTAGTGGCCGTTGCCACCAATAGCTACCAAGGAGGCGATAAGCAGAGTCAAAGAAGAATGTATGGAGCAGTGCAAGCAAGAAATAGAAAAGCTGCGTCCAATAGTTGAGGAATTCAGTAGGACTTAGGAAGAAATTGAGGAAATGCATAAGGAGCTAGATGAATTTAAGGCAGTACTGGATTCTTATCATACATCATCTGCTGAGGTAAAAGAGGAACTTGAACAAATCCGCGCAGAATTCACATAGTCAATGGCACCATTACCATTAATGGTGGCCAGAGTTAGAGATTTAGTAGAAGCGTGTGAGCTGTGTGAAAGTAAATTGGATTCCTTGGGGGTTCTTGTGTACCATCTGGAAATATTTAGACAGTACCGGCTATGGAGGGCTAGACTTTTTTCTTCAAAATCTTGGAATGCAGGCCTGAGGAGGATTTTGGAGGGGTAGGCCCTGTTCGTTCTTTTTGCATAGTTTGAGTGGATTCAAAGTTGTTATTAGGAGAGTTGGTGATTCAAGGTCGTTATTAGGAGAGTTTGCTGATTTAAGGTTGTTATCAGGAGTGTTCACATTGAAGGTGGTTATTAGGAGAGTTGCTGATTCAAGGATGTTATTCGGAGAGTCTATTGAGTTGTAATAATTCCTTTGTATAAGAAATCATGCTAGAAACAAAATGTTTGTTAGCATCTTCAGACCTTGTCTAATTTGAGGTCTCAAGAGTAATTTTGCACATTGCTTTAGTACAAGTCCCTCCACTAGATGCATGACAGATCGCTCCCTTTCTCTTACCCCTTCTCTGTCCGCTATGCATTTCCCTGCTAGGGCCGCTTACATGGGTTAATTTACCCACAAAGAAACAGTCTCTTACCTGTGTAACTATATCATGGGTGTGCATTCAGTTTGTATTTGTGTATGTTTGGTAATGAATGAATAATTTCTGGCTTCGTTTGTCTGGTATGTTGCTTTATTGAATCAACTGTTACTCTAATGTAGTCCTGCAATGTTTTTTTGAAACAATAAAACTACCTTTGTTTTTCTCCATCAGATGAGATGTGACTCTGAATCTGAAGCTGTAACTAGTCTGATCTGCATCATTTGGTTGTAGATGTGCTGAAATTTGATTGATCTTATGTCATGACACCTCTTTGTATTTCTATTTCTTGGGATTAATCAGGAGAAGGTTCTCTACAGAGTATGCTTTCACTGAGATCAATGTTGTGCTGCTTCTGTGTAGGCGTGGGATTCTATGCAGGTAATTCACTTTCTTGCCAATTTGGTTGCATTGATTGTTGAGACTAGCAAAACTGATCTGTAATTGACTGCCCAAACTGAAAAAAGTGAGACCCAAAATAAGCCTCTGCCCGAGACCAAACTCCCTCGAAGGTTCCTGAAAATGATAAGAACTTAAGCTCAAAATGACCAAACCCATCTTGAACCAACTCTATTATTACCGATTAAAAAATGATTATCCAAATAGAAGCATCTATAATTCAACTCAACTTATGCTCAATCAAAAATTTATTGACCCAATATGATATTTGGCTGACCTGAGCTTTATATGAATGTTACATGGATTTCTAATCAGAAATTGATGAAACTAATCCCATTAGCTCATAGCGGAATTCCATTCTGACATTTGGAATCCCCACAATCCAACCCATTATGAACAACCCATTTGCCAGATTCATAATGTCACTTTATACACAGTATTGATGAGAATTGGTGCAGTGTCTGCTGTGAAGAGCAAAATGCTGGGTCTGTGTGGCGGAGCGGATTTATATATATGATGTATAGTTGCGTAAACATGGTAGTGGGTTGTATCTGCAACATTTTTGATTCCAGTAAGGAATTAGATGGTGTTAAACAACACCATTTTCTTTCCTTTTAACAAATATAGCTCCCTGGATGATGAACAAGCAAGTATTTTGGTAAAGCTACAGAGGGAGTTTGGACATTAGTTTTATAGTTGTAATTTGAAAACATACTAGGAAAGAGAGAAATGCCTGATGCTTCTAAGCTTGTTGCTCTTGGAGACTTGTCAAAATGACAATGTTTGTTCTTGGTGGCATACATGCCCCCATGGAAGCAATTCCCCGCTCTTCACCTTCAATTTCTTTTGTTTGTTCGGACTGAAGTGAAAACTGGGCTGACTCACCGAAATTTGATTTATAATTGGTTACATGTCCGGTGTCCTTTAAAATTCAAAATTGAAACAAAAATTTAAAATGGTATATAAGAATAATGTACATCAATGCACACTGAAAAATTTAGGGTTTTTTTATTGGAAAAAAAATAGTAGCCTTGGCAAGTGAAATGCATTAATTGGTTTTCATAGGTTTGATCATATTCTTGTTGATGTTTTTCAACAAGTTTCGTATGGATTTAATGTCTTTTAACTTATTATAATTCCTTATTATCAGCACTTAACACTAATCGATACTAATCCATATTGATTAGTATTCATTAGTACTTATCAGTAATAAGTTGCTTATGATAAATTGAAAAGAATATGTCACGTACTTCAGAAATGAAACGTGCAATGAAACAATATGATAATTGAAAAGCAACCATATTACTTAACTAATCCAATGATCCTTTAAAAGGAAAGCAAGTAGGGAAGGGATTGACATAAGACACAACTTGATGAATTTGTAGACTTACATAATTAATTTCACACAACCTCAATTATATGAGTGGTATAGTGATTTTCACAAAATGACAATTGCGCCAATTATAATAACTCCCACAACGTGGCCGTATGTGTGATTTAATCTAATCTTATTTGTTGATTTATTCAAATTTAAGTAAGATTAAAATCACACTTTTGAAAAATTATGTAATCTTAGCAAATGAAATATTTTTTTAAATCATGTGTGGGTCTCTAAATATTTTCATTCTTCCCATACAAACTATTTGGCCTTGTAAATTGCAGATATGGAATGAGTAGGAGTCGAAAGGAGTGGTTTATTGTATGCAGGAGTGGGAATGGGTGGAAAAGAGTGGAATGAATGGAAAGAAGTGGGAAGAAGTGGAATAAGGTGAGAGTATTGATATTTATTTCGGTAATGATTTCTATGACATGAAATTAACTATATTTAGGCTTTATTGTTGAATATGGATATTATGTGTACATGCATGTTTTTTCCATGGTTTGTCTTATAATGGTAAACTAACATACATAATATAATATTATTTTATTTCTTAATTATTATGTGTGTACATATTAATTTAGGCTATGTTCTTTTCGTTGATAAATCCCATTTTATCAACTTCAACCAACTTCAATCCGTTTCAACCAACTTTTACCAAGTCTAAGAAAAAACATTGCAATTTCAACCAACTTCAATCAATTTCAACTCACTTCAACCAAATTCAACCCATCACACCAAAAAAATATCAACTTCAATCAATTCAAATATTCCCACTCTTTTACATTAATCAACCTCTACCCATCATATCAAAAAACATACCAACCTCCAACTTCAATCAACTTCTTCCAATGTTCTCGGATCTTAACCAAATTCTATCCATCATACCAAAAAAATACCAATTTTAACCCACTTATGTAGATTTTGACTAACTTCACTCATTTATCAGTCTTTATTTTGCAATGAAAGGAACATGCTTTTATTATTATGTTGTTATGTTTATCATAAATATGACTATGTTATATTTATTTGAAATAGTTAATTTGAACTTTCCAAAAAAAATTTAAAAGTTAATTGAAAACAATGAAAAACGAATATTGGGTTGCTAATAATTAAAACGTTAGTATATATAATTGCATACATTATACAAGGTTCCAAAGTGTGGGAAGGAGTGAGAGGAAATGGAAGTGTAACACCCGCATTTTCTAGCTTGTTTCTTGATATTAAGAATCGTATTTTATTATTTTAGTTAATTAGATTAATATCGTTGTACTTGCTTAAGTGGAAATTTTATTAATAAGAATGTTATTGTTGCTATTACTATTATTATTATTATTATTATTATTATTATTATTATTATTATTATTAGTTTTGAGATTTTTTGATGATTTTAATAAGTGTTAATAAGGGTTTTTATCGGGTACTAAGTCGAGTAGGAATCCGAATACGATTAGATTGTCAACCTTAGAATTAGTTTGTTATTTATTAAATCGAACCTTGATATATTTGGGAATGAATAATCGATGAAGGGTTGTATTATTGATTTTTTGGGTTTAGAGTTCGGGATACGAATTAGACTAGCGATACCAATTATTGAACAACTTGGAACAAAAAAAAAAGGTGAGAGGAGGGGCATTTTTATAAAAAAGGGCGCCTAGCCCTTTCCTTTCTCACTTCGCGACCCCCCGACACCTCTCTCTCTCCTCTCTACATCTCTTTCTTCCTCAGCTCTCCTCCTCTATACACACGGCCACCAAGCTCCAATTTGCAGCAAATTGGAGCCACAACTAGCTTGCAAATCCACCCATTCGACCTTCCCCACAAGCTAGCAAACATTTAGCGTGAATCTGGGCAAAAATTTGAACGAATTCACCATGTTTTTGGTGGGTCTGCGCAGCGAATCGGAGCACGAACGCGTGCCCAAGTGTGGCCATGCAATTTAGCTCTTAGTTGCTTCAATGTTCTATAAATTGGGAGTAAAATTCACAACTTCAAGCACCCAATTCAACCTCAAGTCAGTGAGTGAAGTTTGGGTCGAAATTGGGGGTCTAAATTGCATGGGTTAGGCAAGGTTCGGGTCTGCGTGTGCAGCCAGTGAGCAGGGGTCAGGAATTGGAGTTGTTCGAGCACCTAAAATCGAGCCAGCAGCGTTGGAATTGAGCCTCTAGCTTGGAATCGAGGTGGGGATTTCTATACTCCTAAATTACTATTATTTTCAACGAATTTAACTAAATTTAGTTAGTGCATGTTGATTCTGAGTTTATTAATCAGCTTGGTTGAAATTAGAATTGAGATTGAGAAATTATTATAAGCATGGTGCTGATTTTGGGTTGTTCGCATGTTGAATCGATGCACAATTCTACTAATTGGTCAGTTTTGGAGATTGTAGAAAAATACAGAATGTTGTCTTAGTGTTGTTATTGCATTAGTTTATTAGTCCTAAATTCTGTTTTGAAGCCTAAGGGTGCTAACCGGCGATTTATGGTATTGGTGAAGCATGCTGATTTATGTTAAAATGTCATCGTTAAATCAGTACGGTTATGCTTAAATTCTGTTTATGGCTATTGGTAAGGATGCTACGCTTATGTATGATGGTTTCCTGAATTGTTGATTTGTTTATGACATTGTCAAACCGAGCTTGGTAGTTGGATGGTTCGAGGTGGAACTATTGAGAGATTTGAGGCTCTTGTGGTCGGTGTTATGTGAGGAGGCAGCTTGGATTGTGATTGACCGCAATCGTGTGAATTGCGAGGCCATGTGTGGCTTATTGGGCAGATTATGCCAGGTTGAGTTATGAAGTGTTTGAATGTGCTACTTGTGAACCCCTTCCCTCTTGATGTTGTTTAAGTGATGTTATGTGAATGATTTGTGAACTTTAGAAATCTTTAAAAGGGTCATTAAAAGTGTGTTTCCTTAATTTCAAATGTTTCTAAATGTTCACCGGTTGCCTATTAATTTGTTAAGATGTTTGTAGCTTAAAAAGATCCTTAATCGTCAAACTACTCAATGAGTGACTCAACTGAATAGTCGATAGATCTAGGAAGCTAAAAAGCAAACTAGTAACAAGTTTGAAAACATTTTAAGGCTTTAGTTTGTTTATGCATCATTCTTTGAGTTTTAAAAAGGGATTGAAACGAGATGAAAAATGGCAACTGAGGATTTTATTACGAGCCTAGTTTGAATTAAATGCTAACTAACTCTAAGTTCAAATGAGTTTCGATTTATGGGTTAGCAAATTTATTATGATTATAAGAGGTTTTTAAGTTGAAAACGAAAGAACTATAAACCATTAGTAAGGTTATGGGTTATTTTGTTAGACAAGCAAGACTTTAATAAAGTAAGCAATTGAAAAGAGGAATGAAATGTCATCACTTGAAGGTGAAACTTACTGTGTGTGACAGTGACATCTTTTACAACCTAAGAGGATTTAATACGATTTTAAAGGCTAACATAGTGCTAGGTAATTGGCCAGACCTTGAGGGTGGGAACTGGACGCAAGATAAGGCATGAGGTATTTCCCCCAAAGGTCATGTTGGGAACTGGATGCAAGATAAGGCGTGAGTTGTTCCCCTAAAGGTAATGTTCGATAATTAGTGACACGTAATAAAACCTTGAGGGGGGACTAGGCGCAAGTAGACCTGGCAAAACTGACCCGAGACCCAAAACCCGACCCGAACGACCCGGACCCATACCCGAACCGACATCCGAAATATGCTCACTCGAAAGTGGACACGAAATCTGAATTGCCCAGAATCAAACCATACCCGACCTGAAATTTTCTACAAAATTGCTTGTTTTTGCATTATGGGCTTATTTGACCAAAAATTGGTTGACCTGAAATCGACCAAAACCGAACCATGCCCTACCCAAACTGAATCGACCCGAAATGTCATTTAACCCGAACATGACTCGACTCGTAACCGAACCGAATGAGCCATTTGTTAGGTCTAGGGGCAAGATAAGGCATGAGCTGTTGCCTGCACAGAGGACAATATCGAAGTTAGAGCTACTCTGCTGAGACGCATTTTGGCCAAATATTATGATACGTATACCCCGGGGCTAACGTGAGTTGTGAGTGATGATCTCACTTAGGGCGAGTGTAGATCTCCCCTAGCCAGCACATTATGATGATCTTATGCCTAGAGTATCTTCCTAATAAATAAGAAAAACAGTTGGCATTTCGCCAGTTTAAGTATTTCAAAAAAGAAAGATTTTAAGGGCCATTAAGAGGCTAGTTCGAATAAGATTCGAAAAGCTTATAAGGGTCATTAGAGGACCAACACAAAAGAGATTTCTTTTTAAAGAATATGAGCCTCAAGAGGCTAAGCAAAGTGTTTTGAAGAAAAAACAAAAGAAAGCTTCCTGTGCATATCTTATGAATGAGTTTCCAAATGTAGTTCAAATGAAATTTCAAATGAAGTATGGTCATATCCTTGTAATGCATTGAACATTTAAGCTTTCAAATGTGCATATCCTATGAAAGAAAGTTTCTTCCCAAGTCTTTTTTACAAATATGAGTATTTCATAAGCTTTTGGAAAGAATTATAAGCCTTGAAGAAGTTGGCGTGATTTATAAATTATTCTTGGAACATATCATGAGTCACTGCAGTGTGTTTGAAAGCATCTTACCCAATCCTTATTGCTTACTTGTTTATGTGCCTAAATGCTTGTTAGTAGGGAAGTTTGGTCATTAAGGGCCTAGAAATGAGTTTGAGTGGCTAGTATGAAGTTATGGGTGGTAATCTTTCCTTGGGGACTATGATTGCCTAATATGATAGTAATGTATAAATGCTTGATATGTGACTATTATTGGTATTATTACCTGTAACTGTTTTGGTTTTAAGGAGTCGGGGAATACTCACTGAACATGTGGTTGCTAATCCCATTACTATTTCCCCTTTTCGCAGGTTTTCATTGTGACAGGTAGAAGTCGATTCACTTATCCGGAGTTGGAGTCTACCCTTGCTTGAAAAGGTGTCATATGTGCAGATATAGAAGATGATTTACGTGTTTAACAATGAAATTTAATGTCTCCTTAGAGTTGTAAATGTATGCAACAAGGTACTCTAGTTCATGTAGTGCATTGTCTAGAAATCGCTCTGTACGGCCATGTGAGCCAACCATCTTATTAGCCAAATGTTCTTTTAGCTAAAGTTAGTTATATTTGGGATGTAAACCCCAGTACTTCGGATGTGTGATCCGTCAAGTTGTATATTTGATTTCCTTCTCTATTATGAACTTTATGGTTTTGGTGTACTTTGGGTGAGTGACCCGTAGAGTTGTGGACTCCGACATGTAGCTGTTGAGCTTATTTTAAATTTTTATATGCTTCTATTCAATGCAGGGATTGATTGTAAGGCTTTTAGCATGGAAAATGGTAAGTTTTCAGGTGAAATTCTGTCCGTTTCACCCTAGAATTTAAGTGGGAGTTAAGAAAGCATTAACGCTCCTAACCCTAGGGGTTGAGGGTGTTATAGGAAGAGAGTGGGAAAGAGGGGGAGAGAATGAAAGGGAGTAGAAAAGAATAGTATTTATCTTTAAGGAGTGAAAAAGAGTGAGAAAGAGTGGAAAAGAGTAGAAAGGACTAGAGGCCACATATTTTCCCATGAAAAAGAACAAGGTCAAAGAAGGAGGGTCCTCAATTACCCCCCCTAAAAGGTCGCCAAGTCCACCATGTGTTCTGGCAGGTAAATTACATCATGTACCACAAGATATATGTTAATATTTTTCTGACCCGATAATTTTTAGGAAAATATTTTGAGGTCCATCTAAGTTTGGGCAACTATTTTCTGGAACCAAAGGTGACCAAACTTGACTTTTTAAATTACATTATATTGCACCCTAAGTTTTTTTAAATCTTCTTAAAAACTAACTTTCAAAAAATTTAGTTTTGTGCATTCGATCACTCATAAGTACTTCTGGAAGCCCTCTTTCAATTGGTATTAGAGTCAGATTATCAAAAATAATTAAGATAATTAAGCTAATTAATAATTACTTAAGCGAATTAATTGTGTTTAATGTTTGAATCATCACCTACTTGTGCAGCTCCTAATTATTCACATATTGTTCGCTCACGTAAGGAGGAACTTCAGTATCGTTTCA
This sequence comes from Selenicereus undatus, assembly GCA_017589665.1. Taxonomy (NCBI): domain Eukaryota; kingdom Viridiplantae; phylum Streptophyta; class Magnoliopsida; order Caryophyllales; family Cactaceae; genus Selenicereus; species Selenicereus undatus. Next base: position 17,352,417 of record JACYFF010010365.1, read on the forward strand.
ATTGAACTATATCACTGATATAATTTTAGAACTAAAAGCCGAGTTGTAAAAAATAAGACTGAAGTTGAGGAGATCAATAAGCAATTATTTGTAATTCATCTTTCTTTAGTTAACAAAATTAGACATAGTGAAAAATCTACTTTAAGTATTAGTACTTCATTTCAGCATAAAGATCATTTTCAAAATCCAAAAAACAAAAATCCACTCCTTTGCATGATATAAAAATCCAAAAAGAAGTAGGAGAAAAATCATCTGAAAAATCATTTAAAAAGGCAGAGAAAGAAGAAGAGGATGGAGTATGAGCAATATAATCTTGAAGAATTATAGAATATGTTTGATAAAGAACAAAATCCAGAAGAATTAAGCAAAATCATGGGCACAGTAGTTGATAAACAAGATTTTTTATCTAATGATAATGAAGAAATAAATAATGTCTAATTAGAACAAGAAATATATCAGTAAATGAACCTAATTAAACTAGATGATTTTAATTTTGTACCTTTAGAAGAAATTAGGAGGAAACTGGATAAAAAATACGGTAAAATAGTGTTTGGCGATAAAATTAATGAGATTGGAGAAGAACTTAACATAAATGAAATTGAGCCAATCTAGTTAATAATGTAGTTCCTAAACCTTAGGAATTTGGCGAGCCTTTAGAAGAAATACCTAGTTTATGAGACCTAGGTACGTTCGAGTAGGGCGTGCAACTAACTTTTCCTTTGGGTTTATTATAAGGAAAACCACGACCTTCGAAGAAATTGATCTTACTCCAATTAGCCAAACAAGATACATTTAAATATCATGGAGCCCGTAATAGAGAAGAAATATTTGAGCATTGAAAAAGATGCATGAATAGTGTCCTGAACATAATACTACAAAGATGGCTGAAAATTTCCTAAAACATATCGAACATAGTTTTTCTGACACTGTAACTGATTGGTATGATTCATTGAATGAGGATGGTAAAAAGCACTAAGAATGATGGAAACACTAGGTGCAATGTTCAAAAATTTATGTGAGGAAATCGAAACTGAATTTATTCGAGCTAAACTTGATTCCGATGAAAAAACAAGAGAATGGAAAAGAAAGATTAATAACATAGAATTATGGAAAATGAGAAGTCCGTAGAACTATATTGCTGAATTTAGTCAATTTTATTACAAAATTAGACATAATGAAACAAATCTTGGTATGTTTTATGATAAATTACCATATTTAATCAATTCTATAATCAATGGAAAGTACATTGCTTGGCTTGAAAAAGCAGATATCATTGATACCCTTGATACAAGAATCTCTTTTCTGACAAAATGGATCAATGATCAATGTCTCTATCTCCAAAAATAAAAGAAAATGAAGAAATAATTTCTAGCTTGCTACAATAATCCTCACCAACGCGAAAAGGAACCTGAGAGGAGAAGAAAAAAAAAATAAATTTTACAAGAAAAAGAGCTTTAACAAGCAAAGATGATAGAAATATAAAAGAAAATATTTTGACAAACCAAGCCTTGCAAAGGGATTTTTTTTTTAAAGAAAAGTCACTTATTGCCTTGTACGGAAAAACAATTATAAGTGTTGGACATGCGGAGAAGTAGATCATTGTGCAAATGAATGGAAAAATGGGAAGAATAACAAGCTTACCAAAGCTTTGGGTAGTCTAGATTATTTTGAGCTTAGCGAGGAAAAAGTACTAGATCTAGCCCTAAAAAAAAACAAGGGAATTGTTGAGATTGTACTAGAAGATGAATATGAAGAAGGTGAGTATGAAGAAACTAGTCATACAATAGAAAGTAGCTCAATTAGTCTTAGTGATCTTCAAGGAGAAGAATTTATTATAGATGATGAGAATGAAGATGTCAAAGGAGATTGGATCCTCCCTATAATTCACAAAGACATGATCCACAAAAAATCCATCTTTCAATTAAAGAGCAAGTATGTATGTGAATGATGAAAGAAGATTTAGAGATAAAAGACTGTGAGTATGATATGGGAGAAGTAACTCTCATTAATTGAAAAAACATCCTTAAGCATATCAAAAATAGAAAGTATAAGTATATCCATGTTGGAAGTGTCCAGGTACAAATTACTTCTTTATAGTATTATGGCAAAGATATTGATCTTTATGATTTACTCTGTAATATCAGGCATACCAAATTTAACAATCAAATTATCACAGGGACTAAGACTGATCTATGAAATAGATCTGTAGGATTCAATTGCCGACCTAAATATTATGTAAGACTAAAAGATGAATTTGCCAAAAACTTTTTATCCCTTAAGATAAAAACAGGTGGGATGGACATAAAAGAGATGAGGCCACCCACTAAGACTATTTTGAAAAATAATCTACATATTAGATAATACTATAGATTCAAAAACTAATGCAACAATGATAGAGATAGAAAATTTTGAAAGTCCTACCCCTACGCAAAAAGTTCAAAGGATAAAATCCAGTCCTCGGGAGATAAAAATTAATAGGTCTTATATCTAGCTTTGCCAATTCCATAAAAATAAATTCGAAAAAGGTAATAAAAGTTGATGAAAATGGTAAAATTTCCATTAAACCTGAATTAATAAGAAGCATGAGTACAATATCAGAATGGAGAGAAAAGTCTTCCTCAACTAAAGAAGAGTTAAAGAAGATAATACAATTAGTATGATCAATAAAATGAGTAGAATAAGTTTTGAACCCACAAGACACAATATAGACCGAAGTATGAGTTTAGATAGAAAAATTATTGGGTACAAAACAAGAACAGTTAGTGAGTCAATCTATGAGGATGAATTAGTGAAAAATATGAATATGGAGATATGCTATGAAATCACCAACACAAATCCTAATGACATCTATATTCCAATAAATATATATTTTGAGGGATATAATAAATATAAATTGCATGCCTACATCTATATTCCAATCAATGCATGTTTAGAGGGATAGTAAATGTTCTGTCTATTTTAGAAGAAGATCTGTTTTTTTTTTTAATCCAGAATTCATGTGGAAAGAAACCGGGAATCCTTTACAACTAAGCATAGCTAACGATAATATAATGAACCATAATGAAGCCATAGAAGGGTTATCCATAGAAATAGGAGGAGTCCAATGCATTACACCAGTTTTATGAGGTACTGATAAACCTCTCATGATATGATTGTTGGAAATAATTTTCAAAGACTATATTCTCTATGCACACAAACCATAAACCAAATAATATCTACAATTAATGGTCAGTCAGTTCTTATTGAAAAATTAAGTAAGGCTTACACTCATAAGAGATTGAGTTTACATGCAGCCAGCATGGTGAGAAGGTAATGTCTGCACAACATGAAATGACACTAACAATCTCACTATTTGAGTTTATCTATTAAAGAGCAGGTTACTGAACAACAAAAGCAATTATGCAAAGAACTCTAATATGATAATCCACTAAAATTTTGGGATAAAGACAAGACATTTGCATAATCACTTTGTTAAATCCCAATACTATTGTCCAGTCAAACAAATGGTGTATACACACTAAGATATCCAAGCATTTGATAAACAAATCAAAGAACTTTTGGATAAATGATTAATCAGAAATAGTAAAGTCCTCACACCAGTCCCGCTTTCATGGTGAGAAATCATGCTGAGGAAAAAAGAGCAAAAGCTAGAATGGTAATCAATTACAAAAAGTTTAATGATAATACTGTCTTTGATAGTTATTATATTTCCAACAAAACAGTTCTTTTCAATAGAATTCAAGGGGACTTTTGGTTCTCAAACATGGATTGCAAAAGCGGACATTACCAGATAAAAATGGATGAAGAAAACAATCCTTTAACTACTCTTAGTACCCCTCAAGGACATTTTGAGTGGATAGTAATGTCATTTGGTCTTAAAAATGCATCCCAAAGATTTCAAAGAAGAATGGATAGCTTCTTCAAAGATGGTATCTGTTAAGTCATAATTTATGCATGTTTTTAATAATTATTTTGATTATATTTTTTATATTATGTTGTCTAATTTACTATATTTTATATATTTTTTAGGTTAAGCATTAATAAAGTAAAGAGGAGAAGAGAAGCCGTCGACGTTAAGGTTTTATTTACCGAAGGATTCTACACGTAGATTTATCAAGTCGGACCAAAAATAATGATTCATGGAAAGATACTATTTCACAATGATTTATTTTGGGCTAGGGTTACCAAATTTACTACTCCTAGTTAAATAGGTAGTGGGAGACTTGGAGGAAAAGGAATCCTACAAGAACAAGAAACCCTAGCAATATTAGGCCATAAAAACCCACCCATCGTAAATCATAAGGGCATGACCATGGCATCATCACCCTCATCACACGCCTACTGCACACGGCATCCTGTTGATCATCATCTTGCCTAACCATCATCATTCTCCCACCCAGAAATCACACCTACCCCATCACCTTGACCTTCTTCCCAAACACTCACCATCAACGTCCATCAACATCATCATCGTCAATTTTGCTAAGCCACCACCACACACCCCATAATCTCCTATATAAATAAATCATCATCATCATCTCCTATCTATCATAATCTTTATCATCATCGACTGTCATCGTTTCATGGACAAGTACCATTGTTTTGCGCTATTATTTTATTTTATTTTTTAGTTTAGTTTAGTGTTAAAGATGAATTGTTTGGATGATTTGTGTAATTTAAGTTCTAATATGAGTGAGTAACTTTCTTATACTTAGTATAATCTATTTGAAACCATGCTAAATTAATTTTTTTGAAACAATTTTCATTCTTTATTGTCTAACTGATTTTTATTCCATGATTCTATAATAATTTGTATTTATTGTTTATGATATTTGTATTAGATTAATTAGAATGAATGCTAATTAGTTTAATACGAATTCATATGATAGTTTAAAAGGCTTTAATATGTAAAAGCTATAGTCCTTTAGGCGTTAGTATCACCCTAATCGATCATGGATGACTCAAACCCATCTCTTTTAATTAGATAATCGTTATAGATATTTGTTAAATTAATTTGTTGGTAAATTGATTGCAAGGCGTTAGATGATGTTTTTCTAATACTCAATGCTTTGGTTGATTAAATTCTTGCGCTGGTGTTAAGGTTATCAAAACTAGTGGGGTTTATAGTAGGGCTTGAGCTAAATAAACTATAATATAAGAAAAAACGGGGAAGATTCGCTAGTGGGTGTCTTTTACAGTCTAACTCATGGATAAATCGATTTGTTTGTTGATGATAAATATTAATTTGCATGGTGGATATAGATTATGCTAAGTGTTTTTCATAAATTTGGTATCTTTAATAATTATTTGTTGCTTTTTAGTTAACTTTCTTTAGTTCGTGAGTTTTAATTCTTAAATTTATAGTTCTTAATATTAATTTTGTTTAACCCCCCAAAAGAGTATTCTTTTAGGAGTGTCTTGTTAATTTTAGATCAGTTATATTTTGATTTTTAGTGTGATTATAATTTTCAGATTTATTTTCTATTCTGTTTTGCCATTTATTTACCAGTTTGTTAGAAATTAGGCTAAAAAATAGTCTCTTTTGTGTTTTTTTTTGTGTTTTATTCCATTTTAGAGTTTATTTAGTACCCTAATATGCTGTTATTTAATTTCAGAGTTTTTGGAAATTATTTCATAACTTTTCAGAATTATTTAGCGAATTGAATACGTGCATGTTTTTTTTTATTATAATAGATCTGAAAATTAAATTTTTAATTTTTAATTTTAGTTTTTAGGATTTTATGAAGTCTATAAAATTATATTATACAATATGGGTAAATTTATTTTTTATTTTTGTATTTAATTAAGCGCAGTTTCTTATTTTTCTAATTTCAGATATTATTTTCTGTTTCAATTTTTTGATTTTATCTTCTGTTTTGTTTTTCTGAAATTTATTAAATATAATTATGGGAATATTAATTTATGAATTTTGATAATATTAATTGAGATTATTCTTTGCAGTTATTGATATTAATCTTCTACTTGTTAATTTTGTGTTTTAATTTTCAATTAGTAGTGTGCGATATTTTGGTGTTTTTATTTTTCCAGAATATTTAGCTAGGGTATTTACTATTTTTGTTTCCAGAATTTGGCTTAGAATATTTAGGGGTATTAGTAAAAAATTTTCCAAATTTTTACTTGCTTAATTTGATTTGTTTTAGAAATTAAAAGAAAAAAGTAAAATATATTAGAGTAGTAAACTTAAACTAGCTTACTAGCATAGTCTTTCCTCGTGGGATCGATCCCTATCTTCCTATACTATAAATTTTATTTATAAATCAGAGTAGTGGTTTAATTTGTAACTCTACGATAAGCTTTACAAATTTTGGCGCCATTGCTGGGGAAAGAAAATAAAATCGTTAGTTTGCTTCTATTTAATTTTACTGCTTTCATCGTTTTGTTTTAACTCTAGTATTTTATTTTTGTAGATTGTTTGGTTTATGAGATTAAGGAGTAGTCGTATGATCGAAGAGAAAAATGAGCATACTTTTGAGGTGTGTGAGAGTGAAGTAAGTGATTCTGAATCTGTAAGCTCCAAATTAGTAAGTTGTGAACATATTAAAGTTGAGATGACTGTTGTTCGTGAACTTACTGCACCTAATTTGGAAAATCAACCTTTGTCTATTACTTATCCTGTATTAGACCGACCACCTAAGCTTAACTCTAGATTCTTAAATTTACTGCCTAAGTTTCATGGATTGCCTGATGAGGAGGATCCATGTTGTCATATTAATGAGTTCATTATTACATGTTCGACCATGCAACTTGAGGGTGTCACCCAGGACCAAATTAGGTTGAGAGCCTTTCCTTTCTCACTTTAGGATAAGGCCAAAGATTGGTTATATTACTTACCCCCTGCAACATTCACTACATGGACCCAAGTTCATAAAGCATTTTTAGAGAATTTTTTTCCCGTATCTAGAATTGGATCCATTAGAAAGGAAATATGTGGAATTAAACAAATGAATGGGGAAACTTTCCATGAGTATTGGGAACGTTTTAATAAATTATGTGCTAGTTGTCCACAACATCAAATTTCTAAATAATTATTGATTCAATATTTCTATGAAGGTTTATTACCTATAGATAGAAATGTGGTGGATGCTGCTAGTGGGGGGGGGGCTTTGGTTAATAAGATTCCAACTTAGGCTAGGGAACTGTTTAATATCATGGCATAAAACATTTAACAATTTGGAACTAGGGAGGCCCAGTTTAGGAAGGTCAATGAGCTTAGTTCAGGTCCATCTGTAGAGACCCAGTTGTCTCAAATCACTGCTATGCTGAACAAACTCGTCACTGGAGGAGTTCAGAAAGCAGTGGTGTGTGGTATTTGCTGTTTAGAGGGACATGCTATTGATGCATGCCTTACACTTTAAGGGGGTGATGTGAATGCTATGTTTTCTAACCAAGGCCCAAGGAAGTATGACCCATACTCCAACACTTATAATGAAGGATGGAGAGACCACCCTAACCTTAAGTATGGACCTAGGAATAACCCTCCAGGCTTTGACCAACCATCACGTTAACCATCTGCTCAGGATAGAACAAATTTTCTTTTAGATCAAGTCATAAAAAAAAGATGGATGACCAGAAAAAGGAGATTAACACTAGGTTTCAGAACATAGAGATGACTCTTAAACAGGTCCAGGAGAGACAAACTACCGCTGATACCATAGTCAGCAACCTCCAGGCCCAAATACAACATAGATTGCCATCTCAACCATTCCAGAACCCGAAGGAAAATGTGAGTGTCATGACACTAGGAGTGGCCTAGGAAGAATAGAGAGGTAGAGTATGAAATAGAGGTCAACAAACCAGAACCTAACCAAGATCAAGACACCTAATGTTAAAGAAGTAGGAGAGGATAAGAAGGAACCTTATAAGCCATTACCACCTTTTCCTAGTAGACAGAGAGGGAAAACCCCTATGGTAGATGAGACAAACCAAGAAATCTTAGAAATATTTAGAAAGGTAGAGATTAACATTCATCTCCTAAATGCCATAAATCAGGTGTCTCTTTATGCCAAGTTCCTTAAAGAGCTTTGTACCGCAAAACGTAAACTGAAAGGGAACGAAAAGGTAAGTGTGGGGGAAAACGAGTCCGCTGTTTTCCAAAAGAAGCTTCTCCCTAAATGTAAGGACCCAGGTGTATTCTCTATTCCTTGCAAAATTGGAAACCTCTCATTCGATAGAGCTATTGATTTAGGAGCTTCCATCAATGTGATGCCTAGGTCCGTTTATGATAAACTACACCTATGAGAGTTAAAGAAAACTGATTTAGTCATTCAATTAGCTGATAGGAGTAATGTATACCCAGATGGAGTTTTAGATGACGTCTTAGTCCAAGTCAACTAGCTTGTTTTTCCTGCTGAGTTTTACGTATTGGATATGGGTGATGCATGCCATGATGTTCCCATATTGCTTGGTTGACCATTTCTTAAAACATCTAGGACAAAAATAGATGTGTATGTAGGAAAATTGACTCTAGAATTTGATGGTGAAATCATTAAGTTCAATATTTTTGATGCTATAAAATTTCCTGCTGATGTGAACTATTCGTGTGCACTTGATGTGATTGATGAATTGTCCCAAGTTGTTTATGAACTGTCTCATGATGATGAATTATTAACTGTACTTACTCAAGGTTTGGATCAGTTTGTATTTAATAATGTGCCTTACCATATTAATAATGAGTTATTGGGCAGCATAGAGTCTTTGTTGCAATTGCATATAGCTAATAGACTTAGGAAGCTAGAATTGCATGAAAGTCACAGGAAGATGCTATCCTCTGGCATTTCACCCCCTAAGCTAGAACTAAAACCATTACCTGAAAATCTTAAGCATGCTTATTTAGGGGAAGATGAGACTTTACCTATTATAATCTCTAATGCACTTACATCTGAACAAGTGGATAAACTTATTAGGGCGCTTAGAGAACATAGTGAAGCGTTAGGGTGCACTTTAGCAGACCTTAAAGGACTTAGCCCCACATTATGTTCACATAAAATCACTTTAGAATCAGATGCTAAGCCTAAGAGAGGTCCTCGACGAAGACTAAATCCACCTATGATGGAGGTAGTTCAAAAAGAAATTCTTAAGTGATTAGATACTGAAGTGATATACCCCATCGCTAATTCTGAGTGGGTTAGGCCTATCCATGTGGTTCCTAAAAAGGGGGGAACAACAGTAGTGCAGAACAAGGAAGGTGAGTTAATACCTACTAGAGTCCTGAGTGGTTGGAGAGTATGCATTGACTATAGAAAGCTTAGTAAGGCCACAAAGAAGGACTATTTTCCATTGCCCTTTATGGACTAGATGTTGGAGGGATTAGTTGGGAGGTCACATTATTGCTTTTTAGATGGCTATTCAGGGTATATTCAGGTTCCTATAGCTCTTAAGGAAAAGACCACTTTTACCTATCCTTTTGGCACCTATGCTTTTAGAAAGATGCATTTTGGTCTATGTAATACTCCTGCTACATTTCAAAGATATATGATGAGTATTTTTCTGATTTTATCACCAAAATTATGGAAGTTTTCATGGATGATTTTACTATACATGGTGATTCATTTGATGAGTGTTTGCATCATCCTACGTTAGTACTTAAGCGTTGCATTAAGACTAATTTGGTGCTTAACTTTGAAAAGTGCCATTTCATGGTGGAACATGGAGTAGTACTAGGTCATGTAGTGTCATCTAACGGCTTAGAGGTTAATAAGGCTAAAGTAGAAATCATTCAATCTTTCCCCTATCCACAGTGTGAAAAGGAGGTGAGGTCATTTTTAGGTCATGCTGGGTTTTATAGGAGATTTATCAAGGATTTTTCTAAGATTGCCTCTCCTTTATGTGCTTTACTTGCAAAAGATGCTTTATTTGATTTTAATGAGGACTGTAGGAGGGCTTTTGACCAATTGAAGTTGAAATTGACCACCACTCCTATAGTACAACCCCCCAACTAGGCCCTGCTTTTTGAATTGATGTGTGATACTAGTGATAGGGCAGTAGGGGCAGTCTTAGGTCAAAGAGTAGGGAAGGTACCTCATGTGATCTATTCTGCTTCTAGAACTCTAGACCCAGCACAGTGTAACTACGCTACTACAGAAAAGGAAATGTATACAGTTGTTTTTGCTCTAGAAAAGTTTTGTCATTATCTGTTGGGTGTTAAAGTTATTGTTTATACTGATCATTATGCTATTAAACATCTGTTAAGTAAGAATGACTCAAAATCTAGATTGATTAGCTGGGTATTACTACTGCAAGAATTCCAATTGGAGACTAAAGACAAGCCAGGAGTTGAAAATTTAGTAGCTGACCATCTAAGTAGGCGAGACAATGGGGAGAATGGGAATCCATTGAGTGATTGTTTCCCTGATGAGACTTTATATGGCATCACTGATAGGCTGCCTTGGTATGCTGATATGGTTAATTATATAGTAGCCAAAACCTTTCCTATAGACTTGTCTAGAGCCCAAAAGGAGAAGATAAGAGCTCAATCTAAATATTATATTTGGGATGAGCCATATTTATGGAAACTTTGTGGGGATCAGATTATAAGGCATTGTGTAGATGACAATGAATTTCATTCAATTTTAACTTTCTGTCACTCTTCTTAAAGTGGGGGACATTTTGGACCCAAAAGAACGACACACAAAGTTCTTGAATGTGGATTTTATTGGTCTACTATTTTTAGGGATGCCTATGAATTTTGCAAAAGATGTGAAGCACTCCAGAAGACAGGCAATTTATTTAGAAGGAATCAAATGCCTCTGCATAATGTGTATGTTTGTGAGATTTTTGATGTATGGGGTGTTGATTTTATGGGACCTTTTTCCCCTTCTTTTGGTTTTACTTACATTCTTATGCTTTTTGACTATATATCTAAGTGGATTGAAGCTGTGGCTACTAGAACTGATGATGATAAAACTATTGTGAAGCATGTTAAATATCTCATTCTGCATAGATATGGAATTCCTAAAGCAATAATTAGTGATAGGGGAACACATTTTTGTAATAGAGCCTTAGGTGCCTTTCTAGCCAAATATCATGTGACTTATAAGGTGTCCATTGGATACCATCCCCAAACAAATGGTCAAGCTGAAATCTCCATTAAAGAGATTAAGGGCATATCAGAAAAGGTTGTTAGAACAGATAAGAAAGATTGGAGTCTTAAGTTAGAGGAAGCTCTCTTGGCCTATAGGACTGCATATAAGACACCTATAGGTATGTCACCTTATAGGTTAGTTTTAGGTAAAACATGTCATCTCCCTGTAGAATTAGAGCATAAATCATATTGGGCTACAAAGCAGTGCAGTTTATACTATGACCTAGCAGGGAAGGAGCGTAAGTTGCAATTATAGGAATTAGAAGAGACTCGCTTGGAAGCCTATGACAATTCAGTGATCTACAAAGGTAAAGCCGAAGCTTTTTATGATGTTAAGGTTAATAGGAAAGAATTTCAGGTGGGTGAAAAAGTGTTGTTATTCAATTCAAAATTGAAACTCTTTCCTATTAAGTTAAACTCTAGATGGCTAGGACCTTTTAAGGTAGTAAAGACTTATCCACATGGTGCTGTTGAGATTAAATCCTTTACTGCTAACAAAATTTTCAGAGTAAATGGTCACAGGCTAAAGCACTTCTATGAAGGAGATCAGGTTGCTTAGTGGAGGAGATCCAACTAGAGGATCTATGAGCTCATTTGCGTCGAGCCAACGATAGTAATCAAAGGCGCTGGTTGGGACACAACCCAACATTTTTTTAGGGAAGTACCCGTTTAATTTTACTTTTATCTTCACTATTTCTATCTTTTTGCATGCATTAGGGACAGTGCATGAATTAAGTGTGTGTGTGGGGGGGGGGGTTTCCTACATTTAGTTCCTTCAATATTCATTCTAAAAAAAAATAAAAAATTTAATGATTTTCTTATAACTAATGCATGAATATGAGTTTATGCTAGGCTTTCTTGCTTAAAATTTTCTATGTTATTATCTTTTAGTTATTCTTTGTGAGTGAGGACTTTTGCACATGTTAACTATCATTCAGAGTAGTTTGAGTTGATCCTTGTATATCTTTTTAATGAGTGAGTGTCATGATTATCCATCTTATTTGATCATGTTATATAGTTGCTTTAGAGGAAATAAAAGGACCTAATCTATTTTCTAAATTATTGAATTAGTAGCATAACTCATTAAAATTGTAACTTTTCTTATCTTGTAAGAAAAAAAATATGATGAATGAATAAAAAAAAAAACAGAGAAGAAGAAAAAGAGAAAAGAAAAAAAATGTTGGTTCGCCAACACAGATTGGTTCAAGTGGTATAACACTTGTTTCCCTTAAGCGGCTTGTGTAAGGAAAAGACCTATGCTGGAGGAGTTAACCCCATTAAGGGCCGTCTACAACTCGAAATATGCCAACAGTAGAAAAAAAAAGCTATTAGATCACCAACATGGGTAGGAGTTGGTGGCCTGACACCTTTTCCCCTTAAGTTTAGGTCTCAAGCTGAGCCTTACGCACGGAGTAACCCATGTTGGGAGAGTCATGCCCCTTTTTGGGTCGATCAATGACTTGAACCACATTAACAGTCAAACAAGTAAAATAATGATGAGAATAAATTGTTAACTCCAGCACCTCTATTCGGGTGAGTGTCAGACAGAGAGTGTTGAATTTCAAAGACCCTATATGGGCATCGAATATGTGCCCAAATAGAGTTTCAGAAAAAATGCAAGGCAAGTTTGGAATCAATTTCAATGAGTTATTCTTTCTAGTTCAGCTGTCTCTCTAACCATACCGCACTTTCAACTTTTCTATCTTATCGATATATACATGCTTAAAAGAGATGGATGATTATTGCTCTTGTTACTTCATTAAAGAAATGTTGTGAGGTTGATGAAGAAACTCTTTGATGATAGTTGCATGTTTAGTAGTTATTCACTTGTTAGAAGGAAAATTAATTAATTTTGAATAAAATTGTTTTTAAAGCAAGCCAATGCCTAATGTAAATTTCATGTTTATGTATAACTTTATAAGAAAGAGGGTACTTTTTAGGTCGAGACTTGGATTTCTTTACACGAGGACGTCCAAAGTCTAAGCGTGGGAGAATTTGTTAAGTCATAATTTTTGCATGTTTTTAATAATTATCTTGATTATATTTTTTTATATTATGTTGTCTAGTTTACTTTATTTTATATATTTTTTTAGGTTAAGCATTAATAAGGTAAAGAGGAGAAGAGAAGTCATTGAATCTCGGGTTTTATTTACCGAAGGATTCTACACACAGATTTATCAAGTCAAGCCAAAAATAATGATTTATGGAAAGATTCTATTTTCATAATGATTTATTTTGGACTAGGGTTACCAAATTTACAACTCCTAGTTAAAGAGGAAGTGGGAGCCAAAAACAACTCCTAGCTAGCGTCCATCAACATCATCATCGTCAATTTCGCTAAGCCACCACCACACACCCCATAATCTCCTATATAAATACATCATCATCATCTCCTATATATCATAGTCTTTATCATCTTTGACTGTCATCATCTCACGGGCAAGTAACATGGTTTTGTGCTATTTTTTTATTTTTATTTTATTTTATTTTAGTTTAGTTTAGTGTTAAAGATGATTTGCTTGGACGATTTGTGTAATTTAAGTTCTAATATGAGTGAGTAATTTTCTTATACTTAGTACAATCTATTTGAAGCCATACTAAATTAATTATTTTGAAACAAGTTTCATGCTTTATTGTCTAACTGATTTCTATAATGATTTGTATTTATTGTTCATGATATTCGTGTTAGATTAATTAGAATGCATGCTAATTACTTTAATACGAATTCATATGATAGTTTAAAAGGTTTTAGTACGTAAAAGCTATAGTCTTTTAGGCATTAGTATCAGCCTAATTGATCATGGATGGCTCAAACAAATCTCTTTTAATTAGATAATCGTTATAGATCTTTGTTAAATCAATTTGCTGGTAAATTTGTTGCAATAGATGATGTTTTTCTAATACTCAATGCTCTGGTTTGATTAAATTCTTGCGCTGGTGTTAGGGTTACCAAAATAAGTTGGGTTTATGTTAGGGCTTGATCTAAATAAACTATAATATAAGAAAAAAATAGGGAAGATCTGCTGGTGGGTGTCTTCTACAGTCTAACTCATGGATAAATCGATTTGTGTGTTTATGATAAATATTAATTTGCATGGTGGATATAGATTATGCTAAGTGTTTTTCATAAATTTGGTATCTTTAATAATTATTTGTTGCTTTTTAGTTAACTTCTTTAGTTCGTGAGTTTTAATTCTTAAATTTGTAGTTCTTAATATTAATTTCGTTTACTCCCCCAAAAGAGTAGTCTTTAAGGAGTGTCTTGGTAGTTTTAGATTAGTTATATTTTGATTTTAGTGTGATTATAATTTTCAGATTTATTTTCTATCCTATTTTGCCATTTATTTACTGGTTTGTTAGAAATTAGGCTAAAAATAGTCCCTTTTGTGTTTTTTGTGTTTTATTCCATTTTAAGTTTATTTAGTACCCTAATATGATGTTATTTAATTTTGGAATTTTTGGAAATTATTTCATAATTTGTCATAATTATTTCGCGAATTGAATACGTGCAGTTTTTTTTTATTATAATAGATCTGAAAATTACGTTTTTAATTTCTAATTTCGGTTTTTAGGATTTCATTAAGTCTAGAAAATTATATTATACAATATGGGTAAATTTATTTTTTATTTTTGTATTTAATTCAGCATAGTTTATTATTTTTCTAATCTCAAATATTATTTTCTGTTTTAATTTTCTGATTTTATCTTCTGTTTTATTTTTTTGAAATTTATTAAATATAATTATGGGAATATTAATTTCTGAATTTTCATAATATTAATTGAGATTATTCTCTACATTTATTGATATTAATCTTCTGCTTGTTAATTTTCTGTTTTAATTTTCAATTAGTAGTGTGCGATAATTTTCTGTTTTTATTTTTCCAGAATATTTAGGTGGGGTATTTACTGTTTTTATTTCTAAAATTTGGCTTAGAATATTCAGGGGTATTAGTAAGAAATTTTTAGATGTTTACTTGGTTAATTTGATTTGTTTTAGAAATTAAAAGAAAAAGTAAAATATATTAGAGTAGTAAACTTAAACTAGCTTACTAGCATAATATTTCCTCGTGCGATCAATCCTTACTTTCCTATGCTATAAATTTTATTTATGAATTAGAGTAGTGGTTTAATTTATACCTCTACGACAAGCTGTACAATATCCTTGTCTTTTCCAAGATCATAGAACAACACAAAGATAATGTCGCAGTGATAAACCTCTAATTTCACTATTTTTGACCCCTTAATTTCGCCAATCTTCCTCACATGTTTCTGTGATTTAGTGGAGGATTTGATCACATGTGCTTCTCTTTGCTTGCAATTCTTTTATTTGGACTAATTTGCCTTTTGTAGATATGTTGGTTCCATTTGGAAGGATTTCTACATCTATCAACCCATATATGAGCAAGGAAGCGATGTTTTGCTAGGGGAAGAGGATAGCTTAGAATTGGGGGCAAAAGCTTCTGCATGGCCAACCGTGCATTAGTGCATATGAGTATTGCCATGCAAAATCACAATTTGAGTTGAGAAAGTGCACGAACAGGTTTGTAGATTTTGCATGGCCATGCACTGAAGGCAAAAAGTTCCTTTCGAAATGCACGGTCCGTTGTGCGCTCTGCACAACCGTGTCTTTTGAGTTAGAAATTATGCATGGCCGACTGCGTGTCAAAGCATGGTTGTACGTCCCGCGACTTTCAGAACTTCTTAACCATTTCGGAGAAGTTAATTAGGACACTTTTTATCTTCTTTTTGAAGAGCATTCTTCTAGAGACGAAATTAGGTTTTGTTAGAGAGACTTTGAAGACTCTTTATTGCTTTGATTTTTAGATTGATTGAGGAATGAATTGGTCACTCACAATAAGATCAGTTAAAGTTCGTATCTATTTCCTTCCTCTTTGCAATTTCAATTTAAGCTTTTATATTCAGCCATATTCATCAAATTAGGGTCAGGAATTATAATTGTGAATATGTGTAGAGGCTAAATTTCCAATCTTGGGTTGGGGAATAGCCCCTATTATGCTTGATTGAATCATGTTCTGTTTCAGTGAATTATGCCCATCTTTATGTATTGGATTCTTGCTTAATATGCCAAGTGTTTGATGAAAGTCTCGAAAGAGAACCACTTCATTGTTCTTAATTAAGGTTTAGGAGATCAACGAAACTTGAATCACTACTCAAAATTCAGGTTTTTCTAACAGAATATTCCGACCGATTTTCTGGCCGTCGGATAGTCCGACTGATTAACGGTGAAATTTCAAAAATGGGGCAACGGAACTTCCGACGAATGAAACTTTCAACGAAACTTCGGCCGTCTGTCGGAATTCCGATGGAGTACCGATGAAAATTTTGTCGGTCCGTGGGAATATTTTGACTGTTCAACTCACGAGGATGTCTCCAAATTTTATTGAAATGTTATGAAAAAAAGTGTGCCAATGGAATATTCCGTCAGAAAAGACGTCGGAATAGGACAGTCCGACGGAGTATTTCGTCGGACAACTTTTAAACCCCCCAAAATGATTTCTCAAGTTCATTTTCAGGCATTCCTCTGCGAAACCACGTCAGAGAAATCGCGTTGTCGGTCCGCCGCTGTTGTGCACATCGCCGCAGCCGCCGCAGTTTGCCTTTGTCACTGCCCTTCCTCTGTCACCGGCCGTCCTTACCTTCCATCACCATTTGTGGCCCATTTTATTTGATATTATCAAGTAAGTAATTCTACCTAAATATGTAGTGGATTTAGTTATAGAGTTATAAAATTTGAGATGTAATTTTGATAGTCATGTGCTAATTGATGGTTGTGAAAATTATGTTGAGTAATTTGTGAAAATTATGCCGAAGAAGATATATATAATTGATGGTTGTGAAAAATGTGAAGTGTATGGGATGTTAGTAGTTTGATAAATTATAGTCAATTAATCATGTAATATCTTATTTATTGATTTTAGTTTGTGAATTTGGTTGTTTTCATGTAAATTCTTAACTAATTGTTAAGTATTATTATAATTGTTTAGTTTTATAAATGTTGAATTGAAGAATATATTTGTTAATTTATGGCAATCAGTGACTCTTAGGTGCGTACGTTCTTTAGTAAGTATTTCTAGGCTCATGTAATTTGAGATTTAATTTAGGGGTACCTTATGTTTTTAGGTAGCCAATTTTTAGGTCCTTTTTCTTATTATTTTAGTCCTTGAGCTTTTAGAAATTGCAAAAAGGCCCCTGGTTTGGGTAAATTGTGTAAAGAAGCTGTTTTATGCTTGTTTTTAATGATTTAACTTCTTATGAAGACTTTACTGATACTAGTTATCACAATCTGCTACTTATAGAGGAGTTAATCTTTAGGTACCTTGATGTATGTGACAATAATTTTTCAGGGCCTGAGTTTTTGGAGTGAATATTTTAGTACCACGATGTTTGCTGATCGAATTTTTAGGTACCCTCCGTTTTTCTTAAGTCCCTAAACTTTTAAAATTTGCATGTTAACCCCAATCCTTAAAAACTTACTCTCGAAAAATTTAAAATTGTGTATGTAGTATTTTGCTCACTAGTAGTACTTGTCGTCCTCTTTCATTTGGTATCAGAGCCACGTGAGCAAAAATAATTACGATAATTAAGCTAGTTAATGATTAATTAAGCTAATTAATTGCGATTAATGCTTGAATCATCACCTGCTTGCCCTGGTCCTAGTTATTCACACATTGTTCACTTGCCAGAAGGTATTATCTCGTTAGCACCGCAATTTAACTATCAAAATGATATAGTTTTAGAATTAAAAGTAGAATTAGCTAAAATTAAGACTGAACTCAAGGAGTTTAAGAATCAGTTAACTGTTGTCCACCTTTCTCTTATTAACAAAGTTAGGCATAGCGAAAAAGCTACTCTCAGTGTTAGTACTCATTTTCAATATAAATATCCTTTCTAAAATCCAAAAAACAAGATTCCATTTCCTTTGCAAGATATAAAAATTCAAAAAGAAGTAGGAGGAAAATCTAGTGAAAAATCGACTGAAAAGAAAGAAAAAGGAGATGGACATGAACAATATACTCTTGAAGAGCTACAAAAAATGTTCGAGACAGAGCAAAATTCAGAAGAATTAAACAAAATCATGTGCACAATTAGTAATAAACATGACATTTTGTTTGATGATAATAAAGAGACCAATAATGTCCAATTAGAAGAAGAAATATATCAGCAGATGAATCTGATTAAATTAGAAGATCTCAATGTATTACCATTAGAAGAAATTAGGGGGAAGCTTGATAAGAAATATGGTAAAATGGCAGTTGAAAACGAGATCAATGAGATTGGAGAAGAAATTGGCTTATATGAAATAGAGACTAATCTAGTTAACAATTTCATTCCTAAGCTTGAAGAATTTGGTGAATGGTCTAGAAGAAATACTCATTTCCTAAGACCTAGGTACATTCCAGCAGGACGCACAAGCAATTTTTCCTTCGGGTTTATCCCAAGGAAAATGACAACCTATGAAGAAATTGGCCTTACCCCAATTAGTCAAACTGGATATATCTTAAACATTGATAGAGCTCGTAATAGAGAAGAAATATTTGAGCACTGGAAAAGAGGAATGAATAGTGTCTTAAATCTAAAAGCTACATGAATTGCGACAAACTTACTAAACTATATTGAGCATAGTTTTGTGGCACTGTAGCTGATTGGTACGATTCACTAAGTAAAGACGGTAAAAATACATTAAGAACGATGGAAATATTGGTTGCTATGTTTAGAAATTTGTGCAAAGAAATTTTCATCGGAGCTAAACTTGATTCTGAAAAAAAAGCAAGAGAATGGCAAAGGGAGATTAACAACATAGAGTTGTGGGATATGAGATATCTAGAAAATTATATTGCTGAATTCAGTCAATATTATTACAAAATTGGGCATAATGAAACTAATCTTGGTATGTTCTATGACAAGTTGCCATATCCAATACATTCCATAATTAATGAAAAATACATAGCATGGCTTGAACAAACAGATGTTGTCGATACCCTTGGTTCAAGAATTTCCTATTTAAGAAAATGGGTCAATGAACAATGTCTTGATCTTCAAAAGTAAAACAAGATTAAGAAGCAATTTTTAACTCGCTGGGATTCACCTCACCAATGGGGAAAGGAACCTGAAAAAAAGAAGGAAAAGAAAATTCTATAAGAAAAAGAGCTTGAACAAGCAAATGGACAAGAAATATAGAAGAAAATACTATAACAAACCAAGTCCTAAAAAACGTAGATTTTTTAGGAAAGTTGCTTATTGTCATGTAGGAAAAAACAACTGCAAATGTTGGGCATGCGGAAAAGTTAGGCATTATGCCAATGAATGCAAAAGTAGGAAGAATAACAAACTAATTGAAACCTTTGGAAGCCTAGATTATGCTGATCTTAGTGAAGATGAGGCATTAGACCTAGCCCCAAGTAATAACAAAGGAATTGTTGAAATTATATTGGACAATGAATATGAAGAAAGTGATTATGAAGAAACAAGTCATATGATGGAGAGTAGCTCGGTTAGCCTTGTTGATCTTCAAGGAGAAGAGTTTGTTGTAGACAATGATCATGAAGAAGTTAAGGGAGATTGGGTTCTTCGCATAATCCCAAAAGACATGATATATAAAAAATCCTACCCCTATGCAAAAGATCCAAAGGATTAAGTCCAATCCTCAAGTGATAAAAATTAATTGTTCATGGATATCTAGCTTTGCCAATCCTACAAAGACCAATAAGAAAAATATAATAAAAATAGATGAGGAGGGCAAAATTACCATTAAACCCCAATTATTAAGAAGTATGAGTACAAGGTCAGATTGGGGAGAAGGGTCTTTATCAGCTAAAGAAGAACTTAAAGAAGATGATGCAATTAGCATGATCAGTGAAATGAGTAGAATGAGTTTTAAGTGTGTAAGACCTAGTGTAGATTGAAGTATGAGTCTAGAGATAAAGGCCACTTGGTACAAAGCTAGAACTGTTAGTGAACAAATCTATGAAGATGAACTACTCAAAAACATGACTATGGAGACATGCTATGAAGCTACCAATACAAATCCTAATAGCATCTATATTCTAATAAATGTATGTTTAGAGGGATATAATAAATATGAACTTTGTGCCTACATAGATAGCGACTGTTTTGTATGCTTTGGAAAAAGATCATTATTTTCAGAATTTATGTGGAAAAAGTGAAGAATCCTTTACAAGTAAGGATAGTTGATAATAGCATTATGAGTCATAATGAGGCAATAAAAAGGTTATCCATAGAATTAGGAGTCGTCCAATGCATTATACCAATTCTATAGGCGACTGATCAACCCTCTCGTGATATGATTATTGGAAATAATTTTCAAATATTATATTCTCTATGCACCCAAACCATAAACCAAATATTATTTACAATCAATGGTCACTCAGTTTCCATTGAAAAATTAAGTAAGGCTTACACTCATTAGAAAATTGAATTTACACGCAACCAGCGTGGTGAGAAGGTAATGTTTGCACAACAAGAAGTAGCACTGACAATCTCATGACTTGAGTTATCTGTTAAAGAGCAGATTACTAAACAACAAGAAAAGTTATGTAAAGAACTCTACTATGAGAATCCTCTAAAATTTTGGGATAAAGATAAAACATTTGCTAAAAGCACTTTACTAAATCCGAACACTATTATCCGAGTTAAACAAATGGTGTATACACATCAGGACATCCAAGAGTTTAATAAACAAATCAAAGAGCTTCTGGATAAAGGGTTGATTAGAAACAGTAAGAGTCCTCGCACCAGTCATGCTTTCATGGTAAGAAATCATGCTGAAGAAAAAACAGGAAAAGTTAGAATGGTAATCAATTATAAAAAGCTTAATGATAATACTGTGTTTGATGGTTACTATATTCATAACAAAACAATCCTTTTCAACAGAATTCAAGGAGTCTCTTGATTCTCGAAAATGGATTGCAAAAGCAGTTATTGGTAGATAAAAATGGATGAGGAAAGTATTCCTTTAACTACATTTAGTGTCCCACAAGGACATTACGAATGGATAGTATTGCCATTTGGTCTTAAAAATGCACCCCAAATATTCTAGAGAAGAATGGATAATATCTTCAAAGACCTTAATCATTGTTGTTTAGTTTACATCGATGATATCCTTGTCTTTTCTGAAACCATAGAGCAGCACAAAAATGATGTCTTGGCTGTCATCCAAAGATGCATTGATCATGGTATTGTACTTAGAAAGAACAAGTACATTTATGCTGAACAAGAAATTGAGTTTTTGGGTCTAGAGATGAAGGCTTGACAAATCATCCTACAAAAGCATATTTTGAAAAAAATATAAAATTCTCTGAAAAGATTGAAGATAGGAAGCAACTAGAAAGGTTTCTTGGATGCCTTACCTATGCTTTAGATTTCATTAAAGATTTGGCTAAACTATTCAGATTTCATTAAAGATTTTGCTAAACTAAGAAAACCATTACAACAAAAACTTAAGAAAGATGTGATGTGGACATGGACCACTAATGATTCAAAGATTGTCCAGAACTTCAAAAGATGTGTAAAAATCTTCTCATTCTTAATTTATCTAATGAGGGAGATGATTTAATTCTTGAGACAGATGCCAGTAATGAACATTGGAGTGCGGTACTCAAAATCAAAGAAGTAGAAAAGCTTTGCAAATACTGCAATGGAAGTTTCAATAAGGCAGAATGCAACTATCCCTCGTTGGAAAAGGAAATCGTTACAGTCATAAGGGGAATTGAAAAGTTCTTAAGCATTTTAGCCCCAAAACCTTTTCTTATCTGAACTAATTGCAAAGGAATACTAGGTTTTATAAAAAAGAATTTATCAAATATGTAAGCGCAAGGGCGACTAATGCATTGACAATTACGGCTTAACCAGTTTTTCTTCTCTATTGATCATATACAGGGATCAAGGAACTCTCTGGCAGACAGTCTAATTCGAGAACTCGCTAATGGTGATCATCAAAGCCGACCTCCTGCCAGAAAAGAGGAGATCCTTAATGAAATGTCATTCCTACTAGAACGTGTTACACCTTCTAGTAAAGTGTTTATCGATAACCTAGAATTCCATACGAAAAGTAGATCATGTTTTGGTCTGCTATCTACTGCCTACCTAATAGCCCAAAGATTTTCTCTTTTAGAGTTACAAGTTAATGACCTACATTGTCTTTATGATATCCAAGAAAAAAATAAGTTCTCATGATTGAGAGAAATGGTTCAATGAGTGGTATACAGCCTGCATCGACTTTTACCATTATTATTCCTATGATATTTAGGAGGCTAGGGGTGCAATGATCTATTTTTCCGACAGATTTGGAGTTGGTGGTGTTAGTTTCCCAACAAATTCATTATCTCCAAATGACCCTGTCTGTAAAGCCTAGGAATACGAGATGGTACTTTACTTCATAGAAATCCTAGATACAAAGTTCCCATTTTTCTCAAAACTGACAAAATTTCAACAATGCATGTTGAGAAGGATCCATTGGATTCTTACATCTCTTGATGGTCCAACAAAAGTCCCAGTTCATAGATGCCTAAATTTGGAAGTGTATAGCGCATTAATCGAATATGAAAATGGAAAAGCCAAACCAGCCCAATATTTTATTCAGATTGTTGATTACGACAATCTTAATGATCAACGACAAGAATGGGTTTCTGAAATACTAGTGCATCTAGTTACTGATCCTGCTTTAGCAAGAGCCATTGGATTTTTAAATATTTATCATCAAAGTTGGGCATTAATTGAACAGGAAAAAACGTTAATATATTGTGGAAATACTACTTTCGCCTATGACAATGAGTTTAAAGAGTACATGAAGGTAGAAGGAGTAGTGTCAGAAGATATTTTTGATTATCTCTTTGATGTTGGAGTAGGAAAATTCTTATTAGTAAAAGAAAAGAAATATCTACTTAAATTATTTGAAAAAATGGGATCCAGAACATCTTAAGCATCTTGACGAAGATTTTGATGATTACCCAGATAATGATGGTCTGGAAGATATAATTGAAGATGAAGGCATGCGAAATCTCAATAATGATGGCTAGTCTTGTCATCATTAAAAGCTCTGAAAAATTGATGTCCCATTATTGTAATATTTCGACAAGTATCTGGTCTATAAAATAGAGTGTGTACTGAAGAGTCTGTAGGTACTATAGCCATGTGAAAAATCAGTATGTACTGTAGCCATTAGGGCATCCTATGTACCCCCATCCCCTCTATAAAAGAAGAGGTCGAGGGTTGAGAAGGGATATGGTCATTTGAGCATTCTTGAGCCAAAGAGAAGTCGGGATTCTCCATTTCTCTATGAGCAAGCATATCTGATGATCTTAGTAGCTTAAGTCCATCTTCAAAGCTTTCCATTGTAATATTTCCAATTTTAAGCTTTCAATAAAAGAAGTTTCCTAGTAGGGAACGTTATCCAATTGAGCCTTATGTCTTAAATATTATAATTTCTTGATTAAAGTCTCACTATCCTTTAAAAATAAATAAAACTTGATTAGTGATTACGGTTAGAGGTAGAAAACGAAACGGATCTGTGCTGTGCCTGATCTAAGGAAGGTGGGATTGAGATTAGCAATATCTGTAAACCGGAAGCTAGAGGAACGCTAGAGTCCAGCGCCTACTAAGTTCAGGTAACGGTCGAAACTCTCTAATTAAGTTTTAATTATTTTGCTAAGTATGGTGGGCCTATAACCATAGAAAGTATAATATATAAGATATAAGTAGTAGATTGTGATAACTAGTACCACTAAAGTCATTATAAGAAGTCTAATTATTTAAAACAAGTATATTTCCTGAAAAAAACACTAAAACTAGCTTATTTGCATATTTCACCTAATTCTAGGGGTCTTTTTGCAATTTCTAAGAAGTTTTGGGCCAAAGGCGAAAAACAAAAGAACACGGGAGGTATTAAAAAAATTAAAACAAGTTTTCTGAAGGTAGTTAAAAATCAGAAAGTCACAGCTTAGGGTACTAAAAAATTAAGCCAAAAAGGTGAGACCCGAAAAAAATCATTGACACGTATTTCATGGTATTCAAAGATCAATAGCTCACTGCTTATATCATAAATATTATATTTTCTGTGATTAAAGGGCACCATGCTTAGCAAAATAATTAAAGCTTAATTAGAGAGTTTTGACCGTTACTTGAACTTAGTCAGCGCTGGACTCCGTTGTTCCTCTAGCTTTCGATTTATAGATATTGTTAATATCAACCCCAACTTCCTTAGATCATGCATAGCACAGATCTGTTTCGTTTCCTACCTTAGACCGTAGTAACTAATCAAGTTTTATATATTTTTAAAGGATAGTGAGACTTTAATCAAGAAATTATAATATTTAAGACATAAGATTCGATTGAATAACGTTTCATGTTGGGAAACTTCTTTTATTGAAAGCTTGAAAGTGAAAATATTACAATGGAAAGTTTGAAGAGGGACTTAAGCTAAGATCATTGGAGAAGTTTGCTCATATAGAAATGGAGAATCCCGACTTTTCTTGTGCTCAAGAATGCTCAAATGACAATGTCTCTTTTCAACTTTATAGATGGATGGGGGTACATAGGATGCCCTATTTGCTATAGTACAAACTAATTTTTCACCTCGATACAGTACATATTGACTCTTCACATGGCTACAGTACACACTCTATTTTACACACCTGACACTTGTTAAAATAGTACAGTAATGGAACAACCATTTTTCAGAGTTTTTAATGATGACAAGACTGGTCATCATTATTGAGATTCTGCATGTCTTCATCTTCAATTATATCTTTCAGACCATCATTATCTGGATAATTATCAAAACCTTCATCTAATTGAAGATGCTCTGGATCCCATTTCTCAAATAATTCTGAAAGATATTTCTTTTCTTTTTCTGATAAGAATTTTCCAGCTCCAACATCAAAGAGATAATCAAAGATATTTTTTGAGACTTCCCCGTCCACCTTCATGTGTTTTTTGAATTCATTGTCATAGGGAAAAGTAGTATTTCCAATATGCATTATCATTTTTCCTTGTTTAATTAACTCCCAAGTTTGATGATAAATGTTGTAAAATCCAATGGCTCTTGCTAAAGTGGGATCAGTAGCAAATCCTCCTCATTCTGGAAACTAGTTTTGTTGCTGATCATAGGGATCGTCGTAATCAACGATCTGAATAAGATAATAAGCTGGTTTGCCCTTTCCATTTTCATACTCGATTAGTGCACAATGTACTTTCAAATATAGAGGTCTACTGTATGTAATTTTTGTTGAACCATATGGAGATGTAAGAATCCAATGGATCCTCTTGAACATGCTTTGTTGGAATTTGGTTAGTGTTGAGAAAAATGGGAATTTTGGATATGAAATTTCCATAAAGTAAACTATCATGTCGTATTCCCAGGCTTCAATGAGAGGGTCATTTGGAGATATTAAGTTAGGTGGGAAACTATCCTGACCAACTTCAGACTTATCAGGAAAATAGATCATTGTACTCCAAGATTCCTAAATATCATAAGAATAGTTATGATAATAATCAATGCAGGCTGCATACCACTCATTGAACCATTTTTCTTGAACATGGGAATTTATTTATTTTTGGATATCATAGGGACATCTAAGGTAATTAACTTGTTAACGCTAGAAGAAAAAATCTGTGGGCTATTAGGTAGGCTGAATGTAGTATACCAAAGCATGATCTATCTTTTGTGTGGAATTCTAAAGTGTTAACAAGGACTTTACTAGAAGAATAAACCTGTTTTAGTAGGAATGACATTTTATTATGGATTTCCTCCTTTTCTGACAGGAGGTCAGCTTTGATGATCACCATTGGCAAGTTCTCAAGTTAAACTATCTGTCAGAGAGTTCTTCGATCCTGTATATGTTCAATAGAGAAGGGAAACTGGTTAAGCCATAATTGCCACCGTAGGACTTGCCTTTGCGCTTGCATATTTGATAGATTCTTTTTCACAAAACCAAGTATTCCTTTCCACTCAGTTTGAATAAGAAAAGGTTTTAGGGCTAAAAAGATTAAGAACTTTTCAATTCCCCTTATGACTACAAGTATTTCTTTTTCCATCGTGGGATAGTTGCATTCTGCCTTATTAAAGCTTCCACTGCAATATTTGCAAAGTTTTTCTCCTTCTTTGATTTTGAGTACCACACCCCAGTGCTTATTGCCGACATCTGTCTCAAGAACTAAATCATCTCCTTCATTAGGCAAATTAAGAACAGGAGGATTTTTACACATCTTCTTAAAGTTTTGAACAATCTTTGTATCGTTAGGGGTCCATGTCCAAGTTACTTCTTTCTTGAGTTTCTATTATAATGGGTTTCTTAGATTTAGCTAAATTTTTAATTAAATCAGAAGCATAGGTAAAGCATCCAAGAAACCTTTCTAATTACTTTCTATCTTCAATCTTTTCAGGAAAATTTTCTCTTTTTTTAGAATATGTTTTTGTAGGATGATTTGTCCAGCTTTTATCTCTAGACCTAAGAACTCAATTTCTTGTTCGGTATAGATGCACTTGTTTTTTTCCAAGTATGATACCAAGATCAATGCATCTTTGGGTGATAGCTAAGACATCATCTTTGTGTTGCTCTATGGATTTGGAAAACATAAGGATATCATCGATGTAAACTAAACAACAGTGATTAAAATCTTTGAAGATGTTATCCATTCTTCTTTGGAATATTTGAGGTGCATTTTTAAAACCAAATGTCGTTACTATCTATTCATGATGTACTTATGGGGGCACTAAATGCAGTTAAAGGAATGCTTTCCTCATCCATTATAATCAGCCAATGACCGCTCTTGCCATCCATTTTTGAGAACCAGGAGGCTCCTTAGATTCTATTAAAAAGGATTGTTTTGTTAGGAATATAATAACCATCAAAGATAGTATTATCATTAAGCTTTTTGTAATTGATTACCATTCTTGCTTTTGCTCTTTTTTCTTTTGTATGATTTCTTACCATAAAAGCAGGGCTAGTGTGAGGACTCTTGCTATTTCTGATTAATCCTTTATCCAGAATTTTTTTGATTTGTTTATTAAATTCTTGGATGGTCTAGTGTGTATACATCATTTGTTTTACTCGGATAATAGTGTTGGGATTTAACAAAATAGTTTTTGCAAATGTCTTGTCTTTTTCCCAAAATTTTAG
This sequence comes from Selenicereus undatus, assembly GCA_017589665.1. Taxonomy (NCBI): domain Eukaryota; kingdom Viridiplantae; phylum Streptophyta; class Magnoliopsida; order Caryophyllales; family Cactaceae; genus Selenicereus; species Selenicereus undatus. The sequence continues at coordinate 17,379,675 of JACYFF010010365.1, forward strand.
TGGATTGTTAGAGTAGAGTTCTATGCATAATTTTTCTTATTGCTTGACAATCTGCTCTTAAATGGATAGCTCGGGTAGTGAAATTGTTAAGGCTACCTCGCGTTGTGCAAGCATTACATTCTCACCATGCTGGTTACGTGTAAATTCAATTTTTTGATGAGTGTAAGTCTTGCTCAATTTTTCAGTAGGAATTGAGTTACCCTTAATTGTGAATATCATTTGGTTTATAGTCTGTGTGCGTGGAGAATATAATCTCGGAAAATTATTTTCAACAATCATGTCATGAGAGGTTTGATCAGTAGGCTATAAAACAGGTATAATGTATTGGACTCCTGCTAACTCTATGGATAACCCTTCTATTGTCTCATTATGGCTCATAATGCTATTATCAGGTATCCTCACCTGTAAGGGATTTTTGTCTTTTTTCCACATAAATTCTGGAAATTATGTTTTCTTTTTGAAGCATACAGAACAACCACTATTTATGTAAACACACAGTTCATTATTATATCCCTCTAAATATACCTTTATTGGGATATACATGCTATTTGAATTTGTATTGGTAGCTTCATAGCATATCTCCATAGTCATGTTTTTGGCTAATTCATCCTCATAGATTGGTTCACTAACAGTTCTAGTTTTGTACCCAATGATCTTTTTTTCTAGATTCATGCTTCGATCTACACTGGGTCTTGCAGATTCAAAACTCATTCTACTCATTTCACTGGTCATGCTAATTGTATCATCTTCTTTAAGTTCTTCTTTACCTAATAAAGATCCTTCTTCCCAATTTGATTTTATACACATGCTTCTTAATAATTGGGGTTTAATGGTGATTTGCCCTCCTCATCAATTTTTATTACGTCGGAATTTATGACTTTGGGGTATCCTGATTCTATGGAAATAATTTTTAGGGGTCAATGTTTTTAGAATGTATTTTCAAGTACCTACTATTTTGGGTAAACTCTTAATAGGGGACAATATTACGAATAGTTACTGGTTGAAGTTTTTCTTTGCAACTTAGTCCCTAAACTTTTTGAATTTACAATTTTTACCCAAAATGAGGTTTAACGCGTAAATACTCAATTTTTTGGTACTTTTTGATAAAACTAATCTTATATTTTTGTTTAGACTTCTTATAATGATGTTATCATCATTAGTTATCACAATATACTACTTATGTCATAAATATTATATTTTCTGTGATTAACGACCCACCATACTTAGCAAAATAATTAAAACTTAATTAAAGAGTTTTGACCATTACCTGAACATAGTCGGCGCTGGACCCCAGTTTTCCTCTAGTTTTCGATTTATAGAGATTGCTAATCTCAATCCCACCTTCCTTAAATCTAGTATAGCACAGATTTGTTTCGTTTCCTACATCGGACTGTAGTCACTAATCAAGTTTTTTATATTTTAAAAGATAGTGAGACTTTAATCAAGAAATTATAATATTTAAGACATAAGGTTCAATTGAATAACGTTCCCTACTGAAAAAACTTCTTTTATTGAAAGTGGAAACACTACAATGGAAAGCTTGAATAGAGACTTTAAGCTAAGATCATTAGAGATGCTTGCTCATAGAGAAATGGAGAATCCCGACTTCTCTTTTGCTCAAGAATGCTCAAATGACCATGTCCCTTCTCAGCACTCGACCTCTCCTTTTATAGAGGGTTAGGGATACATAGGATGCCCTAATGGCTACAGTTACACAATAATTTTCCACATGGCTACAGTACATACTGACTCTTCATTTGGTTATAGTACACATTTTATTTTACAGACCAGACACTTGTCAAAATAGTACAATAATGGGACAACCATTTTTCAGAGCTTTTAATGATGACAAGACTGGTCATCATTATTGAGATTCTGTATGCCTTCATCTCCAATTATATCTTTCAGACCATCATTATCTGGATAATCATCAAAACTTTCATCTAATTGAAGATGCTCTGAATCCCATTTCTCAAATAACTCAAGAAGATATTTCTTTCCTTTTTCTGATAAGAACTTTCCAGCTCCATCCTCAAAGAGATAATCAAAGATATCTTCTGAGACTGCTCCTTCCACCTTCATATGCTCTTTAAATTCATTGTCATAGGCGAAATACTATTTCTAATATGCATAATCGTTTTTCCTTATTCAATTAACTCACAAGTTTGATGATAAATGTTGTAAAATCCGATGGCTCTTGTTAAAGTGGGATCAGTAACAAATCCTCCTCATTCTGAAAATCAGTTTTGTCGCTGATCATAGGGATCGTCGTAATCAACAATCTGAATAAGATAATGAATTGGTTTGGCCTTTCCATTTTCATACTCAATTAGTGCACAATGTACTTCCAAATATAGAGGTCTACTGTATGCAATTTTTGTTGGACCATCTGGAGATGTAAGAATCAAATAGATCCTCTTGAACATGCATTGTTGGAATTTGGTTAGTGTTGGGAAAAATGAGAATTTTGGATCTGGGATTTTCATAAAGTAAACTATTATCCCGTATGCCCGGGCTTTAATGAAAGGGTTGGAGAGATTGAGTTGGCTGAGAAACTAACAACCCCAACTCTAGACTTATCGAGAAAATAGATCATTGTGCTCTAAGACTCCTAAATATCATAAGAATAGTTATGGTAATATTCGATGCATGCTACATACCACTCATTGAACTATTTTTCTTAAACATGAGAACTTATTGTTTCTTGGATATCGTAAGGACATCTAAGGTAATTAGCTTGTAACTCTATACAGAAAAATCTTTGAGCTATTAGGTAGGCAGGAGAAAGTAGACCAAAGCGTGATCTACCTTTTATATGGAATTCTAAGTTATCAACGAGGACTTTACTAGAAGGAGAAACCCGTTCTACTATGAATGACATCTCATTGTGGATTTTCATCTTTTCTAGCAGGAGGTCGGGTTTGATGATCGCTATTGGCGAGTTCTCGAGTTAAACTATCTGCTAGAGAGTTCTTCGATCCCTGTATATGTTCAATAGAGAAGAAAAATTGGTTAAGCCATGATTGTCAACGCAGGAGTCGCCTTTGCACTTGCATATTTGATAAATTCGTTTTCATAAAAGCAAGTATTCCTTTGCAATCAGTACGAATGAGAAAGGGTTTTGGGGCTAAAAAGGTCAAGAACTTTTCAATTCCCCTTATGACTGCAACTATTTCTTTTTCCATAGTGGGATGGTTGCATTCTGCCTTATTAAAACTTCCACTGCAATATTTGCAGAGTTTTTCTCCTTGTTTGATTTTGAGTACCGCACTCTAGTGCTCATTGCTGGCATTTGTTTCAAGAACTAAATCATCTTCTTCATCAGGCCAATTAAGAACAGGAAGATTTTTACACATCTTTTTAAAATTTTGAACAATCGTTGTATCATTAGTGGTCCATGTCCAACTTACTTCTTTCTTGAGTTTCTGCTGCAATGGCTTTCATAATTTGGCTAGATCTATAATAAAATCTAAAGCAAGGTAAGGCATCCAACAAACCTTTCTAGTTGCTTCCTATCTTAAATTTTTCAGGAAAGTTTTCTGTTTTTTTCTAAAATATGCTTTTGTAGGATGATTTGTCTAACTTTTATCTCTAGGCCTAAGAACTGAATTTCTTGTTCAGCATAAATGCATTTGTTTTGACCAAGTATGATACCATAATCAATGCATCTTTGGTTGGCAGCTAAGACATCATCTTTTTGTTATTCTATGGTTTTGAAAAAGATAAGTATATCTTCATTGTAAACTAAACAACAATGATTAAGGCCTTTGAAGATGTTATCCATTCTTCTCTGGAATATTTGGGGTGCGTTTTTAAGACCAAATGGCATTACTATCCACTCATAATGTCATTGTGGGGCACTAAGTGCAGTTAAAGGAACAATTTCCTCATCCATTTTTATCTGCCAATAACCGCTTTTGCAATCCATTTTCGAGAACCAAGAGGCTCCTTGAATTCTATTGAAAATGACTGTTTTGTTAGGAATGTAGTAGCCATCAAAGACAGTATTATTATTAAGCTTTTTGTAGTTGATCGCCATTTTAGCTTTTCCTCTTTTTTCTTCTGCATGATTTTTTATCATGAAAGTGGGACTGGTGTGAGGACTCTTGCTATTTCTGATTAATCCTTTATCCAAAATTTCTTTGATTTGTTTATTAAATTCTTGGATGTCCTGGTGTGTATACACCACTTGTTTAACTCGGATAATAGTGTTGGGATTTAATAAAGTGATTTTAGCAAATGTTTTATCTTTATCCTAAAATTTTAGAGGATTGTCATAGTAGAGTTCTTTACATAACTTTTCTTGTTGTTTAGTAATATGCTCTTTAACAGATACCTCAAGTAATGAGATTGTCAATGCTATTTCTCATTGTGCAGATATTACCTTCTCACCATGCTAGTTGCGTGTTAATTCAATTTTCTAATGAGTGTATGCCTTGCTTAATTTTTCTACAGGAATTGAGTGGCCATTAATGGTAAATATTATTTAGTTTATGGTTTAGGTACATGGAGAATATAATATTTGGAAATTATTTCCAATAATCATATTATGAAAGAGATAATCAGTAGCCCATAGAACTATTATAATGCGTTGAACTTCTCCTAATTCTATGGACAACCCTTCTATAGCTTCATTATGGCTCATAATACTATTATCAGTTGTCCTTACTTGTAAAGGATTCTTGGGTTTTTTCCACATAAACTCTAGAAATAATGTTTTTTTGTTTCAAAGCGTGCAGAACAACCACTATCTCTATAGGTACATAATTCATATTTATTATATCCTTCTAAACATACCTTTATTGGGATATAGATGCTATTAGAGTTTGTATTGGTAGCTCCATAGCATATCTTCATAGTCATGTTTTTGACTAATTTATCCTCATAGATGGGTTCACTAACAGTTCTAGTTTTATAACCAATGACTTTTCTTTCTAGACTCATACTTCAATCTATACTGGGTCTTGCAACTTCAAAACTCATTCTATTTATTTCGCGGGTCATACTAATTGTATCATCTTCTTTAATCTCTTCTTTAGGTGGTGAAGATCCTTCTCCCCAATCTAATCTTGTACTCATGCTCCTTAATAGTTGGGGTTTTATGGTGATTTTACCCTCCTCATCAATTTTTATTATATTTTTCTTATTGATCTTTGTAGGGTTAGCAAAGCTAGATATCCATGAATGATTGATTTTTATCTCTTAAGGATTTGACTTGATCCTCTGGATCTTTTGGTCTATTATATTATCTAATTTATAGATAATTTTTCAAAATATCCTTACAGGATGTTCTCCTCTTTTCATGTCCATCCCAACTATTTTTATCTTAAAAGACATGAAGTCTTTAGGAAACTCATCTTTTAGACTCACATAATATCTAGGTCGGCAATTGAACCCTACCGATCCATTACATAAATTAGTCTTAACCCCTGTGACAATTTGATTATTAAATTTGGTGTGCCTACTATTACAGAGTAAAGTGTAAAGATCAATATCTTTACCATAATACTGTAATGGAGTGATTTGAACTTGGACACTTTCAACATGAATATACCTATATTTTCTATCTTTGTTATGCTTAAGGATACTTTTCCAATTTATGAGATTAACTTCCCCAACATCATACTCACAATCCTTTATCTCAAGTTCTCCTTCCATCATTTCACATACGTATTTGCTTTTTAATTGAAAGATGAATTTTTTATAGATCATGCCTTTTTGAATTATGGGAAGAATCTAATCTCCTTTGATTTCCTCATGATCGTTGTCTACCATAAACTCTTCTCCTTGAAGATCACCAAGGCTAACCGAGTTACTCTCCAACATATGACTTGTTTCTTTATAATCACTTCTTTCATATTCATTGTCTAATATAATTTCAACAATCCCTTTGTTGTTATTCAGGGGTAGGTCTAATGTCTCATCTTCACTAAGCTCAACATAATCTAAGCTACCCAAGGTTCCAATAAGTTTGTTTTTCTTCCTATTTTTGCGTGTATTAGTATAATGTTCTACTTCTCCGCATGCCCAACATTTATAGTTGTTTTTTCCTGTAGGACAATAAGCTATTTTTCTAAAAAATCTTCGTGTTTTAAGACTTGGTTTGTTATAATATTTTCTCTTATATTTCTCTCCCCTTTGCTTATTAAAGCTCTTTTTTCTTATAAAATTTTCTTTTCCTTGTTTTTTCAGGTTCTTTTCCCCATTGATGAGGTGAATCCCAATATGTTAGGAATTGCTTCTTAATTTTCTTATGTTTTTGGAGATCAAGGCATTGATCATTGATTAATTTTCTTAAATAAGAGATTCTTGATCCAAGGGTGTCAATGACATCTATTCGTTCAACCATGCAACATATTTTTCATTAATTATGGAATTTATAGGATATGGTAATTTGTCAGAGAACATACCAAGATTGGTTTCATTATGCCCAATTTTGTAATAATATTGACTAAATTCAGCAATATAATTTTCTAGATATCTCATATCCCATAATTCTATATTGTTAATCTTTCTCTGCCATTCTCTTATTTTTCTTCAGAATTGAGTTTAGCTCCGATAAACTCAGTTTCGATTCCTTTACATAAATTTTTGAACATTGCAATTGGTGTTCCATCCTTATTAATGTATTTTTACCATCCTTAGTTAATGAATTATACTAATCAGCTATAGTGCTAGAAACACTATGCTAGATGTAGTTTAGGAAATTAGCAGCAGTCCATTTAGTATTTAGGTTTAAGACGCTATTCATGCCTCTTTTCCAATTTTCAAATATTTATTCTCTATTACCGACTCCATCAATGTTTAAGATATATCTTGTTTGGCTAATTGAGGTAAGATCAATTTCTTCAAAAGTTGTGGTTTTCCTTGGGATATACCCGAAGGAAAAATTGCTTGTTTAAGAAATTCTTTAGGCTTAGGAACAATATTATTAACTAGATTAGTATCTATTTCATACAAGTCGATCTCTTCTCCTATCTTATTGATCTCATCTTCAACGGTTATTTTACCGTATTTCTTATCCAACTTTCTCTTAATGGTAATACATTGCGATCTTCTAATTTAATCAGATTCATCTGCTGATATATTTCTTCTTCTAGTTAGATATTATCAATCTCTTCATTATCATTTGACAAAGCGACATGTTTATCCCTAATTGCTCCCATGATCTTGTTTAATTCTTCTGGGTTTTGTTCTTTCTTAAACATATTCTGTAGTTCATTAAGAGTATATTGCTTATACTCCATCTTCTTCTTCTTTTTCTACTTTTTCAGCTGATTTTCTCATTCTTCTTTTTGGATTTTTATTTCGTGCAAAGGAAATGAAATCTTGTTTTTTGGGTTTTGAAAAAGACATTTATGCTAAAAAGGGGTACTAATACTGGAAGTAGGCTTTTCGCTATGTTTGGCTTCGTTAACCAAAGAAAGGTGAATTTCAGATATTTGTTTCTTAAGCTCATTCACTTCAGTATTAATTTTAGCTATTTCCGCTTTTAATTCTAAAAGTTGGTCGATGAGATAGTTTAATTGAGGTGCTAGTGAGTGATTCCTTTTGGAGAGTTAACAATATGTGAATAATTAGGACTAGGGCAAGCTGGTGATGATTCAAGCATTAATCACTGTTAATTAGCTTGATTAGTCATTAATTAGCTTAGTTATCTTAATTATTTTTTATCACGTGACTTTGATACCAGATGAAAAAGGACTTTGAGTTCTATTAGTGAGCAAAATATCATAGGCACAAATTTAGATTTTTCGAAAGTTAGTTTTTAAGGATTTGGGCTAAATGCAAAGATGAAAAGTTTAAGGGCTAAAAAGAAAATACAAATAGTAAATGGTCCCCTTAAAATAGTTTCCACAAAATAAACCTGATAATCTATTTTGAGAACACAGGGCCCTGAAAATAGATTCCATAAAATAGTATGCACCTCGGAGCCATTTTTTTTGCATTTTTCTTATTAATTTTTTGGGGTTGGAAAACCTAGATATCCATGAACGATCAATTTTATCTCCTGAGGGTTGGACTTAATTAGCTGGATCTTTTGCATAGGGGGTAGCACTTTCAAAATTTTCTGCTTCTATCATTGTTACCTTAGTATTTGGGTATATCGTATTATCTGATTTGTAGATAATTTTTCAAAATATCCTTAAAGGATGTCTTTCTCTTTTCATGTCCATCCCAACTGTTTTTATCTTAAGCGATAGGAAGTTTTTAGCAAATTCATCCTTTAGACTGACATAATGTCCTAGTCGACAATTGAATCCTATTGACCCATTACATGATTTGGTCTTTATCCATGTCATAATTTGATTATTAAATTTGATAAACCTAATGTCACAGAGTAAAGCATAAAGATCAATATCCTTGCCATAATATTGTAATGGAGTGATTTGAACTGGGACACTTTCGACATGGATATACCTATATTTTCAATCTTTGTTATGCTTAAGGATATTTTTTCAATTAATGAGATTAGCTTCTCCCACGTCATACTCACAATCCCTTATCTCTAGATCTCCTTACATCATTTCACATACGTATTTGCTTTTTAATTGAAAGATGGATTTTTTTATAGATCATGTCTTTTTAGATTATGGGAAGAACCCAATCTTCTTTAACTTCCTCGTGATCATTATCTATCACAAACTCTTCCCCTTGAAGATCACCAAGGGTAACCGAACTACTTTCCATTATATGACTTGTTTCTTCATAATCACTTTCTTCATATTCATTGTCCATTATAATTTCAACAATGCCTTTGTTGTTGCTTAAGGTTAGGTCCAATGCCTCATCTTCACTAAGCTCAACATAATCTAAGCTTCCCAAGGTTTCGATAAGCTTGTTATTCTTCCTATTTTTGCATTCATTAGTATAAGGTCCTACTTCTCCACATGCCCAACATTTGCACTTGTTTTTTCCTGTAGGACAATAAGCGGCTTTCCTAAAAAATCTTTGTTTTTAGGACTCGATTTGTTATAATATTTGTTCTTATATTTCTCTTCCTGTTGCTTATTAAAGCTCTTTTTTTTATAAAATTTCTTTTTCGTCTCCTTTCATGTTCTTTTCCCCATTGGTGAGGTGAATCCCAGCAAGGTAGGAATTGCTTCTTAATTTTTTTCTGCTTTTGGAGATCAACACATTAATCATTGGCCCATTTTCTTAAATAAGAGATTCTTGATCCAAGGGTATCAATGACATCTGTTCGTTCAATCCATGCAATGTATTTTTCATTAATTATGGAATTTATAGATATGATAATTGGTCATAGAGCATGCCAAGATTGGTTTCCTTATGTCCAATTTTTTAATAATATTGACTAAATTCAGCAATATAATTTTTCAGATATCTCATATCCCATAATTCTATATTGTTAATCTTTATCTACCATTCTCTTGTTTTTTTCTTCAGAATTAAGTTTAGCTTTGATAAACTCAGTTTTGATTTCTTTACATAAATTTTTGAACATTGTAACTGGTGTTTCCATAATTCTTAATGTATTTTTACCATCTTCAGTTAATGAATCATACCAGTCAGCTACAGTGCCAGAAAAGTTATGTTCGATATAGTTTAGGAAATTAGTAGCAATCCATGTAGTATTTAGGTTTAAGACAATATTCATGCCTCTTTTTCAATGCTCAAATATTTCTTCTCTATTTCGAGCTCTATCTATGTTTAAGATGTATCCCGTTTGGCTAATTGGAGTGAGGCGAATCTCTTCAAAGGTTGTATTTTTCCTTGGGATAAATCCAAAGGAAAAATTGATTGTACGCCCTGCTGGAATGTACCTAGGTCTTCTCAAATGAGTATTTCTTCTGGAATGTTTCCCAAATTCTTAAGGTTTATGAACAACATTGTTAACAAGATTGGTTTCTATTTCGCCTAAGTCGAGTTCTTCTCCAATTTCATTAATCTCACTTTCAGCAGTCATTTTACCATTTTTTTAATCCAGTTTTCTTCTAATTTCTTCTAAAGGTGACACATTAAGATCATCAAGTTTAATAAGGTTCATCTGTTTATATATTTCTTCTTTTAATTGGATATTATTAGTCTCTTCATTATCATCAGATAAAACGTCATGTTTATCACTAATTGCACTCATGATTTTGTTTAATTCTTCTGGGTTTTGTTTTTTCTCAAACATTTTCTATAGTTCTTCAAGAGTATACTGCTTATCCTCCATCTTCTTCTTCTTTTTTTGCTTTTTCGGCTGATTTTTCTCCTAGTTCTTTTTGGATTTTTATTTCATGCGAAGGAAATGGAATCTTGTTTTTTGGGTTTTCGAAAGGATATTTATGCTAAAATGGAGTGCTAATACTGGAAATGGCTTTTCCGCTATGTCTCACTTCGTTAAGTGGAGAAAGGTGGATTATTAATATTTGCTTATTAAGCTTCTTCATTTCGGCCTTGATTTTAGCTAATTTTTCTTTTAATTCTAAAACTATATCAGTGATATAGTTTAATTAAGGTGCCATTGGAGAAAGACCTTCTGGTGTGTAAACAACATGTGAATAATTTGGTCTAGGACAAGCAAGTGGTGATTCTAGCATTGATCACTATTAATTAGCTTAATTAGCTTAATTATTTTTGGTCATGTGGCTTTGATGCCAGTTGAAAGAGGGCTTTGAGTAGTACTAGTGAGCAAAATATCACAAACACAAATTTAGATTTTTCGAAAGTAAGTTTTTAAGAATTGAGGGTAGATTTGCAAATATGAAAAGTTTAGGGCACGTATGTAATATAGGAAAACTGTGAATGAGGCCTTTTTTGTTAGTTACTACAAGAGATAGGGTACCTTATAATTAATCATCAAATTAGAGGGCCCTCAAAATATTTTACGATAAACAAAGGATACGTTCATGTAGTTTTTTCTAATTTATGGTGTATAATAACTAATTTTATTTATGTAGAGCTTAATATTAACAATGAAAGTATGAACGGTCATGATTTTGTTAAATAACAGTTTGGATGTTATCATGGTTAGGATTGGTAGTGAACAGTTAACAAGCAACTACTAGATTATTATTCTATAAATGTTGAAATGTTTTATGTTGTTACGTATGATTTGGATAATTTTTGTAATTTTTATTCCGTATGTTAATTAGGCCTAAAATTTAACAAATTGTTTGTTAAATGTCGAAATGTTTTATGTTGTTATGTATATTAAATAATAGATTACTATTATGTAAATATTTGAAGTTGTAATTTTTGTGGATGATTAATATGAAGGAGATTGGTCATAAGTAAAAACATACTGCAAAGGGGAAAAAAATACGTTAGTATTGCTGTGAATGTCGTTATTGTCGGTGTAAATGTCACAAGTTTGGACTGCAATTTCAGACATTGGAACATGTTTATATCCTGACTTAATTATCATAATATGTTATTTTTGTCCATCATATATTGAATACATCATATGAAAAAATAGTATAATAATAAGTAAGTCATTAATTTAACTATATATGAAGCAAAATGTAATAATTATGCCCATTATTTTAAATAACCAATTTACATATACATTTTTAATGGTGAACAGTGGATAATATAGATGGATCACCTCATCGAAGATGGATGTATAAAAGATTTTTACCATGTAGAAAAGGATATAGACAAGAATTTCTAGGAGTTGAATTATTTGATCAATTTGCAAGAAGTGAAATGGAGTTCATAAGTAACGAACATTATAGATGTTATTGTGCCAAATGCCAAAATAAGGCTTATAAGGAACCTGATGATGTGAAATTACACTTGTACCAAAACGGTTTTATTAAAGGCTATTAGTATTAAACATTTCATTGGGAGATAGAACCTGCTGAATATGGCAATATTGGAAATAGCAATGCACAAAACTTGTACGAGCACATGGTTCCAAGTGATATGCACTTTGATAACAATGAACCATTTGTGGATCGTGTTGGAGCAATGGTAAACAATGTCATAGTTACTGATGAAGTTAATGTAAATGAGCAACCAAATGTTGACGCTCAAACATTCTTTAATATGCTTCAAGATGCTCAGAGACTTTTATGGGATAGGTGTACTAACCAAACTGAATTGCCCAATGCCGTCAGATTGATGAGCATCAAATCTGACTACAATATGCCTCAAAATTGTTTTAATGAGGCGATGCAGCTAATGCATAAGAGTTGTCTAGGAGACAACTGTTTGTTGAAAAATTACTCAGAGTTGAAAAAAAAGGTTCGAAGTTTGGGTCTAGATGTGCAAATGATTGATTGTTGCCGCAGTGGTTGTATCATTTACTTTAAGGAGGATTATGCACTTGAAAAGTGTAAGTTTTGTGATTTACTAAGATGGAAGCCAAAGAAGTCAAGCAATAATAGGAACAAGCCAAAATCATATGTGCAAAGTTCTACTTTCCTTTGACACCTAGGTTACAACGCCTTTATGCCTTAAGAAATACAGCTGAACACATGAGGTGGCATCATAACAATAGGCGTAAGGATGGTGTTCTTTGTCACCCTTTAGATGGGGAAGCATTGAAACATTTTGATCGCAGACATTTGAATTTTGCTGTTGAGCATCGCAATGTGAGACTTGGTTTTTGTGCAGATGGGTTTAGCCCATTATCACAATTTGCACGGCCTTATTCAATTTGGCCTGTAGTTGTAACACCTTACAACTTTCTTCCAAATATGTGCATGACGGCATCATACATGTTCTTAACTTGCATTATACTTGGTCCAACAAATCCGAAGAATAAAATAGATGTATGCCTACAACCTTTGATTAATGAGCTGAGAACTCTATAGAATGGTGTTCAAACTTATGACATTTCAATGAGAAAGAATTTCTTAATGAGAGCTGCATTAATTTAGACAATAAATGACTTCCCAACTCTTAGAATGTTATCTGGATGGAGCACTCATGGTGTTTTGAGTTGCCCAGTTTGTATGGATAAGTTGAAGGCAGCACATTTGAAACATGGGGGCAAACCATATTTGTTTAACTGTCATCATCGATTCATGCCCAGGCATCATGCATTTCAAAAAAAAGGAGATGCATTTTCTAAGGGAAAAGCTGTAAAAGATGGTCTTCCATTCAGAAAAAATGGAGAGGAACTATACCATGAGGTTCATAATCTTTCAAAAGTAACCACTCATCGAGATTTTGTAATCCTAGATTTTAAAGAAAATCTTCATAACTGAACTAAGAAAAGCATCTTCTGGGAGTTACCTTGTTGGAGAGACCAATTGCTACATCACAACTTAGACGTAATGCACATAGAGAAGAACTTTTGTAATAACATCATTAATACTATCATGGATGTGCATGGTAAAACAAAAGTCGATGTTAAGGCAAGGTTGGATATGGCAGTGATGTGTGATCATAGTGAGCTCAATCTAAAACATGGTGTTAATAGAAGAACACTAAAACCCAAGGCTTCATACGCTCTTTCTTTCGATAAAAGAAAGGGGGTGTGTGACTGGGCGCAACAACTTAGAATGTCTGATGCTTATTGCTCCAACATTGGGAATTGCATAGATATGAAGTCTGCAAACTTTCAAAACATGAAGAGTCATAATTCTCATGTGTTTTTGTAGACGCTTATGCCAATAGCTTTTTGTGCCTTACCAAATGATGCATTAGAACCACTTGTTGAGTTAAATGAATACTTCAAAACTCTTTGCTCAATAGTGTTAAGGGTCGATAAGCTACAGGAAATGCAATGCAATATAAGCATCATACTTTGTAAATTGGAGAGAGTTTTTCCTCCAAGATTCTTCAATGTCATGGAGCACTTACATATACATTTGGCAGAAGAAGCATACCTAGGCGGTTCAGTGCAAGATCAATGGATGTATTAATTTGAAAGGTAAATTCGAATATTAAAATTTGGTCAGTCATGTAAGTGTAAATCTAGAGTCATATTGAAATACTCATAGAAGTTATTATATTTTAGGTACTTTGGGTGGCTTAAGAAGAAGATAAAAAACAAAACATATCCTTAAGGGTCAATGATCGAAGCTTACCTGGTTTTTGAGATATCATAGTTTTTAGCGTATGACTTCAGCTTTAATGTGCCTTCAATGCACACAAGGCGTCGACGTAATGAGGATGACAATGAAGAGTCACAAATTCAGCCTATTTTATCAATTTTTAAAACTCGAGGTACTCCAATAGGAAGTCGTACGCAGAGGTACCTAACTGATGAAGAGTTGCATGCTACACACCTTCATATTTTGTTGAATTGTAATGAAGTTCAACCTTATATCAAGTAAGTTACCTCCATATATAATAAAATTTGCACCTTATATCCAGTGAGTTTAACCTTCACTTTTGCTGTATTCAAACATGGTGTTAATGAATACCATATGTAAAGTCTATTCAAACAACAAAAATTACATGAAAATCCAACTTCAATAGACATAGAGGTGGATGCTATGATTGATGCCGAGTTTATTTAGTGGTTCAAAAAAGCAGTAAGAGCAAATATGAATTTTGAGCTCCAAATTCTTTCATTTGATTAACACTTGTCCCCACTATGACAATTATCGTAAATACCAATTGAATTGTTGCGGTGAAGGAAACTGTTGACTAAACGAAGGAATGATGAATTCAAAATTTGGAGTTGAACCTATTTTAATTTTTTCCATCCAATAATCAAGTTTCGATCTAGAGTGTTGAAATGGTTTTATTAACCAAAAATGTTAATTGAATTGTTTAAGTGGAAAAAAATATCGATTGAGTTACGTTGCGATGGCGGAGATAAATGTTGACCAAACGAAAGATCAAAATTTGGATTTGACCTTATTTTAATCTTTCAAATTAGATAGTCAAGTTTCAATTCTTTAAGTTGAATTTTGCTCCTAGATTCCGAACAAAATTATCACCTAGGAAGATATTAAAAAAGTGGATTATTGCAATTTTAATTATTATACAAAGATATTATTGTATTTTTATTCATCATCACTGGATATATGGATACCCTAATATCTCCCAAATACTCACCTCAACTATGGATAATTATCAAAAAAATTATCTTTTGGACCATCGAGATTAGAGCAAATAATTTCCCATAGCCACATTTTCTGATAAATATTTTCTAGTCCCTCCAACTTTGGGTAAATATTTTTTGGGACCAAAGTCGACCAAACTTATCTTTTTTAAAATTGCGCCAAGGACCCTAAGTTTCTTATATTTGCACATCTAACCCAAATTCTTAAAAACTTACTTTCAAAAAATAAAAATATGTGCATGTAGTTTTTTGCTTATAAGTACTACGTGATGCCCTCTTTCAAATGGTATCAGAGCCATGTGACCAAAAATAATTAAGATAATTAAGCGAATTAATAATTAATTAAGCTAATTAACTGTGTTTAACTGTGATTAATGCTAGAATCCTCACCTGCTTGCCCTGGACCAAATTATTCACATATTGTTCACTCACCGAAAGGCCTTTCTTCACTAGCATCTCAGTTAAACTATATTACTGATATAGTTTTAGAATTAAAAGTCGAATTAGCTAAAATTAATATTGGACTCAAGGAGCTTAAGAAAAAAAAAAATATATGTAATTCATCTTTCTTTGGTTAACAAAGTTAGACATAGCGGAAAATCCACTTCCAGTATTAGCACCTCTTTTCAACATAAATATCATTTCCAAAATCCGAAAAATAAAATTCTATTTCCTTTGCACGAGATAAAAATTTAAAAAGAAGTATGAGAAAAATTAGGTGAAAAATCAGCTGAAAAAGCAGAAAAGAAGAAGATGACGGAGTATAAGCAATATACTCTTGACGAACTACAAAATATGTTTGAGAAAGAACAAAACCCAGAGGAATTAAACAAGATTATGGGCGCAATTAGTGATAAACTTGATGTTTTGTCTGATGATAATGAAGAGACCAATAGTATCCAATTAGAAGAAGAAATATATCAACAGATCAATCTGATTAAATTAGAAGATCTCAGTGTATTACCATTAGAAGAAGTTAGGAGAAAACTGGATAAGAAATATGATAAAATGACTGTTCAAAACGAGATCAATGAGATTGGGGAAGAGGTCGACTTATATAAAATAGAGACCAATGTAGTTAATAATCTCATTCCTAAGCCTGAAGGATTTGGCGAACCTTCTAGAAGAAATACTCATTTCTTGATATCTAGGTACGTTTCAGCAGGACGTATAAGAAATTTCACCTTCGGGTTTATCCCAAGGAAAACCTCGACCTATGAAGAAATTGGCTTTATTCCAAGTAGCCAAACTGGATATATCTTAAACATTGATCGAGCCCGTAATAGAGAAAAAAACATTTGAGCATTGGAAAAGAGGAATGAATAGTATTTTAAACTTAAATACTACATGGACTGCGGCAAACTTCCTAAACTATACCGAACATAGCTTTTCTGGCACTGTATCTGACTGGTATGATTCATTAACTGAAGATAGTACAAATACTTTAAAGATGATGGAAACACCAGCTACAATGTTTAAAAATTTATGCAAGGAAATTGAAATCGAATTTATCGGAGCTAAACTTGATTACGAAAAAAAAGCAAGAGAATAGCAAAGAAAGATTAATAACATAGAATTATGGGATATGAGATATCTGAAAAATTATATTACCGAATTTAGTCAATGTTATTACAAAATTGGGCATAACGAAACGAATCTTGGTATGTTCTATGATAAATTGTCATATCCTATAAATTCCATAATTAATGAAAAATACATTGCATATCTGGAACGAACAGATGTCATTGATATCCTTGGTTCGAGAATCTCTAATCTAAGAAAATGGGTCAATGATCAATGTCTTGATCTCCAAAAGCAAAAGAAAATTAAGAAGTAATTCTTAACTTGTTGGGATTCGCCTCACCAATAGGGAAAGGAACCTGAAAAGCGAAGGAAAAGAAAATTCTACAATAAAATGAGCTTTAACAAGCAGAGAGCTGAGAAATATAGAAGAAAATATTATGACAAACCAAGTCCTTGAAAACATAGATTTTTTAGGAAAGATGCTTATTGCCATATAGGAAAAAACAACTACAAATATTGGGCATTTAGAGAAGTAGGATATTATGCTAATGAATGGAAAAATAGGAAGAATAATAAGCTTATTGAGACTTTGGAAAGCCTAGATTATGTTGAGTTTAGTGAAGATGAGGCATTAGACCTAGCCCTAAATAACAACAAAGGGATTGTTGAATTATATTGGACAATGAATATGAAGAAAGTAATTATGAAGAAACAAGTTATATGATGGAGAGTAACGCTATTAGCCTTGGTGATCTCCAAGAGAAGAACTTGTGGTAGATAATGATCATGAGGAAGTCAAAGGAGATTGGGTTCTTCCCATATACCAAGAAGACATGATCTATAAAAAAATTCATCTTTCAACTAAAAAGCAAATATGTATGTAAAATGATGGAAGAAGATTTGGAAATAAAGGATTGTGAGCATGACGTTAGGGAAGTTAAACTCATTAATTGGAACCATATCCTTAAACATAACAAAGATAGAAAGTATAGATATATCCATGTCGGAGGTGCCCAAGTTCAAATCACTCCATTACAATATTATGGTAAAGCTATTGATCTCTATGGTTTACTCCGTGATATTAGGCATACCAAGTTCAATAATCAAATTATTACATGAATAAAGACTAACTTATGTAATGTATCAATAGGGTTCAATTGTAGACCTAGATATTATGTGAGTCTAAAAGATGAATTTGCTAAAAACTTCCTATCCCTTAAGATAAAAACAATTGGAATGGACATGACAAGAGGAGGATATCCATTAAGGATATTCTAAAAAATTATCTACAAATTAGATAGTATTATGGATCCAAAGACTAAAGTCACCATGATAGAGGCAAAAAAATTTGAAAGCCCTACCCCTATGCAAAAAATCCAGAGGATTAAATCCAATCCACAAGAGATAAAGATTGATCATTCATGGATATCTAGCTTTGCCAATCCTACAAAGATTAATGAGAAGAATATAATAAAAATCGATGAAGAAGGCAAAATCACTATTAAACCCCAATTATTAAGAAGCATGAGTACAAGACCAGATTGAGGAGAAGGATATTCATCAGCTAAGAAGAGCTTAAAGAAGATGAGACAATTAGCATGACTAGTGAAATAATTAGAATGAGTTTTGAAGCTGCAAGACCCAGTGTAGATCGAAGTATGAGTCTAGAAAGAAAGGCCATTGGGTACAAAACTTAGTGAACCAATCTATAAGGATGAATTAGTCAAAAACATGACTATGAAGATATGCTATGAAGCTACGAATACAAATCCATATAGCATTTATATCCCAATAAAGGTGTGTTTAGAGGGATATAATAAATATGAACTGTGTGCTTACATAGATAGTGGTTGTTTTGTATGCTTTGGAAAAAGATCATTATTTTCATAATTTATGTAAAAAAAAGCGAATAATCCTTCACAAGTAAGGATACCTAATAATAGCATTATGAGTCATAATGAGGCAACAAAAGAGTTATCCATAGAATTAGGAGGAGTCCAATGCATTATACCAATTCTCCATGCACCCAAACCATAACCCAAATAATATTTACCATTAATGGTCACTCTGTTCCTATTGAAAAATTAAGTAAGGCTTACACTCATCAAATAATTGAATTTACACGCAGCCAGCGTTGTGAGAAGGTAATGCCTGCTTAGCGAGAGGTAGCACTAACAATCTCATTGCTTGAGTTATCTATTAAAGAACATATTATTGAACAACAAGAAAAATTATGCAAAGAACTCTACTCTGATAATTCTCTAAAATTTTGGGATAAAAATAAAACATTTGCTAAAATCACTTTATTAAATCCTAACACTATTATCCGAGTTAAACAAATGGTATATACACACCAGTATATTCAAGAATTTGATTAACAAATTAAAGAACTTTTGAATAAAGAATTAATCAGGAATAGTAATAGTCCTCACACTAGCCCCGCTTTCATGGTAAGAAATCATGCAGAAGAAAAAAGAGAAAATGCAAGAATGGTAATCAATTACAAAAGCTTAATGATAATACAATCTTAGATGGGTATTATATTCCTAACAAAACTGTCGTTTTTAATAGAATTCAAAGAGCCTCTTGGTTCTCAAAAATGGATTGCAAAAGTGGTTATTGGCATATTAAAATGGATAAGGAAAGTATTCCTTTAACTGCATTTAGTGCACCACAAGGACATTATGAATGGATAGTAATGCCATTTGGTCTTAAAAATACACCTCAAATATTTCAAAGAAGAATGGATAACATCTGCAAAGATTTTAATCATTGTTGTTTAGTTTATATTGACGATATCCTTGTCTTTTCCAAAGCCATAGAATATCACAAAGACGATGTCTTAGCAGTCACCTAGAGATGCATTGATCATGGCATCATACTTGGTAAAAACAAATGCATTTATGTTGAAGAAGAAATTGAGTTTTTAGGCTTAGAAATAAAAGTTGGACAAATCATCCTACAAAAACATATTCTAGAAAAAATAGAAAATTTTTCTGAAAAAATCAAAGATAGGAAGCAACTAGAAAGGCTCCTTGGATGCCTAACCTACGCTTCAGATTTCATTAAAGATTTAGCTAAACTAAGAAAGGCATTACAGCAAAAACTCAAGACAGAAGTAAGTTGGACCTGGACCACTAATGATACAAAGATTGTTCAGAATTTCAAAAAAATATGTAAAAATCTTCTTGTTCTTAATTTGCCTAATGAAGGAGATGATTTAGTTCTTGATACAGAAGCCAGCAACGAGCATTGGAGTGCAGCACTCAAAATCAAAGAAGGAGAAAAACTTTGCAAATACTATAGTGGAAGTTTTAATAAAGCTGAATGCAACTATCCCACGATGGCAAAAGAAATCCTTGCAGTTATAAGGGGAATTGAGAAATTCTTAATCTTCTTAGCCCTAAAACCTTTTCTTATGTGAACTGATTGTAAAGGAATACTTGATTTTATGAAAAAGAATTTATCAAATATGCAAGTGCAAGGGCGACTCCTGTGTTGGCAATTATGGCTTAACCAATTTTCCTTCTCCATTGAACATATACAGGCATCGAAGAATTGTCTGGTAGACAATCCAACTCGAGAACTCGCTAATGGTGATAATCAAAGCCAATCTCCTGCTACAAAAGGAGGAAATCCTTAATAAAATGGCATTCCTACTAGAACGGGTTACGCCTTCTAGTAAAGTCCTTATCAATAATATGAAATTTCATACAAAAAACATATTATGTTTTGGTCTACTATCTACTGCCTACCTAATAGCCCAAAGATTTTTCCTTTTAGAGTTATAAGTTAATTACCTATCGTGTCCTTATGATATCCCAGAAAGAATAAGTTCTCATGTTTGAGAAAAATAATTCAATGAGTGGTATCTAGCCTGCATCGACTTTTATCATCCTTATTCCTATGATATTTGTGAGTCTTGGGGTACAATGACCTATTTTTGCGATAAATCTGGAGTTGATGGTGTTAGTTTCCCAGCAAATTTATTATCTCCAAATGACCCTGTCTTTAAAGCCTGGGAATACGGGATGGTATTCTACTTCATAGAAATCCCACATCCAAAGTCTCCATTTTTCTCAAAACTAACGAAAATTCAGCAATGCATGTTCAGAAGGATCCATTAGATTCTTACATCTCGTGATGGTCCAACAAAAATTCCAGTTCGAATATGCCTAAATTTGGAAGTGTATAGTGCGTTAATCGAATGCGAAAATGGGAAAGCTAAGCCAGCCTAGTATTTTATTCAGATCGTTGATTACGACAATCTCAATGACCAATGAGAAGAATGGGTTTCTGAACGACCGCTACATCTAGTTACTGATCCTGCATTGGCAAGAGCCATTGGATTTTTGAACATTTACCATCAATGTTGGGCATTAATTGAACAAGGAAAAAAGTTAATACATTGTGGAAATACTACTTTCGCCTATGACAATGAGTTTAAAGAATACATGAAGGTGTAAGGAGTAGTCTCCGAAGATATATTTGATTATCTATTTGATGTGTGAGTTGAAAGGTTCTTATCTAAAAAAGGAAAGAAATATCTTCTTGAGTTATTTGAGAAATGGGATCTAGAGCATCTTCAATTGGATGAATATTTTGATGATTATCCAGATAATGATGGTTTGGAAAACATAATTGGAGAAAAGGGCATATAAAATCTCAGTAATGATTATTCGTCTTGTCATCATTAAAAGTTATGAAAAGTAGCTGCCCCATTATTGTACTATCTTGACAAGTGTCTAGTTTGTAAAGTAAAGAAGTGAACTGTAGCAGCCAGTGTGTACTGTAGCCATGTAAAAATCAGTATGTACTGTATTCATTAGGGCATTCTATGTACCCCCAATCCCCTATAAAAAGGGAAGTCGAGTGCTGAGAATGGACATGGTCATTTGAGCATTCTTGACCACAAGAGAAGTCGAGATCCTCTATTTCTCTATGAGCAACCATCTCAAATGATCTTACCTTAAGTCTTTCCTCAAAACCTTCCACTGTAATATTTTCACCTTTAAGCTTTCAATAAAAGAAGTTTCCCAGTAAGGAATATTATTCAATCGAACCTTATATCTTAAATATTATAATTTCTTGATTAAAGATCCACTATCCTTGAAAAAGGTTAAAAACTTTATTAGTGACTATGGTCTGAGGTAGGAAACGAAACAGATTTGTGTTGTGCCTAATCTAAGGAAAGTGGGGTTGAGATTAGCAATCTCTGTAAACCGGAAGTTAGAGGAACACCAGAGTCCAGCACCGAACAAGCATGATATCGTTCTTAGAAATTTTAGAAAGGAGTGCACAGCAGATTAGTTGGCCACCTCTTGCTCTTTCTAGGAGGTCGTGGGTTCGACTCCTTGTGCACCATTTCGTTTGTTTTTAGATTGAATCTTTTCAAAAGTCTATCGAACAACGATATCATGCTT